>LR990932.1:9635962-10835962 GCA_905163415.1 Noctua fimbriata
GCCCCATCTTTGGTATCAAAACCAGCATAATTAAGCAGGCCCCTTATTCTAATGAACTTTCATTCTAATATTAAGTTAAATTATAATGAAACTCCTAATACAGGAGGCCAGCTCAGGGCCAAAGTATAGCCATGAAAATTAAATAATATAATATAATAATATAATATAATATTCCACAACTATCACACAACGCCGTCTAGTCTCAAGCTAAGCAGAGCTTGTGTTATGAGTACTAGACAACTGATAAACATACTTATATATTTCTAAATACATACATATATAGATAAATTACACCCAGACACAGAACAAATGATCATGCTCATCACACAAACATTTGTCCTGGGTGGGAATCGAACCCACGACCTCCGGCATAGCAGTCAGAGTCACTGACCACTAGACCAACAGGCCAGTCAAATGTCAAATGTCAAATGTCATAAACTATACTACAATGAGCATTTTCCGCGTAACTACATATTTACGCAAGTGGTTACAAATATTTTTATTTTTTTGCTTGGCTCAATTGGTATTGCGGATTATAAACAATAGATGTATAATTAATAGAATTTCTGTTTAAGGACTGCAATCTGCTTTACGTGCTTGCCCTAAACCTTGTCATTTTTCTTTAGATGAGGAGGTTGGCGCTGAAAACGGTATGATTCAATTCTTGAAGACCCCAGAGTTTGCAGCCATGAACGTGGGTATAGAACTAGATGAAGGCACTCCATTTCCACTGCCTGGCATAGCAGTCTTCTATCAAGACAAGGTTGTATGGCGTAAGTACACAAATGAAATACCTATATGGTTTTCTTATGGTATTCTGAAAAATTTGAATCGGTAATACTGTCGGTCGTAATCTATATGTCGGATCCGGTCATTGGTACGGACATAAAACGAATCGCCAGTACGCCAGTTGTGACATCACGCGACCTTCTTACAAGTCGACACACACCACACAGCGTGCTTCTACAGAGCCGGGATGTTTACAGCTCGTTCTTAACCCATATCTCACTGTATTAAGTATTATTAAGTATTCGACTTGCTGTTGACTTCCGCTACTATTTAATTTTGACATTCTACAGTTACAACATTGCAATAGGTGTTTTTATTTTCTGTTCCGCTACCCATTTTATGTTAACCACTACGTCACACTTACGTCACGTGTACCTATATGTACACGTACTCATGGTTATATTAATTTCAGAAATACAAGTTGATTGTCATGGTGAATCTGCCCATGGGTCAACTTTCCCTGAGACGAACAACACCGCTACTGGCAAGGTTTAATCTATAGCTATACTTCTATACCTATTCTAATATTATAAAGCGGAAAGAGTTGTATGTTTGTAACTAATAAACTCAAAAACTACTGGACCGATTTAAAAAAATCTTTCACCATAAGAATGCTACATTATCCCTGAGAAACGTAGGCCCATCCCGGCTGCCTGTACGGGCCGCTAGTATAGTATTAAATTAGTATAATCAAGGCAGCAAAGACTAAAAAAAAAAAAAAAATTGTACTACCGAATTTCACC
The DNA here is from genome assembly GCA_905163415.1 of Noctua fimbriata. NCBI lineage: Eukaryota > Metazoa > Arthropoda > Insecta > Lepidoptera > Noctuidae > Noctua > Noctua fimbriata. The sequence continues at coordinate 9,637,495 of LR990932.1, forward strand.
ATTGAAACTAATTGTGATCAGCTAGAGCCATGCTAGAGCTCCCAGTGTAATTAAAAAACGCGTCAATATTCCATAGCAATGAAGACACCTGATGGCTCTTGAACAGAGTTCAAGTGTGCTTAAAGTGTTCTGTTGATTGATGAAATTCGCCCTTATAGCTAATTTTTAAACTTAGTGCTACTTAGTACCTCTTTATCGCGTAATAAATACTACCGAGGTCACTTACAGTCGACCACTTTTCACTCTTATTCCTTGAGTTATAAGGTTAAAAGTGATAGACCGTCACTAAGTTCGGTAGTATGTCCCTTGAATAAATGAATTTTCTTTTGTAGTGCCGGAACGTGATCGATAATTTCTTCGCATTCAGAGATGAACAGTACGAAATAGCCAGTAAATCGCTCCCGACCGAAGCTGGCGCTTACACCAGTGTAAACCTCAACAGACTGAGCGTAAGTATAACCATTCAACATAAGGTTTATAATAATATTTTGTAAAACCGGGTTAAGTACACATTGTCCCAATCCCAATTTACTTGGGTTGATAAATATTGATTTCTTCCATACTTATCTACTAGTCGTTATCTCTGAAGTCACCTTTCTAGACATAAATCATCTTTCACACAGTCCATCCATCATTCTTTTGTCTTCCCGCATCTTTATATCCACATGAACCACATTATTACTTAAAAAATTCCACACGACCTCTTCCCCCTAATTTCATGCCCATACCATGCCAACCTTTTACCACACAACTTTTCAGTCACAGGTCACCTACCTATCGCTTTTCTGGGTAACGTATTCGTTATTCGGTATTGGATTAACAGTTGCAAACTTCAAACTTACAAAATGAATACTTATTTGCTGAAAGTCAAGTGATTACCCATGTTTACTTACAGGGTGGAACAGCTAACAATGTTATCCCGAGCAACGTGAGCCTCGTATTCGACATGCGCTTGGGCAACACTGTTAACGAGAAAAAGTTCGAAGCTAAGGTAAGTCTGGTAGAAAATATTCATTTAAATTTTTTGTACACATTTTTGTGTTGGTCGAAAGTTATCCCACGGAAACGTACTACGGGATGAAAATAAAATCTATTCTCGACCCTTAATCGTCGGTCAAAATGATGGTTAAACCGATTAAGATCGCTTGGCAAACGTCTATAAACGAGCACACATCCGGCTAAATCAAACCGACAGCCCAGATACTGTAAACACCGAAGGGTAAGGCAGATCTATATTTTTAGTAGTCCCACATTTTGCCAGTTATGTTTAAGGTTAATGTAATAGAGGGCGGCACTACTGCCATCATCAAGGCACACAACCTGATTCGCTACTGAAGAAATCCTGATTCCTCCATTTTTATGTCTTACTAGCTTTTTCCCGCGGCTCCGCTCGCATTTATTAAGAATTAGACGATCAATTCGAATTGTACTCTGCTTGTAATAATCTAATTCAATCATGATTCCAAAGACACGTGGCGCCATCTATTATCATAAGAACGTTATTGTTGTTTTCCTCGGGAACAGTACTTTTTTCGAGATAAAAGGTACCTTATGTCCGTTTCTGTATACCTGACAACGTATATGCAAAGTTTCAGGATGATCGGTTCCGTGGTTTAGGCGTGCAAAGGTAACAAACAAACAAAGAAACTTACTTTCGCATTTATAATATTAGTAAGGATAAGGATAGCAAGGAAGTAAGGATGTATGAACGTGGGTGCGGCGCAAGGAGTATGTAAGGATACATAATCCCATGGCAATGGGAAAAGCCATGATTTTATGTATGTTTGTAGGTATGTATTTATTTTATTCCTAATGTTGCTAGATTAATAATTGGATCGCCGAGGCTGGCGAAGACATAACTGTGACGTACATCTCGAAGAACCAACAATCTCCTGCCACTATCGCTAACTCCACCAACCCCTACTGGGAAGCCATTGCTTTGGCTGCCAAAGAACTGTGAGTATTTTTTAGTAATTTTATTTTTCTTTCAGTTTTTGAAGTACCTAATGTCGCCGATAAAGATAAACGTATTGTTACGAGCTGGGTATGGGAAATTGAAACACCACTAATTAAAGGTCAAATATGTTTATTAAACACAAAATACTCAATTACTAATTCTGATCACTATTCACTTAATTAATCACACTTGCAGTTCACTTCGATTCGCTTCGTTGTATCGTCAAAATCAGACAGACTGCTCCCGCAAATACGACGGCTATTTACATATATGATAACCGATCCTTCAAGAAAGGTCCACAAGTTTCTGGAATCTTCTTCACAGACATATTTTAGGATTATTCTAGAATATTCTACACAGTTCCATAGTTGAACATTCTAGACTCGAACGTAATTTAGAATGTTCTCGTAAAACAGCCTCAGCCGACGTAACGGTTTTAATTTGAAATAAGTTACCTACAATCCTGTTAGACGTTTTTGAAAAACGAAAAGCTTTGAAGGCGATTGCCTACGGCCCTAAGTGATTTTAAATGATTTTTTAACGCAAGTACTTATCATTTACTAATAAGTAGATATTTATGATCGGGTTGAGCTGGACTCGTTTCTTTAGGATTGACCTACACTCGCGTTAGATCGAGAAAAGTGGGGAGAGGGAAGGGAGGCCTTTGCCCTGCAGTGGGACGACATACGCTTATAATAATAATAAGTATTTTCACTCTACGAGTGGTGATATTCGTCCGGCGCACACTGGGAAGCATTTAGCTGTATCGCTTTTGGACAAAGAGTCACAGACCTTCTACTCCTATTAACGACTACATTTTTTGTTCAACAGTAACATAGAGATAATGGCGACGCTGCCACCCGGCTCCACAGACGCAAGACACGTCCGCAACGCCGGCTTTCCGGCTTTCGGCTTCTCCCCAATGCCGAGCACGGAGCTGCTCCTACATTCGGTTAACGAACGCCTTGCGGTGTCTACCTTCCTGAACGGCATCGATATCTATGAGAAGGTCATATACAACCTCTGCACGATTCCCGAAAGCAGAACCGCTGACGATACAAGTGTGTACCTATATGTCACTGCTGTCTAAGAAATGAATTGTTGAACACTGGATTCTTAAATAATTTGAAGCGTTTGCGCCGAGACGGCGCTGTGCGTCACCAACAATGATTTTTGTTAACTTTTTTATTTTTTTTACTGTGTGTGATGATTATAATTAGTATAATTAACATTCTGGTGATAAGTCTAACATTAGTAACTATAACTAACATTTTTGTGTGATACCTTTTTTCAAAAAATATTAGGGTTGTTTGGTTAAGCGCTTTTATTAATACAAATCTACTTTTGAAGTTTTAATTCCGTACTGAGTTAATGAATTTCTTTCATTTAACATCTTATAAAAAATTCATAGACATTTTGTTTTGTATAATACACTAGAACTAGTCTTCTATCTAAGTATCTATTACTAACAAGAACTGTTGAGAACAATAAAATGGATTTTTATAACATTGTCTTTCGACTTTATCTCCTCATCTTCAAATATGAATGCATCTAGATACTTAGTGGTATGAGGCACCTCATCATTCTCCATGATTGATTTGGGGTCGGCGCAGCAAGTCTTCTTCTTCTCTATAACTCGTCATTTCATCAGAAACCTCCTTTCTTGCCATATCATTCTTCAGACAGTCCAGCCATCGTTTCTTTGATCTTCCTCTACTCTTATACACATCCACATTCATACTCCAAAAATTCCTCACGTCTTCTACGTATCTATATTTGGTAGATATGTGCAGGCATTTGTGAGGATGGCGCGTTCACCTCGCCACCGAATGCGGCATTATGAGAGATTGTGAGTGAGCAATTAGGTACAAAGGCGGCACACAGATAACGTTGCCTGGAAAAGATACCAATAAATTATTAACCTTATAATTTCGCCAACAAGACGCACTTTACCCCTAGCAAGAACTGATTTATTTTTTTGTGCTATACCGTCTTTTGAATATTATAGAGGCTAAAGTAAATATTTATTGCGTCAGCTGACCTATAAGCAGCGCAAGACTGTTAAACGAATGCTCTTGCGATCTGACAGTTTTCATCTTATGTCAGCAGCATCATTAGTAATTTAGCAGTCTCTTAATTGGTTGGGTTACCCAAACCGAGCTGAACATCCAAGTAGGTACAAATGAATCTTACAAAATTTCATTAATTTCACAAATGAAACTGATCACGTTCAGGACGTTTAACCCGCCAGCCATTATGAGCTGTAACTGACACTGTCATAATTGCTATTGAAACCAGTAGCGAAGGGTAAAGTTTTGTAAGAGGTAAGCCGGTGTACATATCTTTAATGTGATTATATTATTTGTCTATAAAATACTGACTGTCCCATTTTTCAAAGGGTAGCCGGTAGGAATCGAGTTATATGGAACTACTACACTACTAGCTCTTGAACGCAGTTTAGATGTTCTGATCGAAATGCTGATCGCGTTGTTTCATTATTGAAATCAATTCTTAGAAGCTACAGTCACATACTACATTTCGGTATGCAAAGCTCATTAAGTTCAATTCCATGTTCTAACTCATCGTACATCCAGCACAGTTCTGTTTCCTCGTTTGCAGCTAAATCTTTAAACCAACAATCGCCACTTCACAGTAATGGGTGCCTTTCCACCCGTACGTGCCGCAACATTTTTAAAAGGACTTTTTCGCGAGCCGCCGCCGTTTTCTGTTTGCGCACCATCGCGCGTCGTCGCTTCGCCATGGATTTCGCAATTGTCACGCTTTTAGCGAACAAATGAATTCTCACCAATGATCGGGATTCGCTGTGTAAACCGTTTAGCGCACGAATGATGATTCTGTTTCTTTGTTTTCTTTCATTTTTTCGTATTTTTTTTTTTACCGCGAAGGGAAGAAATTAAAACCTTAAAAAGTTAAATAGCTTTAGTTGGACTCAAATCATGAAACTTGGTAATGGTGGCGTCATTGTATAGGAAGAAATAAATGGATTAGGATTTACATGATAGTATAAAAACTAAACTTAATCATTACCCAACACTCTATAGCAATACAATAAGATTCATAATTACTGCGGTTCACAATATTATCATCAAATAGAGGTGTAACGCTTTATAATTATGAATGTTATATGAGGGTGGACCGCTGGGGGCGCAGCGGCGTTAATTGAAATGAATTGTCGCGACTGGGTGTAGCCGGCACATCGGGCACATAAATCAGAGCGCCTCGGGCCACCAGCTAAGTGCCTGCTACGAGCGCTACGCCGTAGCAACCGGTAGACACGACGCGAATCGGACTACGCGGTTACAGTTTTTTTTGTTGGTTTTTTAATGTTGTAGTGTTTATATTAACCCTTGATCACTTATAAATTATGTTAGTTTAGTTATGAATAAAAAATATTCCTTTTTAATGGACGGCCCAATACTTACTTTTTGTTTCCATAGATAGACTATACTCATTTCAAGTAACATATTTGTTGTCAAGCTTCTCTGTACGGATACATTTCAGACCAGCTGCGGACACCAGACATGACATTATTCAGAATCCGTTGACCGGAGCTGCGCCCGTATTTTTTCAATACCGGTTTGGAAGCGGTTGATTTGGCAATTTGACCCATTTTTTTTTTTTTTTTTTACTAAATACCCAACCTTCTAATTGCCAAATCTACCGCTTCTAAAGCCGTCATTAGAGCACGACGTTCTAAGAGACATCGCGAGACGAATTAATTCAGCCAAATGCGGCGAACGCTGGAACGGGCGCGATTTTTACTGGTAGTGCTCATTTGTCACCACCACCTAGCCACCTACTGGCATTAGTGGCACGGTGGCGTGCCGCCCGTCACAGGTGCGTACCATCGCACCGCTAAAAGCACCACGCAGATGCAATATACACACACTACTTTATTTATGGAGTGGGTATCTCGAAGGAGATACACAATACAATACCGAGTACCAGTTATGAAAATAGTAAATACAAAATATTAGTTATACAGTATTCCTTGTTCAGGAAAAGTCTTATTGCAGTAAAACGTTTTAGATTAATTTATAATACGATATTTGTTCGTAGCAGAGTTTTGAAAAGTAGTTCTGTTTTTTAAGTTTTTCGTCGTATTTACACTGATGACGAATCGGGACCATCAATATTGAATTAAAATTCATTTGTTTTCTTATGATGACGAATCGGGCCGTCTCGTATAAAAAAAAAATTTGGTGACCAATCGGAACAGTGACGAGTCGAGCATATAACTCAATGATTCATACCATCAATGTTTTTCGAAGCAGAAAAGTTATTTTTTCTCTTTACAGCTTCCTTTCTCCCTATGCCCTATTTACAAGTTCTCATATCCAACCACCTTCGTACATCCACCACGCCCTTAATGACGCTCAGTGAAGTGTGAGAGTGTCTTGATGTCGAATGAGTTGTCGTTTTACAACTGACAGATCATCTACGTTTAGCGACAGAATCCAACAGATCGCGACATAATGGCGAGTGGAGAGCGAGGATTCGGTAATCAACTCGTATAGAACACGTTGTCATCGCAGCGGGTAATGTGTGACTGATTACTTAGAGTGGTTAATGTAAATGGATGAAGCAGAGTTTTTCTATGAAGTGAGTAAGGGGTAAATCTGTTACAAATTGCAGCAATGTAGAGGAGTACACAACATCTCACCATCACCTCATACATTTCTTTACACCAATCATAGTTCCCAAATATGTCAGGGTAGGCTACCAGTCTAACCGGATGCAGCTGGACACCAGAATTTTAGATAAAGCAGCTGTCTATCTGGCCTGGCTTCCAAAATCCAGTTACTGGGTAAAAGATACTTTGGCAAGACCGATTGTGGAATAGTATCAACTATACAGGGTGTAAACAGACCCTTCACATAGCCGTCAACCAAGCATTCTGTACATCAAACTAAGTAACTTTACGCAAAAATTATTGCTGGGAATCGACTTTTTTTTTTGGGGTGATAAGTCACGTTTTACGGTAGGACTCGATGGAAAGCACTTAAAGCATTGTGCTGATGGATGGATTGAATAGTACGGGGGTCGTGGAGGTGTGTAAAGTAAAAATCTTACATTAAAAACATGTATTAAAAAAAAAACTTGTGAAAAAGTTGGAACTTTGACCCCCAATATCTCCGTAACTAGAAGGTTCCCAGGTATGGTCTAGAACAAAAAAAATATCGCAAAGACGGGGAAAACAAGAGCCTTTCGGCTATGTTAAGGGTCTATTTACACCCTTTATTATGTAGAAATTGGTAAAAAGAGGTTAACTTTTTTTTCGAATTAAAAAGAAAGAGAAAAGAAAGAAAAAAGCGGCCAAGTGCCAAGTCAGACTCGCGCTTAAAGGGTTCCGTACCATCCCAGTAGAGGAGCCCTCTTAAATTTATTTTTATTTTTTGTTGTTATTGCGGCAACAGAAATACACATTCTGAGAAATTTTCAACCGTCTACTTATTACGGATCATGAGATATATAGCCCACTGACAGACAGACGGACGGAAAGATAGGGTCCGGTTGGTTACCCTTCGGTTATGGAACCCTAGAAAAGATGAATAAAATGTTCAACGTCTGGCATGAAAACTGTAATGCTTGCAAAACCTAAAATTAACCCTACACGATCCATAGGCTTGTGTAAACTTAATAAAGAATAAATAACAAAATGACAAACATTTACCCAGTTAGCACTGTTGATCGAACTTAAAAAGGGCAACGGTTAACAAAGGAATGGTCACGCGCACATTATTCAGTTTTAAACTTTTCAAGTACTTTTCAAATTGTGCGGAATCCATCACCCCTTTCATATTCTTATTGTCACGACCGCATATGTTTTCTATTCTAAAATTAACAATCGTTATAATAAAATCCACAAAGGAATTAAGTACTTTTGAACCTCAAGTGTTGGTGATATAAAAATTGTTTTAATTGCTTATTAAATTGAAATCACTGTGGGAGTTTTGTGAGAGTTGTCGTGAGAAAATATGAAGTTGTGTTTCGTAGAAGTAATATAAAAGGACTGCTTGATAATATCTGTATTTTTATGATGAACGTAGCACTTACTTATTTTAAATGACAGGTACAAAAATTACTCTAAAAAAATAAGGAAACAACTTACACCCTGCTGGCTACGTCGCTTGTTGGTTGATGCCTGGATTAGTACTAGAGCACGAAGAATAGTAGAAACTAACATTTGAAATTACATGAACCGGGAAAAAAGGACCTTCCTACATTGAAATAAATACCCTGCCATAATTGCCCGTTGTACACACTTGGAAAACCTTGATTACTGAGACTTGTGTGCGAGAACTATACTATAACTTCATATCACATAACATTACGCTTGTAATCCCCGAAGAGGACCCGTACGCTGAGGTGTGCCTATAGTATAACACCCACATTTCGCCAGTTATGTTTAATTAACATGTAATAGGTAGCGAGCCTATTACCATCAATCAGACACAAATCCAGACTCCGTGGCTGCTACTGAAAAATTCCTGATGTAAAAATCCAATAAATATTTATTTTATTTTGTAGTAAATATTTTTTATTCCTTAATAACACTGCCCAACCTGGGAATCGAACCCAAGACCTCATGCTCAGCAGTCGCGCTTGCCACCACTAGGCCAACGAGGTCAGGAACTTCATATTATCTAAAATACATACAAAAAATAAACTAGCTAAAAATAAACACCCAGCCGGTTATCATTGCCGGTTGCATATCCCTGGATTAGTGGCACTCGAGTGCTCGTGCGGACGTTTAGTGCGATCGCGTGCGTCCGCCGGTCGCGGGTCGTGTCGCCATTCGCACGCCGGTCGCAGGGATTACGCCGACGGCCGCGCTAAAACAACATGCTCCTCGTAATCGCCGGGATTCACCTACAAGATATAGGGGGCGCTATTTGTATTGTCCTCTGCATAACAGAAGACGTGGATTGAATTGGAGTGTTTTTATTGAGCTTTTGTTTTTAGAAGAGATTTAGGTTGGATGCAATCTTTTATCGTTAGAGGTTGTGTTAACTGAATATCTTAAATTTTTTATTTGACTTTGCATTTAGCTACTAAAGTCACCAAATATAAAAGTCGCTTTTACACCGATTTATGCGAGCGAGAGATTCTATGAGAGTCATCATCATCTGCCTAGCCTTTTCCCAACTATGTTGGGGTCGGCTTACAGTCTAGCCGGATGCAGCTGAATACCAGTATTTTACATTTTATATGAGAGTCAATCAATGGTATTTTATTTCGTTGGAAATTCCACCCATTGAAAAGAAACTTAAAAAAAAAATTCTTTATCAACAAATACATTGAAATGAAAATATTCACGAGCATATAATAACGTCTGTAAAAAAACAAAAAACAACGACGTCATGACACCTTCAAATAAACTATGCGACCCAGTAACAAGCCATTGTCCGAGTAAAAACGTCGAAACGAAATCCCCCTAAACTTGTACCTAAGGTGTGTTGGACAAACAGAAAGTGTACGATCAAATAAAACGCCGTACGTCTGGCAGACGTGTTTCTTAGATGTTAGCATCGTTCATTAGACAAGCATCCTTGTCGTATTCAAGTGTTCACGTGGCGACTTCGCTTCGTAGCTCGGTTCACATCAAAAGCTGCACGGCCCGCCCTCCAGCCGCGAGCCGCGCTCTGATTGGTCGGCGCCGCCGCCCAGGCAATTAAGCTGCCTCGCTCACCCCGTGATCTAACTTGACATTTTAATGTTTACTGTACTGATAGTTCGTGAAAGAAAATTGTTTGTGTTCCTTTTGTTTCTTGGAATTTGGTGTCTTTTGCTGTGTTTATATTTTTTAGCTATTATTTCTTATAGATTGATGTTTCTCTGAAGATATCCTGAATTGCATAGAGTTACTGGAAGTTGGTAGGCCAAAAATCTCAAAGTCCTTCAGAAATTTAGTTTTCATCTTGGTAATGTTAGGTGATAAATTGTAAAACACGATTTTAAATCTCAATTTTTGCAAAAAGCTTACAACATTGAAAATGTACTCGTCGCGTAAACAAAGCTTTACTTTATCACGTAACGCATCCATTATGTTCGTACGTAATTCAGTCAGATACGTAGCGACCGCTGCCCTGACAATGTAGCCTGTGGACCGGGACACAAGATGGGATCACACCCATCTCGCTCACACAGGCTCTCTCTGTATGCTGTTGTCCCGCTCAGGGGGTGGGACTCAATGTAATCAGGGGATGACGTGACTCGCGATCTCCGCAGCGGCTTCAAAGATCACAATTATCGGAGCAGTCTGCCGAAAGCCGCGACTGGGTGGTGAAGTCACTCAGATAAGTCATTAAAAGTTTCGTACATATGTACCCACCAATACTCATGATTATTCATAGAAGACGACTGTTTAAATTCTGACCGTGTTTTGTTAAATCTGCCTTTCAACACAAAAGTTTTCAGTGAAAATTAGAAGAAAATGTTTTTATCTAAAAGCAGTGGTGTCAGTTTTATGTGAGGCTCAGAGACAGCTACCGAACTGTCTGCCTTCTGGGAGCGACAGCGGGCGCCAGCCGTGGCAGTCCGTAGGATGGGAACAGGTCAGCTGATTTGGGTTTTTGTCCTTTTCAATCATCTGTCATTGTTTGTTGTTACTACTAACTTCAGTACATTAATGCATTTTAAATGAAATAGTGTCTATTATCATGGTCCTTAAAGTTGTGTAACTTACCGCAAATGCTTTTCTAAATTTCTTCAAAGACTTTTTTCATATGTAACTATTTAAGGCCGAAATAAAAAGTTTCCAATAATATGACAGGGTTTGTTTTTGTCGGTGTGCATGTTTTAAAAATTAAAAAGAAGATAGTTTAAAAGCTTATTGATGTCGACAGAGGATTGACAGACTGAGTTAATATTCACCTCATAGAAAATACTAATATGTAGTTAATTATATCCTAAAAATACTCACCGAATACCAACTAGATGATCATAAACTTATATTAATGGATACAGACAAAATTCTGACTCGTTCTGACCATAACCTAGTTGGACTTTGAGTCTGCCCAACTATGTTAAATTCTTCATGCTAATCAGTGCACACTTAAAGAACTTACACCTAGGTAGACTTTTCTTGCGTTGACTATTGTTTCAAATAATTCTGATAAATCCTTGCATATATCTACGAAAGATATCTTGATTCTGTTTACTTTTTTCAATATTTTAGTGTACTTAATCAATTCTTGCTCACAAACTTATTATTGCAAGGAAAAGTTGGTTTGAAAAACATCTTTAATGCTCTTGATAAGAGTTATCCTTATTTAATTACGTAGCCACTCTGTATGGGCTGCATTATAGAGACTATAGTAAGTCAATTTATATAGATTAGAGCCAATGAAAACTAGATTTATACTGTCACCATTCTTTATTTCTGTTAGTATAGTAATATATTTGAATCTTATGGGCATTTCTTTGTTTTTCATTGTGGTGACCAATATTCTAACGGAAAAACTAATATAATACAGGGTTTTTTTTATGATAAACGATGATGAAAAATTCCTGAATGTTTTTAATGAAAACCGAAAAGGTAGTCGGTTATAAAAATATTTTCACCAAAACAGGTTCTTGGTTATCTTCTAAAAATACTTAATGTTACAAGCGCACATCATCATTCATCATCATCATTTCAGCCGAAAGACGTCCACTGCTGGACATAGGCCTCCCCAAGGGGGGTTTTGCCATAATCGCCACGCTTGGCAGGCGGGTTGGCGATCGCAGTATGTTTGTTATAAAAAATCACAGAGAACGCTGCTGCCCATTCACTGGTAAGTCCCTTAGTCGCCTCTTACGACACCCACGGGAAGATATGGGAGCGCACAAATATATTAATTTTCTTATAAAATAACAGCCAATCAGTCTCCTAAAAACAGTAAAGTAGGTACTAAATAACTTGTTAGATAAGTACTCTGTGCAAAACCAAAACCGTTGTACTATTTGTCAAAGGAGACTGTATCAAACGCCTGGCAGTAATAAGCTTAACACTATACAATACAATATGTAGACACAGACACATCGTGTGTTTAGTCTATTGTTCGTAGTTAGCACACAAATAAGATCATGGGAGATCAGTGAATCGGACGAAACCCGCGTCCTTACAAATGTAACTTAGGGACGAACCCAAAACTTGGACCGCGCTCCCCTACCCGATTCTTGTACAAAGGGTGCATGTAACTTAATCTTATCACTTAACGCCTAACTTATTACCGTTGTTTGAGTTTAATTAAGTATTTTACTTGTGTTTATCAAGTCTTTGTCAAAAAGTAAATACTCATGATTGTACGTTGCGATTTGTATCATCTTACAAATGAGGGCGCTGATTTCTTTATGTCTACTGTCAGCCATTATTTCGCAATATAGTAATTGTTGGAAAAAGTAATGAATATAATATGATAGAAAAGTGTTAATTTCACAAAAACTATTAAGCTTATGAATAAAGTTTCTCGTAATTCATTAAAAGATAAAATAAAATATGTCAACTAAACTTCCTTAGTTCATCTGTAGGTAGCTTCTTACAAAGCTATTTTCTTTGGTAATTTTTACTGTTCTGGTTTCCCGACGGGACAAGATCGCTTGCCTCTCTTAATAGGGAATATTTCAGTCATTTATAATTAAATAGGTACTTGTTACTCGTAATCTCAAAACCTCTTAATTTCACTTATTTAAAGATTAAAAACTTCTTAAATTATTTTTTTATTTCGCATCCAACGAAAGTTAGCAGTAATTCACTGAAACAGAACACATCTTACCTAATCGTCCACTCATTCTGTTTTCAAAACCAAAAACGTGCTAAAAAGAAAGAAACCATCAATCATAAATATAATCTACTTACCTATATCCGCGTAAACATCACGAGGGCAACGATTAAGTAAGTATATTCATTTGATCAGCATTAGCAAGTGTGGCGTTTCACACGACTATCGTAATTTGTCGCGCGTTATTTAGAGTTCAGTGCGCGGAACCGCACGCATCACTGCATCGGTAGGCACACCACGGTACATACATAGGCGAATGTGCAGCTTTTCATTAGGAGTGTGTTATATGGATGGTTTGTCTGTTTCAATTATTTGTTAGAAATAATAGCTCCAGGTATGTTTTTCTGATGAAGCGAGAAGCAATAATTTAGGTGCATATTTCATCCTATGTAAAAGTGAACTCTCAAACTACTACATGTTTCGTGATTCATTCACAACACAACACTAATCAAAACACAACATTGGAAAAAAAACAATATTGCAAACTAATCACTCAATGCTAAGTGAACAATAGATACAAATAACCTCTCTCTACATAAAAGAAAATAATTTATTTGTTTATTACATCTACCTACAAAATATCTCTACTACGAAGCTGAATCCCATCATTTTCTTTCCATAAAAAGCTTTTGTAAGTGCGCAAAAAAAGGGGATAATTACGACACTTCGCGGCTTTCCTTAGAGGCTCGAAAGACGAACAGTAAAGTCGTCTAAGTCCGTTTTAACGAAAAAATAAAAGAGCCTCTTTGAAAAGGATTCGCGGCATTAAGAAGGAGGCCGCTTGTAACACCGAATCGAATTATTTGAATGGAACAATTCAATAGAATAACAGTTTTCATAGAATCAGGACTCATGTGATCGTAATTAGATTATTATATAGGAATTCAGCGAAATCATTGAATTCGGTGAGAGTAGAAACATTTAATTGAAATCTTGGGTCAATAGCAAGGAAAATAAAATCATACGGTCTAGCCCCGCTGTCTATTTTACTAACTAGTCAAAATTGTGAAAGTGATCTGGCCTAAGAACGAATCCTCAGACATATCCAGTAATTAAATCAAATAGCATCCACCATAATCGAGAAGAGATGAAATAATAATCTGAGTTGGTCACGTATGACCAACTCAGATTATTATTTCATCTCTTCAACTTCAACAATGCATTTGAGTATTCAATTTTTTTTAAACTATCATACTCACGAGATAAGCATGAAATAGTAATGTAGTTCGGTGTGATAGTAGGCTCTGCAGCGAGTTAAGGAAAAGGGAGCCAAGGGGAAGGCTTCTGTAAACGGAACAAAAACACCAACGTTATTAGCGAGATTGGTGTAATCTGACTAATCTATTTTGGGAAAGGGGAGCTCTGTGGTGCCGACAAGTATCAGTTCATGAATAAACACTTCTTTCAGAATAAATAATAGCTTCTATCGCTGGAGAACAGGTGAAAGGCTATTTTCTTCATATTTGTATAAAGAGCGATGCGGCACAATTATGAAAAAATACGTCTTCTAACAATAACAGTGTATCTAGTGTTTTGCAATTTATATGAAATAGCAGTTTTTTTATGTTTTTGCCTTTTCAGAAAGTTAATCTTGCGCAGCCGCGCTGCCTACGCAACAACATAGTCAGATTTTCCGCGTAACTGGTGCATAGTAATCGTTTATTAAACAAATACCCTTCTTTTGGACTTCGCCGCAGTCGGGTAAAAAGGGCACATTCATTTAATTGCCCAAACTAGGTTGAACCTGTGCTGGTTAATAAGTACCTAATTATTAGCACATGTACATATTACTTACATTAACACTGCTTTTTTTAAATGACAAGCGGTCTAAAGTGAGAAGCTAAAACAAGTATAGAATAAACTTAGCATTTTTTTTACCGATTTCTGTATGTGCATATGATGGATCGTAAATATTGAGAGTTTACAAAAAAATAGAAAAATACAGATACTTAGTTTTCTATCTAAAAATTACAAGAGTCTTACTACAAAGACATGTTTGAAGGTTGCATTTGATATGCTTGCCTACTATAGCATTCCGTGTGTTTTCATATTGTCAGCTTTGTAGATGTTTTATTTCTAAGTCCATGATGAAAAGGATCTGTAACATTTAGCAGATCTGTGGGGAAGAAAATGGGATGGAAGTTGGCTACTTTCAAAATTACTCTCTGTGCTCTTTCATGGGGAAATAACTTATTATTTAGTACACCTACGAACTTATACAGGACAGAATTATGGATATGTAGATATCCATAATTCTGTCCCGTTTTTATTTCAATTATTACATCACAAAAAGCTTGTAGTTGATTTTGTCGATTATAGGGTAAGGCCAATGCTTTTGGAGGTTAAACCCTAAGATGCAAATAATGTTATTGAACAAAAATGTTGGTTACAGGCGATCGTCTTCTCGACATCCCTTGCAATGTCTGCGGGGATAGGAGTTCTGGCAAACATTATGGCATCTACAGTTGCGACGGTAAGAAACACTATCGATTTTCTTTACACTCCGATTATGTACAAATATGGAATATTTCATGTGGAAATGAATTAGTAAAATTTTCAAGGTAGCCTACGTAGTAGTCGCGAAATACTATGAAAACTTTTGTTAATTTGATTGATCGGTAAAAGTATTGTCAAGATATTGCTTTTTCTTAAACTTCGTGCTAAAAGGCAGCACACAACAAATACGTAAAAAAAGAAAAATGGTATGTATTTCTGAAACTGTAAAAAGTAGGTACATGAATCGTCTTAATATTTTCTAAGTTATTTTTTACTATTTTTCTCTTTACAAAAATCAAGACTAGCAATGAAATATATTTAAGACTTACAGCGTAAAACTCAAACGTTAGTTTCTTTTGTAAGTATAGTCAACGACGTGAGAAAAACATTTGTATTTTGATGTATTTGTGTATCAAAAGACTGTTGTTGTTTAACTAATAAAATAGCTGCTAAGCAAGAGAGTAAAATATTTTTTTGGAAACTCTTTCTTCTATTTTCGTTGAATATAAGTAAAGGGAAATTATTAATCAGGCGAATAAAAATTTAATTGGCGACCAATATACTGAATGGGCGACTATTGTAACAAGTAAGCAAATATTTATCCGGTCATTGCGGCAAGAAGAATATAGGAAGCAAGAGCGAGCGAAGGCTGAGAGAGACTTGAGGCACACCGACTCGGACAGGTTACAGGATAGGTTACTTTAAACCCTGCAAACAGAAATAGGAGCCCTGCGGGCCTACGTCTACTACGCCTTATCTACAATCTAGTGGTTAATTAACTTGTTTTAGGTATTTTTCAGTGTCCTTGAATTATCACACTGATCGTATTGAACAACTAGTAACTCTTGTATTTTCAAGTCACTGTTTTAAACATTTGTATTCGCTCACTTAGTATTTCAGTAGCCCATTTTCAATATTTTTGACACCTTAAATTTGAATTTATTTCGCTCGTTTAAATACTACCCCTAAGTAAACCCCGTTTACTATTCACTGCTACGGAATAAAACCTTTGCTATACTTATGAAATTGAAGCTGGCAGTCAAAATAAAAAGTAAAGCCATTAAAATATTTTTATTTATTTTTCTTTTGTGTGGATTATATGGCGGAAGACATGTTTTTAGGCATAAATCGGCCACTATTTTTTATAAACTAAATGAAGAATTTTAATGAAAATATAATAAAACGTTTTTATTTAGGCCGATACTAATACTACATTTCGTAGGAATGACAACATATTTATAGTTTTATGTGGATCTTTTATCTCTCAAATGACGTTCATGACATAACTTTTTTTTTTAAATGTATGTAAGATAGGAAGGGTTATTTCCGATTTAAACCACCTGCCACAAGATCCTCAGACATATGTGTATCTAAGTTAAACAAATTAGGCTAAAATACAAGGTGTAAACGGTCCCTTCACGAAACCGTCAACCAAGCATTCTGTACATTATAATTAACACACCATAGCATAATATAACATAATCAGCCTATAAAGTTCCCACTGCTGTTAATCCACCACGCGGGTCCAGTGCGGGTTGATAGATGTCACATGACTTGAAATTAGCACTCTGCCAAAATTATTGCTAAGAAACGACTTTATTTTTTGGTGTGAAAAATCACTGTTTACCGTATTGCTCAATGTAACACACTCAAAACATTGTGCTGATAAATGCATCTGATCTAGTAGAGGTATTTAAAGCAAAGTTATAACATTCAAAACTCGTACTTTTTTAAATGTGAAAAAGTGGGAACTTAGACCTATCAATATCCTCAATATCTCCGTAATAGAAGTTTCCCAGATATGACACGGAACGAAAAAAAAAACACAATGACAAGAAGAACAAGGCATCGGCTTCGTTAAGGGTGTATTTACCCTTTAGTGTTTCCTTGCTAGCTCATCTTTACGTCTACTGAAAAAAAAAAACTTCGACTGCACTAAAATTGACATTGGTTTAGGTACCTAAGTTAGAGGAGCGCGTTTTGTCGGAAAATTAAATTATTATTAAACTAATAAATGTCACACGACTACAATCGGTAATTAGTGGAATGGGGGCAAGTGTAATAGGGGCATGTAAGAGCAAGTGATCGGAGTTCAAGCTACGCTTTCGAGGTTGCTCCGTGGATGGGTGACCATTAGAGATGGGCCGACTACTTGACCAAGCCGATTATTGCTTTCGGTGGTGTTCAGGAAACACAAGTAATGTCCAAGGCGTTACATGTACAGCTGAGTCGCTAGCTTAGTGGCTAGCGACTCAGCTGTACGGCTTGTCAGAGCTAATCATGATAAGGTTAAGAGCTGCCTATCTGAGCCCCGTGTAAGATAATGATATCAGCTGCAGTTGGTTAGACTGGAAGCCAATGACAACATAGTTGGGAAAACGCTAGGCAGATGATGAGAATGGATTGAATAGAATAGAACACCATAAATAGGTTGCAGATATAAATGTGGAAATAAACTAAAGAGTAATTATATATAAGAGGATGCATACATAATCTACATATTTTTTAAAGTACAGGTCAAAAAAATCTAAAATTTAAACGAATGCCATTTATTTAAAAAAAAAATAAATAAATTAAAAAGAAATGTTAATGGCATTTCATTTTTTTTTTACCTTCAACAGCCAGTGGTTTAATTTTTTTTCTGAATGAAAAAAAAATAGGTAGTAAAATGAAATAGGTAGTATTTAAGTCGCAAGAGGTTTTACTTTAAAGTATTTTCATTAAATAAACTGCGAAAATCAATTCAGTATTTTCAGTAATTGTTGCGTACCACCATGCTGTATTATCTTATTTTATAACATGACGTGTTTTTTTAACACATATATGTATTTCTTTGTTTTTCCATATAATCCATTCTCATTATTCATTTATTAAGCCCACTCTTACAATGTTTTTCTCGCGATCAATGTCTGGGCTGCAGTTCGCAGTCAGTGATCGTTTAGATTCAACCGTTAATTAATGACATTTGCTCAGGTTGTTCCGGGTTCTTCAAGCGGTCGATACATCGCAACCGCGTGTACACCTGCAAGGCTGGCGGCGAGATGAAAGGCCGCTGCCCAGTGGATAAGACCCACAGGAACCAGTGCCGCGCCTGCCGCCTCGCCAAGTGCTTCCAAGCCAATATGAACAAAGATGGTAAGAGGAAATTTGCGAAAACTAGATTTTAGCAATGAAACTGAACGCGGAAAGCACGTCTACAAGGATCTACCCATTACACCGTATCATACCATGACCGTGCTATGAACGTATCAGGCACGGAGAGAAACATGACGCGGACTACTATGCCCACTACGTCACGCGACGGTGTTGGTCGGTGACGGAACGGTCTAGGGGCATAGTCTCATTCTTTTCTAAACAAAGCATATTTTTTTGGGTTTTTGCCTGACACGTTCGACGACCATAGTATGATACGCTGTAATGGGCAGACTCTTTAAACCGCATTCAAGAGCTGTTAGTGTCAATATTTCATTGCAATTATGTCACTGAGACGCCGTTTTTCATTTGTGGAATTCGCCCTTAGTTGTCTTCAACTTGAGATTGTTTCTGAGAGTTTGATTTTAAAATGCTGAGTCACAGGTACTTGAAACATTCCGTTGTCACGATAGGCAGGTGACCACAGAGCCTACAGTTTCATTTTCAAGCTTGTTTGTTTGATAAGTAAGTTTTAACACAATCCTTTTTATATTGTTTTGTCATGTTTTGAAGAAAACTAACATACACAAACTATCAGTGATGCAGAAAACTACCATTGATGTATGTTTTTACAGTTGATGTGAATTTAAAGAACTTTGATTAAATTATATTAAAGAATAATTAGGATGCCTATGTTTGAAAGAATATAAATTGTCTCTTTGATAACGTAATGTATTTTATGGAAATGAGCATCACGTTTTGGAAAATCAGTCAATTCAGATCAAGTATAGTCTAACGACCATAAGCTCGCAAAACGCTGTTAGTTGCCTAGTTATCAATGGCCAAAGACAAGCTCATTTACAACCCATCAAAGCATTGAAACACACACCATAAACAAATTGAAAACACACATGTACCCGTAACAATGGTTATCCTGACAATAGCCGCTCTTATTTGCTGTCCAGTATACGAGTGCTATCATTCGGCACATAACGTCCATCATGTTCGCAGCAGGTTGTTTTGTCCACTGTCCATTCGCTCAAATATTGAGTGAAATATAGCGTTTGCCGGCGGCCAGTTCAATTTCCACAGTAGTTTCCGATCCTATCTGTCATTACGTCATCGCTATGTACCCAATATTGTGTCGGGTGTTGCGATGTCAGCCTTTGTCCTCTTTATTTATAGGTATTGTGAATAGAATATTGTTATTGCACATCTTTTTGGGTATAGGTGCAAATATACTTTATTTTGGTTACGTTGAGCCTAATCTAGCTTAAAATACAAAGCTTTTAGGCGGGCCTAGTTTTCAACTGTTACATTTAAAGTTACTGTAAATAAATAAGGTTAATTTTAGTACGTCGTCGTCAGTTTCCAAGACCTACGCAATTTACAAAAAAAAAACCATTGCATGAATGAATTCGTTAATTTTAAGTTTAATTTTCTAAATCAAACTTGGCCAATGACACGGCACCTGGTTTTTGCAAGAAATAAAAATCAATCTTTCAAACTCACTGCTTCAAAGGAGCGATAGGTACTTACAAACTGTAGGTACTTACACCATCGACTTGTAACGGCTTTAACAGAGATACGAGTTCAGTTTCCAATCCCATCCCATTGTATTTCACCTCAGTGTAATATATGACTCGATCTAAATCTAAATTCTCTCTAAGTAAAATCTTGTGAATAATTGAATATTCATAGAGTCCCATGTCGCCCGCAAGTCGGGCTCCTCTCGCCATGTGACGAAGCCTTTTAGTATCTACTCTATATACAGATAGATACGTCTTATTTCTTCCAGGGTTGGCAAAGCACTGATCTGTTCGATTAGAAGAAAAATTTAAAGTTGTACAAGAGGTGGCTAAAATAAGACATTTAATTTCAGATCGATTTTCAATTTCTGTATACTTGATTTTCCGCTATGGACACGAATGACAATTGACCGCTAGTCACTACGATAATGTAGGTCCATGGACATAATTTGGAAAACACTCATACTCCTAGATATCTAGAGATTCATTGAGTAGCGATAGATCGATAGACAGGCAGAAAATACTGTAATGTACACCTTTTAGTAGGTACTTAAACACACATCAAAACGTAGTCTTGTAAATTCTAAAAACGCATTATGCAAACTATGAAACCACTGAAGGTAGTTAAACTAAATAATGAGCTGCAATTTAAATCACAATTATGCAGTTCCTTCAGTGCCATCTTTCTACAAGTATAAGACATGGAATTCTTCCATACACATACAATTATTGTTACATTAGAAAGCAGTAATCAGTAGTATACGGTATTCAGTACGTAGTAACCCTGTGGTAGGTAGCAGCGGCACTGCGGTGGTGCCGCAGGTGCTCCGTCGCTAATTTATTCACGAGCATCACTTTGTGCCGCCGCGGCCCGGATTACCTTTATATGTTTACTCGCTCGCGTAATTATACGCCCTCACGAAACTTACCCGCCGACGCGAGTTCCATTCCACCCGCTGCCGTATCTAAGTACATACCTGATGGTGGGCTATAGATATGTACTGCTGTACTGCATATTAACAACTTTGTGTTTCACTTCTAGTTACGAAACGGTCAAAATTGCTTTAACGTATAACTTTTGTTAAACGCGATTAACTTTTGTTAAAGTCTGTATAGCTGGGTTAGGAAAAGAAGATTGTTTAAGCCTTAAAAATAAAGAATTTTGACGTATAACTGCAATAGTATTAACTTAAATAAACACAAATAAGAGGTACATCGGCAGTACCGTAAACAATATGGAAGAATACTTGCCATGACTCGTGGTAACGTCTATGAATCGTTCATGCAGCGCGTACATAAAATTGTTTAAAATATTGCAAATGAAATATAAGAGTAGTATTGATAATACTTGGACAAATTGGGGACACGGCTGAGTTATTTGCTGAAACAACGGTTGATTACAAGTTACATGTTATTTTTCAAAAATGCAAATATCTGCTTGAAGCCCTGAGCAATCGCAGACAGCGGCATTATCAATTCATTCGTCGTGAGTTCGACTGGCTCGCTTCCCGGCCGCAACCACAGAATAATGAATTAATTCCATTAATCAGTCAGGAGCAGCCTGCCTGGATGGCTTTCAGTTCACAGCTCGCTCAATTTGTTGTACTAGTACTTTGTTTCAAGTTAAATGTACAAGAAAATATACGTCGGGGTTGAATGATGAGAACTACAGTTTTGGCTTTCGATTGTAACTTTCCTAGCTCTGGCTGCACATAAGCTGCGTATAATATGCCACTGCTGGGACACATCACTCAGGGATCCTCTCAGTGTGAGGGTGTGGACCGTATTCCACCACGCAGGTCTCTCTACTCTGTTCCAAGTTTTGGCCTGAATATCAGGAAACAGGATAACAGAGCTCAGAGATCTAAAATATAAAGATGTACCTATCACGCCAGTGTGACCTGTGTACGTAGCAATTAGGAGCATTTCAAGGTAATCTAAATGCAATTTTACAACGAATCGACGATTAAATAATGTTACCCTAGTACCCTATGGCACTTTAAAGAGCAAATCATGCCTATAAAATACTACAAACGAATACAGATAAATCCATCAAAATATTCAGAAGAGCTAACATAAAAAGGTCACGTTCCTGTGGAAGTAAATCGTTAAGTTTGCCGAGTCCAGCAGCCAGGGAGCCAATCAGCTAACTTCAATATCGTCGGCAAACAGACCGAATCGATGTTAGCCAATGCGTCAACACACCCGGCTACCTTTGTGTCCCTAACTAGACATTTGTATATGCAAATCCGATGTGATATGGGTGTCAAATCATTGAATACTTACGTGGTATCTATACCTAAGCATTTTTGTTGTTTAAAATGAAACCACTGAAATGCTTTTTGAGTTTTAGGGAGACGTTCGCGCGTCGACTTGAATGAAATTAAACATTATTTGTCGAAGTAGGTTGATTTATTGACATTGTATTTAAATGATATAAACATAACATGTCTGTAATCCCCGAAGGGTTAGGCAGCTGTGTACCTATTAGTAAATATATAAATTATTGCGATTATTTAAAGTATGTATATTTAGTTAACCAGATCTTCGTCTTTCAGTCCATCCATATCATAAAAAAGGCCCAGTAGGCAACTGAGCAAAATACTTAAATACGTTTTTAAAGATTAATCCTTTTTACAAAAATAATTTACTTAGGTTCATCATAAACAAAGTTCAATATCAGAGCAGCGTCTCTTTCAAGTGATCAAATAAACATAATCCCCAATTTAACTTTATAAAATTAATTTAAAATCGATCAGGGGCGAGCAAGCCAGGCGTTCGCTTCTCAAAGTTACCAATACTTTTTAATATTCGTTGAAAAAGTTAAAGGGTTGATATCTAAAAGCTTTTTCTTGAATGGCCTTTCGCGAAGTTAATCAGTTGTCATCTATTGGAAAGTTCAAATAAGTAGATTCAAAAGACTTTTCGTCTCTCTACTTTTCCACGAGCTTGTTAAAAAATAATATAATTAAAGGCCAGCTTTGATTTTTTTTACGTTTGGTTGTTCAAACATGAAGCTTCTTTGGTCCTCCAACAAGCAACGTCGCATCAATGCCTTGACGTGTTATCTCCAGTAATGCCATCGACTTTCTATCAAGGCTTGCAACATTGTCATGGATTTTATCTTCTATTCTTGAATTTATAATATTTAAAAATAAAAAGCAATATTAGAATATCAATTACCATAAAAGCCTGTTATAATAAAAGCTGAGTGTCGCGAAGACGCGTCGCCTTCGGCGTCGGCTGCTACAAGGGGCAAACTTTTCAATTACCGCCATGTCGTGTTACCCCGCAGCGGGTTAAATTAATTCTCTCCACTTCACAAAAAGATTCACCTTACCCCAAACCACCCCTGTGAACCGACATCGGCCATCCTAACGTTTTTCGATTTTTCCCTGGATATATTCCAGAACCCGACCCGTAACATGCTGACGTTTCGCAATATTTATTTTTAATTTAACGGTTCGCGCGCTAGATTTTGATTCTACAACGAGCTTACCTTTTTGAAGTCCTTTTGTGTTAAAAAGAGAATTTAAATGGTTCGTAACGAATTGGAACGAACCTTGCTACGTGTATTTTCTGTGAATGTTAAAACAAGGGCCAGTTTGTAAAACATTAAGCAAACGATGGATTCAATTAATTTAATAAAATCTTTGCTACTGCTCAAGTGTTTATTTGGGCACCTTACAAACACATAATATTAGTTTTATTACCACCCCTTCCTATGAATAAAAAGTATTGTGGATCCCACACACTGCATCATCAATGATCAGGTAATAGTCAAGCTTTATTGCGTACTTAATATTCCACACGAAATGAATATTTATTTATATATAAAAGCGTATGTTGCGTGTAGGGTTATCGGGAGCGTATCAAATGGAGTAGATCGGTGCTTTGGGAGCAGTGTTAAGGATCAGTAACACGTGTTCACTCCAGTGCAGCGTGCAGCGTGACCACACCCGAGCACAGCCGAGGGGAGACCGAACAAAGGGACGCCAATTGTACTATAATAGCTACTTCACTTGTGTTTGCGGATATTTATTACCTTTAATCACATTCTAAATTCGTTTTAGTACACTTTTGTATCGTTGTTTGGACTTGTTTTACGATTTTGACAAAATAAACACGCTTCGTTTTTTAAAAGTACCCAAGTAGGTAAGTTTGATTGAGTGTTTAAAATAATACGACATTTGTCGATTGTTTGAAACATTAATTAAGATCTTGATAAGCTTTTGATAAAACAGCAGTTCATTGTCAGTTATTGGTAATGATAATTATAGTTTATTATTTCCTTTATTTAAATTTTTACAAATTATTTTACATTTTTAAATATTCCTTAAAAAATATATATAAAAAACATTTAAAAATATAAAAAATTGTAGCCCACCGGTATCGGGAACAGGGTCCAAGCTACCGGCGGTCAGGGCTCCAGAGAGAGGAACCTCCTAACAATACGAGCCGTGTCCAAAAGTACCGCTTTCTGAATCAAGCCCTTGATCCAGCTGCCTAACGAGAGCCTCCTCAGGTATTGGTCGAGGCTCTTGGCAATTAAGCCATGGGCTGATACGACTATCGGCACAATGATCGCTGAGTCCACATCCCACATGTCGACAACCTCGCGAGCCAAGTCAAGATACTTGATTTTCTTATCTTTCTCGGCTTTCACGAGGTTCTCATCATGCGGGACCGTTATGTCAACAATCATTGTGCGCGGCTCTGATCGATCCACCACCACTATATCAGGCTTATTGGCTACAATAGTTTATTTATTATTAAAGTAAATCTATTTATATAAAAATCTCGTGTCACGGTGCTTGTGGTCGCACTCCTCCGAAACTGCACAACCGATTTTTATGAAATTTTGTATGTATGTTTGGTAGTTATGAGAGTAGGTCGTAAAGTATATAGCACACCGTTAGGTGATTAGGGCGCGAGCGAAACCGCGGGCAAAAGCTAGTTATAAATATTACTGAATTTTATTATAATCCATTTGCGCTGATTTGAAGCATTACATTCATTCTGGGAAATAAACGTATGCCTGCCAATGCACGATTTATACACATTTTCAGTAACTTTTATGATTTACACGTGTTCTCCCAGGAATCGGGACGGACCTATTGATTCGCTATTTGACAAAGGTCGGCCAGAATAAAGGCTCAGCAGGTATCGATCCGATTATGTGATTTATTCACCGCTTCCGTGTTTGTCTGCTGTCCTCCCGACCCACTAAAATATTGCCTATATTTTGACAGATCAAGTGATTCAACCCTCCTTTCGCCCCCGGGGTGAATCTCACCCGTCTAATTTAATTTTAATGTTGTGCGTGAACAAATTATTGCACTGTCATAGCGAATAAAACTAAAATGTTTAATGGGATAATCTGTTGCATCTGGTTTAGGGGTTATTTTTTGTTCACGTTTACGTGATTCTTAATTAATTTTCGCGTTGTACGGTGGGTGGGTTAATTGCATTACACACGAATGGATTAGTCGAGGTTTATTGATGATTGTTTTTGTAGTTAAATTAAGTTTGGTTCATCCCAAATTGTTAGATATTTATTATCATTGTTATTTACCTGATTGAAAATTGTAACATGTGCACACCGAGCAACAAAGTACTCATGTGCAATTTTATTAAAACAATAGCTTAAAATTAACGTTACCTACTTACGATCGCGTTTTCAGCCGAGCTTTTATAAAATGGAAAAACTTCGAGTTCATCTGTAAACTTTATGCTGTACAAAACAAAGTTATTTATAGTGGTGGAATAAAGCGACGCGCGAAGCGCTGCACTCCCAACTTGTTCAGTTCTGAAACAGGCTCGACGTTCAGAAACCGCAGAGCGGTAACTTCGCGTCAACTTTATGAAGAAATAATGTTTTGTTGCTCTCTTCGCCTTCTACATACATACCATTCTATACTTTATATTCAGAATAGATTACTTCTTCGATATGTTTATGCTATGTGAGGTGTTTGTTGAGTATTGACCTACATTGCATACAAACCTAGTCGTTTTGGCCTTGGCATGTTTTGCCTTTTTGTTAAAACTGATAAATTAAGTTACATACTGCACTCAACAGTCGCAGTGGCTCCATGTAAAATATTAGTATTCGGCTGCATCCGGTTAAACTGGAAGCCTACCCTAACATAGTTGGGAAAGGCAGCCAGATGATGACTTCACTCGATAGCCCGAGCCTTCCGCAGATATATTTTTCTTGAAAATAAAATCTATCATCCGATATGAATTTCACTCTACAACATACTTATTGACAGATGTCATAGTAGAAATAAAAGTAAAACTAGGTGTATAGGTCCGAGCAAAACCCGTTGTCATCTCGACATTGTTGGACATCTATTATATGAGATGTTTGTCCGGGACCCGGGCGGACCCCGCGGTGTGGAAGGTGAATAAAAACCTGGATATTTCTCATATTTATGTCGGTGCACTCGAAAATATTCCCTGAGGTCGGTACTTGTAGCTGGCTGGCTTTAAAGAGATAAGTTCTCTGAGGCGGTTGCGGTAAGGAACAATTTCGCGCGCAGGTGTGCCGGAGCGTGGGACATCGCCCACCTGGCGCACCCCCTCTGCCTCTTCGCTGCCCTCCGCCCTCTCTGGCTCGTTAATGATGATGTGCTCAGCCAGCAGACTATTTCACTTCTGAATACATCTTTCTCACTTTTGATACTCTGTCCCTGTCGGGCGGCTGGCCGCGCTCGCCCCATCCTCTTCGTTCGCGTTCGCCTGGTCGCATCCACCTAGTCAATTCGGCAAACGCGTATCTACTTTGTGTCGGAAATGTAATGGAACAAATGCGGCTGGAATTAACGTCGGAACGAATGTCGGGACACGGGGTCGTTCTCGCTGGATATTTTCCACGCGATGATTTTGATGCGCAGCCATGAAGCGCTAATAATGTTTGTGGAAAATACTAAACACAAAGTGGGTATATTATATCCTCTTATTTATGTTTAGCGTCCTTTGAATTTAGTTTCTCAGGCTCCTACATGCTTTAGTGTGTACCTCTGCTTGAAATGTACAAATTGTAAAATTAGGCAAATTCAGAATGTATATAGATAGATTAGTCGACTACAATACGTTAAGACTTTTGAACAAAAATAAAAAGTCGTTAATCGTCTAAAACCATTGCTCTTGCCCCATTTTCCTCAATAAATCTATTTTGCAAAGCCTACGATGCAAAAAACAGGTTGTTTAACATCTTGATCCGCGCTGGTATTATCATGGCAGGGCTTGCCTGTTGGCGGCAAGTCGGCAACTTCTGCACAGTCATGCTCCTTGAATGAATCACGATGATTGCAAAGGGAACACTTGATATGAACATCTCATTAGGTATTTTTCGGAATGACGATTTAATTTCAGTGATATTTAAAGTAGAAGTGGGTAACCTGTTGTGTTTAGTATTAATCTGTTTGTTGATAGAGTCCATTCATGCAAAAGACGGAAAAACACCCTGCTGCCTGTACGTATATCTGTCATTATAAGACCACGGTTACTGTAGACATTGCTACTAAAAATATGATATTAAAAACTAGTGGTTCAAAAATATTTGAAAATGTTTCATATTTATTTGAACGAAAAAAGGAAGGTAGGCCCCAAGATTATAAGAAACGGCAAAGACATTACACATTAAAGTTCTGTTTTGTCTTACAATGCATCCAAGGAATGACTAATAAGAATACAAGACCGAATTACTTCAGAAATACTTCAAATATCCAAACGTTAATTAGGTAGTACCTAAGTAAAACCCAGGTCCCTCGCACTTAATGACTTAGTTAACACACTAGTTAGTAATGTAAGTGCGTCTCGGTTATGCCTCTTCAGTCAATAAACCTTTTGACCGCTCACCAATTCGGCTTCGTGAAGCTTTCACGAGGCGGGCGGGCGGCCCGGATTATTGGGTCATTAATCACGCCCCACACCACGTTGCCTCCTGGAGGAACGTGTCTGCCTGCACAGGGTAGTGCTTACACCTATCGATAAATAAGGCTAACTTAGCTAAGTTTTTCTTGGGAACAAAGAAGAGTTGTGGGAGTGTGGAGCCGTTTGATTAGTTTAGTGTCTATAAAGTTGCCTAAGTAATTAAATGAAGTTTTTGTAAGTTGTTTAGTACTAAATCACTGTAAATTACAGTGATAAGTGTGACACTTACACTGTCATTTCATTCCTACAGTCATTACATTCGCAATGCAATATTCGTATTGACGATAGATATGAAGTATGGAAGAAGAAGACAGCCTGCTCCGACCCCTGATAAATTGAGATAAGGGCTGGAGCATGATGTTGATGAACCAATAGATACAGAACTACTCTCAAATGCTTCTGATTGTAATAGAAAGTGTCTCACGAAATAAAGATGCTAGTTTTTATAAAAGGTTTAACATATTATACACAGCATTTAGAAGAAGCAAATTCAAGTTTAATAAGGCTCGACAAGCTTTTCCCAGAAGTCAACTTAAATATCTAAAGCCTAATACATTCTTGTTTGCCACAATACTGAAGCATCGAAAACAGATCCACACCCTCACGTGCAACAAAACCTGACAATATACTTCATAAAACCACATCGAGATGCAGTACATCACTATGATATCGACCGCAGAACTCCATTTACACGGGCAGTAACGTCGCAGTAAATACATTATAGGTAACCTACCCACCACCCGACAATAATGGTATGGGTTGCCTCGCAACAAATGCTTTTCCACCTTACCGCACGGATAAAGTGCATGGGTATAACAAGTACGAACTTTAACTACATTGATGTAGGAAGTACAGACGCCAGCACATCAAGCTACTACAATCTGTCAAATTTCTATAATGGATTTTGAACTTTATCGATAAGAGGTTCAAGGATGATTGGCAAAATTTGATTGTTTCGGGTAGCTTGATGTGCTGGATACTGTACTTAGGACACAAATCGCCACACATCAAAGGTGGGTTTCACATGTGTGGGCTTTGGTTAGTAAAAAGGTTTTATCAAAGAAACTTTGCTCTTATTTAGTCAAAAAACCGAAACGATTCTCTGGAACATGAGGTCTTGAGTTTTAATCTCAGGTGGGTTAAGTAGGTATTATTAGGTAACCCGTAGTCTGCATTTAAGCTCGGTTGATGGCAATAGATAGTAAACCAGAGGGTCGGAGTCAGAGAAGTTGAGACCGGCTCAAGCTCAGGTGGTAGGATGGCGTAGACCAAGATTAAAGAAATTTGGAGAGATAAAAACAAAAATAGGTCACAGAGGAAAAACATATTCTGCCAGGTTAAGCCCACCTGCAGCTGTAAAGCCTCCGATGACGATAAAGATGATGATGGCAATAGAATCACTATTACATGATACGTAAACATAACGAGTGAATGTGTGTTCTAGATATTTTATTTTATTACAATAAATTAATGAATTGTTATAAAGAAAATCAGTACTTACTTAGTTTATATGTCAAAGTTCTGTATATTTTAAGTTCCAAAAATGTTCTTAAGTAAGTGAAATCCTTGTAATTTCTTATTAAGAACTAAATTTCTTTAACCATAACATAACTGGCGAATTCTAGGTGAGCTAAAGGTACAGCTCTGTCTAACCCTTTGGGGATTCAGGCGTGAATATTAAATAGAAGAGTGTTAATCATGTCACTAAATTACTTTTTCAGTAAAGATTTGTAAAGTCTAATGCAGTAGTTTTCGTTACTATTTATTTCCAGATATACCTATTATTATTTAACAGAACTCTTTGTAATTAATTTGAACTCTATTACATCGTCAGCCATCAAACAAAATGCAAAATTAAAATGTAGCAAAAGTAATTGACGTCCAACCGCCAATGCCCGCAGGCAATAAATAACAAATACTTTTTGTATGAACTACCTTTTCGAAAAACATGTTTTGTTTGCTTTCAATTCGTTTCGCGAGGGGTTTGTCGTTCATATATGTTTGAAGTTAAATCTCCCTTTAAACGCTGCCAATGTGATTCACTGTGCTATGCGCCTTTTATACGAGCTTAAGGGAAAGAGACTTAACTTCTTTTTGAGCTTTATATCTTTAACTTAAATGATATTTACAATTTTGATATTTTGTGAATGATGAGTATTTTGCTATAAGTTTTTTTGGTTTAATAGATTGGGTTATGTGAGGATGCAGATTTCATAGGTGTGTCTAGGACTCATACATACAAGCTGATAAGGCAAGCGGACTGCGCAAAACCCATCATGTAGGTTACAGTGGCGAAGGTTCCTCGATTCCTACCTGCTTCCCTTTGAAAAAAAGGCGCAGTCAGTATTCTACATACATCTCCGTCATGACGGCGAAAGACGACGACTACGGCGTATTTCTCATACGTCTCTTATTCTTGTACATTAAAGATATTTGGTTACTTCTTACAATAATAGACCCTTCGCTACTGGTAGGTTATAAGGGCAACCCAAGCATTTAGGCTTGTATGAAAGAACCACCGCTAACTAGTGTATCTACTGTCTATCTATATCATACATGATTCCGATCAAAATGGAAATAAAATACTTAAAGAACCACACAGGTATTCGGTCGATATAGTAAAACAAATCATGTTTCTAATAGCATCCAAACTGTTCACTCACTACTTTTACAGTTAGATAAACAGCAACAGTATAGTAACGGTTTAATCTTAGTACAAAACATAAAATCATTGTATTGCAGTAAAAAAGGGCCTTGTAAATCTGGTTAGTGCTTAGAGCTTAGCCGACGCGACGCAGACGCGTATCTCCGTAGCAAATGGCTACGAGTGCTACGATTGCGGCTACGCTGCGTAGCCGTAGGACCAATCGTATCTGGGGCACACAGCTTCAAAGAAATTCGATAATTTGATAAAATTTTCTAAATAACAGATTTTAAACCACAAACTATACAAAATTCGAGTCATCAGATAATGAAAAACTTGTTACACATTTCGCCTTCATTTAATTAAAATCTCGCTTATCCGCGTCACACTGGAAACTGAGCCCCTTGGCTTAACCGACCCTAAATATCAGCGATTAGTGAATCTATACCTTAATGTCAGGTCATAAAGTTGGTTTTAGGTGGTTGGAGGATAGTGGGGGAAGCCGATGACGTCGTGAAAAAAAGCACGTGTTGTATTTGGGATTACATGCGCCCCATAAACAAAAGGTTAACATTGCATCAGTTGCTCTGACACTGCAACACGCGATGTGTTTTATGAAACTCGCTAGTATATTTATTGTAGTTTAGATATATTTTTTCATTGTTGTTTTAGAATGTGCAGGATTTTGAAAAGCAATTCCTGCCCCCTATATATCCTGAACGTATGCATGGGATTGTAGATGAGTATGAGTACGACTACCTCGTTGGTTTGAAAGCGCCACTGCTAAGCACGAGGTCCTGGGTTCGATTCCCAAGTCGGGCAAAGTGTTACTTTCATGAATTTGTTTGTAGCAGTCACGGAGTCTGGATTTGTGCCCAGTTGATGGCAATAGGGTCGCCCTCTATTACATGGTACTTAAACATAACTGCGAAATATGGGTGTAGGTATTAGGATTACAGGCATAATGTTATGTTTTGTTGAGAATGAGCTCCTCCGGATGGTGTTTGCAAAGATATTTTCCAATCTCGAGAAAATTACGAAAGATCAGCGTAATTCGGTACTTAAAAGTGTAATTCTGCTGACTATACTCCTAACAATTTAGAATTAAAATCTTTATTTAAATCCAGTGAAGCTTAAAGAAGTGCTAAGAGAATGCGTAAGAGTCACTAATGCCCTAATAAGCCATTCTAGAATCGTCATTTAATATTTAAAGTCCCCACTTACGTACGTAGAGGCTGTCAGCTATTCGAATAGTGCGTCCGTCAGCATTGTATCGTCTGCTAAGCCGCATAGAAAGCGAGTCGTGAAAAGTTATTCACAGAAAATCCATTAAAATGACTAAGATCTGCAGATACGGTGGATAAAATAAATAGGTAGGCATATTATTAACCTTCCTTTGTATATAAACACGATGCAAACACACAATTACAGCACTATTGCAGTAATCTCGGATGTAATTGATCAATTTATTGAAAAAACTCTTATTTTGAATTGTTGAATAAATTTCTTTTCATCTTACGCTCAACGCTCTTAGCTTGCACGTCTTTCTACATTATTCTCACATTTATATGTTTAATCTCAACATGAATGACGTACATACCAAGATTTTGTAACAATATTTTGTTTTTTTTTTTTTTTTTGGTCCATGGCTTCTTGCCCATTCTTCTCGATAGAGATCTACGCTTTGGAAAGGGCAACTACAGATTTTCACAAGTTATTAATATTATGCCTTACTCAGATTGTAGCTTCGCTTTTGTTTGTTTTTTTGACATTCAAAAGTACCTGTAATGGTCTAATTTAAATATATGAGTTTCCAGTATTGCGCTGTGATCGTAGCAGATCAAAGTACCGACATTCAATCCAAATGCCGATATGTAGGCCAATTGCACTATTTAACCGCCTCTTAAACAAAAAAAATATTTTTTATTAGATTCAAATCTGCATCTTTTAAGCGTCAAAAATGACGTAATACATCCCCCAAAATGCAGGCCTTTGCATTCTGCCTCTGCAGTGAGTGGTCAAACTTCATGAATGGCTTCTTATCGCCATATTACCCAGAGTAGTTCTTCTGAATCACTTATTCGTCTGCACTCAGCAGCGGTGGCGGCGCGGGAACGCAGCGTATGCGCCGACATGTGCGGACACAATAGCCGCATTCTCATGGACTCAGCCTCGTTAAGCTGATTGCGTGACGTCAGCCCTACACAGGCCCCGTATACATTGGATGCAGTGCAATTAAAACAATTCGCTTTAAGTTCTAAAGAAAAGCTATGTTTTGATGGCTGATGTTTGCTTGATGAAAGTGCAACATTTTCAGCAGTTTATCACAACAACATTTTAGTTTGTAACTTATAGAACGGTGACATTGCTATTTTTGACAAAGTCATTTAAAATATACTTATAGATTCGTAGAATCTTTAAATTATTACCTATGTAATCAGCTCTTTCTTTATCGTGTGGTTGGTGCCTAACCTGGTGTCAGAGATTTTATGCCCACTTGGCTTGCTTTCTAGCTTGTAATCAGGTAGTACCTACCCTACAATTAGTTTCGTGATGTACATTTCTTTTGACAGAAGGACTAAACACTCTCAAACTTTAAAATGTTAAAAGAATGAATAAATAAATCGTTTTAAGAAATTAATCCTCTGATCTCTTTAATTCGAGCCACCTAAACTCATGAACTAACTTCGAAAGAACCCTACTCAGATCAATAAACAAATTAGCACCAATGACTCCCAAAAGTATTCTAAACAGAATAATCGTCATCTCATCGGTCAAAGGTACTCAAAGGGTGTCACGCGTATGAGCACGGCCCACGGCTGCATTATACGACGGGAGACGAGGCGCGACCGATCCCGGCTTACCGAGGGATCGTCGCGAATAAGCGGTTCATGGCTCTATAATCCTCCGTGTAAAACAACTACCAACTTACATGTAGTCAAATACTTTTGTTGATCGCAATTTTGATGTTGAATTCGCCGTATTGTTGGTATCAATGATTTTTGTATCAGCAATGTGTTGGAACGGAACTGGGTTGTAAAGATTTATTATGAATAGATTGTATGTTATAAAACCTAAGAGGAAATTATACCAGCAGATAATTATTATCTTTACAATTTTTATGATTGTGTTGATTATACGTAGCATAACATCAAGCCTGTCATATCCGAAGTGTTAGGCAGAGGTGTACCTAATAATACTACGTCTGATGAATCTTTTGTTATTGTAGAACAAATGAGTAGTTACGACTCTCAAATGTCCCTATTTTTAGGGTTCCGGTAAGGTAAAACAGAACCCTTAGATTCGTCCTGTACGTGTGTCTGTCCGTCCGTGTGGTCCATTGGGACCACACAGTTGGAATTTCTAGAGTAGTCCTCAATGACCCGCTACACAAAAGCGATGAGAAATTATGAAAAAAATAAAAAATAGGAGTGGCTACTGGCTCTCCAATCTCCACATATGTAACTGGAAAAAAAAACAACGTACATAACTGTGCGGGGTGTCCATCGACACGTCTTAAAAAATGATAGAGAGGTGTTTTCTTAAGTCAATGGTTGATGAGATATTTGCTTCTAAAGCTGTAAAAATTGTGTGCCCCTGCCCTCTATTTTTTAAAGTAAGAGGAGGAAAATCTGAAAAATCTAGGTCTTGTTATTGGTTTGAATGACATTTGATATTCAGTTTTTGAGATATGGGGCTTTTTCGTCAAACTGCAGTAGTAACTTATTTTTTCGTTAACATGCTATGAAAAACAAATTTAGTTTTGCTGTTGAGTGTAAATTTAAATATGAATGAACGTTAAAAATATAGTTATTATATTGTTTAGTGCTACGGATACCTTTGTGTGCTAGTTCGGCTCGCACATGGCCGGTTTTTATGTTCATGTTGACCATGTCTCCCAAATAACGTGTAGGGCTAATGCTCTATATTCATTGATAAAATGGCCATCGTTCGACTTATACTGCCTAGTTTATCTAGTGGTCGCCAGCGCTACCTGCTGCTCGTGAGTTGAGGGTTCGAATCCGCTGTCGTTGGTGTTTGAAAACCAGCGTCGGGCACTAGTTGTCCGGCATTTTGCTGAACTGGGTCTATTTGGCGCAGCCGTGAGGCACACAGTGTCGCACTATATTCTAATATATATTTTTGTTTTTGATTTAAGTTTTTTATTTTTTTTGTTTTTTATTTGTTATTTTTTATACTGTGTGCACTTGTGGCATGTGCCAAATAAATGTATTTTCTTTCTTCTTCTTTTTCTTTCTTTTTGTCGAGCGAAGCGTAATTTGTGTTTTCATGAGGAATTTCTCAATAACAGCCCGGAGTCCAGATATGTGCCTGGTTGATGGCAATAGGCTCGGCCCGTTCGACATGGAAATTAAACATAACTGGCGAAATGTGGGTGTACACCTCTACCTAACACTTTGGTGATTACAAGCGCGATCTTATTCATGTTACGCTCATCTTATACGCCAACATAATTATCAGTATTCACATCATCTGTTGTCATAGCAGCACACGTAGCATGACCACCGTAGAAACGGATTTTGTCGACGGAAGAATCGACGAAATGACATTTCTTTTGCTGATCTGTCATTTTGTCGATACTTCCGTCGATAAAACCCGTGCAGCAGTGGGCTTCTTTCAGCGAATTCTGTAGGTTATATAAAGATTTCTAGACTTATAGTTCACATAGCCATATCTCCCCCAGCGGTGCAGCACGAGCGCGGTCCTCGCAAGCCGAAGCTGCAGGCGGGTGCGATGGGCGCGCTGGGACCGCCGTCGCTCGGACACGCACACAAACCGCACGCCCTCAAGCTCTCGCCTCCCTCGCCATACGCGCCGCTGCCACAACCCTTCAACTTTCAGGTAACCTTCCCATGTTCATTATAATATCATTAATTATCGTGGTAGGTGCCTGCTAACATAAAAAATGTACTGTTTGGATATTTCACGGATGTAACAAGCTTTCCTACATCATTTGTGTAAAGTGTAAACCATTAGCATCAGATCGCTTCGTCCCCAACATCCGAATTAAAATAGATTAATTTAAAGGCGCTTTCAAAGACTTTCCCACATAGGTGGGTCTCCAATGTTTATGCAGTAAGATTCGGGCAAACCGGCCGCTACATGGACAACACAGCTCCGCACACTGGACTCTGATAGATAGTGTACTGAAGTACCTTATTATCACTGTGCGGTGTCCGTAGCCCGTCCTCAATCTGTCCACACCGTACTTATCGGTTATATCGAACTTTTACTTAGAGCAAAAGCTCACTTACTGATCATAACTCCGTCAAACAGTTCAGTATCAGCGGCATGAGCGAGCCAGCACCCTTGAGCACTGCATCATCGGCGGGGTCCAGCGGTGCCGGCGGTGGCGCGGGCGCTCCCAGTCCGTTGCCACTTATGCCTGAACCGTTCTTAGCGCCGCCACCCCCTGGCTTGCTGCATATACTTATGTCTTCTGATAAATGCCAGGTAAGATCATCCATCGAGTACGTACAGTTGGTAGGTAGACGAAAAATATCCGATCGAATTTAGACGGAAAACTGCTCCATAGTATGTCCATGTCCATACCCTGATAGGTATAATACAGTCCATTCATCCGCGAAGCTCAAACGTGTTTCAATCATGATTTTATCGTCATAACACCGTAGTTCTAAACCTGTCATGATTTATTTTCTTTAGGAACTGATGTGGAGTGCGAAACAGCTGCAGTTACAAGGAGACCCAACACTGTTGCGACCACCACCAAGTGCTTTTGGAGCACCCCTCGCTCCCACGTGGGAACTTTTGCAGGTAAGGTCTTTTCAATATTACAAGACGTAAGGAGCTGATCCAATTTGGAATGGTTTACTGTAACGCGCACATAGTTTCAGCAGTAAAAAATTATAAGATATGTTTCAGTTTTGAACCCAGCACAATAGCGATTGTAGCCATACAAGTGCAACAACAGATTTCCGGTCGAAATCTCGGTCCCAGCTCAGCCGGGAGAACGAGACTTAAATCATTTTTTGATCAAGACAAGCATTTCAAGTCTTAAAAAGCCTCTATAACAATAGAGAAAATTCAATTTGTTTTTCTCATAGGCATCCGAAACTTCCTTTATTACGTTCCTTATTGCATAGCGACTTCAAATTTCCTTCAAGGGGTGTAAACATTGACATTTGATAGGTGGCTTTTTGACTAAAGGGGCGGGCGCGAGCCATGATTGGGCGTTCGCGGGGTGACTTATCGCCTTCAGTTGACTTACCCCGCCCATCGCCCTCTACGCGCCACGACACTGGAGTCATCGTAGCTTGACTTATGTTTTGTTTTATATTCGTCACAGTGCGCATGTTTGGGAGAGCACCAATGGTACTTCAATATACCTATAAGTATGCTATTTCCAAGATGGATAGGTATCTACTAAACTACATTACATATAAACCTACCTATAGACTACATAATAATCATAATATAGCCATGAAAATAAAAAGGTCACATTAGAAAAATTATAGCAAATTCTCTTTGGTGCTGCGTAGACTATACTTACTACCTACGTAGCAACTGACAAAATTAGCTCTAGTCTATAGACCGACCGCTTTAATGACTCCTCCGCCTTGCCCCATCAAAGGCACATTAAGCGTCCACAAAGTCCCAACAATTTCCCACAGTTTATTTGCTTTATAATAACCATAATCCACGTAGGTATTACGATACTAATTGAACCAATACGTGATCAACCTTCAGAATATTCCATTTTAATTGATACCTTCGCGAGGACTCATTAAAGCGGTCGGTCCATAATGTATCAGGTTTATTTGCGAACCCGCCAGCCTATAACAGGTACCTAAGTACCACACCTAAAATATACCTTGTTTTTTGATACCAGGAGACAAGTGCCCGTCTCCTCTTCATGGCAGTGCGCTGGGTGCGATGCCTTGCGCCATTCCAAGCTCTCGCAGCTTCCGACCAGCTGGTACTCCTGCGAGCGGCCTGGAAGGATCTGTTTCTTCTGCATCTGGCACAGTGGTCTGCACCATGGGACCTCGCACCACTGCTGGCAGCACCGGCAGCCCGAGCAAGACTGCCGCCGGATCCGTTAGCAGATTTGGAGCTGAATACTTTACAGGTTGGTTGAGAATTTGAGATGGACTGGTGAAGTATTTTTAGGAGGCGGTAAATCTTATCCAAGGCTGTTTTGAATTTAACTATAGAGTAGTCGCGGGATCTCTCATGAAATGGTAGAGTTAAGTCCATTTCATAAAAGGCATCCCGCGGCTGTTACTGGAACAAATAAAGAGGTGGGTATGGGTACCTACAATAGAGAGGGTTACCTAAGGTATGAGATAGGTCAACCACATTAGGTACGTTCCAAGAAGTGCTCACGAAATTTTGACATAAATGTTATGTCCGAAGTCCGAAGTTGTTCCGTATGGTGTCCGGACGTAAAGAATAGCACCATCCCATATCTTCCCGTGGGTGTCGTAAGAGGCGACTAAGGGACTTACCAGAGAATGGGCAGCAGCGTTCTCTGTGTTTTATAACAACCATACTGCGATCGCCAACCCGCCTGCCAAGCGTGGCGATTATGGCAAAACCCCCCTAAATGATGACCTGGTGAAGGCTGCAGGGATCCGCTGGATGCAAGTCGCACGGGACCGGTCAATGTGGCGACATTTGGGGGAGGCCTATGTCCAGCAGTGGACGTCTTTCGGCTGAAATGATGATGATGATGAAGTCCGAAGAATGTTTGTAGAATATACTTAGAAGTAGTATTATAAATTTATATTTTGTTACAGGAGATTCTATGTCGATTTCGGCAAATAGCACCCGACGGCAGCGAGTGTGGGTGTATGAAAGCTATTGTTCTGTTTTCACCAGGTAAGTTATTTATTGATGAGATTTATTCATTACTTTCTTAATACCTGCACCCCATACCAGCTAAGTACATAGGTAGATACACAAAATGAATTTATTTTATTTTATTATTGAGCAGATACACCCGGGCTTAGTGAAACTCAGCCGGTGGAGATGTTGCAGGATCAAGCTCAGTGCATACTTGCTGACTACGTGCGGACTAGATATACCAGGCAACCTACAAGGTAAATCTACGTTGACATCTCCATAATCGTTACGGATACACAAGTCATGTGCCCGATGGGACTTTCCATCGAAAAAAATGGCTAACTTTCATTGAACATTACCTGTTAAACTCCCATAGGGGATAAAATAATATTTTCAAAAATCCTTAGTGCTTACCTATGTTATAAAAGCACGTCTTGTACAAAATTGCCTGCTTCTACACGTTCTTTTGATGAATTAATGAATGAATTTAAAATTCTTTTGTTAGTAGGTACGTAAATAGATGTGAAAGGCATCATTGCTGAAAATTAGAAATGCCTATTATCCCTATTAACACGGTTACTGAATAATATCTGGGTACAGGTATAATCCATATTTACTGTTAGAATCTAACACATTAATTATCTTCAGATTCGGTCGCCTGCTCCTTCTACTACCATCACTTCGGGCTGTGCGCGCGCGCTCCATCGAACTGCTCTTGTTCCGCGACACAGTGGGCGACGTGTCAGTAGCCACACTGCTGCACGACATGTACCGCATGCAACCTGCACCCACGCCGGCCTTCCATGCGCCAGCGCCACCTACCAGCGAACACTGCGCGTCGCCGTAAAACTACCGTCTTTTATAGACTTTTGAGTTAGTCAGCTGGAATAGTAATGTGGTCATGGAAGATGGTTAGGTCTTACCTAATGGTGAATCCACACCAAAATTAGGTACTTTCAGTGCAAAGTTTGTAGGAGTTAGTGGGCAACAACGAATAAGTTATACCTATTCATAGAAAAGTCACGAGTTATTTAAAGTTATCATGTAAATTATTGCTCTACAAAAAGTAACTTCGCTGTGGATGCGCCATAACTGGTCAACTATCCCTTTGAAACGAAAAGGGGGCAATTCCAACAATGCGATGGCATTGGTGGAATTGCCCCCTTAACTATTGCTGATGACTAAAACAACAGCCTGTATATTAATTGAAATATAATTTAGTATGGGCATGGAGTTAAGAATTTGAGAACGAATGCGAGTAATGGAAATTAGTCGGCACATTGCCGACTTAACAGTGTTTTGAATTCTAGATGTACCTCCAGTACTCCTCCGTAGGGTTGCAAGCCGAATTTCCGAAAATAATTCTATGATTACTAATTCGAGTTTCTAGAATGCAGTATCTAGAAAACACAAGCCAAAAATTCAATTGAATCTCTAAATAGACTTGTATAAACAATTTGATATTGTATAGGTAGCTATGAGAGTATCTGAATTAATAATAAACATTTTATGTATTAGGATAAAATGTACCTTTGTGAATCTTATCTATCTAGTCATCCTAGTCACGTTGTATAAATTTTGTAAATGTTATTATTCTATTGTAATTAAATATACTTAGTTAAGCTGTATTAAAATTATATGCGCCATGATCTAGTCATGATTTCAAAAATGTGTTGAGGAATTATTGTAAAGAAAGAAACTATAGCATGTATGTACTTTTATTTGTATATAAATATATTTTGATTTGATCAAGGAGTTAACATACAATATGGTTTTACTCAAAGACAAAATGGTCCCCAAAAATAAAACATTGAATTCATAATAGTAAAAGCACATTTTATTTTCGCTGAACAAATGCACATCTACCATTCAGAAAATTACATATACGAACCAACCAAATTGAGTCTGCTGAAAACATTGCGCTTCTTAAAAAAGAGTAATAAACTAGGAATTATATATAAACTTATATAAATTAGGTTATCAATCAGTTACATTAACTCTTCCCATAGATTGTACAGCTTCTACAGTAGAAAGGTCTTCATAATCGTCGTCTGATGGCTTGACGTCGTCTTGTGGTTTCGCTTCCTCTTTCTTTAGTGGTGTGCGAGGGAAGTCTAATTTGCTCCATGCTCCTGGTTCACCTTTCTTTAGTTTTATTTCTATTTTTGTCGACAACATTGATGCAGTACAGCTTTCTACGCTAATAACCTGCAATAGTAAAGAAATTAGGGTTAGTATTTCGATCTTGTTAAGTCTATGTATATAAAAAGGTATAATAATTATACTGTGTGAAATACTTACACCTCTAAGTTCAACATCCAGTTCAAATGATGCATCCCCTTGCTCTCGGAATACCAATTTTGTGTTTAAGCGAATAGGGTTCAACTTCACAAAACTGAGCACAGGGTCGTATTTCTTGGCATAAACGCTTACAATAACGTAGTCGGGCGTTTGATGCCAGTCCCAACGACATTTAACTGTACCAGCTGGTGCACCCTGTAAAATAAATTTAAAATCATTGTATTACAGGTATAATTCTTAAATTGACAAGAATGTGTTTCACGCATCACACTCATCTCAAATCTTGCTATTTCAAATGTTGAATTTATTTTTTGTGCTGTCATTCCTCTCAGTATTGGGTAAATAGCTTGGTTCATCTTCTTTTGGTATTTTTTTTTGTGTGTTTAAATAAACAATCTTTACCTCTTTTGTCCATTTATGGGTCCCAGAAGTGCACCCTGGCTGACTAAGGAAAGTGTTAAAGTCTGTAGTTCTCTTCTGACAGCAGGACCAGAACTTCAGACCTTCATGGAAGATAGGACAGCCTGGATGGTGGATGCACATGCTATCATTTGTATGTGGACCTTCATAAGTGACACCACAACCTCCGTTCTTACATGTTGTACCAACTGCTATGCTTCTGTAAAAGTGTAAAGTTATGTTTATGATGAGTCTTGTTTTAAGACACATTGGTAGTGGAATTATTCATCTTACATTGAACTGGATAATTGTCTGATGAGAAAGAAGTTTTTATCACAAAAAGCAAGACAATAACAGCTTATAATAAAAATTAATTCTGTGGTTAGAAGAAAGGCCGCACCTACCAGTTTGTGAGCCCTATTCCAACATGTAAGCCGTGCGGTGGATGGCTGATGTACCCATTTGAAATATTGATTGCATTAATTAAAAATGTTGATCAATATTTTATTTATTTACATACCCATCATCAGTAGAAGCAGCTGGTTGTGATGTATTTTGTACAGCTTGTTTCAAAGCCTCAGCTATAGTAGGTTTAACAGTAATCATAGACGTCTCAAATGGAGGTCTTGGCAACTGTGGACCAACCACTGGTGCTCTCACTTCAATCACTTCCTTTTTATCCAATTCTTTATCCAAAGCCTTTTTCTCAGGTTCTGGAGGTTTCTAGAAAGAGTAAATTGACAGAGAATGTTAGTGCCTACATAGAAATTAATTATATTAATTCTAATATTTATGATTTGAATACAAACCTCATTTGAATGCTTTGACAAAGTACATCCTTTGATGTTTAGGAATTCAGTAAAGTCAACACTCTTCTTATTGCAGCATGACCAGCCTTTATATGCATCATGGAACACTGGCAAGCCAGGATGGTGGCAGCATTCATCTGTAAGTTTACACAGAAATACACATCTGGGTAAAAATCGCATGTTGGTAAGTATAAATGTAGGGGGTAATATTCAGAACTACTAATCAGATTCTGAAACTTTCCTTTACTAATGATAAGCTACATTACCCTTTGAGTCATAGACTATAAATAAATGTTCCCATGGGATCATTTGCGACTACAACACGATGAAAACCTCGAGCAAAACCTAATTGTTATTAAAATCAGAATAATTACTTATTATTCTAAAACAAAGACAGTCTATTAAATTATATGACTTGTTATATCCCATTCTGCTCTATACAAGCCCCAATACTGGGCAAGTCTCCCTCGAATCGTTCCACTTCTCCCGGCTGATTGCTGTTGTTATGGAAACAGCTTGAGAATTTTGGTTTTCATCAGCTTTATGAACCATCCTTATGACCATAATTTTGAAAAGTTGCTGAGCACTATTCAATGAAAATAAGTAGTTATATCCTCCCTACATGTCTCTTGATAAGCTTTGGATGTAGAAAAGTCTAGAAAATTCGCTTACCTTTATCGTTAAGGCTGGGATCAAAGAGTTGGCCACAACCACGGTTATAACACTGCACGAGGTTCTTGCTTTCAGGCATTTTAATTAAAAAAACGTGAATCTTGAGTCAAGACAACGTACGAATAACGTGCAACAAAAAAATTCAAGATACTATTTTTGTAGCACGTAATGAGAGTGACAGACAACATCGATATCCAATTTGACAACTGACTGCCTGACGTAAGTGTTGCCGCATCGCAAGAGAATGAATTTAAAATATTAATTGCCTTGATGCTTCGGGACTGCGGGAGGCAGGGAATGACATTTCTCCAAGTGAAATCATTTATTCGCAAGACCCACCGGCATTTGCCGCAAACTGCAAACGCACAGACGGCTTTATGCATTGCGAAAGAATCCCCTTATTTTTACACAAAAAACAACACTCAGTCCATGGTAGCAATAAGTTTTTTCACGATCTCAGAAGCTGAACCAAACGCAATAAAAACCAAACGTTTGAAAACTGAACTCATCTTGCTTCATGATATCGGTCACTAAGACTGGAGCACTTGATGTGAGAATATCATCTTTTTCAGTTTTGTATTGGTGCTGAAAAGTGAGAATAAATTTTATTATCTATGGCAAACACTTTGCAGTGTGGGCGTACGAAAGTATCAGAAAATAATCAATCAATTTACAAAAGAAAAACCAAGAAAATATCGTCATTTACATAATATTTTTAGTTTACCCTTATTAGTTATGTATTTTATGTACGTTTTATTTATCCAATAACTATGCAAAATGGTGGTACTACTACATTTAAATTAAATGAAAAATCAATGTTTATTATTATTTAATTAAAATGTTTATTTCTATATAAATCAAAGAAACAAAAGATGTGCTTGAAAGTGTAACCGTATCGATCTAGAATTCTAAAATGAATCTAATGCGCAAATTGCGTGGGGCGACAACTTCGGCATCTCCTGAGAGTGCTGAAGCCTCCAGCTCGTCGTCTCATGTGCAACTCGGCCTCATGCACCTCAAGAAGCTCTTCGCGGAGTACACACATCCACCACAACCACTTACAGACGCAGAAAAAGATGATAAACTGTACAATATGCTACCTCTTTTTTGTAAGGTAAAAACAAAGTTATTTGGCACCAGCAACAATTAAAATTAAAGGAATTGTATTTATTCTTCTTTTTGCAGTTTAAAAACAATTAGTTATGTAATTGTGTTCATTTGCAATCAATTAACTTGTGCCTTAGCCACAATCTATTGATGTTGATTTATTGTCTAGCCTTCTGATAGACATGAGTGGGCTTAGCATGTTTATCTGGAATGATTCATTATTTTGATAAACATCATTATGTATTCGTTTATTCAAGCAACACATTTAAACTTAATTTAACAACCTGGCCAATGTCATTATTGAGGAAGTTTAACTCCATAATACAATAGTCATCTGAAACCAAATTAATCTTCCGTAACTTTAAATCAGCATCACACTTTAAATTACACATAATATGTATGTACAATGGAGTCTCCATTGACCATACTTAGACTCTCATCTAGTCCGTT
The DNA here is from genome assembly GCA_905163415.1 of Noctua fimbriata. NCBI lineage: Eukaryota > Metazoa > Arthropoda > Insecta > Lepidoptera > Noctuidae > Noctua > Noctua fimbriata. Next base: position 9,681,543 of record LR990932.1, read on the forward strand.
AATTTCTTTTATTTAGGTTTTCAAAACAAAGTATGATTTTGTATGCCTACTGTATAATTATAAAATTTTCTAGGTGTTTTATGACAGCAAAATAAATGTTAAAACACCTAGAAAATTTTATAATTATACAGTAGGCATACAAAATCATACTTTCACAATTTGGTGAACACACCAAATTGTGGTAGTTAAAAGTGTAAAAATAAATTATAAACAATCTTATAGGAATCTTTTCACTAGGCAGTTATTTTATACAAGACTGATCTATTGATGCAAGACTCAAGACAAAAAGTTTACGTTCTTTTGTACCATCATAAATATAAGCAATTTATTTTCAATAGGTATTTGGCACCAGTCCATCAAGTGAGATGAACGAAAAGTTCTGGGACATTCTATCATTCTGCCAGCAAGTTTCTAAGCTCATGGTATCTGAGATTAGAAAGAGAGCCAGTAACCAAAGCACGGAGGCAGCTAGTTGTGCTATTGCGAAGTTCCTAGAAATTGAAAATTCTGAGGAGTCTAGCAATGGATGGATGTTGCTGTCAACACTAAACCTCTTGGCTGCTGGTGATCAGTCTTTAATTCAGGTATTTGTGTAATAGCATAAACTTACCATAACCTGTATTTAGGGACACAGGCCAGCTCTCTGTGAGAGTGGGGAATACTTCACTTACTCATAAAGTTTTGTTCATAAATTTGTTGAAGTGGATTGGAATCAAGTGAATATTAGAAGATTATTTATATTATATTCTAGTTATTAATTAACTTCCAAAATTGATCATAACATTTCTGTGTAACAGTTTTTACTGAACATGGCTATTATCGAACACAATTATAATATTTAAAGATTATTATTTCCTTTATATCTATACATATAAATTACATTTTTAATTTTTTTTTAATCTGAAAAAAAAACATTTTAAAATATAATAAATAGTAGCCCTGGTTGTATTCTAGAGAAATTGCTGATGGATAATCCTGGCTACAAGGTTGTGTCAAAGATTAAAAAAGATTAAAGATTATTATAAACTGTCCCAATAAAATTCAAAACAAAGTATTGGAGGAGTTTTGAAAAATAAAATAAAGATTTTTCTATTCTGCCCCTTTGTTATCAATGTTTTTTTGTGTTACTAATATTTGTGTCAGCTCCAAGGCCGTATCTAAAAAGGTATTATTCTAATCATAGTTTGAATTGACTTGAATTTTGTTTCTAGGTCATGACCACTGCATCAATACCTTCAACATTAGTCAAATGTTTATACCTGTTTTTTGATCTACCTGAAATACCTGAGTCTGAGGCAGATGTTCAAGATGGAATCAGTGAGTTTACTCCTAGGGAAAGGCGGATATTACTACAGAAAATATTTGTGCAGGTAAATAAACTCTCGAAAGTGTGTTCCCTGTTTTCAATAAGATTTATAATATTTATGTTAGAATATCAACTCTCTGCATTGAACCATAGGCTGAAAATGCAACAGTGCCTATTATCATGAGTGGTATACAGAGACAGTATACAAAAATATACACAATAAATATGTTTTATTTAAATACAGAGATAAGTAAACATGCCTCATATATGCGGAAGTCATAGGTATTGTAGGTACAGATTAAATACATTATCACTGTTGTGTTAACTATGCCACAATATTTGAAGAAGATACCAACAGAACCATACAAAATACTTATCTTATTTTATCAAAAGCAAGTGCAGCACATTTTAATATCAAGTGTTGGTTCAGATATTCTTAAAACAGCTAAGTAAATATATATTGTTAACATTGAATTGAGTAATGATGACAACTTATTTTTGTTTTCAAGATTGACTTATATTTTGGATATTGCAATACTGCTGTCCAACATTTGTTTGAAAAATGTATAATACAGTTTATAGGAATTCCGAACAATGCACGCGAAGCAACGCAATGCAGCACGACGCATATTGCTTTACATATTGGATTTAATTTCATGTAAAACACATGTCCAAAATCACAGCTAAACTATACATGTTTTTGAATAGAAATTTGAGTTTTGAAAAATTCAAAAACAATGAAAGCATCGTAATGCTCTTTTTAGGTACTTGTAAGACTGTGCAGTCATCCATTCCCATGTGAAGAACTAGCAAGAAAAGATGATCTCAGCCTATTATTTTCCGCCATAACTTCGTGGTGTGCCCCTCACAACATTATGTGGAGGAAATCAGCCGCTGAAGTGCTGATGACACTATCTAGACATGGATTGACACAATCTGTTGTTCAGTACATACACAGTAAGTGCTTATACTTCTAACTAAATTTTATACAAATGGGAAAGTGTTGGTTTGTTTGTAACACCTTCATGCCTTAACGACTTTTAGCAAACGATTCGAACAACGACGGATTTCGATGGTATTTGGCATGCGGATAGAACATGAATGTAAGAAATACTCGCGGTTTTTTTTTTAATCATTGCCCCACACTAGGAATTTCTCCTGCATCGTGCGTGCGTTTACGAACATTTAAAGTCACATACACAAACAGCCAGACCCGGAACAACTATCACAAATTTTCGACCTCCATCCGCCCGAAGCCGTGTGCTAAAACTAGTATAATATAAAGGTCAATTAAGGTTACATAACCATCTCTGTTTTCTTGTTTGAAACATTGTTATTATCCGGTCTAATCTATTTACGTACATGCTTTGTTTAGTAAACGAAGCCATTAATTAGCGAAATAGGTCAACTTGGATATCTCTTAATTAATTACTATGTTATTGCAGATAAAGGATGTGTTGCACTTTGTATAGAAAATATGCAGAGGATACCTGAATTGACACCTTTAGAGGTAATTATGAAGTTGTAAACTTAATGTGCTAATGGATAATCTACCTACTCCTTAAAGCTTGAGCCGAGACAAGCAGATGAGAGACGGGATGTGATTGGTCGATTCCCACACTTCTCTGCTCTGCTCCACTCGTCTCGACTTTGGTGGAAACCAGGCCTCAATGGAACCTCTGCCTAAATACATTATTATCTTTTTTTACAGGTAGTTGAAATGTTCGTAGCAGTATTCTGTTTCCTAAAGGATTCAAGTGAAGTTAGTCAATTATTACTGGATGATTTCCGTACTTGCCAAGGCTACCTTTTTCTATCTGAATTTCTTCTAAAGTAAGTTTCTAGTCAATATGGGGTATTAACATTATTCTTATTATTCAGCATGAGCATGTTTGGTATCTAGAAATTGTTAGCATACATTTAAATCATAGATTCGCCATATCGCGCCAAAAAATGTTCACGTTACTAATAAATTTGAATTTGGAATTCCTAACCAAACGCCAGATATTTGAGATCCAAGTGGCCAGTTCGATAAAACGCCATTTTTTTATGTAAGGACCTAATATTTCGTTAACAATGAAATTTGAATAGTATTGTCTCGCTCACTCATACTGCACGTCGTATCTATTGTTTCGTGCATGATATCCTCGCCATTGTCAGTGTAAACACTTTTTCGCGCGATCTCAGTATTGTGAGAGCACATCTGTGATTTAAATCTATGATTGTTAATTTTTTATAGCATGTGACTTTATACTACTTTATAGCGTGCACCTATTTTGTTTTGTTTTTATTTTTTACCTATGATTTGTTTTGTTTATCACAGACATGAGAGACAAGGTGTACCCGATTATTTGACATCAGGGTAAGCACTTCACTGTAGCTTATTATTTTGATAATTATGGCACGGTTGCGGAACCCGAAGCACTGAGCTATCACTACTTGTCTCTGTCTCTCACAGGCAATTATATTTCATCCTGCTTGCTCATTACATACCGACAGTGGAAATCGAAGTAACGTAAAGTAGGTACCTATATTGAGCGTTCTGTTGGATTTTCGTCTTTTGGCGCTGAGCGCAACGTTGTGGATGCAACAATGCAGAGCGCGCTACTGTGAGTGATATTCTTCGTATTCCGCGGCCGTGCTTAAATAGTGTGTTTATACAACTTTTTTTAAAATGTTTTGCACTTTTTCTCATAAACGGCAATTAGATATTTTCAAATGTAAATGGCCTCTTTTTACACCCAAACTCTTCCTAATAAAGGTTAGAAGAAGAGCGTGTAAGTGGCACGGAAGCCAGAGCAGCCCTTCGGAACCTCGTGCTGATGATATCGTCGTTATGCGCGTGCGGCTTCTCCGAGCTGCGACCAACGCGCGCCAACACAGAACTGTTTCAACTGCAGGGGTTTGTGTTACCGCAGCCTTCCACTCCGGGACAGGCTGTGAGAAACGTACAGGCGTTTCAGGTATGTATCAATTTATTTTCTAATTTCAGAAAAATAACTTTAATTCACATTCATAAGGTTTACTTTTGTCTACAAATACAATTTTAATGTGATATTTGATTGGTGTTTTTTCTGCAATCAACTTAATTGACAGTTCTAGAAGACTTACACAGGATGTTACTATTTTATTGTTCCTACTTACAGGTCCTACAATCAGTATTCATGAAGTCCAACTCCGCAGCGTTATGTTGCACGATATTAGACGCTATATCAAGCGTATACCACGCCGACAATGCCAACTATTTCATTCTTGAAAACCAGAACACGCTCAGTCAATTCTCGGAAAGAATATACACTAAGAATGCAGAAATACAAGAAAAGTTCTTTGAGTTGCTGGAATTTATTGTGTTTCAGTTGAATTTTGTGCCGTGCAAAGAACTTATATCTTTGTCGTTGTTATTGAAGGCTAATAGATCCAGAATGTGTAGCATACTGTGTATGAAAACTCTGTTGAATATTCTAAAGTAAGTAATTACAGGTTTTCATTAATAATAAGTAAATAATTAAAATAAAGACAAAATTTATCTCAATTTTTTCTGATTATGTTCCAGACATAACGCAATTTTCAAAGACGTATACCGGGAAGTCGGTATGTTAGAAGTATTCGTCACTTGCCTGTCTCGCTACGCTGTATTTCTCAAAGACAATCAAATTCTTAATGATGAAAAGAGCAAAAGAGACGCTTCAGCCTCGCCTTCGCACGAAAAATCCCCGACTGAGTCTCCGAAGGCTCCCGAAAGGAAAAAACGACAGTCTACTCGACACGACTCGCTGATAAGAGACCCTAATTTAGATGATGAAGAAGAGGAATTGGGATCATTGGTGATGGAAGGCTTGACAGCGTTGTTGAATGCGAACTCTAATAATTGTAACGTGTTTAGAGACTGTGGCGGCGCTAAGTGCGTGCATGGGATGGTTGTGTATGAATCTTGTAGGAGTAAAGCTTTAGGTAAGTTCTTAAAAAACATTTAATTATTGTTTTCAGCAATGAAAATACTAGTAGAAGTTATCCATATAAGAATATTATTGTCTCCTGTTTCCAGTGGATCGCTTATATTACTACTCAGCACAATATCTTCAATCTTCTTTCTTGTATTAGCCTCTTTCCGTTGACACATAATCATTTAGTTTTTTTTTTAGTTCTTTTTAAAAAAAAATTTTTTTGCTTATATCTATTTGGAGGTGGGCGTTAATGACTGCGACACAGTTTTATACTAATGCAGTTGTTATCGAACACAGAGTTTTTGTTAACTGAGTTTTTTCTTTCCAATAAATTATTATTATTCTCTTCCTTTTCAGTCATATCATCCCTCACACAATCCATTCATCTTCTTTGGTCTTCTCTCTCTCCAGCTAAACGACATTTATATTCATATCTCTCTCTCTTCATAAGTTGCATTTTAACCGAGATATTATAATACTATGTTTATTTTCTTTTAGGTGTAGTAAGAGAACTAATAGTGAGTGGGTCAGGTGAAGAGGATATGTCTGCATTACTGTGTGGCATGCACGCTGCTCCTAACGACGCCTTGCTGCTAAAGCTGCACATATTGAAGGCGCTGCTAGCTTGCTTGCGAGACTCGCATCGTACTAGAACTATATTTAGAAAGGTAAGGTTGTATTGTAGTGTTCAAACGAACTGCTAATTTGTTGGTAAATGTCTGAGGTATGTTTTGCTAAAGTAACCTTTATGTAACTGGATTAATTAAAATCTAATGTACATAATATGTTCATATAACATGATATATACATTACTTAGTCCAATGTTCATCCCAAACCTACATAAATATGATCAGGCGGTTTTTACGTTTTTTCCTGCGCACTGGAGTTTTACTTCTCTACATTAAACTATGAGTTGAGATTCGAATAGCGCATCCCGAGCGTGTTAAACAACCGCACTGTTAGATTTCATCCAGTGCGTGGTGCAAAAACGTAGTGTTAAAATGTGCCCATTAACTATTCTGATAAAAAAAATCGTTTTAACATTCCATAGTGATTATACAGAAAGTCTTTTCATCCAGTGCGCAAATTTTGTCGAAATACTTTTAATAAACATGTATTTTTATTTTTGTCTTGATAATAAAAAAAAAACAAGTTATTGTTTACGAAAGATGATTACTTTGAAACAAATTTTATAGAACCACCAGAAAAGAAGTGACCCTGTATAGGATATAAAATAATTTAATAATCTGATTATTATTAATGTAACTTAATCACCAATTCCCACAGGTTAGCGGTTTCGTATACGTAACAAGTGTTCTAGTTTCTCTAGAAGGGAAACTGAAAGGTGATGAGCCGATGGACAAAGATATGCTACAGCTAATACATATTGTATTCTACACCATTAGTACGGCTATGAGGTTCGAGCCGGCTAACGCGAAGTTTTTTCATCATGAGGTTGGTATCTCAAGCGTCAACACCCGAGCGTAATCTGACACTCACTTATTCGTGCATGGTTCGTTGGGGCCCTTGGATAACACTGCCAGGAGGTCACTGTTGTCAAAAAAGTGTGAAATTGACTGTGGAAATTGTATTGAAAAAGAAAAGTATTTAGAAAAACTAAAAAACCCGACTGAAAAGCAAAAAACAGCGCATTTGGAAGCAGGCGGAACCCATTCTATGTTTTTGTTTTTAGCCTGCTCTATCCTACTCCTGGGCAAATGCCTCCCTCCACACTCTTTCCATTTATCAACCCGCGCGTCCTCCTTCCATGTTTTAATAATTTTATATTTCAATATAAAGACTTCATATCTTTAGTAACATAATACTCACAAGATTAAGACAAATCGATTGACGTAAGAATCGTCTAAATCGGCCCACGCGTTTGGTGTCTAGAGTGCCACAAAGGCACAAACACATATTCATATAGGCTTATAAACACATTATCCTCCCTCAGTCGGGTAAAAACACGATGGTGGCGTTAGCGCCGACCTTGGCATCGCCCCGAAAGGACCATGTACCACTATGATTAACTGAGGCGATATTCTAGAGCGCCAAACTTTTGCTTAAACTCATGTGGCTCATTTACGGAGAGGAACTGTAATTAATTAGAATCTTGAATGGTTTCTGAAATAAAATTGTTATTGCAGTTATGTGCGACAACTTTGTGCGAGACGATACGTCTCTTAGGCTGTTTCGTAAACGAAACGGAACTACAAAATGATGCCGAACCCGGTGATGCGGAACTCTATGAAGTGTTTCACGAAGTATTTACAAGCAACATATTAGAAATGACGTAAGTATTTTTAATCTTCAAATCTTTAATCTTGAAAGCATGACATTTACAAGCAATATTTGTTTAAAACAAAGTTGAGAAACAGTTACGCAACATCGTAGACCGCAACATCAAATGTTACTGGAGATGATGTTGTGTTCTTTTTGACTTGAATGTGAAATATTTGCATACTGCCAGCAACATGTTACCTGTAACAAAAAAAAAATGTTGCTGTAACAATGTTGCGCAACTTTATTTTCTAACAAATACCTGGCTTTATGTTATCTTAATCTTTTCCTACAGTTTTCCTGAGAAAGTACCAGTAGTATTTGTGCATGCGTGCATCATTCTGCGACTTTTGTACGATGTCGCATTGGACTCTTTTGATAAGCCAACATTCTGCGGATCGCTCAATGTCAAATCTCCTAGTTTGACGCGTCAGAGCTCTGCAATTAATGAGGTGAGTTTATCTCATTGACTTATTTTTATTTTTATTGTTCACAGTTTGATTTTATAGACCGACCGCTTTAATGAGTCCTCCGCCTTGCCCCATCAAAGGCACTTTAAGCGTCCACAAAGTCCTAACAATATCCCACAGTTTATTCGCTTTAAAATAACCATAATCCACGTAGGTATTACTGTACTAATTGAACCAGTACGTGATGAACCTTCAGAATGTTCCATTGAAATTGATACCTTCGCGAGGACTCATTAAAGCGGTCGTTCTATAGTTTGTTTGTATTCTTTATTTCATTGTTTGTCAGTGATGTTACAAAGAGGCTGACGCCCACAGCAAAACTTTTTATAAAACTTAATTTGCTATATTCTCGATCGCTTACTTTACACTTCAGACGTTGTGGGCATGCATTAACACCCGTATTAATTTATTTCTGGCTAGCAAATATTGCAGCTGATATAATATTTTCTTTCTAGTCGAAGCCGGCAGGACGTACAGCTCCACTAAACCTATCAACGGGCAGTAATAACGGGGAGGCGTGGGTGATCCACTCGGGCGTCGTCATAGTACTAGCGAAGTTGTTGCCCGCCTTGCCCCGGCCACCTGAACATGAGGCACATGCCAGAGCCATTAGGGACTATTTGGCGCATGTGCTTAAAAGTCTTGTTAGAAGGTATGACTTTATTTTCATAAAAAATAATTAAATACATTTTTGTAGCGAAATGTTTTGTACAGATTCATGACACAAATGGAGTGCTCAAGCTCTGCAAAACAAAATGAAGTCGTCAATACATCTGTCGCCACAAATCCACAAGAGTATTTGAAATCCGAAAACATTTCTTTTCATTTACTTTTGCACAATTCGTCATTCCATCTTACAACATAAGCACCCCTTTAGTGCACTACTCCGTGTGCCCCTAAATACAACACGGCAATTTTTCGTGTTCCATCCAGTGAACGCAACCAGCAAGTAATGTGTGGAGCGGGCCTAGCAGGCGTCGTACTACGTGTATGCGGTGCGGCGTTGCGAGCCGAGAAGCATCCGCTACATTCCCCTGCCATGTACATGCTCGAGAGACTCGCTGCGCACGCGCTTAGACCTTCCGAACTAAGGTAAATGCGCTATCAACAGGAAAATATTATAGTTTGCATCCAATGACGGGTAGATATGAAAGGCTATTGACCCTAATAGCAGTCGCAAGCCTGTAGGGTGTCACCTTGAGAGTTTAGAAACTGAATTAATCTAACTGGAAGACATTCTAACGGCCCAGCATTCAAAAGTCATACGTGACGAGCAGCTGTCTTCTACACGTGTACTTCGTAGTCAGGTGTTAATTTAATACATTACCAGTTAACTGAATAGAGACGACTATAGCTACTGTGCTAATTGAATAGTACACGCTCGTATGTTATCATAAGTAATAATAACAATGAATGGTATTATGTTGCTTTTGTTGAAAAACATGTTTATCTTTACATTCAAAAACTCCTCAAAAGTCTAAACTTAGTTGTCTAGACTTAATTAGAATATCACTTTTCCTGTTGTATCGAATGCGTCCTTCAATTATTGTGTTATTTGTAAACTGAGGAGTATCTTGTTGGTTTGAAACTTTGTCGGAAGATGAGCTTATGACTAAGATCTCTGTTTAAGATTGAAACTAATCGGGCAAGCCCGAAATAAACATGTAAGCAAACTCCCTTTATAATAATTGTCTTTATTTCAGATTATGATTTAAGCGATAATATACATACATTCATAAACTTACGCCTTTTTCCCATGTGGGTAGGCAGAAACCACGGAACGCCACCTGCTACGATCCTTACATAAATAATATAAAAGAAAAATACCAAAAACTAAGTAAAACAAGACTTATATATATGATTTATAATGTTTCTAGGGAATTTCTACGAATGGGTAACCCTTTGAACTGTGTGGCACCAGAACCTGGACAGGTTTGTAAACCTGGAGGCCCTGTGCCACTTACTAGGATCAAGACTTTAGTATCCATGACGACACCAAGAGATTACAGGTAAATACTGTATACATTTTTGTCTTCCTTCTTCTATGTACCATCTATCCAACTAAATGCTTAACAAATAACGTTTTTATTTCTTTATTCCCTCCAGATCTCAAAACTCTTGCACTCTGCCTCCATTTGTCGAATTCGACATGTCTGCCGAAGGCTTTGGGTGTCTTTACTTGCCAAGTATAGCGCCACAATCTGCCAATTTAAACGCTCTTGGAACGCAAGACACTACCACTTTAGGTGGCATTGGTTCAGGTAGTTGGCGGCCCAGTGAGTTTTATTCTATTAAATTATTTCATTAGACTCGAATTGATGGTGACGAAAACCTTTTGTTCCAGGTGATCGGGTATTTCCGCCGCAAACTGGTCTTACTTACTCTACGTGGATATGTGTGGAGAAGTACTCGGACCCACGGTCTGATCCGCATTGTGTCCGCTTGTTGACTCTTGTTCGGAACATAAACAACAGTCGCGATGAACATCTGGTTTGTCTCACTATGGTCTTGTCAGCAAGGGATAAAGCTATCATTGTGTCCACACAGGAGACTTTAGTGCCGCATAGTAAGTTATTTTCAACCAAATGTATTTGTGTTTGTTGAATTGTTGTGTTGTTTTTGTCCAAAATTGCATTGCGTAGCATTGTGGAGTGTAAGTAGAAGGTTCGATCAAAGCTTTTATTAGTGAAATAAAATAGTGTCTCTTCCGCCCACAGACGTTGGTGAATGGGAGCCCGAAGGCTCAGGAGAATGTGGGGCACGCGTGTGGTGTCCAGATTTACAGCATGAGGGACAATGGCACCATCTAGTGTTGGTACTCAACCGCGCCGTACTCAAGAACTCGTCCTTCTCTTTGTATCTAGACGGTATGTGCAATATTGATTTAAATGTTATTATTACGTCTAAATGTTATTATATTGTAGTCTGATGACATGAATGCCGGGCCTTTTGAGTTTGCATGAAGGTACTGCCACACTAACGACGCGACACAGGCCCAGCGCACACCTGCTGTGGCAAGACGAAGAGAATGAGAAGATTACAATTTAAACTAATCCTTAAAATACTAATCCTTAAAATCAATGACATACGGTTGGAAATAGTATGCCTGAGATAAATTATAGCGGAAAGCGCTCGGAGCTACCAAGCTACAACTCGGCTGACGACCGCGACAGTCGCGCGTCGCACCGCACGGGGGTTTTCGATAGTCCTTGTTGGCGCTCGGGCTCCGCGTGCTACACTTACTCTGCGACCAAGAACCACGCTTTGCCTCGCTTCCACAGATGAGCGCTGGGCTACACTTTTACCTCGCCTCGCCGACTTAATATAATCGCCAGAGAGAGCACCCAGAGATATATTAAAAATCATCTGTTCCGTAGGTACTCACATGCACTCGGGCAAATTGCACTACGTAAGCGCGAACCCGGGGGGCGGTGCGGCCACACTGTCGGGCGCGTCCAGCGTGTACTGCGTGCTGGGCACGCCGCCGCACTGGCGGAGGTACTCCAAGCTCGTGTGGCGGCAGGGGCCTGCGCTGTTGCTGGAAGATGTAAGTATTACGAGTTTACCCAGGCTGTGACGATGACTCATTGTCTGTTTGAATGCTAGGTTCCACGTGAAAGTGACCAAAACTTTATACTATTTCAACCTTTTTAAAGTGACATGCGATGACCTTCATGCCAAACTTCTGTTTTAGGTACTCCCAGCCCAGACCGTATCCATAATCCACCAACTGGGCCCACACTACGTAGGCACGCTACAAGCACCGTTACCGCCGGGACAGTACCAAGAGCCACTCGCTCCTCTAGTCGCCGAGGAAAAGGTCGTCTTCGGTATAAACGCTCGTGCGATGTCCCAACTCACACTTGCAAAGATTCGTAAAGTTTATAGCAAGAATGATAACAAAGCTATAGCGAAGATGCTCGGCATGTCTTCACACGAGAATGCGACGCCGATAAGGATACTGCACAACTCTGCGGGACACCTCATGGGCCCGGCGAGATGTTTGGGTGGAACTGTCGTTGGTTATTTAGGCGTCAGAGTATTTTGCCCAAAACCTGCTGCCATCATGGTATGTGCAAATAATGATGTTATTTGTATCATTGTGATGCTATTTTTCTTTGGAAACAATTTTTAATTGCTGTATTTTATTCTTCTAGATTGATACAGTTGGTGGCTGCTCAGTATTATTAGGATTAATAGCAATGGCTCAAGACGTTGAATGTTTATACGCAAGCGTCAAAGCGTTAGTTTGCGTAGTACGGTCGAATAAGGCCGCGCAAGCAGAAATGGACAGGCGGAAAGGATACCAAACTTTAGCGATGCTGCTAAAGAGGAAAAAACAATTGCTCAACTCTCACATACTGCATCTCATTTTTGGTCTAGTCGGTACTGTTGATAGTCAAAAAGAAACGTCTTCTATTCCTAACTTAACTGCCTTTCAAGTAAGTTAAATTTTCTTCCATTTATGTATTTGTATGTGACATTTTATTTATTCATCATTACATCTATTTATGTATTTGTAGTTATTATCTTTGTTATGTATTTTTAGGATTTAATATGCGAGCTAGAAGTATGGCTCGGCGCCCCTGGTGGGCTGATCAAATCTCTCTTAGAACACTTACTAGAACTGGCAACAGAGACAGCTCACAGAACGCACAACCTACGCACAATGAGGGAGCTGCAGCTGGTCTCCAAACTCCTTTACATAATAAACGACGTAAAAGTCGTCAGCACAAGGAATGTCCTCATACAGTTACTAGCTGCCTTACTGGGAGGGCAGCCACGACCGAGCGATCTCCTCTGTTTAGGACAATTCATGGCGTTCACTCTGCCACTACCGTCGCAGACAGAGAGAGGAATAAACCCCAAGGAAAGTGACTGCGAGAGTGAGGGAGAACAAATTATTTTAAGAAACAAATGCTTTAACGTTATACATGGTTTACTGTTCACGGCAAGGAATCTGGTGAACACGATTGTCTGTGAAGAGATATCGAGAGTTCTGGGCGTTGATTGGCTGCTCAGTTTCATGTTGGAGAATGTTCATCCATCGACGGTTCTGTGGGCGTTGAGGATAATGGTCGTTCTCTGTTCGGGACAGGGACAGCAATCTGCTATAATGCACAGGTAGAATTGTTTTATATTTTTACTTTCTTTTCTGGATTTCAAAGTTATTTTAATCTAACGAAATGGCTCAAGAAGAATTTATTGCTTCTCATTTCTTACTTAAAATGCAACATGCATTTTAAGTAAGAAATGAGAAGCTTTTACATGCATTACATCAGCAACAAACAATCAAGACTTGGGAACTTTTTTATTATATCTTTGAAAATCTCATAATCGTATGTTCTCGTAATTTTTGGAACAGGTTTAGAGAAGGAGTCGGCAACGGAGGTTGGTTGCGCCACACAGAGAATTTAGCGCAACCGCAACAAGCTGGCGTAGTGATGTCTACCACTGTGCACTCCAACTCGCATCTACACACATCTCTATTACATACTCCTGGATTTACGCTGCTCGCATGGTAAGAAAATGTTTAAAAGTCATTAAATGTCAGTAAGTTTAGTCAGAATAATGTAGAAGTCAGTGTCGGTGAGTTTCTCCGCGGCACTAATAATACCATACATGTTTGGCCATCGCACAGTATTGCTGTGATTTGGTATCTGCTGGGTGTGAATAGGATAATAGACAATTTCATGAAATTAACAATTTAAGCTTTATGAAAGACGTCATCATCATCATCATCCACAGCCTGAACTGACCCACTGTTAGGTATAGGCCTCTCTTTTCTCGTGCCAATCCCCACGGTCCTGTGACAGCCTCATCCAGGTTTTTCCTCCGATGGCAACTATGTCGTCTGCCCATCTCGCCGCCAAAAGACGGCATGAAACACGCAACGCTTAATAATCCTCTTGGTGTTATAGAGGTCTCTAAATGGTGGTTATAATTTTTTTAATCATAAAATCGCTCTGCTACCAAAATTAAAAAAAATCTTCATTTAACCGACATCATCTCCTACCAGGTTGGTACCAGCTCACCTCCAGATCCCAGAGCTGTACTACCTCCTGTTCGGGCTCGCGCTAGGCCAGCCCGTGCGCGCCGCGTGCGCAGACCGCGTGGTGTCGGTGGAGCGCGTGTGGGGGGCGGCGTGGGGCGCGGCGGCGCCAGCTCGCCAGTCGCCCGCGGCGTTGTCAGCTCGCATCACGCTGTGCCCCGACGCGGTGGTGGTGCTGCTGGCGGCCGTGCGCGCGCTCGTGCATAATGATAAGAGCAACGAGCCTGATTGGCTGGCTGATCATCCGGTTGCTATTGTGCAGGTAACTTCTGGAAACAGTTTCTTATCGCAGCTAATCAGCCAGTTACGTTGAGCTACAAAGCAATGGCTCGAGCCTTACTATACGAAGTTGCTTAAATTAGTCCGGATTGTCAGCATATAATGTATTGGAATGCAATCGACATTTTCGAATACGTGAAGAAGGAGAATGATGAGACGAAACATAGATATTGGGGCCACGTGACATATAACTGGCATCTCTTGCAATATATCTAGATTCCTTTATTTATTTTCTATACATATAATTTACATTTTTAAATATTTCTATACAATGTAATATAAAAAACATTTAAAAATATAAAAAAGTGTAGCCCACCGGCATCGGGAACAGGGTCCGAGCTACCGGTGGTCAGGGCTCTTGAGAGAGGAACCTCTTAACGATACGCGCCGTGGCCAGAAGTACTGCTTTCTGAATCAAGCCCTTGATCCAGCTGCCAAGCGAGAACCAGTTGGTCGAGGCTATTGGCTATTAAGCCATTGGCCGACACGACTATCGCCACTATGACTGCTGTACTCACGTCCCACATGTCGACAACCTCGCGAGCCAGATCTTATCTAGATTTATCTTTAGTTCGTCTGAGTGAAGAATGTATGAATTATAACAAAATATTGTTGTAAAATTAAAGGTCCTGTTTTCGCTGTACAACACACTGCCTGATTTTGTCCCTATTATGATGATGGCGGAAGTTTTAACTGCCCTAGCAGCGATCCTCTTCCCGCCAAATTCAACAGATGATATTCATATGCGTAAGTATTTCATTCGAACATTTATCTTACTCCTTTACTGATTAGCCAACTACGTCCAAAAATTTACATTCAGTACATTTGTATTAAATTATGTTTATGTTGGGCTCAACTACTGAAAACATTGATCGCGCGATCACAACGTATTGTAGACGTTTTTGTCGCTCGATGGGCGTTTTAGGTATTTTAGCAAGCCTAAAAATTACATGTGCTATCAACATTTACATCGCACGAATTACAAAATGAAATGATAATCTATTTTATCAGCAATATGCGAGAGCGGTGAGAGTTCCGGGGCGTCAACACCAGGCTCGGAGAAGGAGGTAGTAGTGCCTGGAGTAGCGGGAGCGTTGACACAACATGGCGTACGACAAGGTGTCATGGACTTCCTACGCGTCATCGTACTTGACTCACTTCCGCTCAACGTCACTGGGAAGACTGCGCCGGTATGTCGTAATTGAATTATGTTGGTGACACATTTATTTTAAACAATGTCGATAATTCGCGTTTTGGAGACAGAATTGTCAACCAGAACGAAAAACAACCGTACAATCCTTTCACAGATATTTTACCTATGACAGCAGCAAGCCAAAAGCAACCTTATTGTAACTTGAGCAAATATCATTGTAATTTTGACAGTAATGCACAATCAGAGGTACAAGAACAGTTAAAAAACTGAAGTATAGTGCAACCACCTAACGGCCCCAATCATAAAGACGATATGAGCGCGCGTAGCGTATACCTTGTTTTTTGTAATTAACTGTAGCCGCTCAAAGAGTAGCGGCGTCAGAGGACTTCAGGCCTTGTAGCTCCCTATATGTTTTGAGCTTTTCTGGGTGCTGACCAACTGTAACAACTATCGACAGAATTGACTTCACCATACCTGCCTGTGTTTTGCACCAATATATTTGACTGCTATGTTTTGTTGTCTGGCTAAATGTTTATATTGTTCTTTTTGCCATTTGTTTTATAAATATTATTTATATTTTGTGTAGTTTTTTAAACAATACGTCGCATGTTGCAATATTATTGTCACCAGCAGGGATATAATGAATTAACGTCTAATACATAATAGAGGTAGCTATCTAAGAGTACTAATTCTGAGTATCAGCTTCACTATTGATTCTAGACCGCCGAAAGCGCTACTGACTCAGTGCCATCATCAATGTTTTGTACTCCATGTAGCTCCGGTCCTGGAAAATCCTTCTTTTATAGCGTAAATATGGGGAATTTTATTACTATAAAAAACTTCACTAATAACTTAACTAATGCTGCAATATTAACCGACCTCATATCAGAACCTTCGTATATAATTTACTATATACTACTAAACCAGTTTAACGAACGCTTATCTCGCGCCTGTCGCACGCTTCGTAATGTAGTTCACCCACCCACAGTGTTATGCAACACGTCCCTGCTTCCGCCAACGCATCGATAGACAATGATAACGACGTCAGCGCTTCCTTGCACTCGGATGTTATGATACGCATTATGTAAGGTTGAGTCAATGTGCTGTGTTCTAAGTGCTTCACGCATAGTACGTTATTAACTTTTTGTGGCACTGGTCTTTGCGACCATCATCAAAAATACCGTGGCTTTACCAGTTCTGCAACTCTCATAACTCATTTCAGGTAATCGACCTGGTTTTGGATGCTTCACCGCCTAATTCCACCAGCCAGCAACAGATAGAATATCAAACGGAGGTTCTAACCACACTGATGGAGAATTTATTGAACACGGAACTGTTTGGATCGGAGTCCAATATATCGAACGTTTGTTATTTGGCAGCTAGGCTGGTTGATAAGCTATGGCAGGGACAACTTTCACGGGATCCTCACGAGGTATGTGAAAATGTCTATTAACACTTAACATTTCAACTATGTTTGTTTTGGGATTGTTTTTCAAACGTAAACTGTGTTTCCAGGTGTTCGATTTCATAGTAAAGCTAATCATGCAAGCGAAAAAGAAATCATCAGTGATATCTCTAGAAGGACTACACCATTGTCTGAACAGAACTATTCTGTTCCTTCTCTCTCGGTCTACTGATTCAATAGCGGACCAAATGTCGGTGTTGGAAGCTTTGCATAAACTGACTACCAACAGGTATGTATTTATACGGTATATGAGATGTTTTTAGTGATCATATCAAGAGAGATTGTCTTTCTTCCTTTATAGTTATAAATACGAATGTTTTCATTTACGTTCATCCCTAATACAGGTGTTACAAATCGTACATCGGTTTATGGCTATCAACAAGCTACCCAGTAAGGACAATCTGGACAATAATAAAATAAATAACGTTCAATGTTACGTGTTAATTCTTAGTGTTATTTAAAATATTATCATAAACTATTTTCATTAGGTTACTGATATTCGGCGCTGGAAACCATGAGCTAGAATTCATCGGATGCCTTACTTATTGCCTTCTCCAGTTGAGTTCTAATATGAAGATTGCATTAGACTCACATATGCGAACGACTTGGCATGTCAATCCTAGTGGCGACTTGGAGTCACGAGATGATAAATTGACAACGCATCAAGGTAAAGTATCGACACCTTTTCATTTATTTATTCATGAGGAAGCATTTTCTCAAACCCAAACGGAATCATAGCACATACTATGAATACTTTTTTGAATTCGGGAATATACTATGATTACTTTTTTGAGTTCGGGAATTCACTATGATACCTTTTTTGAGCTCGAAAATGGGAACAGGATCCCAGAGATGTCCTTATGACCAAGTAAGCCACATGAAAATAATCTGACAATTGCTGATATGAACTGTTTCACAGTTCTTTATCTCTAGGTGCGCTTTTCGAAAGCACGATTTAATCACGTTCAATAAACACCATGTTTAAAATAAGCCGTTTAGAAGACTTCTGCGACTTTCCACTTTTAACACCCACTTATATGACCTAAAAATGATTACTTTCTACATCTTACTTCCAAACAGGACGTAACCTAATGGCCGGCGCTGCTCGACGAGTTTGGGAAGAGCTATATGTGTGCAAGAAGCCTGCGATAGAGGAAGTGTTCAAGATAACACTAGTGCCGCCCATCGGCAACGCTCGAGCACCCGATCTTACTGCTGTGAGGGAACAGCTTAATGAGGGCGCGCATAAACTGTGGATCAACTATATAGATATTGAGAGGAAGGTAGGTTATTAATTATTATATTTTCGTATCCATCTAAATCTAATCTAGACGAATATTGTAAACATGTAAAATTGTTGTTGCTTACAAATTTGATGTAATTTCTGACATTATCATACTGATCTGATTGTATTGTATAACGGGCTGGTGTCCGCAACTCCACGTCAAAGCGCGTATTTTGCGTGCGCTACTGATCTGATTATAAACATTCTTTAAATGAAAGAAAAACTAAGCGGGTCCACGCTAAGACTCGTACCCCACAGGGGTAGGGGCACCCCCTATGGGGTACGAGCCTCGGCTAAGGTCGTCGCGATGCCCTTCCCTAGGATAAAATAAAAGTCGAATTTAATCAATCACAGGCTACATACCGCGTACCATGGGAGCTTCACAATCAAATCCAGTCAAAGATACAGAAAGTGACAGGCGGCCTCACGCGGCTTGCGTCTAGAACTAAAGTCAAGAAAGAAGACTCGGCAAAGCAGCGCTCGAATCCGCCGCGTGACCATGCGCTGGCTTACATGCAGGATCATGTGCAACTTGTTAGGTAAGAGTTACAAGGCCTTAGGCCTTACGTTCGAGCAGTGTTTACTCACTGAGATTCTGATTTATATTTTCTGTATCTGTGTTTTCTATGTAGCAAAACGGAATCTATAAGAAGTATTTTGGCGTTTAATACAATGATCCATTTTTCCCTATTAAATAGCTGATTTTTTAACCAAAGTTACTATTTTGAAAACCATTGTAAAAGCCGTAACGAGGCGACTTCTTACGTGACGTGAGGTGAGGAGGTAGTTGAAACATATCAAACCTAAGTTTGTGCCTCTGCGTGATTTCTATTTTAAATTTCTTGGGTAGATAGAGAACATTATGCCATTTATATTTCAGACAAGCTTGGTGCGCAGTGGTACAAGGCGCGTCAAACACGCGTCTCCACACGATGCGTTACGTACAAGCGGAGTGGGCGGGCGCGTGGCGCGAGCTGACGCGCGAGCGTGCGCTGTGGGGCCCGCCGCGTGGGCCCGCGCTCGCCAAGTGGGCCCTGGACAGCACGGAGGGGCCCGCGCGCATGCGCAAGATGCTCAGGCGGAACCACTGCTTCTATATGCACTATCCGTATCGGCCTGATCTTGATGATCCGGATAATGTGAGTATTTCTTGTATTGAAACACAGAAAGTACAAATGCAACGATAGAATAAAAATGACAACATTCTGACATCGAAACCACGACTAAACGTCATGCTTTGCATGATCTGCAGACCGTTTTACCTTCTACTATCAGTATTTTTAGACATGTTATACTAAAAGTTGCTTAATTTCTCAGCGATTTACTTAGACACCGATTTTGAATGTTAGCTCTTTTTTTATTTTTTTAGAAACAACTAAAATACAAAGTTGCCCAGAGTTTGGACAGCAAGGAATATTACCGAGTGTACCAACAATGGCGGGCGGCAAGTAACCTCGGCGAGGTCGAGGGCGCAGAGCCTACCGATATACCTGAAACTACAAACGAGCCTACCACGTAAGTCTTCGTCATATTTAAATTATTAGATCATCAGTTGAAGTATCTATCATATGACTGGTATAATATTAGGGTTTCTTCCATCCCACTATTTAAAAACTTAAGTACCTGCTCCAACAGTGCCTGTTCAGAATTTCAGATTATACATATGATTCTGATTCTACATATGTCTGATTTATGGAGCTTTCCTTACTTACACTAATTATGTATTTATTCTTTGCAGTAGTGGAGATACATCGCTGGACGTGGCAAACGGTGACGGTTCACCTTCAGACCTTGTCAGTAGCGGCGTTGTTAGTCGCGGTACTAACCAATCGTCAGGCGAAGGTACGTTAAAATAAATAATCAGCAATATAGAGAAGTCGTCGTACTTACAGTCAGGAGCGCGCGGTATTGAACTTTTAAATCATTGCTACAGAACTAAAAAAAATGACCCGCGCTTGTACATTGCAACAACTATAAAATTTATCATTTTGTTTGTTCAGGTAATGAAGATGGACCTGATAATGAGGATGAAGACGAACAGCCAACTCCTCCACCTGATAATCAAACTCTTTTACGGCTTCTTGAACACCATGAAAAGGTATATTATGCTGTGTGTTATTGCGAGAAATCTATATAAGGCGCGAATTACACAGAAACGGCGTAAGATGAAGGCGCGGCGCAGGCATGCCGCTTCAAAACGTTTTCATACAAAATGTACGTAGGCGACGTGTCGTGAATTACTCAAGCGGCGCGGCGCAAGCACGCTGTTCTTTCGTTTCCTTATAAATTCCACGCCTGCGCCGCATCTTCACCTTACGCCGTTCCTGTGTAATTCGCGCCTAATACAAGGCTTCCGAAGCCAAACCCAATCCAACCAAGTGGTCCGCCCGGTATTTCCAATATTTTCCAGCCAACAGCAAATATTGATGTATTTTCGTAATTTGTAAAAAGGGCATCGGTAAGAGGAAAGACTCCAGTTTTGGCGTAAAACATTTATTTAGAGCCAATCTGAACAGCCTTAAAAAAAAATATTTCATAAAACTTTTGAGTCTGTGGCTAGTTGTACCAATTTAATTTTTATCATTACTTTCAGATCTCTCACATGTTCCGTTGCGCAAGAATACAAGGTCTAGACACAACAGAAGGCCTCTTACTGTTCGGTCGAGAACACTGCTACGTCATCGACGGATTCACCTTACTCAAGAACAGAGAAATACGAGATTTGGACAGCTGTCCCGATGACTATGAACCTATCCTACCAGCCCAGGGCATACAGAGGAGCAACCAAAGGCAGTGCTCAAAGTTTTTGTATGAAGATATTCGGTATGTCAAAGAATCTTTTCTATGCATTCATCGGAATTTTGTTATGCTGTGGTACTTTATAGGCTGTTGTTTTTATAGGGAGGTACACAAAAGGAGGTATCTATTACAACCGATAGCGTTGGAAGTGTTCTCAAGTGATGGCAGGAACTACTTGCTCGCTTTTCCAAGAAAAGTTCGAAACAAGGTACAGTGTTGGTTATTTCACACATTTACTATCTGTAACTTTTCCTTGAATTCCTTGATACAAAATTCTTCATCCACTAAAGTTAAACCATTGAAAAAGTTATTTCTTTTATGAGTTGCTAGTAGCAACAGCAAAACGGAGGATGGTAGCAAGTTGCTACCTTCCTCCGTTTTGTTGCAGGGTCTGTTTGTTTGACCAGTAACTATAGAACCACGTTGTTGCGAGATTTTTAGCCATATTGGGATCTCTCGCATAGAATCTAATATTTAATTATTTTATACTACAGGTATACAGCCGTTTCACAGCGCTAGCGACAGGCATGGCGGACAGCGCGGCCGGCTCGGTGGCGGGACAGAAGCGCGGCGTGGCCGTTGAACAGCCGGGCGGCCTGCTCGCTACACTTATAGGAGACACCTCCGTCACGCAGCGTTGGCTGGTATGTAGCTAAATATATTAGAGGTTTTATATTAATATGTTTGTGCAAGATGCTACGCCATTTCCTGTTGGAAAAAAAAAGGAATAGGAACCATTCCAACATTTTATAAAATATATATCTATCTATTTTAGTATATGCGAAACCTGATACACGTGTCTAGTATTTTTATGTAAAGAATCTATGTACAAAATTTCAAAACTGTATCATGAAAAATCACAAAGTTATAAGCTAGTTCTGTTACCTAGTTGTCCGCTTAAAAACGTGGTCACCACGCAGCGCGCGCCTCCAGCGTCGTCTTGAGCTCATTGATAATAATAATTTGGCAGTATGTGCCTAAATTATTGCGATAGGTACTCAAAGTCGCTCGGTGTCCAACTTTTAACATTTTTAAATATTTTTGGGAAATAATTTAACATGGTTTAAAAATGATTGGAATCGATTCAGTTACTTATTCTGAACAAATTATGTTCAGGTTTCGCATATACTAAAAATAATGTTGTATATAAGTTAAATCTGTATAGATGTGGTTTTACACAAGTAATGCCACAGCAACACAAAACATGTTACTGCAACAATCTTGTGCAAGTTATTTTAACAGTAAAACAAAAACTTTAAACAATGTATCAGATAAAAGCGTAAATGCATCACTAGTATTTTCGACCAATAGTTTTTCCAGCTTCAGTCACTTCACTCATAATCGTATTTTATTGCAGAGAGGCGAAATATCAAACTTCCAATACCTCATGCACTTAAACACACTGGCGGGTCGATCATATAATGACCTGATGCAATACCCAGTGTTCCCCTGGATCCTGGCTGACTATGACTCCTTAGAACTGGACCTCAACGACCCGGCTACCTTCCGTGATCTCACTAAACCTATGGGCGCTCAAAGTCCTGATAGGTTGGAGCAGTTTAGGAAACGTTATAAGGTAAGTTGCTTAAATACAGGTTATAAGAATAGCGTTCTTATGCGTGCAACACATAGAGTCGATAGTAAATAGACTGTGTATAAATGGAGTATTTTCGATTACCACAATACAATCCTCGTGCTCAATAACTAGCTGTTTTTTTTTTTACTCTTCGCACTAAGCCGCGTTGAAAATCCAGTGCTGAAAGCGCCAGTGTGAATTTGAGCTTATTTACGTCGTTGTAAAGTATCCTTTCGTTTGCAGGAATGGGACGACCCTCACGGAGAAACTCCTCCATACCACTACGGCACTCACTACTCGTCCGCTATGATCGTGTGCTCGTATCTAGTCAGGATGGAGCCCTTCACTCAACACTTCCTCAAGCTACAGGGCGGACATTTTGATTTGGCTGACAGGTAAGCTGAGTCCTTTCTCTACAGGTTGGGGTATTTTTCTGTTTTAACCCATTTTTAATAAATGTCCTTGATTGATGATACCCGTAGCGCAGCCATCTTCACAACATTGTTCTAATTTAACACACTTCAAATATTCACCCTGTACACAGTGTTTTATTTTACGGATCGAATATGGGTTTCATGCGGATAGGTTTTTAGTATGACGAGGAGAATTACCCTCTAAAGTTATTCAGGTGACTAAATAACCACCCTGTATATTATAACCTTTATTTAGAAGAGAGGTAATATGAATGTTTGATTCCAGAATGTTCCACTCCATCAAAGAAGCGTGGAACTCTGCGTCGCGACATAATATGGCGGATGTAAAAGAACTAATACCGGAATTCTTTTACTTGCCGGAGTTTTTAGTGAACTCTAACAACTTCGATTTAGGTGAGCAAATGTTTTATTCGTTTCTACATGGATATTGAACATCTTAAATGTTCTTGAAATATATTAATAGTAGGAATGAAACACAAAAAATAAAAATATACACCTAAAATTAGTGGTTTTTCTTTAATCGTCAAAGATCGGTCAGACTTGCTTTTATCTTGACTTGACGCTGCATGCTAGTGCTATACAGCCCGCTCACCTGCCCGCACCCGCAGGCTGCAAGCAGTCGGGCGTGGCGCTGGGCGACGTGGTGCTGCCGGCGTGGGCGCGCGGCGACCCGCGCGAGTTCATCCGCGCGCACCGCGCCGCGCTGGAGTCGGACTACGTGTCGCACCGCCTGCACCACTGGATCGACCTCGTGTTCGGCTACAAGCAGCAGGGCGCGCCCGCGGTCGACTCCAGCAACGTGTTCCACCATCTGTTCTACGAGGGCAACGTCGATATATACAAGTTAGTGCTTACAGATAATCCTAGCAACAACTCTTTCAGACTATTAATCCCATGGCAACAAGCCTAAAAAAAAGTATTCTAAGAAGGAGATAGATGATACAAAGTCCAAGTCATAATTACTGAAAGAAGGCTTAGGATCTTTATACTTCTACAATATCTATAAAAACGGTTTCCCAGAACACATGTAGATGTGTTCTGGGAAACCGTTATCCATCCCAACCTATTATTTATGACAGTCTAAAATAAGTTACATAGTAACTGGATTTTCACCGTATGACTTTGTTTCAGTATCGACGATCCTCTAAAGAAAAACGCAACAATCGGCTTCATAAACAACTTTGGTCAGATACCAAAGCAACTGTTCAAGAAAGCGCATCCTAGCAAGAAGATGTCTCAGAGAAGTTCTACTATACTAGACCCAAACAATATAATACCGTCTCAAGGTATCACGCCACCGGAGAAACTGTTCTTCCACAATTTAGAAAACTTGAGGCCTTCACTACAACCTGTGAAAGGTACGATTTTTTTCAACGATGTAGTATTTCTTTGGCTTTTTACCCAATGTTTCATCTACCAATTTAGTTTGTTTTTTTTTTTAAGTTTTCGTTGACGTATACAAGGTGTTTTTTTCGATACCTCATAAGTCTAGGGTATGAATGAGACCTTATCAAAGAATCATCTGGCAGTGAATTATTTTTCAATTATCATGTAATCATATTGAACCATTCACTGCCTCTGATCAGTCAACCGCACATCTAAAAATAACAATTTGATTCTGACAGCATCTTGTACATCCCCGTAAAACTGTTTTTGTAGTTCGATTGTTACTGATGTTTGGTTGACCGTACAATTCAATCCTTAATATACGACAACATTTAACCTACCACTCAATAAATTTATCGTTTTGCAGAAGTCAAAGGCCCAGTCGGCCAAATCCTGTACACAGACAAGGCAATATTAGCAGTAGAACAGAACAAGGTCCTAATGCCGCCTACATACAACAAGTACGTGGCGTGGGGCTTCGCGGACCATTCGTTAAGAATCGGCAACTATGACAACGATAAGGCGCTGTTTGTGTGCGAGACTGTAGCGCAGGCGTGTGGCGAAATTGTGACGTGTGTGTGCCCGTCTGATAAGACTATTGTTACTGCTGGGACTAGCACGGTGAGTTCAAGTTGTACTTATATTGTACGCTTATCTACTCATACTTAATTAGATACTTTTGTTGCTGAATCGGAAATCTTAACAAATAGGGATCATATTGGTTTTACTTAAATAAAAGACTTTTCTCCGCTGGACATGCATTAGAGTTAATTTTCCTGTGCTTCGTCTCGATGTTAGCCTTAAGCTTGCCCCCAAATTCACAAACGATCGGCATTTCAAAAAAAATATATATACAGACTTTCCAAATCGATTTCCTCTTTACCGAAAACCGACGGACCTTATACATTTAATCTATTCTTTTTTTACTTTAGGTGGTAACAGTCTGGCAATACTGGGCTCGTCGTCGCCGTTTAGCCGTAAAAGTCTGTCTCTATGGCCACGAAGAAGCGGTCACATGTCTAGCTGCAAGCCCGGCTTACAACCTCGTAGTCAGTGGTAGTCGAGACGGACAAGCTATAGTGTGGGATGTGGAGCGAGGCACGTTCATCCGCCAGCTACTGCCGCCACACTCATATGGACCCCTGCCACCTGTGTCTGCGCTAGCGATTGATGATCTTACTGTAAGTATCTATTCTACAGATTATTGCAATTCTATACTGAATAAAAAAAATAACTTAAAAAGTTAAGAAAGTAATTAAATTGTTATTTTTGAATAATGTTCTAAGATCTAAAAACAGATTTGCTTCCCAATCGTAACTTATTATTTTGAAAACAGTTTTACCTGCGAAAGTTTCAAAGGAAGAAGACTCGGTTTATTTGCAATGCAGCGATGTTTTCATGCAAAACAAATAAAGACTTGTTGCCAAACAAATAAATTCAAACATAAATAAACTATGGAGAGGCCTATGTCCAGCAGTGGACGTCTTTCGGCTGAAATGATGATGATGATGATGATAAATAAACTTCTTGTTCGTCTAGAGCGAATTAAAAGTTTTTCCTTTACCGCTAGGTACCAAAGTCGTACGAAAGTGGACATGCTTAATCTATAGTACGCAATGAAACAATATCTTGTTACAGGGTGACATAGCGACCTGCAGTGGCAGCTGGCTATACGCGTGGTCGATCAACGGCGGGCTGTTAGGCGCAGTGGACACCATCGGCGGGCGCGAGCGCACGCAGCAGGTGCTGTGCGTGTCCTTCAGCCAGACCAGGGAGTGGGACCCGCTTAATGTTATCATCACTGGCTCTACGGACGGCGTTGTCAGGGTGAGTTTGTTAGAATAGAATACAAATAATTTATTTGCATTGAATGTAGGTACATACATGAGTTGCAGGAACAAATAATTACTATACAGTAGTAATTATTTGGTACATTCTACCATTTGGCATGCAAAAATGTATAATTATAAACAATTATACTACTTCAATTTAAAACCTTTCACAAAAACTCAACAAATTATTTTCTAACAAAAAATCTAAATCAAAATAAAGTAACAAATAATAATACAGCTATATTTTATCTGTTAGGAAATCTGATACAGAATAATAACGTTGATTCTTGATCTGTTTTAATGAGGAACTACCATTTGCTGTGGTTTTCTGTTTTGTATATCCAGTATGTTCTGTTAGTTGTTAGTTGACAATACAGTATACACCTTTTGTCGAAGTTAAGCTTTGGAAGTCTTGTAGTTTTGAACAGAGGTTCTCGGCATTTATCGGTCCTGAAAGTGACCAACCACTAATACTTTGCAATCAGTATACGAAAGGATTTGGTTTAAAACCAACAGTGTTTTTAAAAAGCTACGCACTTTTTTACTTTTTTCGAAAATAAACTCTATTTTCCCGTATAGACTAACGTAGTATTAAATCGATTCCTCCATGGTGACCCATTTGATACATCACCATCTCAAACTTTTCATTACTCCGTAGATGTGGTCAATAGACTACCTAGCAGAAACAGCAGAAGAACAAACAGAAAGCATAGAAGGTGGCAGCGTGGACCCCGCCTCAAGTTCTGTAGAGATAGACAAAGAGAAGGACGAACAAAAACTATCAGTACAAGACAGCGAAGAAGCTAAGTCCGAAAGCGAAGTGAAATCGGAGAGCGAACCTAAGACTGAAGAAATAGCTGAGAAGCCTCAGGAACCACATGATAGGGAGGCAGCCATTAAGAGAGTAGAGGCGCTCGTCAAACAGATGAGCTTGTCGCAAGAGAAAGAAGGTTTGTGTTCTTGAAGTGGTACTATGATATACAACATTAGATTTAGTATATGCGAAACCTGATACACGTGTCTAGTATTTTTATGTAAAGAATCTTATGTACAAAATTTCAAAATTGTATGAAAAATCACAAAGTTATAAGCTTGTTCTGTTACCTAGTTGTCCGCACAAAAACGTGGTCACCGCGCAGTGCGCGCCTCCAGCGTCGTCTAGAGCTCATTGACAATAATAATTTGGCAGTAGGTACCTAAATTATTGCGATACGTACTTAAAGTCGCTCTGTGTCCAACTTTTAATATTTATGGGAAAAAATATAATATGGTTTAAAAATTATTGGAATCGATTCAGTCACTTATTCTGAACAAACTATATTCAGGTTTCGCATATACTAAAAATAATGTTGTATAGTAGACAAATTAAGTGCGACAAGGGGAGGGAAATTCAAAGAGGCGTATCTTGTAGCATCTTGCCCGGTCTTCTCCATAGAGAACTACTTTAGAATGGGCAACTACAGTACTTTCCCAGTTACTATGCTTTGTGACTGGGAATGCAGCTTAATTTTATTGTTGTCTTTGTTTCGACAACTCAAAAGTGCCTTTGTTTTTCTTTTTTTAAAATCAAATTAAAAGCATTTATTTTTCATCAAAATCAAAGCATTTATTTCTATAAATGCTTTGATTTTGATTTAATGGCATTAAATTAAACTGCTCACGTAACACTCTCATGCCATAAGCTCCTTCGTTCCGGATTGGCGGCTTTGGTCTGCGCTACTTGCAATTATTGTGTGTCCCGTAAAATGCCCAACGGCCTGTTTAAAAGCCTTTCTATCCTACGCCACAAATTCGCAGCAATACCTCCAATTTCTGTTTGGAAACAAGCTAATTTTTATTATTCTAGAATTTACTAATAGCCAGTCTTGTTCGCAGGTACGCTTACCAAATCAGGTTCAGAAAGTTCATTGTCAGACGCGTGTGAGACCACAAGCGCCAAAGAATCAGCGCGAAGACACGACGAAAAGGACACTTGCAGTGATAACGAAGAAACCCAACAATACGCCGAGCCGAAGGAAGAATCAATCGACTCCTGTGACGAAGCTAAACAGGAGTATGACAATGAGAAAGATTTGGACATTGAAAAGGACTTGACGCATAGAAGTGCGCTGCATAAACAAGGCCATGTCATGCTTAGAAGGAAATCGAAGGGGAATCCATTGTATCGTAAAAGTAAGTGCAGACATATTTTCTAAAACCTTTTCAAGTGTGTATTGTATTCCATATGCCCGCCCCCTTATTTATTACACCCAGACACGTCAGCGCTCATAACCAGTAGTGCAAGATTTCATGCTAAAATCTGGAATCGAACTTGATAAAAGCTCCTGGACTAAACTAGCGCCAACGTTCGTTGCTGGTGAGTTCATAAAACGCAGGAGCGAAACGTAACTAGATCTTAAATCGAGTATTCATAAATCCCACCGTACTAAATATTTACCATCGTGCTTGCACGTATCATGATCGCGACAGCTGCCAAGCCAAGACTCGTGACCGTCTCGCGTCGTTTGGTCCACGAGCTTTATCAAATTACTATATTTCTGACTATCGTATATTAAACCATCACAAATGTTTCTAAAACCTTGGTTATTTCCACAGGCGGCGGCAGCATCGGCGAGTCAAGCGAGTCGTGCTCTATGGAAACCTCAGGCGCCGCGTCGGTGGAGGCCGGCCAGGACAGCGGGCTGCGCGCCAGCAAGTCCGACACCAGCCTCACGGACTCCTTCGTGGTCGTGTCGGCGCCCGCCTCGCCCGCCGCCACGCACAGGCCTCCTGCTAAGATACAGCCGGCTACGATAGATATAGGTAGGTTTATTGTTGTTCCTTTTAGAGGCTGTAGGTTGATCGATATGTTTTTTGGTAAGATGTTCGACTTTCAAAGTTAACTAAAGTAATTCTATACGGGGTTAAAGGGACACCGACGCGAAAACGGTTACCACATATTCAGTACATCATTCTGAGCCCCCCCCCCCACATATAATTTTTTTAACGATTATTAAAAAACATATCAGCTGTTCGGTACATTGACCGTGTAGGTATTGCACTTTTGTAGGAAACAGCAGATTTTTTTTTAATTATCGATGATTAATTTATGTTTCTAAAAAACAATTATTGTTTTTTTTTCTATACTGAATACGTGGTAACCGTTTTCGCGTCGGTGTCCCTTCCACCCCGTTTTGTTGTGTTAGTGTCATGCATTTTAAATGTATTTTAATTCCACCATTACGATTCTACAACAAAAGTTCAAGGGACACTTCAAAAAGTTAATGTAGTCAGATGTAGTAGGTCAGGGTCGTTTTGGCAATTCTTAGGGAAAACTTATTTCCAACAGTAGACGTAGAAAGATCGGATAATCCTCTGAAATGGTAAAGCTTATGATAAGTGATAACTGCTGTATCTTATAAGATCACACAGTATCTCATCTTTTCCATGTGTATATTTTCTCAAAAACTAACAATGATTTTATTAAAACATCAGAATCAGGCATCAAGTGGATCCGTCGCCTGGTTCTGCGAGGCAAGCTGACGATGCACACAGCGTACGAGCGGCGCGACAACGCGTGTCCCGCGTCCGTGACGGCCGTCGCCGCCGCGCGCAGCGGGCGCGGGCTCGCCGTCGGGGACGCGAGGGGACGGGTGAGTCAAAGAGAAAAATAAAATAATTAATTTCTGTGTGAAAATAAAGTGTGGTAGGTACAGACGCCAGCACATCAAGCTACTACGATTGTAGTAGCTTGATGTGCTGGCGTCTGACGTCGTGTAAAATTTCTTTAATAGATTTTCAACTTTATTGCTAAAGAATTAGGTTCAAGGTTCATTGGGAAAATTTGACAGTTTCGGGTAGCTTGATGTGCTGGCGTCGGTACCGAAGCGTTCCCCGTGTCGAATAATTCACAAAAAAAACATGTTGAAATCTTCAAAATTTAGACGAAATGTATTTATTTGAATTGTTTTCGCCAGGATCAACGCACAGTAGCGCTTGACTTAGGTGTAACTTCTAAAATCTTATCATTTTGGCAATTTGTTCGCGTGTTTCCAGCAGATGTTCGGTCAACATGCTTGTAGCCATATTACCGCGTATGGTAGGTAGTGAATGAAAGCGAATGTAATGTAAATGTTGTAAACCGTAGTAAATACGAATCGGGATCACACTACAAGCAGGTTCTTAAATAGTAACGCTGGAACCTATCGCCACACGATAATGCTTTTATTATCCATATTGTATTGGTTGTAGATATTCCGCTGGTCGGCGCCCGATATGTCAAGCGCGGCGGGAGCTAAGGGCGGCCCGGCCGATCACTGGATACGAGACGACACCGCACCTTACTGCACACAATGTCAGGTACGCTAATAGTTAACTTGGGATAATATTTTTGTGTTCACCAAAAATCTAAAGGTACATCTATGTATGCATTTCTAAAATATTGATCTTAAACCCGTTTAATTGTTTTACTATAATTAAACTACTCGGCCAACAAAATATGTTACATCAAACAAATTCCAAATTAACACCAAGATATAACACTTTTTTATTGTAGTGCGCTGCAAATATTCTATTGTAACAATAACTATTTTATTCTTCCCCGAAAAATACTGATCGTGCACCAAATATTCCTGAATGGTTAGGTTAGGTTACATTTTTTATTAATAAAGCTACATTGGACATTAATTGGTGTTTGATTCAAATACATTTTGCAGTGCATTATCTGAAGTAAAACTAAAAAAATAAATGCTTGTTTTTAAAATTAGGTGTATTACTATTTTTACAAATTTGCAACAGTTGTTAAATAGATGCTCGTTATGACATATTTTAATGAACATATTTTGGTGCACATTCAGTATATTTGGTGGAACACAGGCAAAATTAGGTAAATGAAATGGGAATAAATTGAAGTACTTTTAAATACCATCCGTTAACTTGTACAATTTTTATGGCAAGTTCATTTCTGTCATTCGTGAGTTGTGCTCCTTTTCGACGTAAAAGCCTTAAAAGATTATTAAAACGAAATAACGGTTATTCGTAAAAGTTTTCAGAAACCCTCATGTGTTAGAGATAAAATAACTTTGAAAAGACTGAAGTATAATCTGATGCGCTTCCCTCAGGTGCGCTTCACGGCACTAGAGCGGCGGCACCACTGCCGCGAGTGCGGCGCCGTGTTCTGCGGGCGCTGCTCGCGCTACGAGGCGCCCGTGCGCCGCCTGCGCGCGCTGCGGCCCGTGCGCGTGTGCCAGCGCTGCCACGACAACATCACGCAGCGCTAGGGGCACCCCGTGTGTACGCCGAGGGAGGAGCGGCGATAGTCTCGCCTGCCATCAAATTCAATAGAAACTCTATGCACCAACCTCCGCAAGGCAATCATTTGTTGCACGGCATAACTATCGCCACGATTCTCTCGCCTGTAGAGTTGGCGCCTAAACTGATATACTGCTTATATTCTAGTCCGAAACTACCACAAATTGAAAATAAGCTAAATCATTACTAAACTAGAGTTGAAAGTATTTGTTTTTTTTTTTTTTGGTGTTGTGTACGGTACACCACAGTGAATTATCCCTCACACGCTAATTTCAAGAGTATATTAGTTTTCATTTAGCTTATTATTAATTTATTAAGAACATCAATGTCTTCGAAACCTGTGTATTCATCTGTAGTGCCTGAGAATGTGCGTTCTGTGTTCCGCGAAACTTTCTGGACCTTTAGACCAGAAGAAGGAGCGTGAGAGAGAAATGGGGATTCCAACATGTTTTATGTGAACATGTGTGGAATGTTTCCCCAGTGGAAACGCACAGTTAGTATGTTCCATCTTTACTAGAATTCAGTTGGTAAGCAAACCACTTGCTAGTGCGTCCGTGGTGTAGTATTCGTATCGTCCGTTTGTCTTGGACCGACCGTGGCCAACCAACCGCCCCACAGGTACGCTTCCCATTGTGAACATAATTTTAAACTTGACGTACAGGCCCCTACGTTGTTGTGTGCCTATTTGTATCAAAATGAGGATGAGATATTAGTGGAATCTATATTATGTAAGATTTCTCCCAACTTATGAAATACTATTAACGCCATCACAATGATGGACTAGTGTTCTAACAATATGCCTCAGACTATGAATATATTCCCTGGCCTGCGGTATTTTATATATTGTATCGTTTCTGAAGCGCAATCAGCTTCTTGGATAAAAATTCAAAATTATATATCTGGCTAATAATTTAACTGTTCTTAACAAATACCAAAATTTTGCTTATTTTTAGCGTTGTATTTACCGCCAAAGTTATTTTCTATGAAATTTTACAAGCATCTGTTTCTTATCTTGTATAGTTTTATATTTGTATTGTATTTTGTAATCAACATATTTATAAAATATTTTATTTACGGTGCTGCTTATTTTTATTATTATTAAAACAGTATTAATACGATTAGGTAATTGTACAATTATTGTTTTTAATATTATTTAAGATAGATCTCAGAAATCTCGAAGTTTACTAGTTTGTATTTCCTAAAATGTTTAATAAATTATATTATTCAGTTGATCATATTTTTTTTTTAAATCGAATTAAATGTTGAAGTCAAATTAGAAAGATTTCTTTTAAAATTGTGATATGATATTTAGTTTGATAAAGAGATTAGCTACATCATCAATGTATAAAATTCATTCCACTTTCAAGTGTTGCGATGGAATTTCATGTGAATATAAATTAGTGCTAGTCATATTTTTGTACCTATATTTTATTTATCTGTGAGTGTTATTCCTCCTCGCAATGAAATGTAGTGAAGCAAGAATTAATTGTGTATTATTGTTATTGAATAATTTTGGATCTTGTGTATGTAGCCATAGATCCCGGCTTACGCATTTATAGGCAACATTCCTAGTCGCAAACGTACAAGTCTGCGTAAATTATGTAGCTGTCATACATCTGAATGTTTTACAATATAATCATTAATTGTCTACTGTGCTGAAGCTGTTTTAGGTGTATAATTAATAAAAAAATACAGTTACTCTTACGATTTACCGAATTCCAATGTATGCAACATAAGAATAATGCTTTCATACTTTTCACTGTTTATATTAAAACAGGGTACTTTGAACTTTTCTTTACTCACAAAATTAAGTCATTTCAGTTAGAAATATTTCAATACTCAGAAAAGCAAAATAAAACTGTTATTTACATTCGCAATTAAAAAAACTGTACCTACTAGCCATGTACTAATGTTAGGTATGATGCTGGTTGCGGATTTCGAGGCTAAATCCATTTTAACAAGATCTCTGTAATTTGAAGTTTAAAATTGTACCAACTACAGTAACAAAGTAAATCATAAGATTTGCTGTTATGCTTGGGCAATATAATATTACAAGTCACATTAAATATGCATATTTCACAATCAAAACTATAAAGGAACCTTTCCCGCTTGGTTACGACAGTTAATATAAATGTATGTCCATAGAATAATATTTTTAAGATTAAAAAGTTGTAACAGTTCAAAATAACATCTTCACAAGTCTTGCCGAAATAAATAAATATTGTATAAAATATGCATTCGCAATTTTCTATATTTTATAAACTCAAAAATGAAATTAGAAAAAGATTATCTTGAATAAATGAAAAGAATATTATGAAGTTTGAAATACTATAATCTTGCTTTGAATACGGTAAGTTACGTAATTTATTGGGTAGTTTAGTGTCTGTAGCAAGGTTATAACTATAACAATTAGTAATGTAAGTGAATGTTCTTAGTCACCTGACCTGTCATGTATAGAAAAAATAATTTACAGACAATATAATACGTTGTTTAGGTAGTACGTAGGCACTGAAGTTTATGCCGTTGACTAATGTATTCATGTACCCATAAATGAATAAAGTGGTGCAGCAAACCAACTAGTTGTTTGTTTATTTGAAACCAAGGCTCCTTCCTGTCCCCGTAACACTTACACAAGTATATAGTGCAATACTGCAGTGTGTTATACAGCGTGAAATTAAATTGGTAATAATTTTGTGTGAACGGAGAAAAAATCGAGTATGTTACAGAATATATTTACCTAGGTCAGTCAATTTCATTCCAAGATCTTACAGAAAAAGAAATAAACAGACGAATTGCAATTGCTTGGAAAAAGTATTGGAGCTTGAAAGAAATTATGAAGAATAGAGACATAAGCATCGAAATAAAAAGAAAACTGTACGACACAGTAATCCTATCATGCCTAACATATGGTTGCCAAACATGGTCGTTGAGGAAGATAGGCGAAAACAAATTAGCCATACACCAACGGAAAATGAAGAGAAGCATGTTAGGAATAAAATTATCAAATAAGATCAGAAACGAAATAATAAGAAGGAAAACCAAAGTAACTGACATACTCGAGAAAATAAGAAATTTAATTTAATGGAAATGGGCAAGCCATGTGTGCAGGATGACCAACGACAGATGGACCAGGAAACTGACAGAAAGACAAAGAGGTAGACCGAAAAAACGATGGGTTGATATTTAAGGAACGATGTGGACCAGACTAGAGAAGACAGACTAGGGACAGAGACAACTGGAGGAAGCTGGGGGAGGCCTACGCCAAAGAGGCGACTTCCACTAGGTAACTAAAATGATAATTTATTATTTTTATTCAATAATGTCATTAATTTAAAACTTAAATTCAAATTTACTATTTTATATTTATTAATTGGAATTATTGAATGGTTTTGTATTAGTAATTGTTAAGTTGTGGTAGAATAAAGGCTATTTTTATTTTATAATTATTTACTTTTTAATGTTTACCACATTAAAATTACCAATGATCATTTTACTTTAGGTCACTTGTAGTCGTTATCTCTGGAACAAAAATCATCCTATCATTTTCTTTTTATCATGTTATCTTGATATCTATCGCATCTACAGTTTCACTAGATCATTTAATTTAACCATGTATACCCGTATTCACATGGCATACATACAAACAAAAACGCGCCTTTTTCCATGCGGGTAAGCAAAAACTACAGATGGCCACTTGCTAAGATCCTAACATACACCTTTTGCTTAGTCCACGTTCATAAATCTCATGATATATTGCAAAATTCTGTTACCGAATAAACTTACCATAATGATTATGTTAACGCAAGTTTGATTGGTCATTCATTAATCAGTGTACATTCTCCCGGGCGGTGTCAAGGAGGCATGATTTCATTATTTTTGACCTAGCCTGCCCAGGAGGACGTCGAGTGTTTGAGATATTTGCGAATGATTCAATAAAGGCGCTCTCTCACCGCGAGCATTCACCTGTAATGTAACAGTTTAGATTCACTTGTTTCTGTACAAAATTGAATCTTGAATGAACCACATCTATCAGCACGGAATCGCATTTTGTAGTATCCGAAACTTAGTAGTATGGAAGTATCCAAAACCAGACGGGAGACCACGCCGATGATTAATGATATGATTGCATTGGCTCTGTGTGAAAATCTATAATAATGAGGTAATACAGTTTTTTTTATATCTTCCGTGATTGTTCATTATTTTGAACTCCCGATATTTCGACGCTGTTGCAAGCGCCATGATCTCGGGTTGACTGGAGAATGCGGGTGGATGGAAAATAAATTGTTAAGAGCAGACAAATCTATCGACACTCTTTCCTTGTCTTTTGCTACGCGCATTACTGGAACTCGACACTAAGTCACGGCAAAACATACTCACAGTATCACCAGGTTTTGTGGAGTCCTTATTACGATGCCGGCTGCTACTTTTGAGCTTACTCAAAACTGGATTCCACGTACTTGACAATTTGAAGCCATCCTCTCGATTGAAATTTTTGTGTTTTCTAGATTGTGTCGACACAATGACAGATTTCTTTGCAATATCTGTCATTTTGTCGATTCTTCCTTCAAAGAAATCCTTGTCTACGGTGGTCATGCTACGGGGGTTGGTAAGTAATGTTTGTCTGGTGACATAATACGTGGCTTGTGAATTTCGATCCAGTGATTGGGCCCTGACTGCAGTAGATGACAGTATAAGTTGTTGTAATCCTTGAAAGCTTGCAACAGTGTTAACTCAATTGAGTTAAAAGGATATTTATATTATAAATAAAAATAATTTGTCAACTAAACATAATTTATTATTTTTTATAATATTTGAACTCTCATTATCTAAAATATCTACATATATACGCCAATATTTACATGCTTTAGACAAGGATAAAATCACTGTATAATATACAAATAACACCCAACAAATAAGTCCGAAACAACGTGATTTTCATATTATTTAAGTACAACTTTTCCAATAGTATATTTTATATAAGCACACGAAAATATATTCCGGAATGACCTACTCATTTATAATCCTACGAATCTAATGTACTTTGTATAACAGCGACTTAAGTTTAAATTCGCTTTTTGGTGCTATTCAAGGTATAAGTAATGTGCAGAGACACAGTGAAATGCTAACAAATTTACAGTATCATAAATATTTTTGTTTTAATTTTAATATTATTTTAACATCAAAGCCCACAAGACTTGCACCACAAAGCAATAAATATGTTGAGCCCCAGACAACTTTGAAAAATCGCTCTATTCTTACCAATAGTTTGATGTTGACAAGAACAGAATGATGTTTATGGCTATGAATATGACTTGTGGCGCAAGCAGAGCGAAGTATATGTATCGCTACATTTAGTTCAAAGAACTACAAAACTTTTCGAAACATACAGCAATTCATTTTATGAAGTTTGATTTCTACCACAGACACATTTAAATAGGACATTCAGAACATGCTTAAAATTATCCAAATAGGTGCCCTTAAAGCTGCTTTACTGACAACATTTAAATTTTGGATATAAGTTATAATATCTAGACAAGTTTCAATAAGTTTTTTTTTACGTTTAAGTACTATTTAAAGTTTTACAATTCGTAAGTACATAAGTGCGTTTAATTTATGCAAGGCTAGCCAGTGATATGCATTATATCTACTAAATCTATCAATTATATCGTGTGTTATTTTCAAAAATAATCTGGAATGTAGTGATGCAACAAAGTATTGCAGTTATTGTGTTAAAATTTTGCTCTAAGTTAATTATGTAAACCAAACATGTTTCTCTCTGTGGACATCAATTGAAACTAACACAAAACCGAGAGGTCATTTCAAGATATGACAAAATTATTTACAGCAAAAATAAAATTGATTTAACCACGTAATCTATACTTAAGATAGCTGGCTCAACGTAACAGAAAACTATAACATCATAACGTAAATTAGCAACTAAATTATTATTAAAATTGTAAAAGTAAGTACGTGAATTTTAAAATGACTAACGTGAAAATGATATTTTACCATTTGTTCGATCCAAACACCTACTAATCATAGCAGCATAGAAAAAATAGTAATAAAAAAGTATAAAAAACAGATCCACGAACGGCGAAGAGATAAATACCTTACAACTTTACAAGTATATACAAAAAAGGAAAAATATATCCAAAATCCTATATTACACAAAATGATTTAATATTAAAATACTGCATTGTTCGTTTGATTGTTGTTGTACAGTGTTTAGCAATAATCCGCTCGGCCCGACTAATACTGCATGGACGAATATTATGGAATTAATATAACTTACGTATGTATTCATAAACACGAACACTTATACAACAGTAGTAGTGTGTGGCGCAAAAGCACGGTGCGATTTACATAGAGTTAAGTACAATATTCATTAAATTAGCTACATCACACAAACATAGTTTTCATTTATTACTCAAAATCCGTCAATTTCTGGCACCGGGTTATATTGATACAAAAATAACTGTCATTCTGGGATCTCTTTTTCTATTTTCATTTATATTTGTATCAAATCAATGGGACCTCTCCTTAACATTCTTGTACAAGCACTATTGAGTGCTAGTCGTTAGGCAACACAAGCCAACACACGTGTAGTATGTTATCATTACGTATATATAAGAACTGAGTATAACATGCATAGTGGTCTTTGAGCCGTTATATTATTATTAACGTCAACACTCATTCATGATTTATTTTTTTTGTTTACTTCTCATTCTTCGGGCACAAGTAGCTCACGATATTATGTTTACAACGATCTATAGATACATGCTACAGTGTTCGATGCTAAGAAATTTTAATCTAAAAGATGTTTATAATTTAATTTTGACATTTACGAACGATAAAACACGATAGCAAGGTTATATGTTGCATTAAATATCAAATTTTAGCATCGAAATAGCATTTTTCAACTCTTTATCACATTTATAACATTTTGTAGTAAGACCATGAATAATATTTATAAATAGGATAAGTTAGACAGGGCCTCACTCAGGGCATTTTAATCAAGTTCATTGTGATAAGTTCAGCTTGTATTCATCTTAATTGCATCACTAAGTCTTACAACATCGATTTTATTCGTAACATCGCATCGATTCAAGGTTGTATCGCTACTCAATTTACTAAAAGGAACATTAGTCTGAATCGTATTTGAGGCAACACCTCACCGCATTTTAAGTCAAAGTTATGATAAATATTATTATAAAATAACATCAGTAGTAGGCTCGTCTTGTCTACTACAAAACAAGTATAAGTACCATTTAAAATTTTAATTTGAGTTTCTAAGACAACATCAATTGATTAAATGTAGTAAGTACAGGTGTTTCCAGTATGGCATCGCATCCAGTACATATAAATACTTGGCCGTCTGGCAAGGATACATAATATTATGTCCTACATAGACATTGATAAAAACTGGTACATACGAGGGTTGACCATTACAGAAAGAATCGAAGTTTTATAACGCGCGCGCTACACGACTTAATGCGGACCGACTCGTTTCCCGTCACGGCTGAAAGCTGAAGATATTTGCTGAGCGAAATATGTCGTGGAGAAGAGTCGAGTCCGAGACGAGTCCTCTAGTCGAACACTAGGAGGACGGCCTCTTGTGCGTGCGGAGCGGCGCGAAGCTCGGCCTAGAGCGCCGGCGCGGCGTCGGGCGGCGACAGGAACGGGTTGGTCGACGGGTTGGCGCGGCCCGCGTACGACTGCGCGCGGCCCGCCTGGCCCAGCGCCGGCGCA
The DNA here is from genome assembly GCA_905163415.1 of Noctua fimbriata. NCBI lineage: Eukaryota > Metazoa > Arthropoda > Insecta > Lepidoptera > Noctuidae > Noctua > Noctua fimbriata. The sequence goes on from LR990932.1 coordinate 9,720,842, forward strand.
CGGCTCACATGCACCAGGCCGGGCGCGCGCGCCACGCGGCCCAGCCACGCGTCCGGGTGCGGCAGGCCCGGCGCCGGCACGGCCACCGGCTCGGACGCCGCCACCGGCTCCTCCACCAGTGCGCGCAGACCGGCCGACAGCTGCTGGCACATCGCTGCCACTGGGTCCGCTGATGTCATCTCCTGCAATAACGTAGTTGATCAGTGTTGGCTTATATGACGCGCATCAATATTATCCGTCTACCGCCTCGCGAGGCAAACGCTCAGACGTGTTGAGTATGTGGAAACGCCAACCACACCCCGCGAGGTGCGTCCTCATCGACCGAACGTGTTCAGCGGTCAGCCGGTGTATGGAGTATAATAATTTTATTTTTCAAAGTAACATCTAAGTACCTGTTGTGGCGGCGGCACTTCAGGCCGAGGCTCGGCAGCGGGCGCGGGCGCGGCCGGCGCGGGCATGACTCGCGGCGGGGAGCCCAGGCCGGCGCGCTGACGCTCCAAGTTCGATGGTAACTCACTGATACGAAGCGACATCTGGCGCTTGAATGGAGAACTGGAAAAATATTTGAAGATTTTATGAGCGATTGTGCACGTAAGTCTTGACTAACACAATATCATATCATCCGCTGTATAGTCTTTCCCAAGTATGTTGTGGTCAGCTTCCAGTCTTACTGGATGCAGTCAAATACCATTATTTTAACCATTATTTTACTGGGTAACACGGTACCCTTGGCAACCCTTAATGCAACCGTAAAATTCTACTGATGCAAATGTGCCTAATGTGATTTGAATACACTATATTTAACTATTATATGCAGAAAAAACATCCTGTCTTTTTGTAGATCACAGCAGTGACTGCTCACAATGTAGCCATGACGTATTTTTTTTAACTACACATAATATGTACTTTTGTTATCTAAAACAAAATCCTTTAACTCACCTGTTGTTAAGATGCGTAAACCCGCGGAAGGATCCCTGCCTCTCAAGCAGATGTGGGGCGGCATGGGGTCTCTCCACGGCGAAGGGGTTGTGCGGCGCGGGCCGGGAAGCCGCCGGCGCTACCACGGGGTGTCCGGTGTTGTTGACGTGTCCGGCGTTGCCGAACGGTCCGACGTTACCGAACGGTCCGGGGTTGATGTTGCCGGTGGTGGCAGCCGGGTTGCCGACGCCACCCAATGAGCCAACTGGTACGACGACGCCGCCGTTGCCGCCATTGCTGTTATTGGCGTCCGCTTCTGATGCGCGGCGAGGTGTTATGCCTGGAAAGATACAAATTTGATGATGTTAGAAACTTGTTTTTAAACATTATTAACAAAGCTTGAGAAGTTGCATAAATATAATACATCGAGTCTACAAAAGATATTTGAAAAACGTTTGGCATTGAAAAGCATCGCCGGTGATGCCAAATTCTCTTACAAGACCTTGACAAATCAACAAATCCATTTAAACGATACAAACCTGACTTGCGGAAAGACCCCTGCCTAGTAAACGCGTGGCTGGCAGCATCGATGCTCATAGACACGGCACACTCCTTATCCCGGCGCTGCTTCCGTTCCAGACACGCCGCGAAGGCGCACCCGACGGCGTGCGACAGACGCTCGCCGCTGTCTCGGGACGCAAGGAACCCGTGGCACATCCATCGACGAGTTGTGCCGTCGCGGCATATGTAACTGGAGAGGTAATGAGATGTTAGTAACTATTATAATAAGAGGTATTTTTATTTGCATTGTAACATAGTAAAGTAGTCAATAGTTGTCTGTAAAAATATGTTTTTGATCTACATGTCTCGCCATGGACTAATATACAAATATTTAAAGGAAAACCACTTATAATTATGTGGAATTTATAATAAGATTTCTCTAGTATTGATATGAGTATAAAGTAGAATGAAAAAAGATGCGGGAAGATAAATTTATTCATTTTGCAGTTATATCAACTCACAAAATGAATAAAACTCAACCTAAGAGGTTGTCGTTTGCTTTACCGGACTCTCCTGTTGGTGCCTTGAGTTTAAGGCCCCCAGCTAGGGGCATAAAAACTTAAAAACTATGCGGTTGCACCCAACCGCGGCTTATGCGTTGCTGGAGAGGACAGCAAGGGACAGGTTGGATCGGATTAAAAGGAGGGGGACTGTCTTGTGTATTGTTGACGGTCAAGTGAAGACGTTTTTAAGTTAGCTGTCATTCATTGGCTGTATACTTAGATTATGAAGAGGTCAACATCGTCGATTGAAGACCAAAGCAATCACAAAGTTAAATGTGGTAGTTGAATTATCTCTGGGCTAAATTCTATGTTGGTCACTATTACTTTTATGCAGGTGTTGGTACAAGTTGCCTACCTTCATTAATTGATTGATAAGCTCGGTGATTTACCTCTTGTTTTGAAAATAACTGTATTGTTTGATTGTGGCTATTACCTTATAGGTGCTATTTTTAAAGTCACGTTTTCAGCAACGTTTCTTTTAGCGATTAAGCATTGCAAAAATGGGATTTACAAGGCAGTAGACTTCATCAATGACAATTTTAATATCCTTAAGGTTAATTTTAGCTTGCACCTTATAATTTTTATACGACTAGATATTTCCTATATTTTTAATGAAACTGGCAGTTCGAATATATTTTGATTTGTAACGCACGCTATTGGCTAAAGGAATTTGTTCGAATTAATGTATGTTTTGGAGATTTTATCTTATCCTTAATTGCATGCTGTGTTTCTGTTTAGACCATTTTCCGCTTGCTGGAGGGTCTTTAGTGCCCGTTTACTTACACGTTTGATGACCTAAAAAATGCCTCAGATGCCGCAATAAAGGTGGTCACCTACTGGGCTCAAACAATACAGTCAATCCAAAGTACGAAACTTTCGATGAGAGCACGAAAGAAGATCTGAATTACCTGAAGCCCCGCTCATGATTCCTATCGGGCGCGCAGAAGGAGACCTTCTCAATAGTCTGGTCTACGATGAGCCCCTTGGTCTCTTCCTCCACAACGCGAAGACCATCGCCGCTAACGTGAAGCACAGCCCGGACTGGGCGTCGGCGAGAGTTCTGGAATGTCACGGTCAGTACAGCTATCGCTAGGGAAGCTTGCTAAGCAGCTAGAAGAACAAGCAACATGCCGCAATCAAGTATTTGATGATGGGTGAATAGTTTGTTTGATAAGGCTCTGTTCTTTGGTTTTTTAACCCTCGGTAGAGAGGGGTTTTGGTTATGTCGTTCTGTGATCTGGGTGTGTAATGTGTGTATCTGTCTGTGGCATTGTATTGTATATGCCAAACGGATAGTCCAATTTCAATGCGGTTGTTCTTTTGCTATTTCTTGTAGTATTTAGTGTAATCTCTGTAGTAAATGAATTAATGGTATAGTTTTGACAACCAGATTATTCTTAGGATATCATCAGTATTCCTAGTGAAATCACAGTTCATATCTTACTTTATCGTGTGGTTAGTGCCTAACCTGGTGTCAGTGTTTTATGCCGCCCATGGGCAATGGACAGTTCATAATATAGCCGTTACAAGTGATGATGAAGTAGGTGTTAGTAGAGTAGCAAACCAGTCATTAGTGTCTTTTAGTTTTAGTTTTTTTATCTAAGCAAACTTCAACACTCTTCAGAAAAAGCTAAAAGGATTATGATAAATAGCTAAGACTGTATTAGACATGTGCGTCGTGCTTTAGGTCCATAATTATACGTATTGACACAGTTCAATGTTACTAGGATGATCTTTGATCTTTGCGATCCTACAGCTATAGATTGAACAACGATGCAATCATCGTACCGAATGGAACGTAAACATGCCAAGATGCATCAAACAACAGCTACACTAGTGGGAACGTGCGAGATTGTAGCATCGCATCGATTCGTTCGCGACAAACACTAACTTCACAGCTGGTTGTACAAGGTCGTAAGAATATCTACAGTTCATACTACGTTGCGAAATCTTCACAGAGGCGACACACTTTATATAGCAAGAACAATACGCAGCATTTATGTTTCATACATTATTATGCTCGTAAAATGCAAATTTACATTTTCGCAAGTCTAAGGAATTAGTTCACTAAAAACTGTTAGGTAAACGCATGCAATCAAACTTCACTGATCAATGATCACATTCTACTATTTCCTAAGTTACGAATGGTATTTAACCTTTTCACCGCCAGTCGACATAAGCCGACCGCGCCCATCACCGACATAAAATTAATTTACTTAAATTCATCCACCGATGTTGAATTAGGTTTTACTTTTAGCTGGCGCTCAGAGTAAGATCGGATACGCGAGGCCCAGCGATAAAAAGGTTAAAACTCACCCTAAGCACCTTTAGCGCTTCTTCGCAGACTTGCATGCCCCGGGACTCGAAGACCTCGACGCATCCGAGGTACTTGACGGGGAAGGTGCAGGTCCCGGCGCGCACGGCGGCCTCGTCGGCGTGCCATTGGTGCGGCCGCGCTGACTCGGGCGGGGAGCCCTTGCGACGCCGAAACGACTCGCGGAAAGATCGCCGTAGCCGCTCCATGCCGGCGCGCGGCGGGGACAGCGCAGCGCCCGCGCGCGCACGCCGCAACGACGCACGCACTGACGACTTCTGGAAACCATAACATGATACATTAGAGAATTTGCAATTCTGGTAACGGTCAGTTTCATGAATTAATAACGTAACATGACGCGTGTAATTCCCGTAAGGTTAACAGAAGCCGATTGCCGTCAACCGGACACCAATCCTAACTCCGCTCAGCTACTGAGAATTATATGAATGACACATTCATTGCAGATGTTAATATTCTAATAACGGTTAGTTTTATTTATTTTAATCGACTTTCAAAACGAGGAGGTTATCAATTCGCCTGAATATTTTCCTTTATATTTTCAAATAAGCCGAGTTTATCCCTAATTGGAAACACTGCATTCATAGTTACGCTATAAACATTTGGTAAAATCCACTGCGTGAAACTAAATAGGGTTCCGCATTTTCTTGTAACCAAATGCAGGTTCAGCAAGGGTTGTTTATTTCACGTACCTATCGGGTAGCCAGATGTTGGGCATAGTGACCATTTGACCATGTCCTCATAAAACTACTTAAATCCTTAAGATGGTCCGAAATCTACAAAAGTAAATAAAATTGAAGTGTCTGTTTGTTATTTTAAAATAACAACAGACACTTCAATTTTAGCAATGTTTATGCAAGTATTTAAGGTACCTAGACAATTATAATTAAAAAATATTTTATTTTTTAAATTTTTGTCTTTCTATCTGTCTGTTTGTACCGGCTACCTAATATCCGAAACGGCTGTTCCGATTTTGACTTTTACTGGCAGATAGTTGATGTTGTATGGAGTTACTCGGGCTACTTTTATTTTAGAAAATAGATCAGAGAACCGTGCAAAAAAATTAAAACCCATGAAATTGTTAACAAAATCCGATTTAAATAGAGAAGTACAATTTATATAATAATAATTTTAGAAATTAAATTCCGTCCTCAGGACTAGATTGAGTAGTGAGAAGGCCCATTACAAATTTAAAAAAAAAATCACGCGGACGAAGCTGCGAAGGAAGAGAACATTTCGGGGCATCCTAAAGATTTTCTCCTACTAATGAGTAATGACGCAAATGATTACGTTATGCCTGGGTTAATATTATGGTTTTCCTCCTTTTATCTCTAACCACAAATACTAAAACTAAACCGCTTTTAATTCCATGCCTCGTAAATGTTGACGGCAGGGTCCCAGGTAACGGTAACAGTACATGCCATGACACATCAACCGTACCGGTAACAATGACCATATCGTTGTCATTTCCACAAATTCAATGGTAAAATCCGTTTACAAAACTACAATGAGTAAGTACCTGACGGACAATTGGTATTTAATAAATAGCGCTAATAATAATGATTTTCTTATATTTGGCTACAAAGATAATTTGTTATTAAATATAGGTTTGTTATCATACTGAGGTGTCTCATTCATAAAATCATAAGGCTGAGGCCAAACGAGCGTAATTTTTTGAGCTGTGATTCGCGGAATTTACGCTGCATTCGGTTTCATACTAAAGTACTGTTCACGTCATGAACCGGTTGTCACGGCGGTATGAAGCTGTACATTTCCAGTATAAATTAGCCTCGTTTTATATAAATTTCCTATACAATGAGAGATCATCATAAACTGGTTTTGTATAGCTTGATCGGCCGTCGTGCGTACAAACAGGACTTTATTCTTAATTCCGCGACTCATTTTACGCGACTCACAGCTCAAAAAATTACGCTTGTTTCGCCTCAACCTTAGTTAGGTAATTAGCTGTGCTTAGTCAGAGGTCTATGTACGACAACAAGTGGAAAAGTACGCTTTTTGTTTAACTTAGCCAAATAATTACCTTACGATGCTTGAGCTGAATAAATAAGAAACGGGGCGATTCTACAAGTTGGGCTACTTTTGCCCACATTTTGTCTTTACGGCTTTTGGTGGAAATTTTACAGGGTTTTCTTATGAGGAGTTAGTTAATATAGGTAATTACTATGTTGTCCCAGACAGGATCACTCAATTTTTCAGACAGTTATTGGATATCTTGGTTTCTCAAATTTTAATGCCAGGGAACTGACAAGGTGTCCATGGTACTGATTAAATACACCACTATACAAATTAATAAAATTGGAGTTTGGTTGAATTGCGGTTTGTAATTTCAAAATAACATAAAATAACGGCTTTTTACTGAATGCTGAATGCATATGAAAGTGTATACGGTACTTAAAACGAAAAAAATACTTTATTGTCTGTCTGTTTGTTCCGTCATATCACCGAAACGGCTGGACCGATTTTGACGGGACTTTTACTGGCAGATAGCTGATGTTATAACTTGTAAATTAAGCTACGTTTGTTTTAGAAAAAAATAGGGTTCCGTGCAAAACGATTAAAACTCTTGAAATTGTTAACAAATTCGATTCAAATAGGGAAGTATTAATTTTTATAATAATTTCACGCGGACGGAGTACAAGATTTATTGCAACTTAAACACTTTGTTATTTAACAAACTTGCAGTTGAATATATATATATATATTATCTAAATTAAGTGACGAGGTAAAAAAAGGAAGAATCTTTCGCAATATAATTAAATATTTCTAAAAATTAAGAAAATGCTTGCTCTACTGAATGAAGATATCGAGTAGCCCAACTTTTGTAGATATGCCCCAAACAGTAAATATACAATTTTGTTTCGTACAGACAGTATAAAAGGAAATTAGCTACTATTATTATTGTAAGTTTGTCTTCTGCCAGTCCTGTTTGTGACATAATAAAGCCAAGCCATTCAACAATTTGTTGATTTTCTGTATGTGACATAATAAAAGATATTCAACATTTAATTATTTTGTATCGAAGAAACAATGGTTACAATGAATTACACGTTGTTATGATTTATAAATAACTGAGGATATCCTGCAATAATAGAAGCGGTAATAAGATTGTTTTATAATATCTATGCATAAATAAAACAACGTGCATTCATGAGCACGCGTTCCAAGGTCCCGACAAATAGGACTGGTCGCGTGAAATGTAAAGCGGCGGCGTAGGTAGTGCAAAGATATCAAATCAAATCAAAAGATTACCGATATCAACTGTTTCGGTAACTGATAAGAATGAAGAGTATAGAAAAGAGCTAACAGTGGTATTTTTGGTGACATTATTATTACAACGTATATGTATAAGAAAAAATACTGTTTTGATCATATCCTTCGAAAAGCTATTTGTATTGGACATAGCCTCTCTCAAACGCCTCAACGATTGGATTTATCTATTATTGCAGTTCTTATGCCTTTTCTACTTCTTGTTGTCGTATCGATGTTACTTCCATGTTACACAGTTTGGGCCCAGTAGCTGACCACGTTTATTGCAGCGGCAGAGGCGCCATTCAGGTCGTCAAGAGTGCTAGGTAAACCGACACCTGGGACACTCCAGCAGGTGGAGCATAGTTTGATCGGTAACGCCGCACTCGCACTCGGTGTTGTAGGAACCAATAATACCCCATTTTGCCAGATTATGTTTGCAGCGGCCTACTTGGGTACACAACCGATTCAGAGCTTTCCAAATAGGCCACTGTAGTTCACTGCCGGGCGCCAGGTGTTCTTGGGGTTTCAAGAAGTCGTGAGGTGGTGGACGCCTCTCTTTCCATAACTTGCCTTTTCTACTAACACTGGGCTAATTAAAGGTATGCCTAATTATAAACGTAATTTAGAATTTTGAATGCTTAAAAAAAACGTTCTTTGTGTGGGGAACAAGAAGCGTTTTTTTCTACGCCGTTTTTTGTTCGATCTTAATAACAGTGGGATGGAACCCATAGTGTGCGAGTCAGCCACGCTCTTGGCCGGTTTTTTATTTACGTAATCCTTTGAGTCTAGGGTTCATACCTGAAGAAGCTTCAAAGTTTCAACAGAGAAAGGGAGCCCTGTCTTCAGTTGGCCTTTGTGCTTGCTTGTACTTTTTTCTTTTGACCGGCTTTTGAAACCAAGTGCTTGTATATGTGTCGCTTAGAGCTAGATAGGAAACGGGCGTTATCCTTTTAAATTGGTCATGAATGTAGCATGGGGGTTTTACTCATTGTGCCTAATTTGTAGATAAGAACTTGAGTAACGATTTTGAGTGGGAGGGCTTCTACGAAACTCTCCTCCCCCTGATATGGTAATATCACATGAATAGGGAAAAAGTGATTACCCTGCCCATGATATTGATTCCATGTGGGTATTATAATTTAATGTATGCTTATCAGCATTAGTTAAACATTTTCCTTTTTAAGCTAATTATATTTAAAATCCAAATTCGTTACTATAAGGTAATCACTTATTTAGTAACTAAACTAATACAGGAAAATTTAGATTATTTTGTTTATCCTGCTACTCTTTTTATCTTAACTGCCTATTTCATGTTTAATTATAGGTATTTTAGTCAGCTTAAATAATGTAGCAATAATAATGTGTAAATAAGGCTTCTGATATATACAAATTTTTCTCGTTCAACTTACCGCAGTGTCTCAAGACGAAAGTCTATGACCAGTGTGTGTTGCCAGTGATTACATACGGGACCGAAACGTGGTCGCTCACAATGGGCCTTATCAGAAGGCTTAAAGTCACCCAAAGGGCAATGGCGAGGGCTATGCTCGGAGTTTCCTTGCGTGATCAAATCAGAAATGAGGACATCCGCAAGACAACCAAGGTAACCGACGTAGCCCGAAGAATAGCCAAACTAGTGGCAGTGGGCAGGGCACATTGCTCTCAGAACGGATGGCCGATGGGGCCGAAAAGTTCTGGAGTGGCGACCGCGAACCGGAAGACGCTGCGTTGGAAGGCCTCCCACTAGGTGGACCGATGACCTGGTGAAGGTTGCAGGGATCCGCTGGATGCGAGTCGCACGGGACCGGTCAATGTGGCGACAGTTGGGGGAGGCCTATGTCCAGCAGTGGACGTATTTCGGTTGAAATGATGATGATATACAAATTTGGGTATTGCGAATTTTAAGGCTCTTTAAGCCTAACCTAAATGACATTTTAAGTATCTAGCGTTACCTTGTTCACCATCACAATTAATTTATTTGCATTAAAATAATAAGTCAATGATTGAAAGAAAGAAACCATATTTATTGAGTAAACAAACAAATGTGACGTTTTATATGATTTCAAAAACGTGTTAATATTTATTTAATTAAAAAAGACAACGGTTTTTGTTGATTTAACAGCTGTTTTAACGATTTTGTGTTTGTCAAATACATAATTGTTTAGATAAGATAAACAAAAATCTTTAAATAATACACGCATTACCATAATGCTCATTGAAGATTGTAAAATTCCCAGGCATATTTACTAATGACAATGACACACTTATTAAGCCAGATGTGCACTCAATAATGAATTCATTATATTCATTTATAAGTATGTGCTTAAAATCCACTAACACTCGTCAATCTGTCATCTGGGCTGGACATTTATGATTTGAAGTATTTTGAACTTTGATACATTGAAATGGAGTTCAATGTTGAATGGCAACTGATTTGTATCATTTGATTTAAAAAAAAATATGCACTCAAAGCAGCATTGCCTGTTGTACATTCTTAAATGCATGAAATTCAAATAATGTACAGTCAGCGACAAAAGCAGGTTAAAATAAGTGATTTTAAGAATGAAAACTTTTTTGCTACGAATTATTTGTAAGTAGGTAGTTACTTTGAAGACTTATTTAACTTATATTGTTATACAGAGTGGTCCATGAACAGAGGTATTTTTTTTCATAGTTTTTTTTCGCCGACCCTACGACAGAAGAAGGACTCTACAACCGAAACAAACGAAGTATAATGCTATTATGAACGTAGTTTTGAAAGAAAAAAGTTTTTTTGATTAGATAAGCAGGTAACAAACACAAAACGTTCGATATAACTAATTAAATACAGAAAAGTAAATTGTAAACAGACAATGTATGTACTATCTATTAGTAACAAAAACCTCGTAGGAGTCGTCGGATGATATTCGAACAAAAAACGCTGACGTGATGGGTACGAATTATGAATATCTTACACCTATTTATACGCGAGGATGACGTTATTTCTCCAATTCCATTTAATGTGACCTATACAGAGCCAACGAACTAAAGGTGTACCTAGATAGTGAAGCACAAAGACTTGAAGCTACGCACGGCAAGCACGCAAGTAACTCGTTATTATCTGCCGGGTATAATGTACGTGAGGTATTGCAGGAACAATCAACGTTGGCCACAACCGACTATATTATAGTTTAGTATTCAATGACTCAAGTCGAATAATGAATTGTAAATGAAGCATAATCAAATGAGTACCATTTTGAGGTCGGTATTGGCAGCCACCTGAGCTGCCCTGTCGAATGGCTCGTGCGCTGAAGATCCTTGGTTCCCCATCGTGCACCAAGTTCCAACAGAGCTATATCTTCAAAACGAACTTCACTCACGGAACACAAATTCACTAGATAATACTACATCCACATCACTTGATGTCGTCACTATTCACATTACGCCGAGCGTATCCGCAAACTAATATTTAACGGCTATTTCAACATTTCATTCACTAACATCACACACGTTGCCTAATGTAAGAGTATTGTCCTCCTCTGATAAATGTTCTATCCGCAGCACAGTAAGATAATAATTTCGACGAAGTTGAAACTCAACAAACATGGCAAAGCCCAGAATAAATAGTTTAGATCTACGGAATGCTGCAACCTTGTCGCTTGGCGCATAAAAACATTCGGTATTTGCGCTGGTGCCTCATTAATCACTACACAAAATTTGTTTTATTTAAGCAAGTATTAATTAAATACCTGTTGCATTTACAGTATCGCATGTTGAGAACTTTCAATTCGATCATTTAAGATGCGGTAGTGACTACAATACGAGCGTGTGAATTCGTTAACAATAATTTTTAAAAACGGGGGTCAACTTTTCCCACAAACGATGAATAAACGCAGAGAGGCGCATTGAACCCGGTACCCAACCGGCGCGGGGAGCGAGGTAAGGTAGGTAGCTGGGAACGACTGCCGATGCCAGCTGAACGTTATTTTTTCCCACAGCATTGTTCTTTGGACCGTAGCGAGTAACGATTAGAGAACTAATCCACTTTTTCTTAATTAGCACAAACACTTCCGTTTATAAACGTAAACACTGAACTTCATTTTGACTAGCAAATAATTTAGGAATGTAGAAGGAATTTGGAAAAGAGGCGCGCGCGCCGCGCATTGAGCGACCAACTGTCGCACTGACTAGTGACTGTGGGTCGTACCGCGTGCGCCGTGAATCGCACAAACCCTGCAGCGGAGTCCCCGTCCCGTCCCATACCTCGCCCCGCAGACGACCGGTCCTTTGCATTGTCAAGATTGACGACCGGTGAGATCATCACGAATAGCCAGTCTTTAATTCGTACTCGATAATTCCATAATTCGTTCCATCAGGTCAATAAAATCATCAAGTTTCAAGATCGTAGCCTTGTCCAATCAATATTCTAAATGACTTGAAGTTATGTCATGCAATATTTTGGCAAGTGGATGTTGGATGTTTTATATTTGAATGAAATAATGCAAATCTTGGGATCATCTTTATGTCGGGAGTGTACGCCGTAACAACAGCTGGAATAAGCACGTGCGAGTGGGACTGGGACGGAAGCAGGTGCAAGCTAGAGAGCTCATTGTGAGCGCTCGAACTTGGAACATATGGCTTTTGAACGTCGAAACATTTGAGAGATGCATGCGTCTGCCGTCTGCACCATTTATTTATAGCTGATCAAGCATCTGCAACAATACGCTCGTTGTTTTGTATTATGTGTTTTATTTGGAACAGATTTGTTTACAGTTTGAAAATTAGGGCACATCGCACACGTTTTCTTACGAAATAGTGAGTAGTTTGTAACAGAAGACTTCTGCAAACAATCACAAACAGTAACACAAATTAAGTAAGTCATAAGTACAAATTTGGGAGTTGAGAGCAGTGTAGATAGTGCTTATCGTAAAATCAGTCACTATTACAAAGATGGAACTTTTTCTGATTTCGTAATCTGACTTTGAAACAACGACAGTGCAGACACATCTCCAAGGATCAATTTCGACACAGTCAGATCAAAACTTACAACATGCAAAATTTTTCAAAACCGCACAAATTATTCAAATAGAACATAGCATAATGATGAAACCTCTCAGGTGATTGGAAGTAAAAATTGTTATCCCTCCTGACTCACACGCTGACTCACTGCATGCCAATGACTGGACGGATCCGTGACCGTGGGTTCAGATTACACCCGTTTTGATAATCATTATCAGCGACAAATCATATGGTTCAGCGTCTGAGTGTTGATTATAATCACATAACATGTTAGAAAATAATTCATGAACAACAGACCTTGAAAGGCAACTTTTATGACTGTTAATGAGTAACATAATTATTCATGTTATGCTTGAATGTAAATAGCAGCTGAAATAATCAATTCTACGCTATTTTGTACATTTTCCCTAAAAAGGATTTTGGGGTTAGGTAAAAAGTACTCGACATTTATTTTAATTCCAATCGGAAAAACCATGGCAACGGGAAAACCTGAAATGATTTGATTGGACGGTTGACTGAAACATATAAATGTCTCAGTCAACCGTCCAATCTAGTAAATACCTGGTTAAATTCGAAGGTGACAATTTAGAATTAGTTGCAGAGGAATTTTCCTCAATCGGCACTGTACAGAAAACCATTTGTAATGTAGATAGCAACCTACGCGAGAAATTACACACCTGATACAACCTTGCTTTCGAAGATCGATAGATGTCTATTTTTACTCTTTGAGTGCTTCAAATTTTAAAATCAATTTTACCAAAGCTGCCGCTAGCGTGTTAAAAGCGACCGTCAATGTTGACATTTTGCATAGCTTTCACTACTGTCTAAACATTGAATTAGCGGGTTTTTTGTAGGTGCAGACTGGAGACTTTCTCAAGATTAACAAATCATCTTCCAATCAAAGACAGCAAGTAGCAGAACAAAGAAACCAACGCAATATAACAATAAAAAACTAGGAAGTGATTAGGATTACAATGACAACAAGGAAAACTTAAGAAGACAAAGCCGAAGTAATTTTGCAAACAATTTTTGATTGTTTACGGTTATACAACATTACGTGGAACAAAGAAATTCGTAGCACCTCGTCATTAAATCTATCAGTAGTAACATATCATCTAAATTCTACCATGAAATCACTAAAACACAATCAAATCATGCCTTTGTTCAATAGAAACATCCATATCAAACGTAGGCTTATTATCATATTCAAAGAGTTACACATCATATTTATGTGTCATTCAACTCTAGACATTCTAGAGGAAACCCTACTAACCCTATTTGTAGTTGTTTACCTACTCTGATGCAATTACTATGTTACATAATGTATCTGTGACCAACTTGTTAGCGCCATGTCGTTTGAAGAGGACATACCTTGCATCAAGTTACAAATCAATACCGTTTATTGTGCAAATTAATACGAATTTGTATGATAAATCATATTTGCTAATGTGAGAATTGAAAAAGCAAACAGTACTTAACGACTAAACATCTATCGTGACTTAGAACCTGTAAAAAGCAGTGCAGAGGACACTGACACTGTTCCGGCATCAGCAACCGTAAAATTGCCAGCACGATCATTGTCTATTCGGCAATAATTTCCGCCAACAGTACCGTCCTATTCAATCTCAGTACCGTTACTTGACACTTAGGTATCTACTTCAACATAGTTCACAACACAATAACCTTAATTTTGGGAGAGGTCGAATTCAGCAACAATTTGAACAGCTATTCAACAGATACCGAGATTGCTGTGTTCTGGCGTAGCGTTTGATGTAACCTATTTCGCGCCAGTTTAAATACTCCTGTATAGTAGGTACTTACACAACGCAAACAAATAAATAAGAATTGACGTTAATAGCGCACAATGAACAATCAGTGCCAATAAACTACTACTTCTAGTTTTTATGTGCGCAAACCACAATGATACTGAAGACAGAAATGGATATTTTAGCGATCGCAATCAAAATCAAAATCAAAAGTCATTTATTCAAACTAGGCTGAAAATCAGCACTTTTCGAACGTCAAAGTTACATAAGACAGTCCCCCAAAAATGCCCGCCCGTCACCACTTCCTAGTGCTTTAGCTGGGAAGAAGAAGTGGTGGAACAAACTCCCCAGCAGCACGTCTGTCTGTTTAGTTATATAAACTTGATTCTATACAAATCGTATGCAAAGTAATTAACATTACAATATCAATATCTCTGATACCTAGAGGTAAAACTTCATCAAACAAATTATCATCAGCCTAGAGTTTAATCAACATTATTGAATTAGTCTTAGAAGATTCAGATGAACTTCAACCAGATTAAACCTGGTTATAATACATTAGAACGACTGAAAGACAATGGAATTGAATTCTGTCATTCTAGTTACTTAATCGTAACGTCGATAATAATCACAAGAATTTTGATAATCTCCGAACCATGCAGGAACCCATTGCACGTTCCAGTTTAACCTTATTCATAGAATACCACAGCAGCATAAACCCAAACGATATCTTCATCGCTATTCAGAAGAAGCTCTAGAAGTCTGGCATAGTTTAATCAAAATCAATTAATTTCCTTAGATTTGCGTAAAGTTCCCGTTCGTTCGGCATTTCTAGGGTTCTACCATTTTTATATGTATAAGATATTTCCTCCAGCGGAAAACAAAGGATACAGAAATGTGTAGTATTATGGAACATTCCGTGGATTAATATACATTTTATACAATGCTAGAGTTTCACGGAATATCATCATCTCTTTTTGCTGAGATATTTGATACGCTTTTACCATATTGGATCAAGTTGCATGAACTATGGATATTCTATCCGTTTATACTTTTTTTACGGTTCATCCACTATATCCACTTGTTGCTCGTATAAAATTCATGTAATGCCAGTGATGTGCAGATGACATCTCAACATCACTGGCATTACATCAATTTTATGCGCTATGTTACGATATCGGTCCTAAAACCGGTCCCTGTTGTGGCCTTTTTTCAACGCCGGAAAAAATCGATGTTTGCCCAGTTAAGGAATTTAATAGAACCTTTTACCTTAAAGTTACGATTTTGGAAACTAGGTAATGTAACACTTTGCTAACGAATTGTTTGATACCCGAAAACACTAATACAGTTTAACTATTTTGATTTTGGCCTTGATTAGGTGGACTATGACATTTAAATTTAGTTGTAAGTATAACACGCAGACTATAGGAAATTCGACAAGGAGCCAAGGACTTCTCCAAAGCCATACGCCCCATAATCAGGGATACATCTGGGAATGTTATATATTTTTTAATGTTTTTGTTTAATTTAATTTAGAAAGAAATATTTAAAAATGTAAAAGATGTGTAAGAAAATAAATAAGTAAAACTACTTGATAATAAGAAGGTGTACATGGTGAATTTAAGGATAAATCTTAAATAAAGGATGAGATCAATACGCAAATATTTCGCTGAAACTGTTACTTAACGATGGCCCTAAATCGTAACCACAATGTTCACAACTTTATAATAGGGATTTCCCCTTTGGCTCTTTGAACTTTTCGTAAGACAACAAATCTGAAATGAAGTTAGTAGGTACATAAATTATAATCTTACCAGCAACGCACTGTTAACATAGCGACTAGAGACGTTGTATATTTTTTAATATAAAAAGCAAAAAAAGACTTGGCCGTTTATAACTTCAAGGTGAGCCATATTGGATCGGGTTTGACAGGCACTTTGGAGCCGTTAAAGACAAGATTTTGTCTTAAAAATAACTAATGGACATGGACTATTAGGTAATCAGGTTTTTCACTCTATAAACATAGTCCAAACGTTAACATTTTATTATTCTTTGCCTTACCAATTGACGCTTGCAAATAAACAAAGACAGTTTCTTAACCCTAAAAATGAAATAGGAACGTTTCTATTCATACCCAAATATTAAACAACGGTGCATTTGAAAATGGCGATGTACATATTTGTAAGAAGCAATATATTTTTTATAATATAACGGACATAAAGCTATGTCTGGCCAAGGTTGTGAATAGACACGCTAGCGTGCATACAAAATCGGCTCATCTTGGTCTACTTGCGCTGTATAAATCTTCAATTCCTATAGCATTGTGATCACGTTTGTAACACAGCGGATGTCACGACCATGTGACTAGTTTGCAAATGTGGTCTTCTGCGCCTTCGTAGCAACCAGTGTGTGAGCGTCTTTGCGATTGAACGGATATTTTCGTGATAACCCGCTATTAATTCTGTTCAAGCAACGAACAATTTTTTAATCATTGTTTAATTCTCCGGAATCATACGTACTGGTAGACAATAAAAGTTTTATTAAAACCAAACAGTAGTATAAAGCTGTATGTACATATTCTGTTCTTGGAAGTGGAATCCAGAGTGCAACATTGACTAGTGTATTTGTGGAACGCATTAGAAATTGACTGTCAAAACGGCGCAATACGGAGACAAGGCAATGACCGCATGGACAATGTTTAGTTGGCGAAGATTATACAACGGCAGAGTGGCAGACTGTGGGGAAGAGAGTCGCTTCGAGCTGCCAGCAGATACCAGGCAGCTAGTGTACAATGTTTACGTGTACTTTAGCCGACGACCTGGGAGGAGTGCCAAAGCGGCGCTTACGAAGACAGCAAGTGCTACTATGATACCTAGAGACATAGTCGCAGAAATAGTAAGAGACAAATACCGAAAATAAAGATACCACTATGGACCTACAGATTGAATGGGATTTCAATATCATGCTGTATGTCGTCAAAGACGCATTGATACACCAATGAACCATCTGTAACTTTGCGTTACAGACATCTTGCTGTTTAATTAGAAACTGACTCCGTGTTGCAAGTTATTAACCTACTTTTTTCATGTGAATTTTGTGTCTTTGTAGTCTCTCTGGGTATTATTTACCAACAAAGCCAGTCATAATTCATAAATTCTGCTAACACTATATTTTTACCCCTAGTCGGTTCATTGGAAAGCTAATAAAAAGAACGAATGTATACTTGACATTTGTGATTAAGAACGCCGTGATTGTTTGCAGACTGTTAAACAGAACAATGAACAGTTACGATTGAATTATATTATGCAAAGAATTGCAGTTCCATCAAAAATCATATCTGTATATTATGTGCAAGTACATGAATGACGCTTGTTTCTTATGGTGTCTATATTAGGATCTATAAATAAGGATATTTTAAAATACGCAAATAAGTTTTTACGCTCTAATAGGTTTACGGAATATTGTTTAGTTTCTGGAATGCTGTTTACATGAGATATTTCAATAGAATCACAACCGTTATATAATGTTGATGATGTATAATCTGTGGAATGTTATATTATGCAAAAGACCCGCAGCAAATACCAATGGGTACCTGTTCTGCCTTCTTATGGTTTTGGCGAATAGACAAAAGCGATTGATGTTGGGCGGTAGATTAGTTATGTTCTGGACAAGACTATCAGGACTCCTAGGTAGATGATCATAGAACTGCTTTGTTTAACAGATTGTTAGAAATTTAAACCAGAGTCAGGATTGGGGACTGTAAGCTGTAAGGCAGCGTTGAGCCTCCTGAATCAGAAGTAAATGTTCGTCTACCGGTTGACAAGATGATAACTTGTAGTATTTGCTGGGAAGGATAAGGTTTTTCACTTCTACCATGTATAAAATTGTCCTTGGAAGAGAACGTACGAGTAAACCAAATAATTATATTATTTCGCTAAGATTAACAGAGTGTAACGATCTCATTAAGTAATACCGTGTGAATAGTTTACAATAGTAGACTTCTGTCTAAAAAATAATTAGATGTAAATAAGGTGTAACAAAGTAAATAATGTTGAATGTAAAATTGTATTTTTTTTTCAATTGAGTTTAATCAAACACTTAACACTATTATTAGGTATAATAAAGATAAACATGAACATTCACTTGATGTTATCCTGATTCAGTAAATAAACGCAAATTCTAAATATAATATTACTCGTGATTAGGTACTTACGATCAAATTTGAAGATTTTAAGGATGAGAATCACTTAATATTTAACAGCATACACTACACATTGGAACACTTGGGAGAACTGAACGGAACTGAACTCTCGACTTTGTCACCGAGAAGAATCACTAGAAAAACTTGAAAGCAAAAAGTTGTTATGATGATGTACACAAAAAGTCTAAAGAATAGTATATTTTCCGCCTTCCAACAACATTGGCGGTTGATACTTGTGAGTTGAAGACAAAACTAAAATTAATATATGTTGAGGTGCCAAGTTCCGAGACGTAACACCAGTACTGCACTAATTACTACACTGCACTATTTCAGGCGAGCGAGCACGTGAATGCGTGAACCACTCTAGTAGACTGATTCACAGCGATACTGAGTAACTGTGGCTGAAACTTTCAACACTTCAACAGCACAAAAATTGCCGAAGGTCGCGTATCTATCCGATAAACACGGGTATCTGCCGACTGAGAAACCTATTTATTACCGTCTTGAATAAATTACAAACATTAAACAAATTGTACGGACTGCGTTGGTTCAGGATAATGTATTCAGGGGCCCAAATAGTTTTAACTGTTAAAACCTAAGACAAACTGTTGTTGGTTTGATTTGGATGTAAGCGTGGGTGGCGGGGGCACAGCTGTCGGCGGTTTGTTACTTTGTTAGTACATGTTTACCCACTGAGAGACTCTTCTAAATGTGGCTATGGATGTACAAATGGAAATTTTCAGGTCAGACTGCCCGTGGTGCATCAGACGAATCATACACAGCACTATCTCGTATCGGTACTCGTCTAGCCATTGTGAAACATGCTCTTAAAATTAACCCTGACCTTAAAATATATTATGAATGAAGGAACTCATATCATAACCCTAATTAATTAATAATTCGGTTCGCTGGATCATCGTTCTAATTTTGCTGCTAAATATTTTTTGTGTCATATGTGGCATTACTACGTTTTGATGTGGCAAACGAAACAAGGGAAACTGACAAAGAACAAGATAGTGGTAAAAAATATTTGTGAATCTTTAAAATGTAAAATTTTAAATTATGACATCTATATCAAGTTCGGTGAATTCCGCGAATCATAAAGAATAACGTACCATATCAACAGTTATCGTCTCAACAAACAGACTGATATCAGAAACAGCAAATATGTTAATTTGTGAAAATGTTTGTGCAAGTAATTAATGTACTTAATATTACACTTTCTTTGATTAACAAATATATCGTTCACCTACACATGCAATTGCAAAATTACCTGTGCTGAATCCCTTCACTTTTATGTAGGCAGACTATGACTAACCGCGTATTCACCCATGTGTATTCAAGCAAGTCTTGCACAAGATCTTGCGTTTTGATTGTTTTGATGAATAAAATCTCTTTACATTACCATCTGCCTGAAACGATACCGCTATCAAGACGGATTTTACTCTACTGCCCGTCCTTGATATTTAAATTCCCGAAGGGCTGAATAACAAACGCGCCAAGAACTCACAAATTATTCTCAGTTGTTTGCTAAATCATAACAATATCTATTTCTGAGCCGACGAAGACGTGTTATGTTGTTAGATTTTGCGGCTTTTCAAAGCATGGTTCTGGCTGTATTTTATCTAGACACACATTTAATTGAAAAATGATGACTTTTATTTAGTTGAATATAGGTAAATATCTCAGTTCGCCTGAACTGAAGAGGACACTTATTTGTGTCAATAGGTTGATTGTAAAATCTATTTGCAGTGGGTGGGCGATCGTTCCGAGGCGCCGCCGATCGTTACTCAAGGTGATATTCAACTGTTTTATGTTTTTTACACATACATTTTTCTTTTGACGGCTCGTGTACCCATTGCGCGATACGTTTTCTCGTTACGTCCGTACGCTTATGAAATACATTCGGTGTTATTGTTATGGAGAGTAGGTACCGTTGTAGGTACCTATGAAGATTCATCCTTTTTGCTGTTTCGGATATTGTTTGGTTCATTTGTCTGGCTTATTATGTAATAGGTAGACTGGCTTTCAGTCAGACTCGTTGGGAATGAATATCTGGTTCATCTGCATATTACACAAAACAAATTGCTTGCCTCTGACTTTCCTATTACATTCCTGTGGAGCCAGATGCTGGTATCAGTAATATGTAAAGATCTTCTATTAAAGACATGTCATGAATAATTGTGAACATTATGAATGCCTCTGCGAGTATCTTGGGTATTTCTAGGAGACTCCTTAACATATTTTGCGAGCTAAGGAAGGATTGTTGCTCCAAGATCTAGGTTACCTGTAGGTGGCGTTCTATTTTTGCCCTTTAGAATCCGATCGATTTGCGCGACTCGGCTACCGCTTTCTTCAGAGATGCGCTCCTCATCAATATAGATTATTCTATTCGATTACTGAGGAAACATTGTACGAATCGAAACTAGTTTAGGTTGTTCGATATCACCTTTGAAACAAACCGATATTGATCATTCTTTGTATTCGCCCAGTCCTCGTTTCAGCGTAAATATTTTAGTGCTCGTTATTTACTACATAGTCGAGTAGTTACGATTAGGTAAGAGCTAGTTGTTGTGGATATGAACTGGTTTCATGGAGTGTCTGATATTTTTAAATTGAAGGTGACATGCCGACTTTTACAATGCTGAATGTTGCCCTTGCACACCGCATATTTCCTGTTACCTACGGCGTAACCACTTTGCGTAGTAATCATAAACTGATCTAATTAGGCCCCGCAGCGAACTAACCAGTAACCATCCTGCAGTTTCATGCTAGAGTTGTCCTATTAATTAAACGTACCGCATAGAAATAGATGGCCTAGTTTAGGTTAACGGTAAAGTTTTTTTTGTACAATTCAGCATTGGAACTACTGAAGTCCTTGACTGTGACATAGGCGTTAAAATATTGGCTGCTATCATAATACGTTTAAAAGTCGTGCCAAAAGATTTTCAGTTAGGTAGGTATACGTTGGTATCTACAACGAGGCGTATATTGAAAAATTACATGAGAGCAAAAGAAAATATTGCACGCCTACGCGCTTAGCAACCATATTTACGTAATGGTCGTTAACGATACTATATTCTCGGACTGATGAGTATTTTACGACTCCCGCTCAATACGTTCCAGTGACGTTTCAGTTCACGCAACAGGACGAATCGCTAACATAAACCACAGAGTCTAGACATAAATGAATATATTTGGGATAGGTACATAACATTACATAGACGTTTATGATATGCATATTTGTGCTGTAGTTTATATAATGTAAATTGGCGAGAGAGAGGATAATAATGAAAGCTTTAATTCGTAGTTTCCTATTTAATTTGCAGTTGTAATGCAGCAAATAGGAGTCCCGCTAGCTCAGACAATATTCATCCTATTATTAAATTATGTTGTGCCAGTGTGTTGTGAGAGTCATCATCACATCCATCCACATCCACAGCCTGACTTCCCCACTACTGGGATATAGGCCTCTCTTTGCTTGTTTCAACCTCTAAGCTCTTGTGCCAGCCTCATCCAGGATATTTCCACATTGGCAACAATGTTGTCTGCCCATCTCAACACCGGATGACCAACTCTTCTCTATCCATTCCTTGGACATCACTCTCTTAAAAATATACATTTCATTGAATTTAATCAGTCATTAATTTTAATATCCTAGTTTATGACTGGAATTAATTATAAAATAAAAAAAAGGTTTTTACTAATAAAGTTTTACAAATTATTGCATTACTTTTGAACAAAGTCTTATATATAAAAGTCTTGTGTCACAGTGTTTGTGGGTGCACTCCTCTGAAAGGGCTGGACCGGTTTTTTTGAGATTTTTTATGTATATTTGGTAGGTATGAGAATAGGTAAAGTAAAGTATATTTCACACCGCTAATTTCATGCGGACGAAGGTCGCGGGCAACAGCTTGTAATACTATAAAAATTACTCTTGATCCTTCATCATACATGCAACATATTCAATAGTATGACTGATTTCTTATTTACCTTGATCAGAGAATAACATTTATTTGAAGTATAAATTCAAGTATTGAGAGTGTGTGGCAAACCCCATGTGCATGTAGCAATAAATACAGTTAAGAAAAATTATATACTATACAAAACACTTTTTTTAAGCAGTAATTGTATTTAAAAATTGTAACACTACATCTCCATAGATTTAGCGTTACAATTTTTTACATAACATAGGATATTTAGGCATAATGCCAGGCTGTCTCATTGTACATAGACTTATGCATTGGCTGCCATCCATAACATAAATTGCTAACATTAATATTATGATAATGACTATGGGTCAGCAAATCAGCACACAAGGTTCAAAACCATAATGTGGAAACAAAAGTTTTATCTAAAAATATAAAATGGTCTCATAACTAATGATATGTGCACATTAGAACTAGGTATTTTAGATACATAAATAATTTTCCTTTGCCTATATTTATTTTAATCAATTGTTTACATCATACCTAGTTATATATTTTATAAAATAGATTAGACAAGGAAAGTAATTGAAAAAATAACTGTTGTCATAACACTGAGTGAATTTCTTTTTTTAGCTGTTACTATTTTCAGAAAATTTTATTTTCTGTAACTTTGAGTGCTGAACATAAAAAAAAACATACTACCACAATAATAAAAAATAATTACATCAAACGTAATACCATAAAAGCCCACAATATCAGAGATTACAGATAAAGTTATCAATGTTTATTGTTGCTATGGAACAGTTGAATTATTAACCTGAACTCTGCAGTTATAATAAGAATGAACATAAAAAATTTCATGAAAAATACACATTTATAGAATTGTCTTACTTTTATTCAATAAGAAAAAACAAGTTCCGATAGGCCTATAAATACTAATAAGAAACCAATTCGATTTCTGCTCCACTTGTGATATATATAATTGCTGTTTTTGTCAATTAAAGAATTCAATAAATCATGGTTGCAATAAACAGCACCAAAGCATGACCTGTAATTGATACCGCGCGCTACAGGCGGATATCTTGATAGATATGATAACTTGCTTGCTATTGATACATATATAGGTTCTACTTACTTAGAAGATGTTGACTATGTGGTGTACCCTTCACAGCTGGCGCATTATATAAGACTTATAATTACTTCTATAAGCCGTAGTACCAATTATTTTTATAAACCTATTTTCTTTTATAAACACTAAGCTAGCGATAAGCTTTCTAAAATATCTAAAACTTATCACTCACGTATAGATATGTATTTTACTGAGACGAACCGAACTGATTTTATTTTATACACTTTAACTTATGAGGCGTATTCAGCTTTGAATGTCACAGGAATTTATGAAAACCAATTTTTTTGGATTTAAAAAGGCTTGACTGAATTGAGATGTCAGCCAACCAACCAACAGTCCTTCCTTTCTTCAGTCGAGATAGGAAATCATTTTTCTAAAATGACAACAGGATAGAATATCACAAAAAATATGGGAGTAAACGAGATAGAATTAGGCCATGTTAAATATATACATACTGTTGTATATGAAACGAATCCCTCTGACGTCAATCTTCCAGTCAAATTGACATTTTATTGATAATAAAAAAGTAGTCAAGCACGAGTAACGCAATTTTGTAAAATCAATGTTGATTCCGGTAACTAAGATGATTACTATCCAACGCTAAGTAAAAATACTTAGTTATTCTTACAAAATCTTACTTGTTATTGCACTTGACTTGCCGGTTTAGCAAAGTCCTAAGTAGTGTAAATGGAGGTGCAAACTCTTGAGGGTATAATAATATCTTTTGCATGAAAATATAGAAAATAACCAACCAATTCAACAAAATCGGATAAGAATTCAATTATGAATCTATATTTTTATTACTACTTGTCTTAGTAATCTAGAAATCATTCAATTATGCAGTTAATCTGAAAGAATCCAAAGCTTAAAAGACTTGTTTTCAAACGTTCATTAAAAAATGTTTGTGTGTCAACACTTCATAACATTTTTGAGGTTATGTTGTTTTTGCGAAATTAGTTACTGATTTTCCAATTTTTCTAATATTCTGAATTGAAGAAAATCAAGGTTTTAGAAATATTATCTTCAAACAATGGATACAGTAGTCAAAAATTTGCTGGATGAGGAACCGGAGGAGGAAAAAAAGGTTATTTTAATTTGCAATAATGGCAACAGATATTTCATTTGTTTGTAAATACTCATTTTCTTCTTAGTTGTTTTACAATAATACAACAGCAGCACAGCTCATAAACTAATACGTAATAAAAATAATTCCTTTGAGAATTTTTACGTAATTGATCAATCCCCTTTTTTCAGGGATTAGTACTATTTGGTAGAGATTTGTCCAAAATACCATGCTTCAGAGAAAGTTTTCTATATGGCATTGCGACTGGAGTGGGTGCTGGTGTAGCAGCATTCGTAAAGACATCTCGGCCCATGTTATCACAGCATGTAGGTGTGGGAGCATTTTCTATGACTACCATGGTGTACTGGTGTTATTGTAGGTATGCATGGTCTAGACAACGGTTTGATGCACAATTGTTACAAGATGCATTAAAAGATAAAATTCTTTACGAGGGCACTCAGGTAGAGAAAGAACTTGAACGGAAAGGTGTGTTGAAATCAGCCTAGATATGAAGGCATACTGTATTTTTAATGAATTAGATCACAAAACAAATATTTTCAATATGTACACAACATTAAATAAACAAAAAACAGGTTTTGGTGTATGTTAGTTACACTTGGGATAATTTCTAGCAGCAATTTATGCTGTCTGCACACGGATTATGTCAACTGTTTACAATTTTTTTATACTTTTGTATCTTCTTTTGACCCTGTTTTAAAAGAACTCAAACACATTTTTGTACTAAAAGAGGCAATATTGCAGCATTAAAAGGGCAGCTTTAATGCTGCAATATTGCCTCTGTTGTGTCCACCCAACAGATTAAACTTTGTACTCAAAATAGGTGCTAAATAAAAAAATACCATTGAAAATAATCAGTAATCCCAATATAAGTTCTTATAATATTAGAACTTTTTTTCATCTTTATGTAGGTACTGAAACCTGAACCCAATTTTTTTTTTTCGTCCTATGTAAGCTCCATGTTTTATTAAAACTGTAGTTAAAGCTGTAACATATTTCAAATGTATGGTAATAAGAATAATTTATTAATTCCTACTATTGATTAAATCAAACTCAGTATAATAATATTTTTTAATTAAGTAGGCTGTTCTAAGATAAGTATGAACTTTGTTTTAAACTGTACTGTAATCATACTAATCAGCTGACTTCAAGATAACATGAACTAAAGCAGATATGCTTAAGTGTAAATTATGTAAAGTATTGAAATGTATATTTTAGATTTATAGCGTAGAGAATAAAATGTTGTTACATATTACATAAATCCTATTTTTATTTTTCCTGAACTTTTATAATGACTGCCTATTCAAGGAAGGCTGGGAACCCACATCCTAGAATTCCTAGAGGTCTAGATGGATATTGGGCCATTGATCACAAATTTTATTAGGCTTAATATTTCAAGGTTAATATAAGGAACCATATAGGGTCCTGGGTGAAAGATACACAACACGAAAACTGCTACCACATATGACGATGTTGGAACCAGTGTGATCCAAGTGTCATTTTTACCAATACTGAGGTTATGACACAATGGCATAGAAAAATCATAACTCTTCCATGCTACACTTATCTAAGTGCTCTTCAGGGCTTTCTTCCTTGAGGGATCACAACATGTCGCTATAGAATTGGTGCGGTCTCTAAAATGAAGACCATGTCACACTGATCTAAGTACTGAGGTGCATCTACATACTGTTGTGCCCTAGATCACTCTGGTTCCAACGTCGTCATATTTAGTACATCATTCTGAGCCAGTACATCATCATCTTCCCTAACCGTTTTCGCGTCGGTGTCCCTTCCACCCCGTATACTCTCTTTGCTGTCTTACTCTTATCAAGACTGAGACAAGTAAGCAGTACTCTTGTCAAAAGTAAGACAAGTACCTAAGTAGATTATGATGATCAAGAGACTCTCGATTATCATAATCTACTTTCAAGCAAAAGAAAACAAAAAATGGACTAAATGACGTGCTGGCAGTGGAGGAAGGGAATCATGACAAAAAATGTAATAACAAAAATTTATCAAGTTCTATGGAACCTTCGCCACTGGTAATTTCACAGAAAAAGTTTAAGCTTTTATAAAATGATCTGGTAGGAGTAGGTCTGGCAGTCACAGGATCTCCCTCTACCTAAGTATTACATTGTTTTTCAACTTTTAAAAATCCCGAGCCTTTAGGGAGGGGGCAGCTGCCCCCTCCTGACGACGCCTATGAATACACCAATAATTGGACCCTGTTATGCAGAAAAGATCCAACCAGCAATTTGTCGAAAATCGAGTTATATATATAGTTAGAATCTACACATCGAATTTTATATGTATATGCAAAAAAGATCCAAGCAGTCTGATCACTTTCATCAAACAAACCTCTATGACACTACATGTACCAAAACACATTTAACGTTTTAAAAGAAAAGCAAAAAAGATACATGACTCTTGAATCTCAAAAAAATGAAATTTATTATTTTTTTGAATCCAAGTGTACCAAGCACCTCGGATCTTTTATGCAAAATAGTTTTGTTGAATCTTACACAGGAACCAAAAGGTTTGACAGTTTATTGCATAATATGAAATTTCAGATTTAGTTTTAACAGACACCCTATCTGGTAAGACCAAGAGATTTTAGTTGCAATTACTTTGAATTTTTTTTTTTAATTGTTACATAAAATTAAAATCGTTTCTGAACGCAATAAATTTTTATACATCTGGTAACAACACAGGTATGTACTTACACTGTTTTAAGTTCTTGCAAGAGGGTGAGATTTCGGTAATTATACATAATATTAATAGTGTACTAATGAAAGTTAAAAAACACAGTTTTTTACAAACGCCAGACATGGTTGTATAATTTGGGTATACATACAGGTTCCAATGATCAAGGCCACTGCAATGTCTGGGTGGACGGCCAAGCAGGCAGAAGCGCACAGGAAGTCGGATCTTGTCTCATCAAACACCTGTCAGAGAGACTTAAAGAAGGAGTAACGAACCTTATTCTGTGGAGCGATTCCTGTGGTGGCCAAAACCGCAACATCAAGCCGGATTCCGAAAAGTCTTTAGCACTGTTGAACACATACATACGTTGCGGCAGGTTATACAGAAGACCGAAGAGTATAACCTGCTTCTCTGTTTAGCGTTTGTGGACTACGAGAAAGCCTTCGATTCGATCGAGATTTAGGCTGTACTGCAGTCTCTCCAACGGTGCCAAATTGACATATCGGTACATCGAGATATTGAAGTGTTTGTACAAAAACGCCACCATGTCAGTCTGACTTCAGGACCAGACCTCGGAACCTATCCTTCTGCAGCGAGGTGTGAGGGAGGGCGATGTCATATCTCCGAAACTGTTCACTGCTGCACTGGAGGGTGTCTTCAAGGTTCTGGACTGGAGAGAGCTAGGCATCAACGTCAATGGCGAGTACATCTCACTTTCGTTTTGCCGACGATAGTGTTCATGAAATCATGGCTGAGACCATGGAGGACCTCGGTACAATGCTCGATGACCTCAGTAGAGCTTCCGGAAGAGTGGGTCTTAAAATGAATATGGACAAAACCAAAGTCATGTTGAATGCCCATGTAACACCCACGCCTATCAAGCTCGGAGACTCTACACTCGAAGTTGTTGACGATTATGTCGACCTGGGACAAACGATCCAGTTAGGTAGGTCTAAGACAGTTAGCAATAAGGTTAGGTGTGTTAGGAGAAAGAAGTCAATCGTCGAATCCGACTCGGCTGGGCAGCGTTCGGAAAGTTGCGTGGTATCTTCTCGTCCAACCAGAGTGTGTTGCCAGTGATTACATACGGGACCGAAACAGGGTCGCTCACAATGGGCCTCATCAGAAGGCTTAAAGTCACCCAAAGGGCAATGGAGAGGGCTATGCTCGGAGTTTCCTTGCGTGATCAAATCGGAAATGAGGACATCCGCAAGAGAACCAAGGTTACCGACGTAGCCCGAAGAATAGCCAAACTTAAGTGGCAATGGGCAGGGCACATAGCTCGCAGAACGGATGGCCGATGGAGCTGAAAAGTTCTGGAGTGGCGACCTCGAACCGGAAGACGTTGCGTTGGAAGGCCTCCTACTAGGCGGACCGATGACCTGGTAAAGGTTGCAGGGATCCGCTGGATGCGAGACGCACGGGACCGGTCAATATGGCGACACTTGCGGCTGAAATGATGATCATGATGATATATTTTTTATTTCATCCTCCGTGTAAAAATGTTGCCGACAATTTTCTATTTTGCGTAAAAGATCCACGGGTAGTTTTTTAAGAAAATCAGGAAAACTGTGTTCAACTTGCCTGTGGTGTTACATTTCAAATAATGCTAACTTACTGTGTTACCATTAGTAACTTTCCATTTTTGTATTCCTGTGCTTGTTAGTTTTATATTCACTCCTAAACTTCAAATCGTATTTACTCAAAAGTCACAAAATGTTGGTTGGATCTTTTCTGCTTAACAGGGTCCAATTGTTATTAGGATGTCCTTGAACTAGGCAAGTGTGGTATGGTTAACAACGAAAGTCCATTTACACCAGTAATTTTAAGTGGAAAGTTTTAAGCAATTTTTTTTATTACAATCAGAACAGAAGTAAAATTTATAGAATATCAACTTACGTGACAGTGAATGAACTTTCGTTGCTGCCCGTACCTATAGTAACTATTCGCGAACTGTGCGTATTTATTACAAAGTAAAGGAGAATTCAAGGACTGCATCATGTAAGTTTTGCAGGTTCTGCCTAAATCATGAGCAAAAACCGTGAGCTCAAAATGTAGACCTCTATTTTCTCGTTTTTCAAATGTTTATAAATAGAACATCTGTCTGCTTATCCCGCACATATTAAAAGCGTGATGATGATAATTTTTTAACAAGGTATTACCAAAATAAGTTTGGTCTAGGAAAGTAATTAACAAAATACGGGTTTAGAATATTTGTGATTAACAACTACCTACACATTTCCATGGCAATTTTCTGTGTTTATAATTTAAGATGTAGTATCTTATATATTTAATGTCCAGCTAATGAATAACAATGGTTTAACATTGCCCTACCGCATCAGTATAGACGCGGCATCGGCGGCAGTGACACGAGAGATACGCGTTCTATCGGACGTAGTTCGTCAGTAATATCATTTACAAGAGAGGAAACCGGTTTAATATGTCTAATCGAATCAAAATAATGGACTCGATTATCAGTTTGATACCTGAAGACGCGCAGAAAACTTTGATATTCTTCGTTAATGGCAAAAAGGTAAGTTATTTGTGGTAAATGAGTTGTTTGCCGGTGTGAATTTTTTTTTTTTTTTTTTTACTTCTATTTCCTAGTCAAAGTCATCACAAGTCTAGATCGGTCTCGTTAGCTATAAATTTCTAATTATACTTAGTAGGTATTGTAGTGTAAGTGTTGTATTATTATACAACAAGCGGAGCGCAGATTCGATCGTGTTCTGCTCGCCTAGCGTAGACGTAGCTTTAGTTTATAGTTATACTGTTATGGAATGTTGGTACCTATACTTATAAACTTTAATATAGGATTGGGACCTCTTATACACGAATCAGAAATCTAAATAATATTGCCTTACTGTTAAGATTTCTATGAGATAGAAAAGGTATTACGATTTGTAGTCTGCTTTCTCCATGATCTTATTTTATTGTTTGACTAGGTGTAGCTATTATTAACACTGGTGATTCCTAGGTATTTTCTTTTTTTATATTGTTACAACCTAGTAAGTATACCTACTTACTTGAATGCTAAGTAAAACGAAAACTGTGACGCAAGTAAGACTACATGCTTATTTACATACGTAAATAAGCATGTAGTTAGGTCTAGTAACTTAAATAGGTACCTACCTACTGCCCTATCTAGCCTGACTTAAATTTCTATAGTTTCAAATTCCAAAAGGATGCGTCGACATTCGCTATTCGCGATTTACTTTGTAACAGCGTGGGGGGTATTCCTAGTCATCTAATTAAACGTATTATTTCCCATAACACCAACAGTGCAGCAGCGACACTACTATCTAAGTGTTGATTATAACCACTCGTATGCCGTTTAGAGACACAATTAAAAAGTCATTGTCTCGCGCAGATCTACGTTCGGCACACGAAAGGTCAATCCTTCTTTGAGTAGGGCTACCCTATAAATAGGTACCTACATACCTATCCAATAGGTACCTAAACGAGGATTACTTGTGCAGCGCGCCAGGCTCTGTTGTTCTAAATGTAACGAACGATAACGCTTCAGCAACCTGTTAAAAAAATATTTGGGGTCAGTAACCTATCTAACCCTGATTTGATTGAATCCACGTTTTGATAACCCGAGTCATTTAAAAGACGTACTTAGTACGGTTGGCACCAAAAGTCGCTGACTAATTCGCAACTTTTATGTCATGAGCATGACATTCATGATTGACCGTTTAAATGATTTTTTTTTTGCCTCTTGGACCGAATATTTCCTATCTGGCGCATCTCTAGTACCTAGTGGTATCTAAAGAAGAACTCCAGTTCAACACAAAATTATGAACGACACAAATTGGTATCTGCTGACAACCCTGAACAAATAGGTACTTAACGCAATGGTATCAAGTTTCAGTATAGATCGAATAACAGTAAGTAAGTGACTCGAAAGGGGACGAAAGTAAGCACAGCCACTGGCGAAGGTACCTACCTACTTAAGCTACCCTTTCTCTAGTCCCTCCTCATACTAAGTGCGTTAAGTATAAAACATAAGTTTTTCAGTTACATAAAAACCATAAACTATTGTAACACATTATTTTGTCTAAACTCAAACTTCAAGTAGGTCACTAACCACCAAAAATTGGAAAATCGTTTTTGCTTTATCGTGATTTGAGGTAAATAGGTATCGACCTCACGCGGACGTCTGCAGAGTTTCGTTAGCTAATTTATTTGATACGGTATTATTGTGGAAGGGCCGACTGAAATGTTTCAGGTCGTCGAGGATAATCCAGATCCAGAATGGACACTACTTTTTTACCTCCGCAAGAAACTTTTACTTACTGGCACCAAATATGGATGCGGAGAAGGTGGCTGCGGTGCTTGCACAGTCATGATCTCCCAATATTTGAAGACCAAAGATCGCGTCAAGTATCCTTTTTATATTCACGATAAGATCATAATTTTCGACCTTCATTTCATAGCCCGGCTAGCTCAGTCGGTAGAGCATGAGACTCTTAATCTCAGGGTCGTGGGTTCGAGCCCCACGTTGGGCGCAACTTTTTGTTGCTGGAATTTTTGTTTTACACATTCGTGACGTGTAATTTAATTTTTTAGTATTTTTTATTTTTTTTAAAACACCGTTGTCCGTATTCTAGTTTTTATATTGAAAAATACTAAAAAAGGAACTAAGTAACTTAATATTATTTTGATTGAAATCTTTTTAATTTATCATCTTTTCAATTTATTCATTCCTAAACGCATGTACTTTCATTATTTTCCAAAAAGGCACTTTGCAGTAAATGCGTGTCTGACACCTGTTTGTGCCATGCACGGTTTGGCAGTCACAACCGTTGAAGGGATTGGCTCTACGCAAGAACGGTTACACCCAATCCAAGAGAGGATAGCGAAGGCTCATGGATCACAGTGTGGCTTCTGCACACCCGGCATAGTAATGTCAATGTACGCATTACTAAGAAATAAAGCCAAATTAAACTATACCGACATAGAAACGGCATTACAGGGAAACCTTTGCAGATGTACTGGGTACAGGCCCATCATTGAAGGTTTCAAAACCTTCATAGAAGGATGGGAAAGAAATTATAGTCGAGAAGGTGAAAACAATTCCTGTTCAATGGGTGAAGATTGTTGTCAAAATAAGAAATTAAATGATAAAAGCGATGAATTGTTCAACAAGTCATCGTTCAAACCCTATGACCCAACACAAGAACCGATTTTCCCACCAGAATTGAAGTTGGATAATCGTTATTCAGAGGAGTATTTATATTTCCCAGGAGAAAATGTTACATGGGTTCGGCCGAGAACACTGAATGATTTGCTCATTTTAAAATGTAACTGTCTATCTTCTAAAATAATTGCTGGCAATAGCGAAATAGGAGTGGAAGTTAAATTTAAAAAGAAATTCTACCCAGTGCTGCTTTATCCGTCTATAGTAACAGAAATGAACTTTTGCAAAGTCTCAAATGAAGGCATTGTCATAGGCGCTACTACCACCCTAAGTGAATTATCTAGTTTCCTTCAAGAACAAATTGACACAGATCCCACAAAATCTAAAGTGTTTCAAACAACGAATGAAATGCTACATTGGTTTGCTGGTGATCAAATACGGAATGTAGCATCACTCGTTGGTAATGTAGTAACAGCTAGTCCAATATCCGATTTAAATCCCATTTTAATGGCGTGTTCAGCTGTATTGAATGTTGATAGCAAGACTAAGGGACAAAGAAAGGTTGTTATTGATGAAACATTTTTCAAAGGATACAGAAAAACCGTTCTTGAAGATGATGAAATTATTGTTTCTGTCGAAATTCCATTCTCTCAAAGTATGCAGTATTTTAAAGCGTATAAGCAAGCTCGTAGAAAAGAAGACGATATCTCTATAGTAACATCTGCGTTCAATGTTAAATTTGATCCAGTTACTAATACAGTATTATATGCAAGCTTGTGTTACGGTGGTATGGGACCAACAACAATTTACGCGAAAGTAACTTCAGAGTTAATTGGTGGACATCAATGGGATCAAGAAATGTTAAATGTAGCATTTGAATCGTTAACAAATGAGTTGCAGCTGGATATTTCAGTTCCCGGAGGCATGGCCGATTATCGCAAGTCACTCTGTTTGAGTTTATTTTTTAGGTTTTATTTATATGTGTTACAACTAAGAAGTTCTTATGGCGTCAAAGAAATCACAGATGAAGACTTAAGTGGTGTTGAGGAAATACCAATAGATCAACCAAACAGTTCACAGTGCTTCGAAATAAAAAATGAGAAACAAATAGTTTCCGACGCTGTTGGCAAGCCGATAACTCATATGTCAGCTCTAAAACAAGCCACCGGTGAAGCTTTATATTGTGATGATATTCCTCCCGTGGCAGGAGAGCTGTATTTAAAGCTAGTTTTTAGCACAGAAGCACATGCAAAAATAAAATATATAGATGCCAGTAAAGCTTTGTTGCTACCAGGAGTAAAAGCCTTTCTATCAGCTGCTGATTTAGAAGAAGAATGTAATAAGATGGGTCCTATAATAAAAGATGAAGAAATATTTAGTAGCGAAGTAGTAACTAGCCGGGCTTGTGTAATAGGAGCTATAGTAGCTACGACAGAGAGTGCAGCAAGGAAAGGAAAAGACTTGGTGGTTGTTACTTACGAACGTATAGAACCCGTTATTGTTACGTTGGAAGACGCGATTTCACACGGATCATATTTTGCTGGTTATCCTCGCATTCTCCGCAAAGGTGACGTGGATGAGGCATTCAGTAATTCTAATCACGTAATAGAAGGAAATGTACGTAATGGTGCGCAAGAGCACTTTTATCTTGAAACCATATCTGCCTATGCCATTAAAAAAGAGGACGAACTAGAAATTATATCAACCACACAAAATCCAGAAGAGATTGCAGTGAGTTCTAACGATATTATTTTTGAAATGTTAAAATTTATGTTTATTTCTGCTATAAAAACTTGTTTCGCTGTTTCAGCGCATAGCCTCAGAAGCACTTCGAATACCAAACCACAAAGTAGTAGCTAAAGTTAAGAGAGTTGGAGGTGGTTTTGGCGGCAAAGAAACGAGAGCTGCCATATTAGCTGTACCTGTTGCAGTAGCTGCATATAAACTAAAGACAGCTGTCAGAGCGGTGTTGGACAGAGATGAAGATATGCAGGTTTCCGGCTATAGGCATCCTTGTTTGATTAAATATAAAGTAGGTTTTACTGAAGAGGGTATAATAACAGGTGCAAAATTTGAGATATATGGCAACGCAGGAAACTCCATGGATATATCTTGCGCGGTAAGAACTAAGATTACAGCTTTTAATAAATTAATTTAGCGACAGACAGAACTGTTGGAAAACTTTTTCTTCCCAGCTCAAACACTAACGGCGTGCATTTATGGGCACTGTCTTATGTAATTTTGACGTTCAAAAGTGCTGAATTTCAGCCTTATTTGAATAAATGATGTTTGATTATCTACTTATTTCAAATGGTTAACTTCTTAGGTAAGGATTCATATTAAGGTCAATGTTACAAAGTAGGCTACATAATGATATTCATTTTAACAAATAACATATATAGCAGTGGTTTTGAAATTCTTTACAGATGATGGAAAGAGCATTGGTGCACGTGGACAATTGCTACTTCATACCTAACGTCGAAGTACATGGATATCTTTGCAAAACCAATATGCCTTCGAACACAGCATTCAGAGGTTTTGGAGCTCCAAAATCAATGCTGGCCGCCGAAACTATGATGCGCCACATAGCTGAGACATTAGGCAAAAGCTATGAGCAGATTGTTGGATTAAATCTTTATAAAGAAGGTGCATTGACTCATTTTAACCAGACGCTGACGTATTGTACTCTATCGAGATGTTGGAATGAATGTATGGAAACTTCTAATTATTGGAAGAGGAAGAAAGACGTTGAGGAGTTCAATAGGTAAATATTTTTCATCTTAAAAATGTATCAGCTTCTTAAATCATATTTTTATAACTTGCAAGAGAAGATATCTGTATCTTTACAATACTTGTATATCTAAATTGTCATGTTTTAGTCAATTTTTCGAATTATTTTTCAGACAAAACCGATGGAAGAAGAAAGGCATAACCCTAGTCCCCACAAAATATGGAATATCTTTCCAAGTTGATGTCCTAATGCAAGCAGGTGCACTTTTATTGGTGTATAAAGATGGATCAGTCCTACTGTCCATTGGAGGAATCGAAATGGGCCAAGGACTCTTTACTAAAATGATACAAGTGGCATCAAGGGCTTTAGAAATAGATTTCACGAAAATACATATCAGCGAAATGTCGACAGACAAAGTTCCTAACAGCTCACCAACAGCTGCAAGCATCAGTTCTGATATGTATGGGATGGCTGTTGTAGAAGCTTGTCAAGTGCTGAAAGCACGACTGGAACCATTTAAAGCCAAAAATCCAACCGGAAAATGGGAAGATTGGGTTATAGATGCTTATGTGAACAGGGTGCAGTTATCGGCCACAGGTTTCTACGCTGCACCCAAGATAGAATATAATTCCGAAACAAATTCTGGAAATCTTTTTGAATACTTTACTTACGGAGTAGCATGCTCCGAGGTCATCATCGATTGTTTGACCGGTGATCATCAAGTCCTGCAAACGGACATAGTGATGGATGTCGGGGAAAGTTTAAACCCTGCTATAGATATAGGACAAATAGAAGGAGCCTTTATGCAAGGCTACGGTTTCTACACTTTGGAGGAGATGGTATTCTCAGCTGATGGAGAAGTACTTTCGCGAGGGCCAGGAGCTTATAAGATACCGGGATTTATTGACATACCGAAAGTTTTTAATGTTTCTTTACTAAAGGGCGCTCCGAATCCCCGCGCCGTTTATTCATCCAAGGTAATATTTCTGGTTTTCCTAACCAGTCAAAATATTTTACGTGCCCTGAAAACAACATAATGATACTTACTACGACTTAATGGTCAATAGAATGTTATTAAAACATGAACTTTTAACTTAATTTTACTACCAATGCAAAAAAAGAAAGAATAAATGGGGATTAGCCAACATTCAGAGATACAGTAAGAGCAGCTAACTAAACACAATTTTCTATGATTTCAGGCTGTGGGAGAACCGCCTCTATTTCTCGCCGCATCAGTATTTTTCGCAATTAAAGAAGCTATTAAAGCAGCTCGATTAGACAGTGGAGTGACTGCAGAATTTGTATTGGATACGCCGGCGACTTGCGCTCGGATCAGGATGGCTTGCGAAGATCTGATTACTAAACAGGTACCTAATAAGAATTTGTTTTGCACCTAATTTGCCGAAAACGTAAGACGAGGAAGCAAAACAGCAAATAGAGTGGTTCATGCATTTACTGCCAAACGCAAGGAGGCAAAACAACAAACAAGATGGCTTGCAAATTAAATTGCTTTGTGGGCAGATCGGATTACTGATATTTTAGCACAGGTGTATCACAGGGTAGTGTTTTGTGTCTTTTTCGCATTGAACCTTGATTATTGTCAGTCAAACTGGTATGGACAGGCTGAGGCCGGAAATAGTCCGTACCGGTTTAAGCGAACCTGAACTTGCGATTAAATAAATTGTCAGATTCTGACTCCTGATGATCTAATTACTTCCTAGAATTAATTTTGGTGATAGGTAGTTACTTTGATGGTTTCAGCTTTCAACAGTAAATTATTATTATACCATTTAGAGTCTTATTATTTTACTTATTAATTATACTTTGTTTCAGGTAACACCCACGATAAAGGGCAACGGGAAACCATGGAATGTTATAGCATAATGCTGGCTGGCTTATACAATACGTAGACAGATCAAAAGTAAATTAATTACTTGTACCGACTGTTTTACATTAGCTGTGAATAAATTACAAAATACTTATGTTAATGCTTATGTTTTATGTTACCATTGTTTTGTTAACGATGTATTTTTAGAGCTTCAGTGTAAATTAGTATATGTTATCGCTTTATCTTTTGATATGTCACATATCTAGGTACCTAAGTAAATATTAGCCTAATTTATAATTAGAGTTCGCGTTATGTATGTTACTTTGTTGAAAATGGAAAGATATCATTACAATGTACGTTTCATATTTTATGTTTTTTTTTATTCCGTTGTCATCACTAAGGTCATACGTTTCTTATCGCTGGTTATGGTATTAATATGGCTTTCTACCAGAATTTAGCTAGCACTTAACTTTTTTAAATCTTTGTTCTGAGTAAACAGTAACTTCTTTAGTAAATGCGTTACTTATAAGTACCTTATGAGGAAAAATTGCATTTTTTTTTCCGCGGTAACTTTAAATGTAGTTAATTAAGTGATAATATCATGATGATAATTTGCAGCCGAATCCGGATTGGAAATTATTTTAAATTTTAATTCGAATTTCCAGATTTGTTTGTCGATCGATTTTGTATTGCATGTTTATCGATAACCTCGATTTCTATTGCATTCTCACTATTAAGACCTACCTAAAAAAAAGTACCTAAGTAAATTCAAAAGAACTGTGTATTATTCAATGGTTAGGCTTCACTCCGTCCTGCTTCGTTGTCGCATCTTATAAGATGTGGCTCAGAAATCCCAAGCTTCCAAAGCTTTGCATTAGCGATTATTCTCTATAAGGCTTTCAGTTAGACCAACTAAGAGTTGCGGTTAGATTAACTAGCTGTAACGCCCTACAGCGGCGGTTTCAAAAGAAAAGGTGCTCGTGTATTGTGTTCAGAGATAAGACTAGGTGGTAACATATTTGGCCGGTGACCGATTACCACATATCAAGATAAATATTATCTATCTACTTGTTTCGAATTGTCTTTAACTTCATAGTAACAGAATTATTAAGCAAGTATATAGTACAATCTATCTCAAGTAACGTCCCGTGTTATGATGTCACTCTTACAACAATGACTGCCAAGCCATTTATTGTGAAAACTAGCTGTTGCCCGCGACCTTCGTTCGCGTGAAATTATTGTAAAAAACACATTACTTCCCTTTTTGAATCGGATTTTGTTATCAATTTCAAGGGTAAATAAAACCCTTGATTTTTTTTTAACAGAACCCTAATTTTTATTCTAAAATAAAAAAGCCTTTGTAACATCAGCTATCTGCCACTAAAAGTCCCGTCAAAATCGGTCCAGCCGGTTCAGATATTAGCCGGAACAAACAGACAGAAACATAGTGTTTATGATAATATTTTCATATGCATTCAGTAAAAAGCTGTCTGTTATTTTGATGTTACAAACAGACAATTCAATTTTATTTATTTGTATAGACGATGAAAGCTCTCAGCGCCACCTAAAAGTACCACAAGTTCACTAAGTGTCAAATATCTTACACTGAACGTGATAAATAAATTATCTGGCCAAGCTAAAAAAGAACAGCTGATATGAGACCACATTCTGAGCACGTTGTGCCTGTAGGTAGGTATATGTATGTTATTATTAGTTAA
This sequence comes from Noctua fimbriata, assembly GCA_905163415.1. Taxonomy (NCBI): domain Eukaryota; kingdom Metazoa; phylum Arthropoda; class Insecta; order Lepidoptera; family Noctuidae; genus Noctua; species Noctua fimbriata. The sequence continues at coordinate 9,759,650 of LR990932.1, forward strand.
TTACGTCGTCCAAATAGTTTTTGTTATAGCAGATAAGTTAGGTAGGTATTACGTAACAAATAAATAATTAATTGTTTATAGAATTGATAAAAAACCGTATAAGGAACCAGTTTGACGTGCGGTCAGACCTCAGATTAGACATAATCTAAATTAAAAAAAACGGAATTTTACAGATTCTTGTTTTATCTCTGTTTAAAATTCTATTCCATAAGTAGCTACTTACTTTTTGTCACCCAAAACTGAGTGTACATCTCTTCCAAAACTCTTCATTTTAGCGCTTTGTATCACGTATCATCTATCCAGTACCTTTCCATAAACCAAACTACATTCTGAAAGGAAAATAGGATTAGCTTTACTAATTTTGACGACACGGTTATCGCATTGGTTGAGCCATTGGCAGCTACGCTACGTTTCGCGCGTTCGATCCCCGCACAGAACATCTATTTGTATGAAATACAGGTAGTTGTTCCGGGTCTTTTGTGTATGTCAGTTTAATTGTTTGTAAACCCACCAACGATACAGTAGAAATTCCTAGTATGGGGCAACGTTTTTTTTTAAATAATATAGCCCGACGCTGAGACATTGTGGATTGACCTCCATGCAGCATGAAGGTCCGAGAAAGACTACCAGCTCTAGGCTGTCTACAAGTACATAAATCTTCCGTAGGTGGCAACAAAGGTCAGGTAACGGTCAATGTCCAACATTGACCGGTTGTCATTCGTCACTAACAGCCAATTGACGGAAGTAGGTTGTAAGTTAATCAATGAGCTAGTATAGTATACCGTATGTCCATATCTATAGGTTAATAGCAACTAAGGCAAGACGAGTAAGTACTAGGTTTGCAATTGCGTTCAATTAAACTCTCAATAAAAATCAACAAAAACAATTCAACTCTCACGCAGTCCTTCCATGCCTATGAATCCACGTTTAGACTGCTGTGGTCAACTCAATTTGTTGTTGTTGATTCATGTTTTTTTTTCTATTGATTAATCATTAGAAAAAATGTCCATTGCCATCATTTATCATATCACAATTCACATTCAACCATCATTAAAATACCCACATAATTGTAATGATTACAATGGTACCTATTATGCGAAGACGAATTTATCTATTTTGGTCTATTACACAATATTCGGTAGATAGATATAATAGGGTAGTTGACAAACCAATCAATTGACATACTTTTTAAGAGCTGTCAAAACGTGATTCCCCCTTATATTTTGAATGGAAATAGCACGCTATGACGTCACTATTTAATCAACTCAAAGACTCAACTATTTATTGATTTCAAACCAACTAAAAATCTAATTTTGCCATTAACTGAAAATTAATCGGGTTTTCAGGTCTAAAAAAAAAGTAATTTTTTCTACCCAATTATCATTTAATTATAATATTTCTTATGAATATTGTGAAGTAAAGTGTAAGGTATTAGAGATTTGCACAGTTGGTTCGTATTTGAAAGGAAAAAATGTAAATACTGGTAGATAATATACGAGTATCTATTAATTTACTATTTGTACTGTCTAAGTAGCCCTCAGTTAGTTAATACAAAAAAAAAAAACACACGTTCAGAAATCTTTGTAGGTACCTACCTACAATGGTGATTCACGCTGTGTATGTCAGGCAGGAAGGTATGTATAAATGAATACTTGCATTCGCATTACTTGCAAGGTGAAAAAACCTAAACAACACGCTTCCATAGCGAGCTAGTTTTATATTATATTAATTGCACAATTTTTTACAACGCCTTTTGATTTCGTTCAAGATGGTAATAACGAGTTCTTAACGACCTCGCTGTATCAAGTTCAGTTCAAATGACTAGTGACACCCAAAGATTTCACAAGTTGATCTTTTTATAACTTCAATAATACGTAACTATGGAGCAGATAACGAGTTGCTTATTGGTTGTCCGTCCATGTGGATGTACTACGCCCGCGCAGCGGATAACAAGGGGCAGCAGACGACCACGCGACCGGCGATCACACATCGTCATTCGTTAGTTGTGTTTTATACCGTCACATAGTAAGACGTGTCCATCTCTAAACAACGTACGATTTGTTTGCAAAAATAATAAAGTTTCTATAACGATATGGGACTGCTGAACGTAGAAGAGGAAAGCAGTGATACTTGCACGGAGTTGGTATTCTTTGTGAATGGAAAAAAGGTAAGTGATGTGTTTTCGCTTAAGACGAGATAATATCTAAATTAGTTGGACTGTTCGCGGAACAAATGATCAATTAGGCGCGCCGGTTTTTAAAGCATAACTTGGCAAAAACAGATCTGCAGACTGCAAGGCACACGGAGCAGTACCCTCAATTATATAGCTGTAACCTTAAAATAATTTTCATGTTGAGTTCAATCGCTGTAGATAAGATATTTAGGGTAAATACATAATAACTACTTATCTGTCTTTCAAAATATTATATTTGTATGTAATTTATGTTAGATAGGAATGTACTTGAATTATGATCAAAAGTAATCTTCTAAGATATTGATAGCGGTAGGGTTCTTCATTAAAATTGTAGGCTTTAAAGCTATTAGTGCCGGTTGTAAATACGATTGGATTATAAGGGGCTTGGTAGGGGTACACTCAACATCTATACAGGGTGTTTGGTTAAAGGTGGGCAATACTTTAAGGGACTAAAGTACTCATAAATATGAGCAAATTTTTCTATGGGCCTAACTATGAAATATGATTAAAAAATTTGCTGTTGCCTACATTTTTTCGAGTTATGATCAGCTGATATTTTTTTCGCGATTTCATGGTCGGTCCCAAAGTAAAAGTTGCTTATTTTCATGAGTACTACACGCGGCGAAAGTATTGCCCACGTTTAAAAAAACAACCTGTAGAAATACAGGTTGAATTTTTCAAGTGGGTGTGGATGGCCAAATCCGAAACTGTGAGGAATAACGAAAAATAATCAAAGGAGTCTCGAGCCCGATTTTGATGAAAACTAAAACTGCATCATTGGATTTTTGAAAAATCATGGTTCCTAGCCAGGAATCGAGCCCGTTGATTTTGAAAAAAATACACACGCTGTACTATCACACTATTCGATAGTGTTGTTAATAGGGATAACATTCTGGGAAGGAATGATATGCGGCAAATTTAAGGAAACGGTAAAATTTTATGTTTCTCATATTATATATTAATATTTTTCTTTGATGACACCCGTACCGTAGTCCTCTTCACAACAGTATGTCTCAATTTCAAATTTTTACTAACTCTTTACGGTTAAAGGCGTAAGTAAAAGAAAAAAAAAATAGACATTTGAAATTAGAGCTTACAAGTGAGTTGGCGCCAATAGTGATTTTGTTCGACGTTTCGTTGATCACTACTAACTGTTTGCATATACAGTTACGTATTTTATCACAAATGATCTCTTTCCTTTAATTTGCCGTATTTCTTTACTTCCCAGAATTTGATCCTTAGTAGCGTCGGTTTGTCGTTCGTTTGTGTGCGCATTACGTAAAAACCCCTCATTGTATTCAAAATCGAAATATTAAAAGCTAAGAAGCATTGTTGTGAGTAACATTTAGCGTTTATTTCATCAAAATCGACGAACAGACGCAAAAGATATTAATTTTTAAAATTTTGTTAGTAACTTCATATGAAATTTCTATGATAAATTTAATAATTTACGTAAATAGTTTTTAGTTGTAGTCGGAATGGCTAAAAATTAATTTAATTAATACATTAAATAATAAAAAAATGTAGTAATAAGAGATAGATATTAGGCGTCGGTAAATATATATTAAAAAAATCCACCTTACTAATTGAATATTAGACGGCGGCAGATAGGTATTTAAAAATTCAACTTGAAGCTTATTTAAAAAACAAAATTACTATTATTTGGACAGTGAAATGATGTATAAAATAACATTAGTTCTTAGAAAATAGGTAGATAAACAATATCCTACATAGTACATTTTTTTTACTCTAATTCAACCAGACCACCTTATTGACCAATGTTGCCCGCACACAAACTAAAGATAATAAATAAATAAATAAATTCTTTATTTCGGACAACATCGATCCACTGTGTTAGTAAGTTACTTATAATTAATGTTAGTAAAATATTACCTCAAAGTTTAAAACTAATTATTTGAGTTCGCTTCATGAGGACGACGCAAGAGCTGATGGAAAGTACGTCACTCATTCATCACCTCCACAAAACGTCTCAGAATAGGAGAGTAGATGTTCTCCGCCACAGTCCTCCGAATACTGTTGTACTTTCCAGCAGTCTTTTATTAACGACGAGATTTAATAATACTTTCATTTGAATATTAAAACAGGCAAATTAGTCTTTAAAAAAAGACCGTTATTTTCGTTTTTGAATATCAAAATATCCAAAAAAACAAACAAATTATTATTTGTGTTTTGCTTACTTTGACAGTTGACAGAAGATTATCATTTCGTATTTTTATATGTGCCTACCGAAATGACTTTGAAAACTAATAATTTAGTAGATTAATGATCATTGCCAAATTGTGCGAGAGGGAAAAGGCTACCACCCGGTAATTCCCTTTTAGTGTCAAGTTTTCTATACATCTAATCGATGTTCCGTAATGGCGCAAAAACTACTGCATAGATTATGTTTAAATTTTGCACAAATATTCTTTACTGGTTTCTTCAAATGTTAGGCTATTTATTATTACGCTACTTGCTTAAGGCTGCCTGACCATTGAAGCGGAGCGAGACTGCGGGGCTGAGAAACAGAAATATTAACCAATAGGATTGCATACTGGAGCGCAGCGGAGATTTTATGCAATCTTATTGGTTAATATTTCTCCATTTGTCCGCTCCTCAGCCTCGCTCCGCTTCAATGGACAGGCAGCCTAAGGGAGTGAGCAATATTGCATTATGTCCGTATTCTTCAATTGTTTCACGTTTCAGTCATGACGAGCCTTGGAAGGGCTATTTACAACTTACGTCAAGGGAGTAAAGTACTAACATGGACAAACAAACATTGCGAATGGGTTGCCTGATAAAGTTTAGTCAAGGCTGGCTACCCTTTATAAAAATTAACGAAATTAATCTTTTTTCCAAACCAAACGAAATCAAAATTGAATTAAAATACATACAAAGCATAAGAGCCAAGAATCTGTTAGGTTGTCTATTTTTTTGTCCCTACTACAGGGTTGTAAGGTATAAATAGATAAATTGATACTATTTATGTCCACTCATCTATTTTATTATTATAATATGTATTAAAAGAACAGATAGGTTATTACAAACACGACGGCATTACGTTCGGTTGTCTAAAATCGGTCAAGTCGCAATTTTAAATAGTCTTGACTTAATGATATAAGAACTGAAAGAACTGGTTCAAAAACTCATACGACCCGAGGAAATGAAGCTGCACGTACGTGGTGTCCGCAAAATAAAAAATGGAGGCGTAATTATCAGTATCGAGACGAAAGATGACGCTAATAAAGTAAAGAACGCAGTGCAGCTCTCTACATCTGGACTTACCGCCGACGAAGCCAATAAGCGCCAACCCCGGATCGTAGTTGTAAGTGTGCCGACGTCCTTGGTTGAAATTGAGGTATTCAATTGCATTTTTGAAAAAAATGTAGCTGACAAGATACCAGAGATGATCTTGGAATCTTTCTTGACCACCGTAAAATTAAGCCACAAATCTGGTAAAAGAGATTCTGCGACCTGCAATTACGTAATTGAACTTTCAGCCAAAATTCGTAAAGCCCTAATCCCTCAATCCAGGATTTTCATAAATTGGTCGTCCTACGCTGTGAGGGATTTCACATTAGTAACGAGGTGTTATTAATGCCAACAGTACGGCCATGCAGCAAAGTCTTGCAGAGAGGTCAATTCTACGTGTGGTCACTGTGGGGAACAAGGTCATAAGATGACCGAATGCGTGAAGAAAACTGACACGCCAAAATGCGGGACTTGTTAACGCTTTAAAAAACTTAGAGACCATAAAACCGGAGACGCTGAATGTCCTGCGAGGAAAATAGCAGATCACAGATACATCAACTCTATTGATTATGAGAGCGTCTAGTGCGTCATACAAGACCAGACTTTATTTTGTTGCTAACTCAACGATACCTATTCGACACCACTGCGATACTTACAATCGGTTTGCCGCTGTCTAAGCAAATTCTCGACAGCTACAAAAATTCCACTACAATGATATTTGCAATTCTTACTGGACCGAGTCTAACTTGTTTTCAAATACATACTGCTGATTCTATCGTAATAGTGTTATTAATTAAGTGCGTAATTGACATAGCATTTATCTACATGTTTAAGACCTTTATGTATTTTGTTTTTATCTTAAAATAATAGATTTTAAAAGTAAATTAGTTTAATAATAAATTAACTGGTTATTTCAATACTTTAAAAAAAAATCTTATGTTAATATTGTTTAGAGACCTGTTCTCCAAATAGTTTTTATTAGAATGCATGTAGCCTGTGAAACAGGTTTACCCTAGTACAGGTATCGGACTTTGTTATCCCTACATTATTTCTAAGATTTATGATGTATTTATTGTACCAGTTTTTAACTATGAATAAAAATGTATTATTATTTATTTATTTATAACAGGGAACTCAATCAATTATTTTTTCATGTATATAATTAAACATATTTCTGACTCGGTAAACATATGGATACTACTACTACAGAGGCACTGCCGGGGCTACTTATACTAGACAGGCTTATTTACAATTGTAGAGATACCCCAGAGTGAACAGCAAGCGGCATGTCTTTAACGTTTAAATGTAACTGCACTTGCATTTGAACTTTGGATCAAAATATTAATAATAGTCAGTAGCAATACAAATATAGGGAATAGACAAAGGGCTTGCTTACAACAGTATTTGTTATATCGATATGCGTAATACATGCAGCAACAACAGCATGCTGCTCCGCCCTGCTGTGCCTACGACGCATCTGTACATTTATAGAAAGAAAAAGTATTTATTTATTTCACGTCTGCACCATTCCACGACGATTGAGGAAGTCATGCAGTATTTGAAAGTGAAGACCAACTGGGTTCTGAGGGTCGAAAGGTTGGAATTGCGCCACAATATCAACTTTAAGTCATTCGTGGTACGAGTTCCAACCCACCATCTGCAGACCTGGCTTGAAAGAGAACTTTTGGCCGAAAGGTGTCGTATATCGACGTTTCCAAGGACGGTTACGCGACACTACGCAGCGAAACATGACGCCGACAACGATACGTGTATAGTTGCGTCTACGCTTCAATTTTTTATTTTTGCCCGTTTATCTGAGTTCTTGCTAAAGTATCCGCTTCGGCAAGCGTGGTCTATCTTCGGAAATATGAGATCAAATATAATTCCCATGTTAATTCCGAAATATGAAGATTATCGAAGCCCATAGTATTTCTGGTTCTATTGCTAAATACATTAAATTCAAGCGTTTACAGTATTTTTCAATTATATGTTTGTTGCACGTTCTCATTTTTGTTTCCATCGTTTGTGTCCATAACATATATTTCCATCGGCTGATTGAACTCTCAAGGTTGAAAGATGTTTTTTTTTTATTGTAAAAGATATTAACCGAGGATAGATCATGAGTTGCATCTATATTTTGCTTTCGTTCATACACTTTGACAATGACAAAAGAATGCGCGGTCACGTGAGCAAGCAAGTGAGTAGATAATCTGTACGAAAATTAATTGCGCGAAATCTCAATAGTTACAGAGAAGGCAAAGAATTGGATTAATTACAGACAAAATTATAGATTATAGCACCTTGCCTGTAATCCCCGAAGGATTCTAAGCAGAGGTGTACAAAATGGTACCTACCCTCAAAATAAAATGCCAAACTCCTTGTAACTGTACCGCAGTACTGTACCTACTTATGTAAAAATAAATGTTGTTGTTGTTCAAAATAAAATATAAAAATCCGTGAGAATTGCTAGCATTTCTGTTTGATTAAATATACACAGTACAAGTTTGAAATAAATGCGCCAATCCAATAATAATTATAATAATAAGAATGAACAGTGAACAGAAGGCACATATTTTATGATATCATTACGTATCTTTCCGAGAATGCCTAGGTCAGATGGGCGTCTACGAGATTTCCTAAAGAATAATATTATGAATGAAACCGCGGTTTTTTTAATAACATTGTCCTACACTAGGCATTTCTCCTGTATCGTGGGTTCGTTTAGTTTGTTTGTTTGTCACGTATTTACGCCATAAACGCAGACTGGTTTCCGAAGACGAATTTATCTATTTTAGTCTATTTCACAATATTATGTAGATTGACAATAAATATAATCATCTCCATATTTCTTTTGAATAGTAAGGTTACTTTGCACAGTTGGTTGGTATTTAAATTTGGTAAGTTGGTTTTCGATGAAATGTGGCATATGGATAGTCCATGACCTAGACTATCAGATCCTAGGATACAAACTTACTTTTTATCTCGGTAATTATGTTCCAGTGGTGTAATTCTCATCTTCGATGCGGGCCGCGGGCAATAGCTATGAAATTTATACTTAAATAAACACAAAGAAGTGTTGAATACGATGTATAATATTGCATCATGTGAGACTGTTTTTATTTGCTCAGAATATAATGTTTAAGAGGAGGGTTCGTCGGCAGAATGGCCCTGATAGTACTGACCTATAACGCCCTCTTGGCAGTATTCATAATAATAATGATGACCCGTTCAGACATTTATATTATTATATTATTTGCTCATTTATAGCGGCATTTACTTATCATTTGTATATTACACGCTTTTGATACAAATTTGTATGTTGCTGTGCAGTACGCACGACTTTTCCGTACTATGTATAACCACGATGATATTTTAAATGCGACAATAACTCCCAATTCAAAGTAACGTCGCAGAGGGTGAACTGATTTGGATGAAATTAAACACACGGATAGACCATACGCACGGTTTGGATAGTAGACATTTTTAATACCAGTAAGTACCCAGGAAGTATGTTCCCAAGGGATCATTTTTCATTACGGACCTCCACAGGCTCAAAACTGCGAACAAAAGCTATAATTTAGTACAAATGTACGGGTCGAGTAGGTATTGAAATTTTGTATGGGACAGCTGATAATTTTTTCGCATTTACGATATTGGACGCAAGGAGAAATTTGTTCAGTTTGATGGCCTGCAGCATATCCTTTCATATGACTATACCCTTTCTGTTACACCCTGTACAAGCGACATCTTTTCCATGACAAAAAAATAAAAGTTTATAATAAACCCTATCCTCAACTTGTTAATTGTTATTTAAATTGAAACAAATGATAAATGAAATGTTCTCTAGTTGATTTTTTATCTAACAAGATTCAATCAATTCAGAGCTTGAAAAACAATTGGACAATAATCAGTAATTGACCCACCACACACAACATGTTATTCGACAACAAAATACTAGAATACTTACAGATTGTCGAAAGTTCGAAAGCATGGCCGGCCTTGGGTAATAATCGAGATGAGAGAAGTAGCTGTACTGATGTTGTTAGCACATGGTTTGTTGGTATTGGTATCATGGCCGCATCGCATCGATCTCAAGTTTAGACTGTTACAACATTACTTTAACAACATAACATTGGTTGATTAGCTTTTTAGTGTTGTAACAACATCACGTCTGTAATCCCCGAAGGGTTAGGCAGAGATATGTATCTAATAGTACAACCACATTTCATGAGTTATCTTTAAGTCCCATATAATACGGGGCGAGCCTGTTGTCATCAACCGGGCGCAAATCCAGACTCCGTTGCTGCTACTGAAAAAAATCTGATGGAAAAACCCAATATCTCATAAGTACCTACTGATTTCCATTTGCCGGAAAAGCAAGAAACAATAACTAGGTACTCGAACATTGAGAACACAATCCGACATTAATTTATCATTTAGAGCAAGTTTGTGATAGTGATATTACTATTGTTCGCTTTTTATTGTTCCGTAGCCAAATGGGAAAAACGGAACCATTATAGATTCGTCCTGTCCGTCTGTCTGTCTGTTTGTCCGTCCGTATGTCACTCACAGCCATTTTACTCCGAGACTGTTGGAACACACAGTTAAAATTTGGAGAGGTGTCTTGTATGAACCGCTACACAAAATTGATGTGAAATTATGCAAAACATTAAAAAAGGGATGGCTCTCTTAAGTCTCCATAGAGAGAGTGTTGAAAAATAATTTCATGTATAATTATAACTGTGGACGAATCCATCGAAAGCTCTTGAAAAATATCAACATATCGTGATATCGAGGTTCTTAAATTCTTTTGTTCGGTTGATGAGATATTTGCTTCTAAAGCCGTTAAATTGAGTCCACCTCCTCTTCTTTCTAAAGTAAGAGGAGGAACATTCTGAAAAAATCTAGATTTGTAGAACGTAAAAAAACTTTCAAGGAAATTTACTTTGAATAAGAGTTGATGTTTAGTTTTTAAAATATTATTATGGTAGTTTTTCGTCAAACTGCAGCGGTAACTTTGTTTTTTATTAACATGCTATGAAAAACAAATTTAGTTTTGCTGTTGAGTGTAATTTTACATATGAATGAGCGTTAAAAATATTGTTATTATATATTGGTGCAAGGGAATTCTGTGTGTCCGAGTCCGACTCGCGCTTGGCCGGTTTTATATTTGTCTATTAATGATATATGAAAGTTGTTATTGTGCCATATCTACGAGTATCTACTTACATACAGTTCTTAGTCAGGAATTAAATGACGCGTTTGGTAATTGCGTGCATGTTTGACCATGTACCTATTGATTCGAAATAGGTAGGTAGGTACTAATTAGTTACCTATTAAAATGTAAATTAAAACAAGGAAGTCCAACATAAGTTTACAATGAGTTGCATGTGTCGTGAGATTAATGACTGATCGTTTATCTAATAATATCATCTCAGTCTATTCAAGTTGTCATTGAACGCGATTACCCCCCAAGTACTAGTCTCCTATGGAGAATACGTTGATAGTTTTATCTAAACAAGTTTGTTGCGCAAATAATTATGATATTATTCTGAAAGATTTCCATTTGCTCAATTATGAGACAAAGAAAGAGACATAACTTATAATAATTAGATATGTTATTCAAACGACCTGCATAACAAACAAAAAAAAAACATAAACTTAACTGAGTTCAAATCTACATTATTTTCATTTCATTTCTCAAACATTTTCAGGTGGTAGAACCTAATCCTGATCCAGAATGGACCCTGCTCTGGTATCTTCGGAAGAAACTACGTCTGACCGGCACCAAGCTGGGCTGTGCCGAGGGAGGATGCGGAGCTTGCACTGTCATGATATCTAAATATAATTGGAAAGAGAAGAAAGTAAAGTATCCTTTTAAATATGGCATTTTGGTGGCTATACAGGGTGTAACAGAAAGGGTATAGTCATATGAAAGGATATGTTGCAGACTATCAAATTGCAGCAGACATCATACATTTGGGTCGATTTGGTATTGAAATTTTGTATGGGACAGCTGACAATTTACCGCATTTACGACATTGGACCCAAGAAGAAAGTTGTTCAGTTTGATGGTCTGCAGCATATCCGTTCATATGACTTAACCCTTTCTGTTGCACCCTGTATACCTATCTTACAATATAGTTTCACTGTTAGTTACTACATAGTATGGTATATGACCTAATTCGTTCGTTATTGATAATAATATAAAGATTACTGTGGGTGCCTTGATGATCATTTGCGTACGTTACAATTTGTTTGTTGATCAATAATTTTGAAGTGACTGAGATAACATATCAGTTATCACCAACATTGCGATATTCTTGCATATAAAGTTTGAGATGTTTATTGGAAGCAATACGCAATTTCATCTGATATCTATCTTATCCTAGCGTTATCTTTAACTATACTGAATACTGACATTAAAAAGATACAGTAAGCATGCAAAACAAACATTCGTTTTCATTTTTAAACAATGTCATAATGATCCCTAACCTTAATATTCAGCCACCTCGCAGTGAATGCTTGTCTAGCGCCGGTGTGCGCTATGCACGGCTTGGCTGTCACTACAGTGGAAGGCATTGGGTCAACCAAAACCAGATTACATCCAGTACAAGAACGTATAGCTAAGGCACACGGCTCACAATGCGGATTCTGTACGCCAGGCATTGTCATGTCTATGTACACTTTACTAAGGACAAATAGCACTATAACATACAATGATATGGAAGTCGCATTTCAAGGAAATCTTTGTAGATGTACAGGATACAGGGCCATCATAGAAGGCTACAAAACGTTTATAGAAGATTGGGAGACACAACGTATTGCTAATAGCACAGCTAACGGAACCAATGGTGCAAAAGATGGAGAAAACCGCGTCTGTGCCATGGGGAAAGACTGTTGTAAAAACAAGACTGATAAAGAGGAAGAGAAAAGTGAAACGGAGCATATTTTTGATAGATCATCATTCTTGCCATATGATAATACTCAGGAACCCATATTTCCCCCAGAGCTGAAGTTGTCTTCCGTTTATGATGATCAATATTTATTATTTAAAGGGCAGAAAGTTTCATGGTTTAGACCAAATGATTTAAGTTCGATTTTAAAACTGAAAAACCAATATCCTGATGCGAAAATCGTCGTCGGAAATACTGAGGTCGGAGTTGAAGTTAAATTCAAACACTTTGTTTATCCGACTATAATAATGCCAAACTGCGTACCAGAATTAAATGTCATCACCGAAAATGATACCGGGTTAACCATAGGAGCTGCTGTTACTCTTATGGAGATTGAAAATACTTTCAAGAAGTACATAAAGGATTTGCCCAAACATAAGACTCGATCTTTTGTAACAATTGTGGAAATGCTAAACTGGTTTGCAGGCAAACAAATAAGAAACGTTGCAGCTATAGGCGGAAACATTATGACCGGCAGTCCTATATCAGACGTGAATCCAATTTTAATGGCCTTGAAAGTCAAGCTTAATCTGATGAGCGAAGACGGAGGTCATCGATCTGTATTGATGGATGAAACGTTTTTCACTGGTTACAGAAAAAATGTAGTGAAGTCTAACGAAATTTTGTTGTCCATAGAGATTCCGTATACTAATAAATACCAATATGTGAGGGCATACAAACAAGCTAAAAGAAGAGAAGATGATATCTCAATCGTCACTGCTGCAATCAACGTTGAGTTCAAAGATAATACTAATGTAATAAAGTACATTAACGTTGGTTATGGCGGTATGGCTCCTGTAACTAAACTAGCTACCAAAACAAGTGAAACTCTTAAAGGTGAAAAATGGAACGAAAGTATGTTAGACAAGGCATTTTCGTCCTTAATTGAGGAGTTACCACTAAATCCTTCAGCACCTGGTGGAAATATACAGTTCCGAAGAACTTTAACAATGAGCTTGTTCCTTAAAGCTTACTTGGCTATTGCTAAACAAATGACTAAGGATTACATCCATGACGACTTAATTTTGCCGTATCATAGCAGCGGTGCTGAACAATTTCATGGGGATATACCAAAAAGTGCTCAATATTTCGATTTGGTTGGAGATGAGCAGGTCAAAAGCGACGCAGTTGGAAGACCAATACCACATGTGTCAGCATATAAGCAGACAACTGGTGAAGCTATATATTGCGATGATATGCCCAGCGCAGAAGGCGAGCTTTACTTGGCTTTTGTTTTAAGCACGAGAGCGCACGCAAAGTTAGTTTCGGTGGATGCACAAAAAGCACTAGCTAAACCAGGAGTTGTAGCATTCTTTTCTGCAAAGGATCTAACTCCGGAACAAAATGCTGTGGGACCAATTTTTCACGACGAGGAATTATTTATTAGTGAGAAAGTAACAAGTCAAGGGCAGACTATTGGTGTTATTGTAGCACAAGATCAAGCGACAGCTCAAGAAGCAGCTAGAATGGTAGAAATCCAATACGAAGATATACATCCAATTATAGTTACAATAGAAGACGCTATTGAGAAGCATTCATTTTACCCTCAATTCCCTAAAACAATAAGTAGAGGAGATGTGCAAAGCACTTTTGCTGATAAAAACAATCTTATAATAGAAGGTGAATGTCGGATAGGCGGACAAGAACACTTTTATTTGGAAACTAATGCTGCGTTTGCGATTCCAAAGAAAGAAGACGACGAATTAGAAATATTTTGTTCAAGTCAACATCCTTCGGAAATCGCGGTAAATATGCCAATTTATTTGTTATTAATTTATTTCAAACCTATATTTGTGTGTCTAATGTCATAATAATCTGTTTCAGAAATTAGTCAGCCATATTTTGCACGTTCCGATGAATAGGATTGTGGCCCGTGTAAAACGTATGGGAGGAGGTTTTGGTGGCAAAGAATCTCGTGGTATACTTGTCGCATTACCTGTCGCGTTTGCAGCTCATAAGCTTCAGAAGCCAGTGCGATGCATGCTTGATAGAGATGAGGACATGATGATGACTGGCACCAGACATCCATTCTTGATTAAATACAAAGTGGCTGTAACTCAGGAAGGCAAATTAATGGGAGCTCAAGTTAATATTTACAACAATGGAGGATACTCAATAGATTTATCAGGCCCCGTAAGTTAAATATTGATGAGATTGTACTAGGCAGGTAATTTATTTATTTGCCTTATAAAACAACTTTGTTTTTTTTCAGGTTGTTGAAAGAGCCATGTTCCACTACGAGAATGCTTATCATATTCCAAATGCAGAGGTAACTGGACACATTTGTAAGACCAATTTACCATCAAACACTGCATTCCGAGGATTCGGCGGTCCACAGGGTATGTTTGGTGCCGAGAACATAATTGAAGATATTGCAGTGAGAGTAGGAAAGAGCTCTGATGAGATCCGCAGACTAAACTTGTACAAGGAAAATGCTATAACCCACTACGGTCAAACTTTGGAGAACTGCACCCTACAGAGATGTTGGGACGAATGTATCCATAAAAGTAAATTAGCAGAAAGAAGGTTGCTTGTCGAAAAGTTTAACAAGTAAGTTGCATATTTTTATTTTTAACAATAGTAATGAGGACAGTAAAGTTGAAACTGATAGAAAAAAAAACACAGTCAGCATCAATGAAACAGGTTATCTTGAATTATATGGTAGCTGCAGTTTACCAGAAACTGAGCATCCTAAAACATTTGCATGTTTCATTTTCAGGGAACACAGATGGAGAAAGCGCGGTATTGCAGTTATCCCCACGAAGTTTGGAATTGCTTTCACGGAAAAATTGCTCAACCAAGCTGGTGCTTTAGTACTAATTTATGTGGATGGATCAGTCCTCGTTTCTCATGGTGGTACTGAAATGGGCCAAGGTCTTCACACAAAAATGATCCAGGTTGCTTCTCGTGCACTTGGAGTCGATGTGTCTAAGATTCACATTAGTGAAACTTCAACAGATAAAGTGCCCAACACGTCAGCTACAGCAGCCAGTGCCGGGTCTGATCTGAACGGCATGGCTGTGCTGATAGCTTGTGAGACACTTGTAAAGCGACTACAACCCTTCAAAGAGAAGAACCCCGATGGCAAATGGGAAGACTGGGTATTACAAGCTTGGATCAACAGAGTCAGCTTATCTGCTACTGGGTTCTATGCAACACCTCACATTGGTTACAACATTAAGGACAATACAGGAATAGCTTTCAACTACTACACGTTTGGTGCTGCATGCACAGAGGTCGAAATTGATTGTCTTAGCGGCGATCACCTAGTAATCAGAAGTGATATTGTGATGGACCTGGGAGAAAGTTTGAACCCAGCAATTGACATTGGCCAAATTGAAGGTGGTTTTATGCAAGGTTATGGCTTGTTCACACTTGAAGAGTTAATTTATTCTCCAAACGGTACATTGTTCTCAAGAGGACCTGGTGCTTATAAAATCCCTGGATTCAGTGACATTCCTCAGGAATTCAATGTATCCCTGCTCAAGGGTGCTCCAAATCCAAGAGCGGTGTACTCTTCAAAGGTGAGCACCAATTTGAGCGTACTTTATCATTATCTTCTTGCTCTTGTGGCAACGTAGG
Organism: Noctua fimbriata; assembly: GCA_905163415.1. NCBI lineage: Eukaryota > Metazoa > Arthropoda > Insecta > Lepidoptera > Noctuidae > Noctua > Noctua fimbriata. Next base: position 9,775,634 of record LR990932.1, read on the forward strand.
TACTTGACCAACGTTTTGAGAGGACTACAAACCTTATTCAATTTCTGTCGTGTTTCCAGGCTGTGGGCGAACCTCCTCTATTTTTGGCGTCATCCGCATTCTTTGCGATAAAAGAAGCAATCAAGGCGGCGCGCGCTGATGCCGGGGTGTCTTTGGAATTCCGCTTAGATGCGCCTGCGACTTCTGCACGCATTCGTATGGCGTGCGAGGATCATATTACCAAGAAGGTAAAGGATTATGTTTTAAATATTTTAAGTTGATGACCATATTAATAATGTTGACTTGTGCAGTAAATGAAGTCTACGCTAGTTTAGTCTACGAGATTTTTTTTCAATAGTTGACCGTTTTTTAATCTAAGTAGGTAATACTCGGTAAACAGCATGTATTGGAATACAGGAATAAAACTTACAATTTTTATGTTTCAGCTCGATAAACCAGAGTCAGGCACCTTCGTTCCATGGAATGTCGTACCATAAACCATATTCTTAGTCTATCTGCACCACAAGCTAAAAAATAGATGTTGTGAAACAGTTCTCTCATAATACTGATATTTTAATTTACATTTAATGTAAATATGTATATTGTGTTAAATATACAAAGTCATTTAAAAAGCCAATGTTTGTGCATTCACAGTTGTTATCTCCAATGTTATTTTAATTGGTGTTATTTTTTTTTCTTTCTCTGTATTTTTTTTTTTAATCAAACTTCATATTTGTAATTAACAGTTCGTTGTGCAAGAAATATAAGTTTTTATTTTTATTTTCACAAAACTTTTTAATAAGAATCGAGGTATCGGATTGTTCAAATAAGAAAATAAACGGTGTATTGATAAAATTATTTATTTTAAAATCGTATCTAATAATTATAATACATTTAACTGACTAATAAAACAACAAATGTTTAATAAATTAAAGATTGCAATTCTTATGTCGGATTATCTATTGACATTGCAATACTAGGTTATTTATTGCTAATTTCTTAGGTGGCAACTATCATTATTTAACAGTGAAAGGCATACAATGTGAACTGTAAGTACATTCGAATTCAATAAGAAATACAACAAAGATGTGCAGTTAATTTTACACTTTAGGAACACACAATTATTTAGTAAATGATAATATAATCAAATCATTATCAAATGTGAAAGAAAATCAGGTACAAGAACAGAAATGACAGTTCAACGCTTTGGTTCAGAGATTTTATAAATGCATAAATGAATTGAATAAATTCGGTCAAGATTATGTTAGTTGAACATGAAATATAAAACGGTGAAGCACCAAAAAAAAAAAAAATTATAAAAATATCGTAATTCGAAACAGATGTTTATTGTCCATTATTTTTTTTTCAAAATCGATGAGTAACATTCCTTTTTTGCGCACGGTTCGAGTATCTTATTTACATTATTATACCTTACATGTGACTGCACTCGGACCTCCGATCTAAATTTTACTTTTAGCTAATAGCAACTAATGTCTTTGAATATCCTAAATGACAGAAACACTGATTTGTTTCTAGATTCGCGGATACGGAAGGCTCACTGTGATTCATCAACGTGTAATGATTAATTATCAACAATTATTATAATTATATTGTCTAATCGATAATAGCAGTCTTTCCGGGCAGACTATGGCTCAAAGTAATTAATATAAGTAGAAACATTCTACTGAAAGGTGCAGTTTGAAACATCTGACGTGATCTAAGTCCACACCAGTCTCGATTACGTTATAGATGTACTGCAGACTTCACTGACGGTCGAACAGTTTTCACCCTTATGCCTTGGGTAATAAGGTTCAAAAGTTGTCGACCGTCAGTGAGCGCGGTGGTGCAATAATGTTTTGCCGCGGGCCAAATGCGGAACTAACCCGCCAACTTACTTTTTCAATACATCACACAAAAGGTGCACCCTCTATTGATGACATTTGAGGGCTTAAGGGTTTTGTATCACTGTAAACTGAAGTAACATACAGGATATAAGGGACAGCCCTCCACAAACTGATGGGGTGAATTCAGTACATCATACTAAGATGACCGATACAAGAAATTATTTCAGGAATGTTATGGGAATCCAATCAATTTGATTTGTTTTATTTCCTCATACGCAATGTATCGTTACCGTAGCAAAACGTACATGGCGAACGGCAAGCACGACGACGAGTTCGATAAACTCTGTAGCTAGGCAGAAAGTGAACAGCTGATTTAGCGCGTCGTTCGTTAGAGTATTTCAACATTCATTGTTGGATTTTTGATTTTAGCCGTATTATTTACATAAATGGAGTGCTGCGTACAGGGAATGTAATTTTACATTGAAATAAAGGAATAGTAACTGAAAAAAATTATTAAAAAATTAAAAAAAAAATCCGCAGAAAAATTCCCGTGGAATATGATTTAAAATAAGGAGCTGAATTCACCCTGTCAGTTTGTGGAGGGCTGTGCCTTACACCCTGTATATATACACTTTGCAGTGCAAATATACAGGAAAATGTTCGATTATGTAGAGACGCCAGCACATCAATCTACTACAATCTGTCAAATTACGTTACCAGATTTTCAACTTTATCGCTAAAGCATTAGGTTCATGGTTGATTGGGAAAATATGACAGTTTCGGGTAGTTTGATGTGCTGGAGTCTGTATTTAAATACTTGCTACATAGAATCAAAAAGAATGATAGCAGTGACTTGAAGCAGGACTGCAATTCCGTTACCCCTTTGAGACTTGTTGAATAACAAATAGTCTCTATTATTAATAATTCATAAGCAAAGTTACAGTTCAATCACAGATTATTTTGGAATAAATTGCAATATTTTCTGTTTGTCATTGTTCTCTGTTTTCGTTTCTTTTTATCTTAAAATGGTTTAGGAAAAAATGAGGGTATAGAACCAAATAAAACCCGAATGAAAACTACTACCCTTAAGCTGTAGATTTCAACGCACGTCATAAGCTATAAAATGTTTATTTTTCACAACTAATACATCCGTGAACCACCATAACCAATTTTGGCATCATCTCAACATAATTATATACAAGTAGATCTTGGTTTAGGTAACCTATTGAGACAGGCTCATTTATCCGATTCCGTCGAACAACCTGAACCTGAGCTAGGACCTGAAACAAACAATATAAATAAAGGATAATGTTTAACTTACATACAAAATAGAAAGTGTAAACGGACGCTTCACGAAGTTGTCAACCAAGCATTCTGTACAAAAAATTATAGCTGGGAAACGACTTTTTGTTTTGGGTGAAAAATCACATTTTACAGTGGGACTCGACGTAACGCACTCAAAACATTGTGCTGATGGATGCATTGATAATACAAGAGTCATGTAGGTATTTAAAAAAACATTAAAACTTGTATTAAAAAAAAAATACTTGTGGGAAACTTATGACGCAGAATGATCGCAATGACAGGGAGCACGAGTGCCTTTCGGCTTCGTTAAGGATCTTGTTACACCTATACAACATTTATAAATGAAATAGGGTCATTGAAAAAATGATAACGTGCTGTTAGTATCGAAAATGTTTACCTGTGTTGCTGTGGAGCTGTTATTGAAAAATGAAATAAAAATGTTATTTTCGCAAAAATCATACGAAAGCGGAAAAACAAAATATGGGGATTTTCAGGAGCTGTTCATAAGGGCGCATTCGCTTGTAATGTAACAGTTCAGCTTCACTTGTTTCTGTACAAAATCGAATCTTAGATTTATACATTACAGGCGAATGCTCCTAGTGACGGAGCGCCTTACGGGCTGATAAAATGTCAAAATTGATGTAAAATTAAGTGTCAAGTGACATCGTCAAAATGACAAACTTTAAAGAGAAAGCCTGGACTACGTGTCTATGAAAAGGTGCTGAACATGCACTAACATACACAATTATTTATTTAATTAATCTCATTGAACTCTGACAGTTAAAGGAACTATTACCTGAATGTCTTGAGTATCTACCACCACGTCTGCGCGGCTGCCTCGTCGGGCTGTCTGAGTTGTATTCAGTTTCCGTGTCTATGGGCGGCGGAGGAGCTGGGCCGTTCCGCGACCGCGTCACACGAGGGTCTTCGTACCTGGTGAATCGGAATTACTTATTAAGTGACAAGCCGTATACTTGATGATATTTCCCAATGGCAAACCTCCCTTCTAACTATCAATCCCTGTTTAACCTAATTAGAGGGAACTTAAACTTCTTTTTGAAAAGAAGCAAGAAATTAGCTTGATAGAGCAAATCTCACCTTTAGCTTTCTTATTTTAGAAACACATTGAATGAAAATATTACGATAAAATATTATTATCTAAATAGAAACGACTCTACATAGCAGTTCATTGCCATTGATAGTGTTGTATACAGGACCTTTGACATTTTAATCGGTTCGTTACGCGATACAATAGTTTTAAACGATCTCAAACGTCAAACAGTTAATGACAAAAAAAAAAACAAGCTTTTGTAAAAGATAAATACCTTGAGGTTTAGGTGCCCACTTAAAAGGAGAGGATTTAGCGCTCGGCCAAAAAATCGAATATGTAATATGGTGCCGAGACAACTCGAACATGATTCAGTGACGGCATATGCTGAACGGACTTTGTCGATCGGCACGAGGAGAATTTAAGTTGAAATTACTTTGGAGCCGAATATGTGTTGCTTCGAACCGAATGAAGCAACCAAAACCGGTGTGTAGTACCGCTTCGATTCAAAGTGTACTTGAGAAGCTTACCTTTCCCTCGATCTCGATCGTCGCCTCGACCTCGGCGAGTAAGGCGATCGCCTCGAGCGCGGCGAGTAGCGACTGTCCGGCGAATACCGCACCGTCTCAGGCGAATACCGGCTGTCCGGCGAGTACCGACTCTCGGGAGAATACCGACTGTCGGGGGAGTAGCGCCTTTCGCCGTATCTGTCAACGATGTGGTAATATTTTGCGGTTACTTTTGCGGAAATAAATTTGTCAGGAAAATTATGCTTTGGCACAAAACTTAACTTAAAACTGGATTTGAAGAATTAATATAAACAATTAAATAGGCATTCGTTCCTTGTAAAACTCGGGTATTTGGCTCTTTCTGGTCAGACAGGAAACCGAACTCAACATAATTGGGAAAAGGTAAATCATAATGATGAACCTGCTTTATTAAGGCAAGGCAAGGAAAAGAACCAGTTAATATAGTTGCTAGTTATTATTGTTACAGATTTGTAACGGATCTGTATTTTTTAAACAGATCTGATCTTATGGCCTGAACAGACGAGTAGCTTTTGTCGTCGAAAGACAAAAATCCTAGAAACTTGGAAAAAAAATGCTACAGATAACTTGTCACGGACTTACTCTTCTTTATTCTTCTTGTCACGCACGTACATGGATACACACACTGTGTGTGTTCGCCGTGTCATAGTGCGTACGTGCGTCACACTTGAGTTCTTAAGGTGGACCAGTATTAGTAGAAAAGTCATCTTTCACTGTATATGGAGGGATAAAAATATCTAAGTACCTAAGAGTTATTGTGGTAAGATGGTACATACCTAGGTGGGTGCGGCGAGGGCAGTCGGCCGAGCGGCGGCGGGCGCGGCAGGGGCGGCAGCAGCGGCGGCGGCAGGAACATGGGCGGCAGCGGCGGCAGCAGCGGCTCCACGCTCTCCAGCGGGGAACACACTTCTGGAAGTCGAAATAGTGCAATCAAATTATTGATTCACATGAATATTTACAATATTGTGCCTAGGATTCTACCTGAACGAGGTATAAACCTGTATCTCATACGAGTCAGAAAAAACGTTATGTCCGTGCAATAAAAGCGAAAAAGTCGATCCTATCGTTTCGGACGAAGCGAGTCGATACCTTATCAAACTAAATGCGGCAATGAGGAGATACCCACGCCGTTTCTGCGTCGATAAGGGCGGTAACTGTTTAAGAAAACGAATGAAACGTTAACGTACTGTGGTGAGGCGAGACGGCTCCGTCGGCCGCAGTGAGGTGCGTGAGCGCGGCCAGCTTGCGGCGCAGCGCGGCGGCGTCGTCCCGCGCGGCGTCCGCGTCGCGCTTGGCGGCGCGCGCCTCCATCCACGCGGCGTGCGCACGCGACTCCACTTCGCTGAGTGCGCTGCGACGCGACGACTCTTGTTCTGCTAGCTCTAGGGTTAGTGCGTCGCATTTCTCCCTGTAAATTGAATAAATGGATTATTTGATTGAAATAACGCTGTCAGGGCGAAAACAAGAGAGGTCTATAGCATGAAAAGTAACAAAGGAACACAAAATTACGGTAACAAAAAGCCACAGAGACAGACCTCTAAGATTGAACGCACAAATTTATTTTTGCAACAAATGTTTACTTTATTCGATCATCGGTTCTGATTTGTCCAGCACCTGAAGCAGAAGGAAAATACATTTAAATTACTCACTTGAATCTCTGCACTTCTTGTTGTAGAATTTCAATTTTTTCCACTGTGCTAGCTGACTCGCCTTGCTTGCTCAGCCATAAGGATTCTTTGGCGCTAAGTTCTCTGAAAATAAATAAAAAGATATTAAAAATAATATTTTCTGTGTCATATAGAGGTAGAATTATTTACTATCTAATTGTATTCAATCCTTGTTATTTCAACTTACACAAATATAAATTTTAGGGTGTTACCACACCAATCGATCGATCGCTGATCACCAATCGACCGATGGTAGAAATAACGACGATCGATCAAATGGTGTAGTAGAAACTGTCGATCGTCGTCGACTTATCGATTCTACCATCGATCGATGACCTCGATCGACCGATTGATGTGGTTATTATTTCATTAAGATTTTTTATCAGAAAGGTTGGAACTACATATTAAAATTTTTGTGGAAACTAGACTTTAACAGAAGACAAGAGTAGATATTAATCTTTCGGAAATCACAAACACTAAATTATCTTACTTCAGAAGTTCGCCTTCTCTTTCCTGGAAATATTTCCCTAAGACCTCTAGCCTAGTGAGCGCTTCAGTGGCACTCTGACTAGTAGTAGTTAACGTTTCTTGAGTCCCCTTCAGTTCTTCGGCAAGACGCATTCTTTCTTTGTATTCTGTCTGTAATAAAAATTATAGAAGTGATCAGAAAAGAATATAAACATGGTTATGATTCCAGTACAAAAACGTGTGTCATGGGTTTAATAAAATAGGTATGAATGCGACAAGTTATTACTGCTACTTGCACAGGCAATGTAGCGTGTTAATGCTATCAAAGATTCTATTGTATAACAATACCCATTTTAATAGGCAGGCATTTTTTTAGGCATAAATTCAACTTGGTTTGGGAGTTCTACATGCATCTTATTTGATTGAAGATCTTTATAGAGTAAATTGAGTTTTGATTAATATTAAGTTTCTTACCTCAAACTTGCTTTCAAATGTGTTTTTCTCTTGCAGCGCTTTAGACAGCTTAGCTTTGATTTCTGTGTGGTCTATAAAGGATGTCACATCTACATCGGCTGACATACCGCTCTTTAATTCTTTAATAGCTTCCTGAAAATATAAATTGGTTGATTATTAAATGGATGGATTAATTCGATGAATAATGGTGTAGAAGTACATAGTTACAAGGTAATATGAGAGAGGAGGATTATTGATATTTAGTGTAGGTACGCATCGCATCTTCCATCGCGCTCTCGAGCATTCATAACAGTTATTTCAATTGTGGCGCTTGCTGGAAACCTTCGGTTTCGGCCAAAAGTTCGGCCTATTTTGGCAGAAGCCGAAGGCGAACGTTCGGTCGGACACTAGAAAACGTCAAGTTTCTTTCCATTACTGGGAAAAGCCTCGACTTTCCGCCTCTGTCTTGTGCGATCTCTGGCTATCTTTGCTAGCAAACCTTATTAGATCGTCACACCACCTTAGAACTCATTGATTTACCGTATAATGGTCAAATTCACATACCTACATGGGAAAACTTAAAAATTACTATTTTTTTTTCACTGTAAATCTTCCTCATTATTAGATGAAACCTAAGTATAAGAGGTCACATGGTTTGGTCTAACATAATTCTAGACTAATAGTATTAAACAGACTTACTTTTAGGGCTTCAATCTCGTGTTTTTGTAACTCAATAGTGTTGTTTGCTGCTGCTAACAGTTGGTTGATTTCATCAAATTGTTTTTTTTGCTTCTTGAATTCTTCTAATGCACTTTCAGCTGATACATACTTGAGTTGGAAGTTGTCTCTTTCCCGGCTTACTGATATGAATTCCTCCTCGAATGCCTGAATTTTACCTAGAAAATACATTAAAAATCAAATATTTTTGATTTACTGTGGAAGTCTGAAATTATCGCATTAACTTAACCCAGCTCATGGTCTATCTGTTTGTTAAATTTCATAAAACTCTGTTCAGATGTTAAGGCGTGAAGATTTTTTTTTTACTTTGGCAGTTAAATATTAGTATATGACTCCAGAGACATTATTTATATGTAATAAAAATACTTATTACTTCCATGTTGGGATTAAACCTGCTGCTGAACAAAGAAAACTTAAAAAAATATGTGTATATAGGTAGGTATTTCTTCTAATGCTTTGAAAGCTAGAATCAGTCAAATTTACCCTAAATTTATGAATGCCCTGATTATGAAAACTCAGAATGACTACAAACAAACAATTTTCTGATAACACATTTTAAACGACGATTGTTTTGCATTATCATGCTGATCTTTATGAATATTTTATATACCTCGACCTGTTTACTGCATAGCTGGATTATGCTTATGTTAAGCAAAACCTATGGAAAAACTTTAGAACTGGAAAATAAATATGAGAAAGCAAGGCTTTTATGGCTTATTATTAAATGTTTTATTTGAACAATTCAGATTCCTGGTAAATTATAGAATAGGCTTTATTACTAGTAACACCACATAACCCAAATAAAATTATAGCGAGTTAAGTAAACTTACCATTCAGTTCCACAATTTGCTCTTCAGAATTAGCTCTCTCAGCCAAGAGCTCACTAAGAGTATTTTCCACCTCACCCAGGGTATTCTGCAATTCTCCAGCAGTATTCTCTGATACCCTGAGCAACTTTTCATTATCATCTAAGGAATTCCGTAGCCTTTCGTTTGTGGCCTTCAACTCATTGATTTCTTCCTTCAGGGACAGTACCATGTCATCCATACCAAATGAGCTGTCTTCAATCCCGGCTAACTTATTTTTAGTAGTTGTAAGTTCCTCTTTGAGGATCTCACACTCCTGGAAAATTCAATTTGTGTAAATTGGGGTAAAAAAACCGGCCAAGTGTGAGACAGATGCAAACAAAGGCTTCCATAGCACCAAACAATGTAATAATAATATTTTTAATGCTCCTTCATATGTCAATTTACACTCAATAGTAAAACAAAATTTGTTCTTCATAGTATGATAATGAAAAACAAAGTCACCGCTGCAGTCTCACAAAAAACTAAATATCAAATCTTATTCAAAGTAAAAAATTACTTTTTTTTCTTCATTGAAAGTTCTTTTTATGTTCAACAAACCCACATTTTATCAGAAGTTTTCCTCCCCTTACTTTGAAGATTTTTACAGCTTTGGAAAGCGAATGCAAACGCGAAAGCAACCATTGACTAAAGAAAATAGTATTTTAGGAACCTCGATGAGCTGTCAATAGATGGCCCACACAGTTTTAGTCCCATATAATAGGGGGCAAGACTATTGCTGGGCACAAATCCAATTTTCAGACTGACTCAAATACGTTTACTTTTAAATAGAATGAGAAGTGCCAGTTAGTAGCCAATGCACAAAAATAATTACCTTAGTTGTGAAAAGTAAATCCCGTTGTAACGAATTGATTGTGCCAATGAGTCTTCCATCTTGTCTCCTATTATCTATGTAGTAGTATCCTAATGTAAAGAGGAGGACAGAACTGGCTGTGGTCAGTAAGAACGTCAGCAAGCGGTTCGTGCCATCGTTTGATGTGCCATCACAATACTCATCGGAGAAGCAGGTTTGTCCTGCAAAGAAAGATATTTTCTTAAAAGAAGTTTACCTTGTTTATTTTGATTGAGACTCCAATTAGTATATCACAGTCTACTAATTAAAAACTAATAATCGTACAGGTTAAATAGTTTTTAAATACCCGATAATTACTATAAAAAGGAATGAATACCTATTAAAAACATTTGAATGATCAAAAGGTATTTAGTAACATGAATGATGACAAGTCGCTTAGAGGATAGTGCTTCCATACAGAACTACGAAAGATATAAATAAACTATTGATATTGTCAGATAAAACTTCTTCAGACTTCTATCTACAAAATCATGAAGTAACTGGATAAAATTGAAGATATTGATAGTAAACAAAGATAACAGTTATGTTTAAAGTAGCTGTACGGAAGTAAGAAAATAAACGCTAATGTTATGTTAACAAATGAATTGTTTTAAAAATAATATGAAATCATTATTGCAGTGACTGGTTCTAGTTCTCTGTAGTAATGATTTCATATTGTTTTATGATTACTCACACTGTTATAACAAACCATGAAAGCTGGCATACTATGAGTAGAAAATGAATAGATAAGAATCTTGGCTGTAGAGATACTGGTGTGCATAACATGGTACAGAAAATGTCTGAAATGGATGTTTTCTAGATAGTTTTATAATTATATATAATAAAAGTGCTGGTTAACTTACCAACTGAAGCAAATAAAGCCTTTGACTCTTCACTAGTACCCATAATTGAATAATAAGTAGACATGAAATATTTCACAAAAGAGAATCCTTCATTTGCATCAGCATTTTCAGTCTCATATGTAGGATACTCTGTATTGTATAGAGATTCTGGTGATTCAGTTGAAGAAGGCAAAATGTCTGCTAAAGTTGAGTACATGTTAGAGAAGATACTATCAGAGTTTTCATTTTGTACTGGAGCTTCTGATGTTGCACTATTGATATCTTCTGGAGGGTCAGGCAAAGCGGCAATAATGTCTTCAGCAGGTGCTTGAGGGTATGATGGAGTATCTTCAGTAGGAGCAGGCTCTGACACTTCCTCTTTTTTGTAAAACTCTTCAGGGCTGTTTGGTGCAGGAGTGGTGTAATATGTATATAGCGGTAACTCTTGTGGTGGCATTTCAGTTGTAGGTGGAGCTTCCATGCTCATAAGCGGAGGAAATGTTTCTGGAGTTGGCACAGTTTGAGAGAACAAAGGAGGTAAAGTCTCTGTTGTCAGTTGTTTTGCTTCCGTTGACATAGGGAGCAATGTTTCAGTAGTTGGTGGTGGCACTGGTTCAATTGTTTGTGGTATTTCTTGCGATGCTGAGGCCATATGCTCGTCTGTTGGGGCAGTATTTTCATTAGGTTCTAAGCTTTTAATTAGAGGTAGACTGTTATATTGATTTTCTGCATTCAAGTTAGTATAAATTGGTGGTATGACTTGGTTTATTTGATTGACTATTGGTTCATTTACTGGAGGTACTACAGGTTCATTTACTGGAGGTACTACAGGTTCATTTACTGGAAGTACTACAGGTTCGTTAGGAGGATTCACTACTGCTTCTGTATTCTGTGTTTCTGTTGTGGTGATGAATGTTGGATCAGTAGTAGGGATCACTTCAGGATCATTAGTGGGAGTTTCTGTAATTTCTTCAACTGGGTCTACAAGGTCATTTAAAGAATTACCATTAGGCATATTGTTTGATTCAGTAGAAGTTTCTTCAGGTGCTTGTACAATCTCAAGGTTATTATTGAGAGATGATGCATTTTGTTCTTTGCTATCAGTCTGTTCTGATTCAGTTAAAGTGTTTTGCAAGAAATCTTGTTTCTCAGGCACTTCTAATACAGACTCACTATTCAATGATCCATGATTAACAGAAGGTAACAAAATCTGTGGAGGTATTGTCTCTATTGGCATATCTTTAGGAAGCTCTTCATTATCTTGTTGTGCTTCTAATGGTACATTCTGTTCAGAGTTGTTGTTGGCTTCATGCTCGGTTTTCTCAGGTATTGTTTCTGAAGATGACTCCACACCTTCATTGACAGCACTGGTAGTAGTTGAAGCTTCTGTTTGTCCAGCAATTTCAGGTGTTGCAGTTGTTGTTGAAGGCTCCTCATTGTTTGGTGCCTCTGTATTTAAATTTTCATCTAACAAGTTTTCATTAACCACAATCACTTTATCATTTTCTTGTTTTGGAGCATTATCTTCTTCATTTTGATTAGGTGTTTCCACTGCAGTATTCAGTGATGGAGTAAGATCGTCATTAGAAGAGGTTATGGGAGATTCGGTAGAAGAATCCTGCTGTGCATCATTGACAGCTGCTTCGGTGGTGTATATTGTCGTGCCTTCAAACACTTCATGAGGGTGCTGAACCTTATCAGGCTTAACATTTTCCTCTTTTACAGCAACATAAGGAAAAACCTCTAGATTCCTTTCTATTATTTTATTTTCTCTTAAAAACCTACTGTTAACAAAGCCAGTCTTTCCATTAATGCTCACGTACCATAAGTCAGGATTGGTACCAGCTGATTTCATAATAACGATAGCATCGCTGTTGCCGCGAAAAGATAGTAGATCCGCATCAACACTAGTATAACTCAGCAAAGTTTTCGCTTTAGAAATAGGTCCTGGAAGAGTTACAAATATGTTGTTAGAAAGTTATCACATGAAAACTGACATTGTATTGCAGTAAGGTATCTTACCATTACATTCTTTGTTAGCACAAAATACTTTGTCAGGAATCCTGCATTGTGACACTGATATAAATAACGTAAATAAAATAAGTTTTAACACAATCATTTTCGCATTCTAATAATTTAATTTTAATTTCTTAAAAAATTCGCTAGACGTTAGGCCACATCATCTGTCAAGTCGATCGTTCGGTCGTTCAGTATAACGCAGGAAAAATAATTCAACTCAACCATATACAGATTTGTACATATTATGACGAAGATTTCAAATTATAACTTTTTCAAAAAGTGTATTTTTTATGAATGGTATTGTAAACAAATATTATTATATAAACAATAAAATATAGGGTCTTTTATGAAACTACAAGTTTTCTTCTTCGTTGTGTGGATGATTCCTTTTTTTACCACAAGTCAAAGTTACATAGGTATTTGGAACGGAACGTAAAAATATTCGGAAACATGGACTTAGTATGATAAACTGGACTGAGCACTCTACCAAATAATGTGACGAGAGAGATATTTAAAGCAGAGGCGTTTGTCGCTTTCTAATAGGGTAACCGTGCATTTTTATAACAAATAAGAAACTTCGTTTTGACAGAGATGATTTGTGTCCGGCTTAATACATCAACAGTTATTTTTAAAATAGTGAAATAATAATTAATAAGAAAAAAATAAGAATTTGGTTGGTAACCGTGGCCGTTCCTTTTTTTCCGTTTGCTTTGCATAATTGGTGTTTGGGTATTTAAATGGAGGAAAGAAAACTAAAAGTGTGTGATGAACATTTATTCAAATCAAACATGGCTAAACAGAATCGTTTTATGAAGTTTGTACCGTAAGCCAATCTTACTGCCTAAGTTTGGCAATGCATTACATTTCGCATGATAGAATATTTTTAAATTTAAATACGAATTGCTTTTTCCAGTTGTAATTCGTGTGGCTCTTCATCATTTATACATTGGATAGAATGTGATGGACTAATGAGTTTTGTATAAAACATTTGTTTTAATCGCATCAAAATTTTGTGTTTACTGGTAATTCGGAATGAATCATGAGTTAACTCATGGTTCATAAAGATATAAACAACTTTTCACTAAAGGCTAATCTGTAACAATAAAGGCTAAGCTGTAACAAACATAAAAATGGTATTTCATGAATGCGATACATACGAGTAGGGACAAATTATATTTCTTATCACATAATATTAATAGTTGGAATGAACCATGAGTTAACTCATGGTTCATAAAGATATAAACAACTTTTCACTAAAGGCTAATCTGTAACAATAAAGGCTAAGCTGTAACAAACATAAAAATGGTATTTCATGAATGCGATACATACGAGTAGGGACAAATTATATTTCTTAACACATAATATTAATAGTTATAATGAAAAATATACGAAAACATAAGTCTTTCGTCTGCAAAACGTCTAAGGCATGGTCACACTAATCATTGTTAGTAAACAAAATCTATAATATTCATAACCTGTGAAATGATATGCCACAACTGACAACCACCATAATATGATTAACTTTTACAACACTTTTTAACTATTTTCACAGTCAAATTAAAAAGAACCGTAGTTAAATCTTATAATTTTCTCAAAACAACTTATGAATCAATAATGTCAATAATGCCGCCTCAACACCATTGGGCATTGATGACAGATTTCAGTGTTACCGGAATGAATATATAATAATCAATTTTACTTAAAATAAATAAATACGTGTTATGTGCAGATCGTAAACCTGTAAAAGAAAATAATTAAAACTTATCTTATAGCTAAAAAAATATATACAAAATTATTATACTGTGTGTAGAGTGAGGCGGGGAGGGGTGTGACTGTATATTTTCTACCATCTTTTGCATTTGAGTGAAAGGGACAAAAACTCCCTTATGGTTATCTCGCTCGCCTCGGTTATGATAGCTTAACAAAAGTAAACCTAAAGACCAAACGAAGTGACCGATATGGTTCATTTTTGTGTGATACGAATTTTGAAGTATTCAGTCCTGTTTATATACTAAGTCCATATTCAGAAACCTCATCCAATTCTATTTTTCCGAAGAACAAAACTTTTTATATCGTTAATTTAATTGGATCTCATTGTTATTTCATATGCTTTCATTTAATTAAAATGTTATTAATTACATTTAATTATTTAATTAATGTTTTTAATTTAATTTAAATTTATTAATTATATTTTGTTGATATTGTTGGTTCAGTTCAAACAGTACTTTCTAACCTGCCTTCGGTAAAAAAAATCAAGAGTTTAAAACCTCTTTGCAGTAATTAATTGGCGTTCAAACGCGGTAGTTATATAACCTTGTTGATACTGCCTGCCTGGCTGTGGCGCCTAGGATAGATAAAGAGTGCTGCCATTAAATGGGATAAAAATAAAATAGAAATATGGCTTGATGTCAAAAAATCCATTTCAAAATTAATTCAATTTTGCAAAAAGACTTCATAATGGATCTAGAAGATCATGTGTCTCTTATAGATTTATCAAAACAATTACCATTTGAAATAGGTAAGTGAAGAACGTTTTTTTTAAAATTAGTTTGAAAATAGGCATTGGAGTTCATCTAGTAACAGCAACTTCACTAGAATGGGCCATTCCTAGCTAGCTCATAGTATGCTGGATGGGCTAGCCTCTTCAACCTCGCATTCATGTGTCAATATTCTCGGTCATGTGTGCTTGAAAGTTGGAAGCAATAGGAATAGGCATTGGAGTTCATCTAGTGATAGCAACTTCACTAGAGTGGGCCAACCATAGCTAGCTCATGGTAGGTATGCAGGGCTAGCCTCTTCAACCTTGCATTCATGTGTCAATATTCTCGGTCGTGTGTGCTTGAAAGTCGGAAGCAATAGGTCTTTACGGGAAAAAGCAGCTTTTCCAGGATAGTACAAGCTAACTAACATTATACATATTTCTGCCATTACCTGTGTTGCTGTGTTCCAGTTTGAAGGGCACAGGAGACATATTTTCAGATTTAGGTATGTCAGGGATGGCAACTCCTTCGATGCCTATAGTTTGTCCACTGCCATGGCATCGGTGACCACTTACCTAATACTTCTGGTGGGTTGTCGACTTATTTGCCATCCAATAAGTTAAAAAACTATATCCAGCTTCAGTTCCTTAGCTAGTTTGGGTAGGTACCTACCTACTAAAAATACCATGTGCAAAAGACCTTAGGCATACATCTTCTTTCTTTAGGTTGGTACTATATTGGCTTAGTTCACTAACGACCGACAACACTTTAACGATTACCCAAATAAAATTGAGCTGTTGCGTTTTCAACTTTCAACGCAGTAGGTATCAATCCTTCGGCTCCGGTACAGCTGGTATTTGTGAATTGACTGGTTTATTATGCGCTGGGCTACATAATTAAATACCTACATGATCTCTTTCATTCCGGCGGCCAACTATTGCTACATTGGCCGCCTTTTGTAATTACGGAGCTTTTGTTTTACTTCCCAAGCCATGTGGCGGAGATTGGCAGTTAGGTCAAAAAGATGCCAGGGTGTGGACCAACTCAGTTATATTTTCCATAGAATCCATAATAACGAAACTCGCATGCGGAGACGCCAGCACATCAAACTACCCGAATCTGTCAAATTTTACCAATCAACCTTGTACCTAATGCTTTAGAGATAAAGTTGAAAATCTACTAAAGAAATTTGACAGATTGTAGTAGCTGTGCTGGCGACTGTACCTAAACAATGAATATAAATATCTAGGTAAATATTTATGTAAAATGGAGAAACTACACGGTTTCCATGTTCTCGTCACATGAAACTGCTACTTCGTAATAAGTAGGTAGCTATGACGACAGCAACTACAAGCAACGGTCCCTTCTGACCCGTGGAACACCAAAGTGGTTCACCTAGGTGTTCCACGGTTAAATTTCTGTACTCTTGGTTCACCTTATGAGTAAACCATGAGTATTTATACAAAATAATGTACCTACCTGTAGTTCACCTAATTGGTGAACTAAGAATGATTATATAAAATAATGTACCCATGGTTCACCTGACTGGGAAACCTCGGGATTATAATGTTAAATATTGTACTTTCAAAAACTAAAAGTTTAAATTGATGCAAGACAAGAAAGAAAAATAAATAAAATGCTATAATAATGTATCAATTTAATTCCAAATTAAAAATCTTGGAAATCATTACCGCCATATATATTACTAGCTTTTGATAGCAGCTTTGCCCGCTTATTCCCCCCCAGGGGGCCTTAGGCCTAGGCCTTACTTACAGCCTAAGCCACTCAGGACCAACGCATAATAGGAACGGTTTCAAAAATTCATTCATTCATGGTGAACGAATTTTTGAAACCGGTCCTGAAGTTTTTGAGTTTTTGAGTTTATTCGTTACAAACATATAAAAATACAAACCTTTCCTATTTATTATATTAGTACAGATAAATTTGCTGTTAGCGTAATTATAGCGAGAAAGTGAATTCACACTTTTAATTCGCTAAATGAAGCTATGTAGTTAACATAGCTTTTCTAATGCACTCTCTATAGTCTAGATCTTGCCTTAAAAAGATTGAGCGTTATTTATTTTTGTAATAATTGTAAACAGATTGAATTTTTATTTTTTTGTTATTTCCTTATTAACTAATTGTATATCGTTTTCAATTTTTATTTTTTATTTTGTTACATGAAATTTTATCAGCATGTGCAACTGAAATAATGTTTTCTAAAAAAAATAACAGTCTTAGAAACGTCACCGCATTTTTATTTAATGTCCATTTCAATTTGGCATTGAAACCCTCGGTGACATTATTTATACGTTGTTTTTGTCCGAATACACTTGAATGTTTTAATACAATCATTTTTAAACCAAAAACTATGTATATACTTTATAAATTTTGACATCGAAACATTGTACTGGTTACATTCAGAAACTATATGTTTCCAGCCATCTAAAATAAATTCTTCCGTTAGCAATGGTAGAACTGCCGTCAAAACAACAATTCGCCTCTGTGGTTTTAACTTAAGATTCCCGAGTTTGATCGTTTTCCATATTGAATTTGACCAATGATAATAACAGCCTATAATCTTCACTTATGGGAATATAGATGTTATTGCATTTAAAGCTCCAATTTCAAAGTCTACGCGAAATTGCTGAGGATTCCATACAGGTAATTGGCTTTTAATTAGTCGAATACCTTTGTAGCAGCAAAAGAAATTCCCACTTCACCATAAATAAAGTTGGTAGAAAGGCTTAAATTGGGAAAACTTTTAAAAGTGCCATCAGCAAACTCTTTTATGAAAATAATTAATGTTCTTGCTTTTTGTGAAAAAGTCAAGAATACAGGAATCGTCCTTGTAGTACCTACTTAGTTAAAAGGAAACTAGAAAATTTGGTTGGCACTTCAACTACCATAAAGTTTTTAAATACGGTTTTCGTTACGCTTTCTAGTCTGTTCCTAGCATTGTTCAAACTATGTTTGACGCTATCCAAATTGGCATATTTCAAAATCCAACCCTGAATTCTTAATCCTTGTAACTGTTTCTTTATAAAGTCTTGGAATAGGTAGGTAAGTCTGAATGGGTTTGACGCAGAATGTGCACTTGACGCAATATGTACTCTTGAGGCAAAATGTGCACTTCGCAAAATGTGCACTTCTCAAAATGTGCACTTCTCAAAATGAGCACTTCTCAAAATGAGCACTTCTCAAAATGAGCACTTCTCAAAATGAGCACTTCTCAAAATGAGCACTTCTCAAAATGAGCACTTCTCAAAATGAGCACTTCTCAAAATGAGCACTTCTCAAAATGAGCACTTCTCAAAATGAGCACTTCTCAAAATGAGCACTTCTCAAAATTTACACTACTCAAAATGAGTGAATTTTATCACAATGGGTCAAAATAAAAACCGTTTGCTTACTAAAGTGGTTTGCAGCACTTTGGTGTACCATGGGTCAGAAAAGGCAACAATCATTATTTAATTCGTATTTTGTTTAGTTAATATTATATAAATAGTAGGTACATAAATATATTATTCGTTCGAATGACCAACGACGGCCGCCATAGCCCACGTACATTGGTCCACTTGAAAATAAGTGTGAAAAACAACGACGAATCCCAATCTTTTAAAGAACATATTAGTTTCTTAAGTAACAGCACAAATAGTTCTCAAATATGTTATGATGAATGTCTGTCATATTGCTAAATGAAAATGGAATATTGCTCTGTGTTGCACTAAAATATTGATTTGTAATTTGTACACTGGATAAGATGTTCTAACAGTTTTAGATGTAAAAAAGAGATAACTAAACTCATTATCTAGTTTTCGGTGAAAATCTCTTTTATCCAGCTCATCTTATCCAGTGTTATTATCGCAATTTGTAATAGTCAGTTTAGTATATTTCATAATCTTATTCAGTAATAAATTGATTGCATAATCAAAACAGAACAATATTTGACAGCTTTTTGAATGCACCCTCTTAAAAAGCAAAATTAAAAAAAAAGTCATTCCCAGCCACTAATAGTCCCTGATCGTACTTACTTACAGACCAACGTATTAAAGAAGACATTTGTTTTGGAGAAACATTGATTATTAGTTGTGGACATTATGAGGGTGAACTTGTGGATGAAGAAGAATCATCGGAATCAGAGTGGTCATGTGAAGAATCTAGCATGGGAACAGAGTCGGAAAAAGAGAGCGGGCAACCGTTTGAAGTAAAGGATTATTTAGCGGAGGAAGCTGTACAAGAAGCGGAAGAAGAAGAAGTAGCTGATGATTTTTGTTTTTATTTTTTTCCCGATTGCAATAAACCTCCTCCTCCAGAAAACAGCAAAACAAGCCTTATCGTTGTCGATGGTTTGCCAAAACTAAACCCAACTGTAAACGTCTCAAAATATTGCACTTGTAAAGCAGACAAAACGGGGGAATGTGTATGTTATACAAAAGTGCCTTGCCAATGTGGAGCCAAGATTGTAGCTGATTGTACTTGCTCTCAGCTAAAAGACATTTGCGTTTGTGGCTCTGGATACCCTCGAACCGTGTGCAAATGTAAGCATGTTGATGTCTGCGTATGTGACCCTGACGGTAAAATATTAACTAGATGCACTTGCGCCAACATAGAAAAACCATGTATTTGTCACCCGGATAAATTTCCTAGTCCAATATGCAAATGTATATTTAAGCCTAGATTTTTAAGTACCATTCAAACCAAAATAGAAGAGCGTACAGAAGGAGAACATGAAGCTTGGGAAAAAGAAGCAGTTGAAAAAGAAAAAGTAGTTAAAGAGCCATGTGTTTGCCAAAAACCAGAACCTATAAAGAAGTGCTACTGTCTTAAAGGCAAATATTGTAAATGCTTGATTGAATGTGTTTGTGGTAAACAACGCCCTTGTCTATGTGAGCCTGAAGACGGCGGAATAATTCATGAAGAAGTACCCTGTAAAATGGATGAAGACAAAACGACCTGTTCTTGCGGTAAACCTAAAACCTGTACTTGCGAGTTCAAAGATGCTAGTGCCGTTTGCATGTGTTTCCCGGTAAAAGATTGCACGTGTGGAGATCCAGAGAATTGCAAGTGCTTCAAAACATGCGATTGCATAAATCCATGCCTTTGTGACACTGTTCCAGTTAAAACAAAAGAATGTGTATGTTTACAACCATCGGGAAGATTAAATTTGACTGGTATTTGTAATTGTATAAAGGAATCCACCAAAAAACAGAAAAAAGTTCGTGCGGGTCGAGAGGGATATCGATGGTGTCACGAAGTTAGTGCAAAGCACACGTATTTTGATTATGCATATGATCGATTTGACAAAATCAATATTGAAGAGCCAAAATTAGATAAGTTCGAGATTCAAGGTCTTCACGTTGATCCTGAAAACGTTAAAGAGTGCCCCGTTCATGGCGTGAAGCTTCCTAAATACGAGAAAAAACCAAGAAAACCATCCTTAGATTGCTGCAGTGCTGTTGGGGGTACCATTCTTTTATTTCTTTGAAAATCATTACTAATTGGTACTCAATAGATTATGCATAAGGATGCTTGTTATATCTTTACTTACTTAATGCAAGGAGTATTCTTGTAAGGAGAGAACGAGCATTATTGTATTTATATAGAGTAGTAGAGAGGGTAGCTACGCTACTTAGCCATCGGGAAAAATGTTTTCAATTTTCCATTGAATACAATTGACAAAATATAATTCTAATGTGATATTTCTGGTAAATCCTGACACATAACAGCCTTTTTTCAAGAATCTTACCACCCGCCAACCCAACACCACCTTACATAATATTTGTATGCAGTACCTACAACCTCGTCACTTATTACACTATCAGCCCGGTAGTGATACCAGCTTTCTTTTAAATTGCTCTTACAGGGTTGTTACCCAAATTATTAGGTTTGATATAAAATCACGGTTACAAAGATTTACAAATATTAAGCTTTTTTTGTTGTTATTTACTTACTTGACTGATGGGGTTGTATGTGTACTAATGAGTGAGCAAGGGACATTTGTTAATAGATCGTTTTTTAAACAGGCATCAGCATTTGTGTTGAAAGTCTAGGAGAGGACAAAGACAAACTACTCGTGCAAGTGGTTTCATATTCGTCAAAGGAAGGTGCAAAAACTGGCTCAAAGCTTGTTAGCATTTTGGATTGTAACTTACATACGATGGAGGAGAATCGAGTCGAGTAAGATATTGTTACTGATATTTCTTATACCTGTGTACATGCTCTTTTGTAGGCGGTTTTTAATATAATCGGATCGGATCTTTACGTTCCAAAACAAAGATAGTTGACGGGTTTCAAATGTTTGCCGAAAATAACTGGGCAAGAAAAATCTGTTGAATGCCGGACGAATAGTGGGTCATGTGCCAATGCCCTGAGACAGTTAGACGGGTTCGCACTCGGCTACAAAGGAGATGGTGGGACGAACTGGTGAGATCTGGAAAAACCTGGAAGGTGGAAGCGCGACATCGCGAAAAATGGAAGGAGTGGAGGAAGGCCTTTGCCCAGGAGTGAGACAGAACTAAGTCAAGATTGAAGTGAGAGTCGATTCTCAGAACGATTGTTGCAAAGACTTTGTTTGATAGTTTCTAAGTAAAATAATACATTTTGTTTTATAATCACAGACATATTACAAAGAAAGACTTAACCAAAGAGCGCCGGAGTTATACATCTATCTGCGAGAGCGGTTACTATAACAAAGTGACTCGTATTTGTGGGGACAAACATGTTGTGAAGCGATTCTACCACTCTTTCGAAAAGGCTCACAACTTTATACTGGAAGGATCAAATATTGTGTTATTGCGATATCTCGCTCTTCGACGCTACAAAGGTACCGTGCAGACTGACACTGTCATGATGGATGGCACTATCTGTCGGAGTATATATGTGAGTTTTACAAGAAAGTACTTAGAAAGTATCTAGCACTTTAATAATAAATATTTTTTATAATTATTATGATTTTTGGCAAGCAGGTGTACCTATATGTTGAAACAAGCATTATTTTTTCATTATTAACTTTGCACAAGCCTCGAGTCGTACTTTTAGTAAGTAGTTTGTACTCTTTTTAAATACTGGTTACTAGGATTATACAGATACTAAATAATGATACCTATAATAATATTAATGAAAACCCAGAGCCAATTATGATATAGGAGATATTATCAGATGGGTAGGTACTAGGGAGTACCTAACTATAACTAATTCACGAACTATCTAGCGTGGTATGTTAGTTTTAGCAGTTTGCGTTGACTAAATGAATATTTCTTGTTAAACCAGTGCCTAATCTACCTGCATTATTAATCGATTTGACTAAATTGTTGATTTATGACTACTGGGTTAGGTATACTGGGGAATTAATTGGTGATATTGCCCAATTGGGCTATTATCGACTATAGAAAATGGAGGCTTTGGAAAAGAGACGGCGGGCATATGGCTTTGTGGGAAAAATTTTGAGGATAATATAATAGTGTGGAAAGTCGTACTTAGGTTACGTGTGGGTAGGAAACTTTTTTTTATCTTTTGTTTATCCTGACACATTTCCCACTGCTTCGCAAATGCCTCCCCTTTCTTCTTCCAAACCTCTTTATTTTGTGCGATATCTGGCCACGTTCGCCCTTCAAACAAGATCAGATCGTCACACCACCTTCGCCGCGATGTACCTTGACGGCGATTTTCTCCATAAGGCGTCCAGAGAGTGATGTTCTTTGCCCGCCTCTCTGGATGCCTTCGCGCCATGTCGCCAGCCCACTCCTACTTTAGCTTGGCTATTTTTTCTCCAACATCTGCAACCCGAGCTATGCAGCTCAGGGTGGTGTTTCTAACGCGATCTGTACGCTTAACACCTATTATGCTGCGCTCCATTGCCCGCTGGCAAATCTTGAGTTTGGACTTTTGTTGTTTAGTTAGTGACCAACTTCGCGCACCGTAGGTTAGAACGGGCAGGGTGGATATATCGATGAGTTTTCCTTTCAGTGTTATTGTAAAACTTCCCTTCATGTTCTTTTTGGGCCCAGGTTTTTTGACTTCATTGGCTTGCCTATTTTTAAAAGGCGCTATCTGGCCCAATATACCTTTATATTCATCGACATATTGCAGCACTTGCCCGTCTACCTCGACCCTACGTTTCGTGCTGTTGGTCATGACCTGGGTATTCGACCCGTTCATTGAAAGCCCAACCTCAAGACTTGCTGTGCTCAGATCTTGGAGCATTTCTTCAAATTCTGAAGCAGAGGTGAGGAACAACACAATGTCATCGGCAAAGCGGAGGTTTGTTAGTTGGTGGTCGCTAACATTTAGGCCTCGTGACTGCCACGAAGTAGCCAGCTTGTTTAAAACCTCCTGCATTGCGCTTGTGAACAGCTTAGGCGGGAGTGGGTCGCCTTGTTTAACACCCTTTTCGGAAATTCGGACCAGAAATATGTAACTTGATCTTCGCGGAGTTACTTTGATAGATGGTGTCAATAAGGTCAATGAAGGTGTGCATTATATTTTGGGACTCCAGGGCATTAATAAGCCTCTGAAGTCATATTACTCAAACTACACTGAAACGTCGCCACATTTAATACAATAGCCGTTTTGTGTGACAAGGATAGAATAGAACTATTATAACTTCAAAAACGTGTAGCTTCTCCATAATTATTTCCACCTTTTTTTGCACAAGGCATGTTTTTCCTGCTATATTTACAGATTAGTTTACTAAGAACCGTAAGAACTATACTAAATTGTTTATGGCTTCGCCGAAAATCTACTCTCAAAATTGAATTTTGAAAGTGCGATGTGAGCCTGCGTGTGATGAGTATCAGGATTGAAAAATTATGCGTTTTATGACTATGTTCAGACAGGTCTACAATAAAACTTGAATCCCTATACCCACTTCTGACTATTTTCAATAGATGAATGGCTAATCATCAAAACATTTGCCTCTAGATTTCTAAAGGTGTAAGTAACGGAATCGTGAATGGCACTCCGTTATTCGTGGTCAAGATTGAGCGACACATTGTCGAACCTTCAGGATATATTCATCAAACGTTGACGGTGCTTACTCTAAGAGGTATTGGACATTGACTTTTTTTTTTACTTTTTGGTGAAACCAAGGTTAACCGACATAGCACGAATCATTGGCAAACTTAAGAAACAGTGGGAGGGGCACATTGACACGGATGGCCGATAGAGCCGAAATATTCTGGAGTGGCGACCGCGTACCAGAAGGTGCAGCGTTGCAAGAACACCCACAAGGTGGGCCGATAACCTGGTGAAGGCCACCGGGATCCGCTAGATGCCCGACCCACAGGATACCCAGCATAAGTCGATCGTACATTTGCACATTTGTACATCGACTTATGCTGTGGTGGCTGACTAGTGGGAGGCTTATGTCTAGCATTGGACATCTTGCGGCCGAAATTATGTACATTTTATTGGGAACTTAAGTTTATGTGAACTCGTCCGCTCTGTATTCGATCTTGTTTTTTATCGTCGTTTGTCTGATCTCAAGGTTATACTATAAGTCATGAGTGGGCAGACAATTGCTACATTTTTCATGTGAACCCACTGCTGCACGTCAATCCCGAAAAAGACGAGATAGAACAACACGGACCATTGCGCGAGACCTGGCGCAAAGATCTTCAACTAATGTCCGACTTCCTAGATTTCAAGGTACATCATCATCTTCACCATTCTTTTACCCATATCCCGATTGATTAAGGGACAACGCAACATTTCTTCCACGACCACTATATTAGTTCACAGACTATTATTATATCAACTACCAGTTGTTCTCTTGTCTAGCGATAATGTTCTTGTACATAATACAATTGTCTTTGTGCGTCGTTTCTTGAGGTAGCCTCTACCTTTAAATATTAATTCCTTTAATATTATCCACAGAGTACCCGTGAATCAGAAGGAGGGCGCTACGTCACGGAAAGTGGAACCCTCACGGGCACTGTGCGGGACTACCTCCAAGCGATCCTCCTGCTCCGGCCGCAAGACACCCTGCACTTCACCAGGCATTACTTCGGCACAGTGCTCTCAGCCCTCGACCTCCCACATGATGACTACTTCGACCCCACTTCCAAGCACGTCCGATACTATTTCTTTGAAGAATGATTTAGAATCTTTAAGACAAGAAAGAGTAAACCAATGGAGTCCTAATGAAAGGCAGCAGGTCTGTGCTCAGCTTCTGCAGAGACCCCGCGGCATGCGCTTCCCTACCACCATCGCTATCCCCAGTAATGACGGACCTGTGGTTCCACTTCTACCAACCAATTTTGTGTTTTATGTTCGCGCAGTAGCATTCATTTGTATACTTTATCATGCATTCAGCGTAGGCCTTATTTCTATGAAAACTATTTTTAAAATTATGGTAATTTATATTAGTATTTAGCCTAATATCTAACTATCTTTTAATACGTTTTCTGCGTTTCTTAGTACCATTTACGTTTAGTTTTAGCACTTTTTTCTTTATTAAACTTTTCTTACAGAATTATAACAAGTAGATTAGGAATGTATTAAAGGTATATGTGATCTATGAATGATTGGTACAGATTGAGCCGAAGAGGGCCAATGAAAGTATTGTAGTGAGTAGCGAATAAAAATCTTTTCGTGACTAAATTGCTCTGGCGAATTTTTTCAACTGTAGCGAAATTATTGACTGTAGTAAAATAATTTTTTAACAAAATGAAAAGGATAGAAAAAATGCATTGTCTTTTCTTTTAAAGTTATTGGTAGTGGACTTCTGCCAGCTTGACATCAAAAGTCACACATGCCCTTTTTGTCTGGCACTTTAAACAGCAGGTACTACAGTAATTTAAAATTAACTAGAAGATATTTTATAATTTTTTTGAGATAAAAATCTCAACAATATGACCTCTTATTTTCAAGAAAAATAGATATTGTTTAGCAAGGGCACTATAAAAATAAATGTATGTACGTATCTAATATTAAACTATAAACTATGATATATTATGATCAGACAGCTGTATTGTCCATCACTGAATATGAAAAGTACTATATATGTCGAGCATTCTTACCATGAATATGGTAAGATTTATGAGAAAACGTGTCTAATATTGCTCACTTAGGTATTCGTAGTAGTATATATTGTATACATATATTCAGCCAAGGGATTTGCGTATGTCACACAAGATCCCTCCAAACAAAATGACAAAACTGCGCCGGAGAAGGCCTTGGGACACGAAAAGAATTTTAATTTTTTGTTCCTTTTGCACAAAGGAATTTATTATTAAGTCTCCGCATCACAAGCATACGATATTATGTGAAGGACAGCCCCAATTCTCACACACCTTTCTTTCAAAGAAGAATTTATGAATAAATACGTTTTGGCTTTTCGATTACTTGACAGGTTGTGGTCGGTCTTACATATTCAGGTATCGTTTCGTATTTACTGCTCGGACTGCAAAGGTATTATTATTTTCAGTGATTTTGGGGTGTATTTTACATAAAATTTATTTATAAGTTAGTTATATGTGAATTTCTAATTACATTACATTCATCAGTACAACGGCACCATAATTACTTTCACGAACAAAGGTTTTCATAAAACATTCACTCTACACAACAACACATTTTGTGGTTTTAATATCACTTCTACTGTGGATTTAATATCATATGGACCCTTTTTCTCTCTTTCTACCTTTCTTCTCCGACCCTTTTTTCTACTCCCCAGAATCGATATTTGGTTGTAGACTTTCGGGTTTTTAACCGACTTCAAAAAGGAGGAGGTTCTATGTTCGGCTGTTTTTTTTATAACAACGATATGGTAACTTCTCTCTCGCGCCGACACAAATGAGATTATAATGTTCTAATTGTCTTAACCAAGATTCAAGATTCTTTATTTGAAATATACATGATGGTCTTTTAAATAAAAAGGTTTCACATATTTCGCTGACTTGGTTCAGCATGCAAACTTAAAATTTAAATACCTAACACAACGTACTCGTAGTTAAGACCAATGAGACCGTAGATTACTATCTGTTCTTAATCAAAGATTTTGGTCCAACTTAATTTAAATTTTGTTTACAATATTACTATTAAGCTCCATCAACCTAAGTTGGCTAAGCGTTAGAAGTTTAAATTAACTTGTTAGGGACGAACGCGACGGCTCGGTGGCTCGTAGGGCAATACAGTTTGCAAACAAGACTAGACGGGCCTCTGGCTACCATTGCATACAAATTGGCAACCCTTAAATTACAATATGTGAGTTGAATGTGCTAGTAGGTACGTATAATAATAGTTACCTACTAAATGTAATAACAGAAGTTTGTGTTATTTAATAGGAAGGAGTTTACAAGGTGATATACGGAGAAGATACCTTTTTCGGGGTACAATATACGTGTAAAAATTATTCGGTTTAGGAACGAAACCTAACCTAGTACTGCAAGCTCAAAAGCTGCGTTTTCAATTCACCGAAGATGCTTACTAACACTTCGGGTACGGGTCTTTCTCATAACAATAAACGCCATAAAAACCGAATATGTAAATGTAATCCCAGAATCATCTAGATATCCCGATGGGGAGATTTTGTAGGATGACCTGCCTGGATGAAGGGTTTTTTTTTTTAAGAAAGCTACCGATTTTGAATACATAAATGTAATTTAAGTTCGTATTGCGCTGAAATGTTGCATAATTATACGTATCTGTTATTTAGCGAGGGCCGTATCCGTCATAATCAGCTTATAGTGTTTGTCTGTAGGTGCGGTGGTGCGGTGAGTGTGGAGCGTTCCAGGTGACGCTAAGCTTCTTTAGATACGTTTGTGTTGCATTTTACTCACACCTTAGTGTATGTAAATGGGTACAGTTGAGTTAAGAACAGGACTGTGTGGAATGGCTGAGCAATGGTTTGTTTTGAACATTCTTAGGACTCTCGTTGTCCAGAGATTGGTAACGTAAACAAAGTTGTAAGAGTTTTTATACGGCATACTAGTAGTGCGTATACAAATAAGCTCTAGAGCCTATCGAAAAATATGTGAACGGCAATTTTCACACATGAGAACCTCCGATGATATCTTTACCTTGGTAGTCAGCTTCTGCATTCAATACTATGGGGAAGTCGTCAATTTTTTTCATAATAATCATCATCTGCCAAGCCTTTTCTTGACTATGTTGGGATCGGATTTCAGTCTAACCGGATGCAGCTAAATACCAATATTTTATATGGATCGACAGCCTATCTGACCTCCACAAGCCAGTTTAGTACTGGAAACGATACTCCTTAGTAAGACTGGTTGTCAGACTTTCTGGCCACTGACTACCTGTAACTACTGCCAAAGTTTTCTTCATAATATTATATTGCCCCTTGATATTTGTTTCCATAGGAGGTGCAACTGCTCTGTAATAATTAGATAGATTTTTTGCAGTATAATTAATTGTAATATCATCATCATCTGCCGAGCCTTTTCCCAACTATGTTGGGGTCGGCTTCCAGTCTAACCGGATGCAGCTAAATACCAGTAATTTACATGGAGCGACTGCCTATCTGACCTTAACAATCCAGTTAGTACTGGGTAAGACGATACCCCTTGGTAAGACTGGTTTTTGGCTTAACCTAATTAATTGCAATATAATGAAGTTCAATAATTATACAGAAATAATCCATGGAAATATAATTATTATATTTCCATAGGGTATTTCTGTAATGTGATCTGGTATTACAAAATAATATGTAGGTAATATTATATTCGCTGCCAAAAACATTATACTCAGAAATGATTTAATTTTAGGTAGTAGGTACCATAATACCATTTACCCACGGATATAACTCCTCCCGCAAAAAGCTTTCGTCATATTATATAATTACGAGAAGTATTAAATCGTGTAAAGTTTTTGATAGGATCATTTTGTAATTCCCGCAAACGCGGGTAGACAAAACAAGCTTAATTTATAAGACGTATCTCACGTGTGTACATTTAAGTACCTACAAAATTCCTAACGTACGGTTGACAAAAGTAAGTAGGCTTATTTTATGTTTAGAACAACTTTTGCCGTGGTGGTCATGTAAGTGTTATGAGTACCAACTCGCAGTCTGGATTTGTGCTCTGTTGATGGCAATAGACTTACCACCCATTACCTACTCGAGACTTCAATATTACTGGCGAAATGTGGATGTTGGTAGCACCCTGACCTTCAGGAAAACGGGCGTGATGTTATGTATGTAGAAATAAAGGATATAGAATAGGTTATCTGTACTTTGTTGAGAAGATTATGCCACTTACTTCTAGTAAGTATTATATTGATGCTCTGTGGTAAGAGTAGAGTTACCACTTATGTATTGTACATCGGGCTGGTGTCCGCTACTCCACGTCCAAGGCGTGTATTTTGTGTTACCACTTATATCAAACATGAAAGCAGCTATTAACCTACTTTCTATACTTTTAACGTTATCGTGATAATGGTAACACGATACTGCATCTCAAAGTACCTATCGACGATTTTATCTTGCTCTTTGACCCAGATTTATTGGACCGATATTCATAATATACAATTTGTGTTTGGTACGGTTATCGAAAAATATAACGTTTTAATGGTCGCTTGAATTCTGATTTTGAGTGAATATGCTTTGGAAGAGGAGTTTGTTTATTTCAAAATCGCTTTCGGCGTGCGTCTGCTTGCAAATCGAAAATTATACCATGGCAATTATCTCGATTACAAGTTACAGTAGGTATAACATAATAGCATAATCAGCCTATAATGTTCCCACTGCTGGGACACAGGCCTTCTCACTATGAGAGGGAATGGGCCACGTGGGCCCAGTGCGGGTTGGTAGATGTCACATGTCTTCGAATTTTTGGTTCTAGGACATGCCGGTTTCCTCACGATGTTTTCCTTCACCGTTTTGAGAGCAGTGGTGATGAAATAAATTACACAAAGTAATGCGCCTGGCTGAGTTCGAACCCACGACTTACTGCTTGTAAGTCGCGACCGCCACCACTGGGCCACCGTTGCTCTCAAAACGGTAGGTATGCTATGTCCTAATCAGTCGTAACTCAGGTCAGTATTATGTGCCATGCTCTGGCGCACAGCTACCATTTTAGAAACCCATCAATTAAATCTTAAAATGATGTACCTGTGCCCACGTCATATTTTATTTATGTGCCAAAGGCCTTGGAAGTTGCGGCCCTACCACCTATATTAATCGATAGTTGGTATCAATACAAACAAGTTATATTTGAGGCAAAATGTTCTAAAGCGTCACGTTTCCGAGCTATCAAAGTTAAAGTCCATTCACTGATGGCCATCACACAGACTTTTATATAACTAGCTTATGCCCTGTCACCCGCGTGGTGTAAAAAAAATCCGTTCAGTAATTTTTCACCTCGATCCATTTCGCATATTTTATAACAGTAGTAGATAAGATTAGTCTCTCAATTTCCTCTTTTTCACTTTAACATGCTCTTCATTGATTGACTTAACATATACAAACACTATTTTCCCGTTTTCCCGACAAATTCTTTCTTTTTCCTGAAACAGAACTGCAAATTCACCCAAAATTGATACAAACGTGGTGCCAATCCCGATTTCAAGCGCTCAGATGGCCAATTTGAGGCTAAAATTTGCCAAACACTATCTCATCTCAATGGACTGCGGCCAGTGTCAATCTAACGATAAATTACGTTAATTGTCAACGTTTTATTGGACAGATGATTCATACCATGGGGAAATGAAGTGAACCACGTCACTCTATCTGGTAATTAAATCGTTATTTCTGTAACTTTGTAGCCATTGCTGTTCCGGAACTGACTTAGTAATTTTGCGCAATTCTGTCATATCTTAAAGTAACCATTTTGTAGCTATTTGAGTTTAAACGACATAGTTAAGTTGGTTTTACTTGCAGTTGCCATTTTGAAAAGTTGTACCCTGCATCACAGAAAAAGTAGGTCATAGTATGTATGTACCAAAAGCGTATTATCCTTTATTCAAAAAATGCAGTGGCCTATATTGCTGACAGGCCCGAAAATGAATGTATGCTGCATTTAAAATAACAGGCGCTTAAATTTTGACACGTTCGTGCCCTCCCCAACGTGGCCGTAAACCGCGAAAGTTCGTTCAGTGTAATAAAAAGTTAATACTTGGCGCAGGCGGGGCGGGTTGGATTGCGCATTACTTGCTACATTATAAACAAGTCTGCCTGTGACACCCCTCCTTTATGACCCCCTCTCGGCGGACGGCATGCATAATTAAATCTACGCGGTCAAATTAGCAATTTGGACCCCCAACAATAGGACATAGTTCAGTTTAAGCGTCTTTATTGTCCAAACAAATTTATTCAACCATTACTGTGCTCAATTAGCGCACAGTAACTACACTGAAACAATTTCAGGACTTGTTTTTATTATGTCTTCGTTGCGGCTGTTTTGTTCCGGCGTAAACGAATTTGTTTTAAGCCATTTTAATAATGAATGAAATATCGTAAAGTTAAGTTTATATCGGCTGTAGTGGGCGCTAGAGGGCGCTACAGTGATTAATGGATTCCTGATAATTGCACGTCTTCTGTTTCTGTTCTCTTTACTTTTTAATTAAAAAATTGAGATTCAACGACCGACTGGATTGAAATTCAAAGTTTTTGATTTTGAAAGCGGTTCATATGGGGAACATTCTTTTCATAAGTGGAAACAGTGTAGCATTGTTTGATTAAATATTACTAAGTATATTCAACAAACATACATTTTCAATTAAAACCGCCAGTGTTTATCAAACTTACACAACTATTATTTTAGCATGAATTCATAAATATTTATGTTCTTGCAATCGAGCTTCCAATAAAGTGTGGCGTCGATAAGTATATGGAAATTCAGCAGCTGGGTGGCAGAGCAGGCGTGCGCGCCACTGATAACGGATTTAGGGCTGTTTTTCAATCGGTTGGCGCCACAATCCGGCCATATTATTAGCGATAGATATCGTAATGGTAACACACAATCTTAAATCACTCGGCAAAATAAACAATTTGTGCGCTATGTGTGTTTTACTAGCTTGGTTAGCTCGGTAAATGATGTTTACTTTTGATTTTATGCATGTAGTGTACACCGCCATATTTCAAAGCTACGCCAATTCCATCACTAATTCAACGCGGAAATTAATTAATAGTACCGCTAAATACACAGTCGTAATGTATTCATATAATTATGATATTTAACTAACTGAAACGGTTACTCGTCAAAGCTTTAGATCAAAATTTTATTCCGGGATCCTAGAATTAATTTAAACTTTGCATTTAATCTTGTTGGCTGACGAAACTTTTGCAAAGTGAGATAAAGTATCACCTAAAACAGCAGAGTTCCCAACGTTATCAGAGATAACGTGGCGGACATACGGGCGGCTTGTTTGGTGAACTGAATTAAGATCAAAACAAACTACGAACTTTGCATAGAAGTGTTCGTACACACGGTGGAAGAGTTCACAAGCGCTTTTAGCGGAAAAAGTTGGCGTTACAAAATGAAATGAGTTTGTGTTGGCAGAGTTTATGAGTCTTTGTGGACTAATTAGTTTTTTAAAAGTTGTGTTTAATAAATTAATAGTGAATTTGTTCGTAGAAAGGACGTGTAAACATTGGAGATATTACCCGCAGTTCATCCAACTTGTTCAAAGCCTCTATAAATTAGTATGCTTTTGATAGTCAACCTTCCAGATTTATTCGTAATAATCAAAGCATACAATAACGAAGAATCGCTTCTAACCCCTCTAGGGGGAACAGCTTAATTTTACTTTTTAATTAATATTGTAAAGGCGTTACACAATCGGGTGTCAAGGGAGCAATTTTGCATAAAGATGAAATTTTGCATAGGTTGCTGGAAAGGGAGTAGACTACTTTATAATTCCTTGTTTTTACAAAATAAATAACAAAAGATAATTTTTTAAAATGTAGTCTGAATTTGTGCCTAGTTAGACGTAGTAGGCGGGGGTTACGCAGAGGTGTATCTAATAGTACACTCACATTTCGCCAGTTATGTTTAAGCCCCATGTAATAGGGGGCGAGCCTATTACCCACAAATCTAGACTCCGCGGCTGCTACTGAGACATTCCTGATAGAAAAACCAAATAACACTTTGCCCGACCCTTGTATCGAATCCAGGACCTCATGCTCTGCAGTCGCCCTTGCGACCACTAGACCAACGAGGCAACGAGCCGTATTAGGCCTACTCCATGTTACATGGGGTTATACATAACTGGCGAATTGTTAATGGACTATACAAGGCGTACTTTTGTCGAGTTATACGAACTTGAATATATGGAGCACCTGATTTGTTTCGCGACTTTTTGTTCTTTTTATGGTAAAATGGTTATAATTATACCACAATGACTCCGTTTTGGGTTAGTTCTATAACACCTTGTAGATCGCTGCCTACATCTGACGACAACAGCGCGATATTATGTGGTGTTAAAAATATATCCTGACTGAAACGCGAAAGTGTCTATTTATAAAAACATGTCTGTTACTTTTTATCTATAATTGGACGAGTTCTAAACAAGGAAAACGGAGGTGAAGTGTACTTGTAGATATTATTATAACTTCGTAGACAATTAGGCTTCGTTCAGAAGTTCTCGTTTTCCTGTATATCTACCATGTACGGGATTGAATCAAAATATTCCACGGAGCAATTTTCCGCTACAGATTTACAATGTATCCGCGGGTTCATTTGCTTGTATCAAGTTTAATCCGTTTTTATCATTTTATTTTCGGCAGGTATTTATAGGAATGACTAGCTATGGTGGCTTTGCCCGCGTGGAGTTCGATGATAGTCCCACGGGATCATACTACCGGGATAAAAAGTGTCCTAGTATCCAGGTTATAAACTATCTGTGTGCTAAATTTCATTCAAGACCGTTCAGTAGTTTTTCGTGAAAGAGTAACAAACATACATCCATCCTCACAAACTTTTGCATTTGTAATATTAGTAGGAAGTAGGATTGTTGTCAGATCTACCGTATTAATAAAGTGGTTGCCCAAATGCCCAGTCTTTGTCATGAAATCTAGAAGTAAAAAAATCCGTAAAGTAACACAATCGTCACTTAAAACAACCAACAGAATACAAGGATCTGCGTAGCTGCTACGGCGTAGCAAACTGCTACGAGGGCTACGCCGAAGCTTTCGAAAATACTATATAATTTATGGCAATTTCCAAATGACCAACACGAACACTACATAAATGAACAACATGATGTTGATGATGAACTTATATAGTTTAAACAATGTCCCACTATTTTTTATAGTGGCAGGTAAGATATTTTTTCTTTAATTTCCGCAAAATTTGTTGAATTCGGAAAGCTCATTAAGCTCAAATGCGGAGCTAAGATTAAATGTAAAACGTATACCTATAATTGTAATTATTATCAAACAGCGTCTTACGGAAGTTTCTCAATCCCAACGCAATACTGGTTTCTACTCGACCAGTTCACAGAAATAGAGCGAACTTCACGTTGGAAATATGGATATATTCTGGAAATAGAGCTCTCTCATTAGTTTATTAGTAATATTTTTTTATTTTTTATTGCGTCATCTTATTAAAGCTTTTAGTCGAGTCAAGTCGAGTGATTATACGACATAATTTGTTTGTAATGACATATAGTGTATCGTTTAAGTAGTATTTATTATAAATATTCTTCTTAATAAGAAGGCTCTGTTTATTTAAATATATACATACATAGTTATAGATACGTATATTTCTGTTTAGCGGACCTGACATTGATACTAATGTACACAATAGTTATTTCCCAATATGGACGATTTTGTGACAACAATAATATTGTATGAGCTCACGTTATTGTCTCATATAGGCATACTGCCTTACACAAGGATTCTCTGAAATTTAGGCCACTGTCGATCAAAATATGTGGATATTAGAACATTATAATATGCCAGAAATGTGAAATGGTATTACGAAACATTTTCCCATCTCAATAATCATGTTTATGAGAATAGTTTCCATAGGTAGATGACATAGTTTTCTCTAAAAGGTTTTTATGAACGTTTCAAAAGTTATATTGTGGATACAAAGCCATCTCTCCCAAAATGTACGAGATTTGTAACTGAGCTAAAATTTTTTTAATTGTAATAGTACATCTTTTGTTTTATTTCGATATGCAACCTAACATTTAACTAAGACAGCTTCTACGGTTGCTCAGGAAGGCTGTTCTCTGACAGCAGCTGCATGATAGAGCATGGCTTTCACAACACGTCATCTTACCCCTCCTGCACCACGCAGGTACCTTAGGCTCCGTCTCAGTGGGCCTGTAGTGACTCTTGGACCCAACGACAAGTTCTTCTTGAAGAGATCGGGGGTTATATCACCACCTCTTAGGCTGCCCGTCCATTGAAGCGAAGAAGAGAGATGTAGAGCGGAGCTGTGCAAATATTAACTAATAGAATTGCATAAAATCGGTTTTTGTGGTATGGACGTGTGATGCGGAGGAATAAGGAAAATGTATGTGAGGAAAGTTTCCGAGTGCCTATGAATGTGGGTGGGTATAAGAGTAGAGGAAGACAAAGACACGATGGATGGACTGTGTAAAGGATGATATGGCAAGAAGGAAGGTCTCTGATGAGATGACGAGTAATAGAGACGTATGGAAGACATGCTGCGCCGCCCCAAATTAATTGGGATAAGGGCAAGAGAGTTATAATGATGAATTGCATAAAATCTAAACCCCGCTCCGCTTCGCTCATTCTGTGCAATTGTATTGGTCAACATTTGCACAGCTCCGCTTCTCTCTTGTCTTCTTCGCTCCAATAGTCAGGCAGCCTTATAGCAGTATTACTTTAATGTGGGAAAGAGATGGACCTATACAGGCCATCTACCTCCATCTCCATACTGAAGTAAGATTTAAGCAAAGAGAAAGAGACAGCTTTATAGCTTTCGCCCAGCAGTGGGACAGAGTAGGCTAATATATAAAGAAAAGCTAAGGGCCTTTGCACACCACGTTTTTTTATGCGCTGACGATGCGCGTAGAACGCAATCAGGACGTTCAGCACACGCAAGACTGAAGACGAGTTGTTACCTTTACACACGATCTTTGCGTTTTTATCGCTATAAACGCGCGTTTGTAGCGATTCATCGCGCAGAAAGCCGCCGCCGGAACCACAGTGTTACGATAGCGACGCTCGAGACAACTCTGCTTACGATTGAAACGCGCTGTAAGCGCACGTTTGAATCGATACAAACATTTAAAATCTGCTAAAACGTGTTAGTAACGCGCAGAGGACGCGCTTATTGAAAATGCGCGTCGACAGCGCATAGAAAAAAATTGGTGTACAAAGTACCTAAGGCTATATAGCTATATAGGCAAACTAACATCAAATCAATATACGTGACAGTCTCTTCTAGTCGCCTGATGTCGGCGTCTGTTTGTTTAGCGACTAATTAGTCAAAGTTGGCCAAGTTGGGCGTTTGTCGGTTTATTCAAGCGGACAGAAGCTAAGGTTTCCATCTTTCTCATGGGGACACCTACTTTGATTTATAGATGTATAGCGATTTGTGATTGGATAAATAGCTTGTCAATTTGTGGTTTGCCGAAAAGAAGGTTGAATATGATTGAATATTAGTGTTTAATATATAATATGTTAAAAAACCCTTTCGGCCCGAAAGGGGCATATAGGTATAACAATGACATTACCAAATAAAATAAAAAACATAAAATACTCCTGAAAGTAAACATATTAATGAATTTTAAAATCCATGATTTTTGTACTCAAATTATCCAACCGATCCATAGTCACACCAACATTTCCCAAAAATTCAACAACTTTAATAATGTGATAAAACCATATTCGGTATTAGTATGTTCGATCGTCAATTGTTTGTTTATGACGTCACAACCCGAGAAACGACCTGAGTGTCGCCGCCCGCGCCCCTGTGTTGCCGTGTAAGTTGCCTCATTTTAGTACATTAAATTAAATTTATATAGGGGTAATTTTTTTCCTTGTTAGCCAAAAAGGATAAAGAATCTAGTCTCGATATCTAATAATACTCTCACGGATCGGACAGGGTTTTATTAACATATTGAATAAGTCTCAAACCCGTCCTCGATGTGTTTAGTAAGGCTAAGTACCTGGCTGCAGCAAGATTTTCCAGGCCTGAATCCAGCTTGTTCTGATGTCGAATTGACAACTCATTTGTTTAAAAAATTAAACCTATTAAAATTAAAATTACCTTTTTCAAGGCGTATTGCCAAACCTTCTACTCGTGCAGCCTGTGGGTGAACTATACGCAGATGGCCTTCAATGTCCTGCGTATATAATAATGGTTTTAGGAAGCTGATAGGGCTTGCGCGCTACTGCAGTGCATCTCAAATGTTCGCAGACCCACGTTGATGATTTCTACGGTGGCATCAGGAAAAGAGTTGGGTCAATGCTAGACAGATTGCGTGGGAGCACTGACATCCTTAAGATACTGGTTCATAAATTTGAAAAAACACCTGTTAGGCACTGGGTAGATTTATTTATTTAACACTTTAAGCACAAAAGTACCGAGGCGGACTTAATGCCATAGTCATTTTCTACCAGTCAACCTTTTAGTGTAGATTTACACAAATCGATTCGTTACCTAAATCCCACAAAATATGCTAAATAAAATGTATATACTAACATAGTTTTTAAGTTGTTGTTTTTTTTTTTTTTACTAATACTGTGGTGTTTTGGCCGAAATAAATAGTCAAAAAAATAAAATAATAAATTAGAGTTCGTCCTGTCAGCAGTATCTCTGTGCATCAATCTACAATAGATTGATGCACACTATACTGCATTTATACCGTCGTTTTTTTACCGTCAGCTTAAATTCGTATCTGTCAGTAAATAAACTTTTCAATATCAGTAAAACGTATGTACCTACGTATTGTACGTTTTACCGATAGTTCGGGAATTTGGAATTCGACAAACTCAATAGCAGGTGCGATTTTATTGTGTTAAATGGACGCGTGACAGATTGGTCTCACAGGCTTTTAGATCGATTCCGTAAATATTTTCACAATGCCAGGAAATGAGCAATTTTTTTGTTTATACTTAATTACGATTTATGGAACATTGAATCGGAAATAGGCTAGTTGACTAAATTTCAAAATAATATTAAAACGTT
Source organism: Noctua fimbriata (assembly GCA_905163415.1). Classification (NCBI taxonomy): domain Eukaryota; kingdom Metazoa; phylum Arthropoda; class Insecta; order Lepidoptera; family Noctuidae; genus Noctua; species Noctua fimbriata. Next base: position 9,813,795 of record LR990932.1, read on the forward strand.
ACCTGTTTATCTATTTTACCGTAAAAATATATAATTTTTAAAAAAATCGATCATTTACAATATATATTTTGCTTTTTAATATGCCGACTTACATTTACCGCGAAAACGCTTCAGACAGCCTGTCAACGTGATTGACGTCACGCCGTGCCAAACAAACTGAGTGTTTATGCGAGTTATCAGTTTTGTTCGTATAACTTTAATTTAAAACGAATTCCTCGTATTACAAGCACTGTATCGTACCCCAATGTTAAAGTACAGCTATAAACACGCCTAACAAACTATTTATTTATGTGCCAAACAGTGTAAAATACGACAAAAGTGGCTTAACCTTGCAAGGAGAAATGATCTTCATAGTTTATCTTTAGATTCAAGAATGTACTTTTGTGAAGATTATTTTGATATAAGTACCTTCACACCTACCAACCTATTTCTAAATCCGAGCTGTACAACTAACGAATGTTGCAAAAAAACTATTTTTCTAGTTTTTATTTTGATAAGGTTAAGTTGTTGTGCCTTATGTATAATCGTCCAATTTAATGTTTTTATATTTTTTGCAATATGTTTTTCTATTTTTCTAGTTACCAAATATGGTTAATTATATGGAGTATCAGATTAGTTATAGTGGTATTATTATAGTCTTGTTCAAATGTCACAACAGTAATGGTGTTTCTTTGGCACGGCGTGACGTCACGATTTTTGATTAGCGTGTAATTTTAATTTCTTTAAAATATTAATAATCCTTATTTTTAATAATGAATATTTCAGATATTTTGTTTTTATAAATCATAATTGATCATCAGAAAAGCTAATCCAACCGATTTATTCTTAGTGGACACAAGCCTATTGAATTGGAATAGATAATAAATTCATTAGAATTTGAAAAAGACGAAAAACTATCACAATTACCATGGAAAATTCTTTTCTTCCGTAGTCTACTTTCAAAACATATTTTTAAACATCATTCAAGCATTGACTTTGATGGTTGTAATAGCTCTATATTTGATTTCATCACCATACCTTCGTATTTCTAAAGTTATAGGATAAAGTATCTAGATGATTCTCGAAGCGCATCCTTTTCTTTAGAGATCTGTAAAGATGTTAAACCTTAGTCTCCAAGAATTATTTTTATAATATATCAGTTATGTTTAAGTCCCAAGTAATAGGGGGCGAGTCTATTGCCATCAACGGGGCACAAATCCAGGCTCCGTAGCTGCTATTGAGAAATTCCTGATGGAAAACCAAATAAAAAGTTGCCCGACCTGGGAATCCACCCAGGACCTCATGCTCAGCAGTTGCACTTGCGACCACTAGACCAACGAGGCAGTTTACTAATACTGTTATAATTATAAGCATCCATGATCAGTAGGTATTGTTAAATTATAGATATTAAAAGGATCAGCTTATTAATAATTTATGAAACAAGTGTTGGTAGGATTGCGGTAATTAAAATTGGATATCATTAACGAAATAGCAGTCATAATTATTATTCTGCAATTGCGTTGCGATCATGGAACTAAAACGTTAATATTGTTTTCAATAAGTTTCTGGTTTCGTAATCCTTTGATTTAATTGGATCCCTAGTTGATGTTTAACATGATATACCTGAAGTGCTTAAATTCGATAATAAATGAGTAACTTTGAAAAAATAAATGGCAACATTTTTACACAGGAAATTAATAGTGGGGCTAACATGGCCAGAGATCACACGGGATAGAGAGGTATGGAAGGAGAAATGGGAGGCCTTTGCCCAGCAGTGGGACACGATGTAGGATAGTAAAAAAAATGGTAATCATTTAAATAGGTTGATTTTAATTTGAAAATTTGGTCAAATTAAGACTTAATGATAAAATGAACCCATAAAACTCAGTTAAATTAATTTTAAAGAAAATGGCGTCTAGTTAGTACGCAGCTAACAGTTTTTAATTTGGAATAACGAGAATTATAATCTGAAGCTTTACTGAAATTGGATTGGACCAAGTTTCGTAGACGAAAATTCTTAAAACTTTCTTTTACGGCAAGTTACTAAGAGTTATTATTGTATTCTTTGTTCTTTATTCGTGAATTCTTTTGGGTAGGTACATTCGTCTTTTTTACGAAGACATTATGGCTGTGATTTTATTATTTTTTCATAAGTTTCGTATATCATTATGAGCTGTATTGTTATTGCCTTTTTTAGAGCGTGGAGGGTTCAATAACTGTGGTTATTATTACTAGGTATCATTATTATACTAGTGTTAAAGATGAAAGTCGTATACGATTTTTTTTGTTTATGAATGTATAAAATTATAGTTTGCATCTAGTGTTGGCCTGACAACATGTTGATTGATTAACTTCATTTTGTTTATTATGACAATGCATAATTGAGCAAATTATGAAATAAATAATAATTATAATAATGTTTTATCTGCAATTATACACGTGTTTAATCCTGAGTTTTTACACAACTAAATCCGGTGAGAGCTCTGCTTATTACACCCGCAATATAATTCACGCCGCGATAAAAATGAAAAAAAAAAGTGTAAAATATGCATATAAAATTAAATTAACAGCTGGCTCGTACAGTTTTTATGAAACTAAGCCAGTTGGTAGTGAATACGAAGCCTTTCATATTTCCAATAAATCGAATAAAACTAATTAATTCTGAACCGGTCGCCCGTATGTACTATTTTATGTAGGTTACATTACTGTATGTGTGTACTGCGGTTTACTTTGAACACTACACGTGCTTATTTATATTGATCGATTACTTAGATGTATACACAACGTGTTAACGTGTTACAATGAAGTGTTGGGGGTTAACTCAAGATCTAAAGTTCATGTTTGGAGCAAAAGTCTAAGTCGAAAAGTTTCTGTCAAACATTATTATCATCATCATCATCATTCTCTTGCCCAATTATCCCAGTTTTTGTCAAACATGAAATGGCAAAATATACTTATAAAGCAATATTATATAATATTTTAAGTTTGTTGGATTTTTGAAGTTTAAACACATCAAATTATGGATTTTTTTAAAACCTAATAAGGATAGTCACAGTTATAGTTACTATAGTAACTATAACTGTGACTATCCTTGTTACAGTTTCCTTATTAGGTTCAGATCCTTATTAGGTTTTAAAAAAAAACATAATTTGATGTGTTTAAACTTCAAAAATCCAACAAACTTAAAATGTGACAATACCATATTCGACATTAGTATGTTCGATCGTCAATTGTTTGTTTATGATGTCACAACCTGAGAAGCGACCTGAGTGTCTGTGTTGCCATGTAAGTATCCTCATTTTAGTACATTTAATTTAATTTTTATCGGGGTAATTTTTCATTGTTAGCCAAAGGATTACATAAATAGAATCTAGTGTCGATATCTAGTAATATCCTTACGGATCAGACAGGGCTTTATTAACATATTGTTTATGTCTAAAACGCATCCCCGATGTGTTTAGTGAGGTTAAGTACCTGATTTGATGTTATACTGTCACTTACGAGATATCGGGAGCTCAAAATAATGAACAATCACGGAAGATATTCCGTAAGTGACAGTATAAGTTTAGTTTTAAACCGTGAAAGCTTAAAACAGTGTCTGATTTGATGTTTTTAAACTTCTTGTATAATTGTGGTACATAGGCGGACTTTATGCCACAAGGCATTCTCTACTTACAGTCTACCTTTGGATTAAGTAGGACATCATCGTGATAGGATACAAACAAAATATCTTACTATAGTTTTCGCACGCGTTATTAGGAAAGCAGCAAATTTTCACCTTGTTTCCATAAGTTCCACTGCAACGGCAGGTACCTATGTCCCAACAAGTAGACAACGTACTACTGACAAAGGCATCAAACTACCTCGGTATAACGCTATGGCGGCATCTCAGGCGTGCCATCGACAATGCGGCTTTCTTGGTTGTCTGTGGACCTAAGTTTTGAGGCTTCTGTCATGCATGAGTTCATGGAATAGACTAAGAAAAGCCTGTGCTGACTGACTCCTGGGCAAAAGCCCCATTCCTTCCACTTCTCTCGATGGTGTGCTTCTTCTTGCTTATTCGCGAGAAAGCTAGCCAAGGCGTCCCGCCATCTTCTCCTCGGTCTACCGCAACCCCGTCCAGCTGTCTCAGGGCTCCAGTCTTGCGGTATTCGGGCCAACAGCTGAAAAAATAAAGCAAGTTATACTGTGTCTATCCTTATTTTGATATGCTTTCTTAATAACTCGTAAACTACATGAATAATACAAGTGTAATTTAAAAACAGCTAATTCTATCCTACTAGCTTTTGCAGCTGCAGATATCGTAACGTACAACTAACAAAGACAAGAAACTAGCTCGGTACTAATCGGTAGGACGCTATGGCGGCATCTCAGGCGTGCCATCGACAACGAGGCTCGATCCACGTAATCTCCGCTTAAGTCTAAGACGCTTGTCTACTTACTGCCTTTTGTGCACTTGCTGCGGTAATTTGATTTGTGCCGCTATGTGCTAATGTTACAGGCATATTGTGTTGGAAATAGGTATGCGTAATTTATGGAAAATTTTGATGTACGCTATTTAAATGTACAACTAAACTTATATTTTTCGTTTTATACATATTTTGACTTTAGGATTAAATAGGGCGTATCTTAATAAACAGATAATCTATAGGCTTACGACTCACAGAAACGCATACATGCATGTAGCATGTATGCGTATGCATGTATGCGATGCCTATCATGGCACTAAGATAAAATATTGTTTGGATGATTATTTTGATATCACCCTCTCTAGTGCACTTTTAATCTTTGGGTAGGGAGGTAAACTGGAGTGCAAAGGTGAAAAAGACATGCAATAATCTAAATTGTAGAGAGCTATGGAAAAACCAAGTCAAAATAGAGTGCGTGTCCACACACACACTTTTCAACGTTACAATTCGCTGAAAATCCCCGCTATGCGAGAGTGACAAATCTGTAAAAGGAATTATTGAGCATTAAACATCGACATCCCTTAGGCCTCCTGCAAACTGAACGCTCGTGAACGCCACTAGTGTTTCGTGACAGCCACTTTTTTATAAATTCTTTTTGGGCACCCACCACTTACCATATTTGAATACAATCAGAGTTGAAACTCATTAAAACGAAATACACCACTCGACTCCTTTATGGACGGGCAATACATTTTAAGGAGATCGTTTTTGAGATGAGACTATTATTTTTAGAGGAGTCGTTGATTTACAGTTTAAAAGAAAACACGCCCTATGGTGACGTTATTTTATTTCTCGTATTAATTTCAATCAATTCTTTCATTCGATACCCATATCATGGGAATGCATAAAAATTAACTGCGCCTTCTTTGGGAATACACAATATTGGATTTACAATGTCGTCACTTAGCTAACCATGCCTTGTCATCCAAACTAAATATGTTTGCAAAATTTCGGCTCAATAAGAAACCGGAAAGTGGGTCAAATTTAACTTCTTAGGTTTTTTACATCGTTACTTATTTAGTTACAGGTGCAGCAAATAAAAGCGTGTCAACTATAGTTGTCGCTGACAACAATTGACAGTCGCATGTCGCCCATGTGCAAGTGCCCTAAACAGGTCAACATGTACCAAATAAAACATGACGTGTTCAGCTTCAATTAGTAACAATGTACATTTAAATACCGATTTGCTAATGAGACTGGAAACATAGGTTGTTGATCGTGTTTGTCATGTCTATATTATATTAAAGGGTGGATGTACTATTCAGTTCGGTTTTGAAACTATTCGGCGCGATGAAGCTTAGGGGCGAACGTGGTTTTAATCTTACAGGGGTATATTTTAATGATGCCCGTCGCGGGATAGTCCTCGTATAAGGACGAGTTTACAATGCAGATCCTTAGTACACACGTCTGTAACAAATAGTTGTTTGAAGTACAGTCATAATTTAATTCTGGATGCAATTCAACCCAACATACAAAAGGAGGACTTATAGCCCGCGGCATTTGGGTCAGGTACCTGTGTACCTATGTACATGAATGTATGTATTCCCACTCTCCACTAAACCGTACTGTTCATGGCGTATATTGTTTTTAATTGGAGTTAGTTTTCGCATGTCAATAGATAGCTGGAAAATCCAGTGTTGTGCTATAAAATACTTTAATTATACACTGACTATACGACCCCTACACAGTTACAAGAACCGAGGGACTGAGGGAATATTAGTGAGAATAGACCGAGTAGAATTTCACCTTTTAATTAGCGTAGCAACATCGTCATAATTTGAGATGTACTGTGTAGGTACACCAGAAAACGATTGTGTTTCACTAAAATTAGTAAGGTTGTCATAATAACAAGGGTTCGCGTTTACCCGCCACACCCCGTCGTGAGTAACAACAAAAGGGTCCGTGCAGATATAAAACGGCGTCTTAGAATGAAAACTTTGCTATTGTTACTGCTGAGCCATGGGTCGCCGCATTGTTCAACTTATATTAAAGTGGGAGTTTAATACTTGAAAGGATTACTGTTAGATGTGGTCACGAGGCTATTACAACAAGGCGGGGAGAAGGGGGACTGCTTGAAGATTGTAGATTAATATTACGTCACAATGACGACGGAGGAGCATCCTTGTTATGATTAAATTTAATGAATCGCCTGATAATCTTGCGGAATTGCTTTGGTATGTTCTTTGATCCTTGTAGGCAGTTGCTGCACGTTTTTACGTCCTGTTTAAATAAATTCTTGTTCCATCAGGAATTTCTCAGTAACAGTCACGGAGTCTGGATCCGTGCCCGGTTGATGGCAATAGGGTCGCCCCCTATTACATGGGACTTAAATGTAACTGGTGAAATGTGGGTGTACTATTAGATACACCTCTGTCTAACCTTACGGGAATGACAGGCGTGATGTAATGTTTATTTTAAATAAACTGTGTGTATCGTACAATTTTAATTAATAAACTTGTTAAGAAGACAAGTACACTGAAAACAATTTTCTTGTCTTTTTTTTCTGCGTAAGAAGCTTAAGAGCATCCACCCAAAGTCTTAACTACTATAGAAGGTATCTTATTCTTATACCAGTTAATTACGAAATGAAAGTAAATCTACGTCTAGCTTCATTCTTTTCTAGGTCAGGTTGAATCCATTTTTTATAAAACAGCTTTATTAAACCCATTAACTGAGATGGAAGGCATCATGCTAAACTAGGATAATTCAGTAGCGATATTTATGACGCATTTCGAGCTTATAAGTTCCTCTGTAGTAAAACTCATACATTTGTAATGTAACCACTGAAATAAAGCTCGTGCGAGTAAGGAAGACTGGAAATCGAGCCAAATTGGACTCCTCGACGTTCAAGGTATGATATTCAAGTGGCATAACGAAATAATATAAAAGCAACCTGAAGCGAAGTCAAGAGATGCTGGAGACTGTTCAAAAATTAACTTTACGTGACAAACATTGTGAATTTTTTATTGCACTCTCTGGGAGCTCTTACGTTGTTTTCAGGTATGTGGTAAGACTGGATAAGAAATCTTTGTGTTCCGAGTAATGTTATTGTGTAGGTGTTTGTATCTGGACAAGGATTTTGATACCGTAGTTTCTGCATGGTCAGATCTACATAAATTAAAAATTAAAGCATAGTTGTTAGTACCTGTTTCAAATAATGGTAATTGTTTGTCACGGCTTCAGCCTTAACGGCGGAACGGATATCGACGAAATTTGGTATATGGATGGGTTTAGACAAAGAACATATTTTTAATCCCGGATATCCCCGTTGGTGTCTTATTTTCGGAATCCACACGAGCGAAGGCACGTGCAAAAGTCAGTAATTATTAAATATAAAAAAGAAAATATAAATGTACCTACCGCAGCTTTAAAACATTACAAATATGATAATGCATAGGACCCATAACCGCCACCGTAACTTAGACAAATTGACGGGTCTTAGTAATTAGTTTAATAAAGTCTCAGTTAACGACGTTTCAACACTCAACTTGTATACTTAGTGGCCTTAAGTTTAATGCGATTTTCTTATAAAGTATAACAAGGTAGCGTAGTGTCATATTTATAATATTTGATTTAATTTTTAGTTTTAAAGAAATTAGGTATGTCACTACAAATCTCATCATCTATTTACATATATATAGCTGAGTTAATAGTTAGGTACACAAATACAGAGATAGATAGATGGAGAAGTATATTTTGATACTTTAGTTACTAAGTACCTAGAAACAATCTAGACAAAAATATAACCTTAAAAAAATATTACCTACATACAATTTCTGATGGAAAAAGCCAATGAAAAGAATTTCTCCCGACCCGGGAATCGAACACAAGACCACATTCTCAGCAGTACCGCTTGCTATCACTAGACGAAAGAGGCAGTTATAAAATACGTAACATAAAACAAAAAAGAATAACGTGGTCACACCAAAACTTTTAATATAAAACTATTACTTTTCCTAATTACAGCGCTCACGCCTTCTCTTCAGCCACGTCGCAACTCTGCCGCGCACCTGTGCATGCCACTATTTTCACATAGCAACTCCTTCCTTCGTCAACGCAGATAAAACAAAGTAGTGTAACTTAATTAGAAAGTTCCGTTATTCATTCCGCTTTGATGAGAAACGCCCTTCAAGGTAGACAGGCACGTGGCTGCAAATGAGCTCTAACTTGATCTAATCTCTTTTGGGAAACTCCAATTTTAACTGTTCACAATGACAGTTCAGTTTGGAAACAGAAACCCCCGGAGAGTACCTGCCTGTAGTCTACGGTATGTACGTAGGTACAGTGAAACAAAGAGATAGGTGTACAGTTAGCTTACAGATACTTTCAAACTATGTTTTAGGCGTGCTGAATTGTTAAGTCTTGTGCTATATCCTTTTAGACAAGTCTTATTTTTTATATGACAGTTACACATCTTTCTTTAAAGCCAAGGCCAACCCATGGGCGGCATGAACACTCTGACACCAGGTTAGTCACTAACCACACGATAAAGAAAGACTTTGCACTCACACTGGGCAAATACATTTGACGCCTAAACAAAAGCAAATTTTTCGATTTTCCATTCCAGCTCAGTGCCGAGAGTATATTATTGCATGTAGGAATTTGTAGGAAAATCCTACAAACTACATGCAATAATATTGAGTAAGTTTCAAAAGTTTTTATTCTCACAGTAAAAAAAAATGTATGAGTAGTACAGTGAAATCATTTTTTTTTACTTGTATACGAAATAGTTTGCTCATCTGTACCTACTAGGTACAGAGTACCTCACCTTACAATCTCGATATAAACAGGATGATGTGGCGGAAAAGTTTTATTTTCTCCCATTTGTTATTTACGATTCAAGAGATTCAACAACAACATTTCCTGCAATATGGTTAGAGCCCAGGTCTACGTACCATTATGTATGTACTTTGTTTGTGGCAGTCATAATATTTTTCTGTTTTGCAACTTATTTTTTTGAGATTTTTTCCCGACTTAAGTGTGTCTGCAATGTGCTGTACAATCTAGTACAGGCTGGTATTTTTCTTTTGCTTTGACCGCGGTCTTTGTCTGAATAAACTAAGAGCTTTTAAAAATACCTATACATGAATTTCTGCTCCATTGTCTCGTTGATCTAGTGGTCACAGGCATCACTGTTGCAAATGAGGTACTGGATTCGTGTCGAGTGTCAATGGGTTATCCCATCATGATTTTTTTAGAGAAAGCTGGTTTTGGGATTCGTGCCCGGTAAATGGCAGGCTCGTTTTATACAAGGGACATAAACCATAACATGCGTAATGAGGGTGTACTATTGGTACATCTCTGCGTTACCCTTCGACAATTACAGGCGTGATGATGTGTATATTATATCGGTTTTCTTCAAAACGGAGCTTGTAGTTCCTTGGGTCATAAGTCTTTGACGTTCTAAAGTCCTTTCCAAGAATTCGCATGAAGAGCAGTGTTCATAACGTAATATAACACGCAATGAGAACTTAAGGTCACAGTTCATTAGAGCCACCCGGCACCCATCCCGCACCGCCTCGTCGCACGGCGTCAACTCGTTGTCGACAGGTGGTCCACGGGTGGACGCCGCGTTATCACCAAAACATCGCACGGTCAACCAGTGGATCCCGCGCGGTCAACAAGTGAACGCCGCGTGGTCAACGAGTGGACGTCGCTTGGTCCACGAATTTTCGAGTAGTCTGTTAACAATTGGAACTAGGTCCACTCGAGAACCGCGCGTTGGCAATGCGCAGTCAACACAAGGCAATGCGAGCAGCGAGTTGTCACCGAGTGGTCCACACGCCGTCCGCGCGTGGAGAGCTTACGACCGAGGCGATCCGGTGACGCTACGGAGTTGATGTAGTGAGCGCATACCCATAGAAGTCCATATAAAGAATACTAACCGCACGAGGCGAGGCGGTGCGGAGTGGGTGCCGGGTGGCTCTTATGAGCTGTGACCTTTAACCTTATTTTCCAAGCATATAGACCACAGGCTCTTCAGTGAATTCTAATAATAAGAATTTCGTTTAAATGTGCAAAAACTGTATAAAAGCTTCATACGGCGTAAGCGAAAGGAAAAGGTTAGTAATTTAGTCGAATTACTAACCTCCTCCTTTCTTAAGTCGGTTAAAAACACTTACTCGCTCATTAAATATTTTTAAATTTGATTTGCCAAATGAAATCGATAGGTAGGTGTTAAGTATGTTTGTATATTGGTAACTTATTGGTCTGCGGAATACGGATCATTAATTGATATAATTATCTTTGTTTAAATGAACCTGAATTCTGAATATAAAATAAATTTGTAAATGTAAAGGAATAAAGTGTGTACAGATGTCGGTTCCAATAAAAACATTGAATTGAAATTAAAGCCGTGATTATTGATACCTGTATTGTAATATAACTAGCTTTTACCGCGGCTTCGCTCGCGTTAATTTAGAATTTGACAATCAACTCTGTTTGTAATAATATAATTTAATCATGATTCGAAACACACGTGGTGCCATTTATTATCTTAAGAACGTTATTGTTATTTTCCTCGGGAACAGTGCTTTTTTTGGGGATGAAAGGTCCGTTTTTGTACACCTGACAACGTATATGTAAAATTTCAGGATGATTGGTTCAGTGATTTAGGCGTGAAAAGGTAACAAACAAACCTACTTTAGCATTTATAATATTATTACAAGTTAGGATAGGATAGGATATTATGCCAGTATACATACGGGGTGGCACGGACACCGACGCGAAAACGGTTACCACGTTAAACGTTACTTGCATGTCAAAAAAGTGTGACAGATAGTTTTCAACCGATGTGGAATTTCAGGAGTTAGTTGTCAGACTGTCTTGACGACCTTGATCTGTACTGTGTTATTAATAATAAAAGAAATAAAGAATAATATTATGATAAAATTTACTGGGAGTTATTAACTTATATGGGGTGGAAGGGACACCGACGCGAAAACGGTTACCAGGTATTTAGTACATCGTTCTGAGTCCCCCTAGATAGAAATTTTTCATCGGTTATTAAAAAAAATACAGCTGTTTCCTACAAAAGTGCAATATCTACACGGTACAAATATTTGGAACGGCAGATTTTTTTTAACATACGAAATCTATCTGTCACACTTGTTTGACGTGCAAGTAATGTTTATGCTTAGGGTGGTCAAGCAATTTCGAGATCGACTTTACATGATAGCTCCTGTTTGAAGACAATAAGGAACCGCACGAACTATGCGGCCACGACCACGACTTTGCGCATGACCGGCCGCTATCTTGAACAAAAATGGTTGGACATCAGGTTGCGACCAAAGTTTCTTCCTGGTTGAAGCTTCTGCGACCAAAAGTCGTGGGCCACGTGCGCGAGGTCTGTCATTCGTAATTTGGTTAGTAGTTTGTAGTCACAAATATTTGGTATTTGAAACAATAAATACAAGAACAACCGACGGCTTATGTGGTTTGCAAGATTTAAATTTGTCAAAAATGACACAGTACAGTACCCGCTTCATAGTTAATAATCCTCTTATATTTTGAGGGAGCATTTTGTTTAGGTGTTTTTCTTAGATCAGATGAAACGTTCCACAGGATGTATGTTAATGATCCCATATCCGCTGCTAATATGTAACCGTGTACTATCAACGCTCTATTTTTAAAATTTGTACCTATAACACAGCACTTAGGCGAAGTCTTTTAAAGGTCTAGTCCTAACGCGTGACAAATAATATAAGTTTAAAAAAAGTAAAGTTTCCTACATAGTATTTATTGAGTTTTAAGCTTAATACAAGAATTAAGCCACTCATCCAACCCACAAATATTACTATGTCTAAATAGGCTAGTTGCAAAAAAATTATGATATTTAATTTCGATCGAAAAATCGTTCGATTTTATTTGCGCGTTCGCACTAGGCCAATTGTAGTTAATTTTCCCTCGTAACCACGGCCACGTTATAAGCTCACTCATAAATAAATACATACCTACGCGATATTTATGCGCCTACCCACCATACAGTTATTAAAGTCTAGCCTACATTGTGAATTTATTATGAAAGTTTTAATTCCCGCCCCAATATGCTTAAGTAAATAATTCCTAAAGGGATGTACCATTTTACCTAAAAAGATTAATATGGGTATGTTTACTATGCATAATTTATTATGTAAGATAGCAATTGTTTTACGAAATTAATTACGTTGCCGCTGGAAGCTGTTACACTTGATTGGCTAAATATGTTAACATTGTAAAATTATACACAATAATGTGGATCAGGGCTTGATTCAGAAAGCAGTACTTGTGGACACGGCGCGTATCGTTAGGAGGTTCCTCTCTCAAGAACCCTGACCACCGGTAGAACGGACCTTGTTCCTGATGCCGGTGGGCTACTATTTTTTATATTTTTAAAGGTTTTTTTAAACGAATAAAGGACATAATCATCATTTCAGCCGAAAGACGTCCACTGCTGGACATAGGCCTCCCCCAAGTGCCGCCACATTGACCGGTCCCGTGCGACTCGCATCCAGCGGATCCCTGCAACCTTCACCAGGTCATCGGTCCACCTAGTGGGAGGCCTAATAATGACAAGGACATAATAATGTGGATCAATAAAGAAAAGAGGTGTTAATAATTTAAGTTAGATTAACTAATCTCTAGTTTATATTATTTTTGTTTAACAGATTGTTACATTTTGACATAGGTACACTAGAATATCGTAAGAGGAAAGCATTTTCAAATACGGGTTGTATTTGAAAGCCATTTTCAAATATTACATTTACTCAACAAAACTGTATTCATTAGTATCTCTAGTATAGTTTCTTTTATTCATAGGTATATTTGCCTACTGCACTCAGTTATAATTACCACGTTTTTTGAGCACGTAACTACATCACCTATATTGAGCCAGATACAATCACACACACGTCGCATTTTTAATTTCTTAAAAAGCGAGCTTCGCTTTCATTTGCTAGTTAATATGTGAATTTCGAGTACTTTTACAGTCAAGAGAAAATGTTATGAGGTATATTAATCTGAGGGCATTTTCCGTACGTTGCTTTTAGTGTGATGAAAGTAGTTGCGAAAGTCCCCCGTGCCACATAAGTCCATTAAGCAAATGGACGGAAAGGAAATGAGAGCAGGTTTTTAATTTCGTTGTCATGTAAATACGTGATATTAATAATGTGCCCCTTGTTCAGTTACTCTTTGTTAATTAAAGCTTTTCGGATATTAAAAACGTTTAAACATTAGTCATAATGTGTGTTGACACCTGTGAAAATACATTAATTATTTTTAGGCTAACGAGTCTGTTGTTGATATTTGTAGCTGTATAACTTTTTTCCAACCTTTGTCTTACATCTGCGCAAAATGTCACCGTCATTGGCGCCCAAACTTCGCAATGCGTCGCATTTTCCTAATTCTTTTGACAGTTCACATTTTTGAGGCCACATTTGTAATAAGATATAATATGAACAATCATAAAATGTATATAAAACAGTACTTAAGAGCTTTCTCGGCAACCACTATTTAAGTAGTCTTTCGTAACTCTAAAAGTATAGAACGCCTTTTCTTTTATTTCTCGATTAGCATGAAAAAGTAGTTGCTCTTCTAAATACCAGCGCTGTCCCGGCCTATTGCCAAGTTCGAGTATTTTTGCTGCGAATGGTATTACACGCTTAATAGTAAATAGTGTACGGAACAGTGGAGCTTTGCGGACGCTGAGCTGCGCAACCATTAGGGTAGTAGGGTAACAACTAGGGTTTCATTGCATTAGTGCGAGAGGCAGATGTCTCAGCTCAATGCTCATCCACCTGATCTAATATCTTAGGCGACTTTCTTACTAATGGAAAGGGATGTTGTGACCTACTTCCATCCGGAACACTCCACGAAGTACAAATAAATGAAGTTATGATGCAATAAATATAGCCACGAAAGGTGATAAAAATGGCCCCGCGGTCACTAATCAACATTTTCACGTAAACGACTTTCTGTCATCAAACGAGATACTTGCATTTTTCCCCTGTTGTTAAATCTTGTTTAGGCAGCCACTTAATAAGTGAGCCTTAGGAAGGAAGACCACTTGAAGGTAACTTTTAAATTACGTCTCCGCTCCCGCTAACTTATTTACTCCTTATAAGAAGAAACAAAATATAATTCCACTTTTCAGGTCAAGAGATAATGGCCTTTGATAACAGCCTGAAAAAGCTTTCCGCTGTTTTGTTTCTTTTATCTTCAAGTTTCTGTGAAGTTTTCCACAAAAATTATAACTTGCGAGATTAAATAAAGAAGTTTTAATAAATTGCCCAGGGTTAGCTAGGATTAAGGCTTAGGTGAATCTAATTTCTCATTTTTGAGTGGCTATGGCAAGATTAAATCTTTAAAATTGTTTTGGAGTGGGATTCGCGGGTAGGTAGCGCCCAGATTTAGTGTAAAAGTTTCCGTTCGCTCCATTTATTTTATGTTCATTGCTGCAGATGTTGTGGTATAAACCTTTCTCATAAATTAATGTGAAATATTACGATAAATATGTTAAAGAATAAGCCCAAAAGATTATGTCTCCCTGTACCACTGTTTACGAAAAGTTTTTACATTAAATAAATGCAACCAATGTGTTTTTATAGTTCCGACTGACAAATAGTAAAACGACAAACTGATATCTCATGTTAGACATACAATTTATTGCTGTATCATATTAGTACCATAGGCGTCAACTATCAGCAGTATACCCCTAAAATCACAATTTCATGAACCTGTGTACATTTCGTTTTGTTCAACAACATGCAGATAGAATTGTTTTTTAATACTACTGCCAAAGGCTGATTGTTTACGGAATACAAAGAGAAAAATCGCTGCTAAGGTATAAAATAACATTAAATATACGCGTATGTTGCAGTATTCGTCGGCATTTCGCAGTTTCACGCCCTGCAGCCAACATCACAAAGGTCATTATGCAAAATTTGTGCCAAAACGCATCCCTCTGTGTGCAGTTTTCGTGGCGGAAGCCGTGGGCTTTTATTTACTTGCCACCCGGATGCAATTGCAATTGTGGTCTGAAATTCCGCATGATAAATTGTCAACTGATTTCGGTTCAATTTGCTAATTAATGTTTGTGAGTGATTTCCACAATACATACGTAATGTCCTATCGGTGTTTATGTTACGTGGAGTTTGTTCAATATTCACGTTTTAGATATTTAGTTTAATTAAACATTCGGTTATATTGCAATACTGTGGTGGCTTTCGAATGAAATTTAGCTAAATTCGTTACGTGTCCTTTTGATAACATTTTATAGGATGCTGGATATGATAAAATAAACAAAAAAAAAATCATACGCCGTTCGGAATGCAATTTAGGTACATAGATAACCCAGTCTGACAAACCGTGAAACATCGTGCGGCCATTTTCACGAATATCTGTTACCTATTGTGGTTGTTTTCGTCATGTTTGGGCGCTTGGAACGCATAGAATTTTTTAATATAGCCGGCTTTGTTTGGTAGCCGTATACCCCTGTATAGAATATCACTCTAAAGGATTATTTATTTTAAGGAATGCGTACCCACGAACCCAGGGATAATGTTTCGTCGAAAAAACATGCCGATACTTTTTTCTACGAAAGGTTAAGGTACTGTAACTTGGTTCTTAGCTAGACTAACTTTAGTTATGACGTAAAGCTAATTTAGCGGTAGCCTACATTATAGTCATAGGTAGATAGGCTATTGTGAGACCGTTGCCATAACAGAGCCTAATATTAATTTGTTCGCAAACCGCGCCCCTGTTTCTGTCACCTCATTCCCTAAATTAATGACAAATAGAGTCCCACCCAGCGCCTCTAAATGTCACGGGGCGGTGTTTTCGATGGCTAATTGACTCCGTTAACCCTTTGTTAGTGATGACGTTTGTAATAGCCAGTTAACCCATTACATGCTACACGCGAACATGTTGCGATGGATCGCTGCTAATTATTGCTTTGTCAAAAATGCCCTTGCTTTGTTCTTTTCATATTTTTGCGAGGTAGGTCATTGGAAGGGTTAAGTCGGACGTTTGGACGAAAATTAGAATGAATTAGACTATGCTTTGAGCCATGGACTAAGGCGCCTTACCCTATCGTGGAGGTCGTAAAAGGTGATGAAGACATTACTGCAAGTGGATTAGTAACTACATCTACAACCCAGTGCAGTAGTGATTTCTCACCTGCAAATCAATTGTGACAATATGATCTTGCCCGTTCTTCTTCATAGAGATCTACGCTAGAGAATGTGCAACTACAGTACTTTCAAAGTTTTTATGCCTTGTGACTGGGACTGTAGCTACATTTCATTGTTGTCTTTGTTTCGACAATTCAAAAGTGCCTGTAACTGGCCTACTTCAAATTAATGCTTTGGTTTTGATCGTTCATTTCATATGCACCAAATTTATGCTTTGTAGGGGTTCGCCGGACATGTCTTTCACAGGTCGAAATCTAGCGGGATTATTATTTGAAAAAAAAAACATCTTAACATTTTGTTATTCCAGCTTTATAAAAGTTCGCATTATAATAAGGTGGCGAACCACGTTAACGTGCGAATACTGGTACTTTTGTAACAGTTCATTTTACGCCTCGTAAAATACAACATAATATCTGCTCCGGTAATAAGTACCAACATAATACATGTGAATCATGTTTTACGACATATTTTATGCTCCAGCTTCTTTCATTTTACGCTTAAGGAGATAATTTATGTTATATGGAAAACATATTTCAGATTTATAAGAAGTAACTGAAGGTAAGTTGTGGAGGGATTTGACAAATGATATTTTCTTCTTACATTCTGATTCGAAGTTAAGTGGAATTAATGTAGATGGAATCTTTTGTGGAATTTTTTTTTTTTTGAGACTCGAACTAAATTCTAAGTGAATGTTAAACAACCGTTCCGTGTTTTGTTCAGGATTTCATCCGGTATTTATTTTCGTAATTGAAGTTGGAAACCAAGGTAAATAGTTTGGATTCGGGGTAAATTGTCTACGGTAGCCGCAGTCCCGCCAAATCATCGATTTGCGGTTGTCTTGATTGAAATTGCGTACGTTTGCTAACGTAGTACCGGTACAATAGTATGTACCTACATGCGAGATTACACGGATACGGCGGCTACCGACGTAATGACATCGAATACGACGACAAATTAAATTGAATTGGTCTAAAACCGAAAATGGTGCTGTTCTGATGATTTGATTGTAGTGATGTATACCTCTATTTCGTATATATATGGGTAGGTATAATTATATCAGTTCGAAATTGAAGTTATAGTCTTACCCGTATTAAGACTGGCCTATAACTACAAAATGGGAATTACCTTGTCTCACAATTTCAAAACAAGATCAGGTCAGGTTTAATAAAATTGAAAGGTGCAAACATTTCTCTAAAATCGTCATGATATCAAAAATGACGGAGTAGGTAGTTATTGATAACGTAACGTCCTAACGTTACGTTATCGATAATCGATAATAACTACCTGCAAAAACTTTTCTGTAAAACTACTTACTTTATAGACAAACAAATCACACGGTAAAACAATCCCATGAATATTCAACAGCTCATTGCGCTTTTAATGGAATCAAATTCTATAATATATTCAAAACTGACCTATTGGACATAACAAATAATGCTATTATTGTTTCATCATGTACAAAGTCCCATATTATGCAAAGCACATATATGACTTTCATGAGACTATTATTAGCTATGATGGCGGAACATCGGCGGTGCGTATGCAAGTCCCCGTCCAATTTGCCACGGCAATCAACTGTGTTAATAAGTTCAAGCCACGTTTCCACTCATCCAGATACTCAATCTCGCATATTGTTGGTATATGAACAGATTTTGTTAAATATTCAGCCGCTTTTGTTCGTGTAATGTGTGTAATTTTGCTTTTGTAATACTGAAGTTGATGATTTTTAGTATGATTCCGCGTGGAAAGTTAACTCGTAGATTTTTACTTAGGTTAATTCTCTCATGACAACTATTGTACCTTACATACGAGTATATTTGTATATTTTATCAATCCACACACTCTCCTAGGTGTGTACGAAAGTGCCTAGTTTTGTCTAACCTACGATTATTCCAGAATGCACAAACTGCACAAGTGTAATACACCTACGGCCCTATACAACAAACACTGCGTTATATCCCGTATTTAATTAGCTAGCAACCCCGCTGAGGTTGGGCGTCGTCGCCGCATCAACTTGGTCGCACTCACATCTGCCGTACTCTGTGCTACGTAGTCTACGCTTCGTGTAGTCTGTTGCACATATAGTCTGTGCATTCTGTGCAACTTCGCACTACAGTTATGTTCTCACCAAACAACTTTAGATAACTGCGCACGTTACTGTGCAGTTTATTCGCTGGTTGTAACTTAGATTTTCTCACTATGCCATAGTATGTAAATGTATTAAGTCTATCTTTAGTGTGGTAGACTAATTTATTGGGGATATTAATTTTGAGCTTATACTTCCCATTGCCAAGCAAAGGCTTTTTCACATAAAGAGAAGTTCAACATGAAGAACAAGCTCTGATAATCATTTAGGCATATTAATACTTTCTGTGAATAGGCCTTTTGGTATACAATTTGCAATTTAAAAAAAAACAACTTTTTCCTACAATAGTGCAATACCTACACGGAACAGCTGATTTAAAAAAAAATTACCGATGAAAAATTTCTAAGTGGCGGGGTACTGAATAAGTGGGAACCGTTGTAGTCGGTGTCCTTTCCACCTTGTATAAAACAACTCTAAAAGTTGAACCGTTTAAATAGTGTTTAGATGATCAAAGTCATTTGTTGCTTTGCTTTCATTGTATACCACAGGCAACAGCTTTAGTGCAGATATTTTGATATCTGGAGCATTAACATATTTATTATTATCAGCCATTTGTGTCCCACTGCAGGGCAAAGGCCTCCCTTCCCTCTTTCCACTTATCCCTATCCAGTGCTGTTGTTTGCCAATCTTTTTGAAGTTAATTAGTTAATTAACATAGCTAAGTTATATTGGTAGATACTTACCTATACATAAAGACTCCTGTAAAACATTAATTACGAACAATCTTCACCTGGAAAATTAGTAGACAACCATTTGTATGATATTGAGGAAGCCATACCGTAACTTCTAATTTTGTCATAATAACTATGTAACCTTGTAAACTGGTCACGTTTGAGAACTTGATAAAGGAAGATAGAAGCGGGGCCTCCCTGTAATTATTCACAAATTGAAGAATATAACTTTGAAACAGAAATTAAACTTATTGATTTAGTCCGCCAAGTCTAAGGTAAAGTTGTATGATGTAATTTGAAATTTCTTAAGGACATTCCGCGGAAGGTTTTCAGCCGTAATTATAATTCCTCTGTCAAACAATGTTACGTGGAAATTGTTATAATACTAATTGGTTAAATTCCTCAGAGTTGTTTTATCGAATATGAAATTATCATTGGAGTTAAGTGTTCACGCTTGTAAAGGCGCTCACGAATTTGCTCGAATTTTGGCTATTGTTTTTGTCGTGTCGAGCGTCACGTCGCTGCGTTTTGATGACGAAGTAAATATTTACCTATTTCGTGGCTTTGATGCTCAGCAAGGTTATTTTATAAGTGATTTAATAGGTTTGGTCAATCATTAGATAATCAAGATTTAAACACAATAAATTAACGTTTTTGCAAAACACTAATAGGTCATTACTACGGAATTATTTTTGGTTACTTTAATAACGGCTTTCAAAAGTGGTTTTGTAAAAGGTGACAGTTCAGAAATTCAGAATATTTTCAGGCAGTTAAAACGTACTTAAGCCAAAAATAATGATGTACTTATGTGTAAGGTGACAAATTGGTAATAAAGGTCGAAGGCGAGGTATTCTTTCTATAGATTATATAGGACATAAGTACTATAAAATATGAATGAAGGTAAATTACTGAATATTCTTGCGGCTAGTAATTACCCACTAGTTAGCATGAATGATAAGTGATTTAGTTCTTTGTTTATTTCAATATTTATAAAGCATTTTCAAGGTAAGAGCTTTAAACTATATGAATTCATAAACTTGATGTTTTGGAGAAAACTTTGTTTAAGTTTTGCCTGTAAACAAGTTCACAACTGCTTTGCCCAAATTTCTCTGTTTTTTGATAAGTTTAGTTTTTTTTCGTAATGGAAATCATGAAATGACCCCCCCCCGCTCTGGGCGGAGCGGAAGGGAGTGTCAGACTTGTACTGACTAAAACCCATCCATGTTCCTTCTTTGCCCTTTGTGTTCCAGGGCCGCGGTATCCCTTTCGAACAGTCTGTCAGTTTACGTGGTTGCTGACATCTCTTTGAGACGCGCGTGGAACACGAACGCGCCGTCGACACGGCCTGTCGTCATAAGACGGCCGGACGGCGAGCTAGCCCATAACTCGCCGTCCACAGGCCTGCGCCTACGGTGGCCGGGGGCCACCACGTGACCCCCGACGCCCAGGGCGTCTCCCGCGGCGGCTGGGACGTGAGGCTCTTTCCCTCTCACGTCCCGCCACCTCCTTCACTAGCATGACTGCTTCGCAGAAGGAGGCTTGAACCAGGGCCGGGCGCGAGAGGTCGCCGCCGCCAATCGCCTCAACGAGGACACGGTGCTGCTCCGCCCAAGCGGGGCAGGCCTCCACAGTGTGCTGCACCGTGTCCTCCGGACGATCCTCACAATGGAAACACCCGGGCGTTTCCTCCCGCCCGATTCGGTGCAGGAACCTCCCGAAACAACCGTGTCCGGTGAGGACCTGCGTCAGGCAGAAGGTGAGGGCGCCGTGGCGCCTCTCTAGCCACTCCTCAAAGAGGGGACTTATCGCCACAATGGTGGCGTGCCATAAGTTTTTTGCCTTGCAGTCCCATTTCAAAAACTTTTTCTGAACACTATGGTATAAATGAATAGTGAACTGTTTTACATAGGCACTACCACGGAATGGACATAATGAATGACTCTCTCTCTTATCATATGTATTGTGGGTACTATATCATGCATTTCGTATAACTACAAACCTATATGAGGTCATCATCAGCTGCCTAGCCTTTTCAATACTATGTAGGAGTTGGCTTCCAGTTTTACAGGATGCAGCTGTATCCCGGTATTTTACATGGAGTGACTTCCTGTTTTTTTTATTTATTTTTTTATTCTTAGAATTTAATCGATAATCATCAAGCACAAAAATGATATATTCTCGTCAAAAATACAGCAACAAAATAAATAAAATGAATTAAAATAAATACAGTTTGACCTCCATAACCGAATTGTTCCTGGGTGCTATTATCTGCTAATCAATTAAGGGAGATCCCCGGAGTATAACCACAACGTATATAAGATACATAAATAAAATCACACCGTTTTTCCATGGGGGGGTCGGCAGAAACTACAGAACGCCACCAGCTACGATCCTTACATACTCCTTTCGCGTGGTCCACGGTCATATTTCGTGTATGAGATATAGTGAGATTCCCAAATATATAAAACTACAAAAAAATGATCGAAATAATATACCGAAAGCCTGCAAAACACTATATCACTGCTCATGACATGTGGCAGACCAGTGAACGAGGCATGTTCACTTTTCAGTTCATTTCTATATCTTGTTCCATTACAATCTTATAGCTCATCTTTCTGCAATGCGAATCGAGTTGGCAGCAGGCCCGGAAGTCGGATTTACACTGTTTTTCTTTTTTTCTCTTTGGATTGCGGGTAGTCTCTCCAATAAAATATTAATAGGGCCGTTGGTTTTTGATTCCTTTACTATAGAGTTATAAAATAAATTAGTTTTGTAAGTCGGATTTGTCAGGGTTTATTCGTACATACTCGTACATCATGTGTTCAGACGATGGGTTTTGTGCAATGAAAATACGTAACACGGGGCACAATGAATCGGGTACAATACAGATCAGACATTGAATGTCGTCCTCGCCTCGAGATGCAAACATCAGGGCTCTGTAGAAGCAGGCTGTGGTGTGGGTAGACTGGTAAACAGGTCGCGTGATGTCACCACTGGCGCGCTTGCGATTCATTTTATGTCTGTACTAATGACCGGATCCGACATGTACATTATTTTAATTTACTTATGTCTGTATGAGGTATAATAACAGTGTGGTGTTTGTTGCTCTTAAAAATGATATTGAGGTTTTTAATATACTGTTTTTCTTAAGTCAATGGTTGATGAGATATTCCCTTCTAGATCCCTCAAAATTGTGTCCCCCTCTAATTTCTAAAGTAAGAGTAGAAAAAAAAAGTTGTGGTTTGTAGATGGTTAAAAGAACTTTCAACAAAAATAGGTTTGAACAAGATTTGATATTAACATACTATTAAAACCAAATTTAGTTTTGCTCTTGAGTGTAAATTGATCTGGGGTCGAAAGTGTTCGTCCAATCACTTGGGAGGAGCCACCTGACGAAGTTGACCAAATCTAGTGGGGATATCGTCGTTTCGAAGCCGGAGATTCTTTCGGAAGTCGAAAACTTCTACGGCCAGTTGTATGCATCGCATGCATCTCGACCTGATCCCGAAAATGAGGATTCCAGAGCCACCTTAACCCGCCATTTCACAGAAGACCTGCCAGAAGTCAGCCAAGACGAAATCGAGGCGGCTCTTAGACAGCTTAAAAATGGAAAAGCCCCTGGCGAGGATGGGATAACGACTGAGCTCCTGAAAGCGGGAGGAAGCCCTGTTTTAAGAGAGCTTCGGGAGCTCTTCAACTCGGTCCTGTTCTCTGGGAGAACTCCAGAAGCGTGGAGAAGGAGCGTGGTCGTTCTTTTCTTTAAAAAGGGAAACAAGACCCTATTAAAGAATTACAGACCCATTTCGCTCCTTAGCCACGTGTATAAGCTGTTTTCAAGAGTCATCACGAATCGTCTAGAGCGAAGACTCGACGACTTCCAGCCACCGGAGCAGGCCGGGTTTCGAGGAGGATACAGCACCTTAGACCACATCCACACAGTGCGGCAGATCATACAGAAGTCCGAAGAGTATAATCGGCCGCTGTGTCTTGCATTTGTGGACTATGAGAAGGCTTTTGACTCTGTCGAGACCTGGTCAGTTCTGGAGTCTCTGCAGCGATGCCAAGTCGACTGGCGATACATCCAAGTGTTGAGAAATCTTTATGAGAACGCCACAATGACCGTCCAAAGTCAAAACCAGCAAACGAAGCATATCCCATTGCGTCGGGGGGTGAGACAAGGGGACGTTATTTCCCCGAAATTGTTCACCAACGCACTGGAGGATGTGTTTAAGACGCTAAAATGGGAAGGACGTGGCATAAACATCAACGGCGTGTACATCTCACACTTGAGATTTGCAGATGACATCGTCATACTGGCTGAATCGCTGCACGACTTGCAGCAGATGCTGGATGGCCTAGTTGATTCTTCAATACACATTGGTCTCAGGGTGAACTTGGACAAAACCCAGGCCAGGCCCTGGGGTGACATGTTCAACGAACACGTCACCCCAGGACCTGTTGTTGTCAATGGCGGTCCTCTCGAGGTTGTTCGAGAATATTTTTACCTCGGGCAAACTCTGCAGTTTGGTAAGAACAACTTTGAGAGGGAGGCTAACAGAAGAATCCAGCTGGGCTGGGCAGCATTTGGGAAGCTTCGCCGGGTCTTCTCGTCGCGTATTCCACAGAGCCTAAAGACTAAGGTCTTCAATCAGTGCGTCCTGCCTGTTATGACTTACGGAGCCGAAACGTGGACACTCACAGTACGGCTGGTCCATAAATTTAAGGTCGCTCAGCGAGCTATGGAACGAGCTATGCTTGGAGTCTCTCTGAGGGATCGCATTCGAAACGATGTGATCCGACAGAGAACCAGAGTTGTCGACATAGCTCACAGAATAAGTAAGTAGAAGTGGCAATGGGCCGGTCATATTTGCCGTAGAACCGATGACCGTTGGGGTAGACGTGTTCTTGAGTGGAGACCGCGAATCGGCAAACGTAAGGTGGGACGCCCTCAGGCTCGGTGGAGTGACGATCTTCGCAGGGTGGCTGGTAGCAACTGGATGAGAATTGCTGAAAGTCGAGTTGAATGGCGTGCGATTGAGGAGGCCTATGTCCAGCAGTGGACTGCTATAGGCTGATGATGATGATGATGAGCATTAAGTGTATTGTTATTATATTATTTGGTGCTACCAAACCCTATGTGTGCGAATCCGACTCTGACTTGACCGGTTTTTTTAAATAGGTACTCGGTTGAGTTCGCGATGTACCACTTTTCACCCATTTTTATGAAGTTGAAAAGTCATAAATACGCACTTTGGACTTGGAGTCACCAGTGCGATAACCAATACATACAAAACGTAAAATAAGGTTGAAAAGTGGTTAACCGTGAACATTGTAGAATTTACTTACTTTATACGGCAGAATGCACCTAGATGATCCGTAAAAATCACCTTTTCTAAAAAATAAATAAAATAAAAATTCGACTCTCGTCAAAATTGAGTTTTAAATTTTTTTGGTACGGCAAGGATCGCTATACGACCTACAGTGAAAATATGCGTAAAAAGTTTGAAAAAATATGGCGGAAACTCCCAAGCGGTTTCTATTTTATAACTGGATTGATATTCATCGTTATTTTTATATACATGCAGTAAATAGAAGGTATTGTTATATTCGATGTTTTTGTACATAAACTCTATATACAAAACCAGACTCTATTTACATGATTTCCGTTGGAAAATGATGTGAATATCGAGAAAAGCTAGATGTTTTATAAGCCGATTTCAGACCTTACACATATTCCATATTCTGAACGAAGGAAGAGTACGGTGCATAAGGCTTAGGCACTTATAAGAGGCCAGGCATCTGAAACAACAAAGGATAATGTAACATAAACATTGCGCCTGTTTGTCCCGAAGGGGTAGGTACTAGACAGCGGTGTTTAGAACAGCCACGTTTTTTTTGGTAACGAACCGACTTACGAACAGTAGACCGTGGGTTCGAACCCAGGCAGGCGCATTACTTTGTGTAATTTATTTCATCACCACTGCTCTCAAAAACGGTGAAGGAAAACATCGAGAGGAAACCGGCATGTCCTAGAACCAAAAAATTCGAAGACATGTGACATCTACCAACTCGCACTGGCCCCGCTTGTTGGATTATAGTCCATTCCCTCTCATAGAGAGGACGCCGGGTGTCCAGTAGTGGGAACATTATTTTCTGATTATGCTATGCTGCTTATCGATAGTAATTTTGAAGGCCATAGCAAACGGGAGCGACCCAAAATTGTTACCAATCAGAGGACAAACAAGTGGCAATCGGTTTCAAACCATTTCTATTACGACTATCAACGGGATACCATGTACGTTTTTCGGTAGCCTATTTTAGTTCCATAGCTTTTTGACTTTTCCACCACTGATGATAGAATATCAGTTTATCAGTCTGTCTTCTCTATTCTGGATGTTTGTGAATGTGTGAACATTGTAGGCGTTGTAGATTCCCAGATGCTTGTTAACTTTTTATCTTGTTTTGCGTTTTTTGTGTAGTTACTAACGACTTATTGTCGCCTACGTTGACCCCGATAACTAAGTACTAATGCTGTAAGATGATAATATTGCAAAATCAAATCATTTTAAAAGAGTAACCATTGAGCTTCTTGACGGTTGTTCTCCAGAGGAAACGACCAACCCGAATCGTGCACCTTTTCGCGACGTTTTAATAAGTGCCCAACCATGTAGGCTTATATGAAATAAAATATTTTGATTTTTGAATTCGTATCTGCTTATTGATCTGCTACAGGAAATCCCATTTACCCTAAGCTTAACCGGGAAATCGAACGCGTCACCCATGCACAGCAGTTCTGCAATCACTAATATGAAATAAAATATTTTGATTTTTGAATTCGTATCTGCTTATTGATCTGCTACAGGAAATCCCATTTACCCTAAGCTTAACCGGGAAATCGAACGCGTCACCCATGCACAGCAGTTCTGCAATCACCAGACAAACCAAAAATACAGCGAGAAAATATTGTTTTAAAAAAACTAGTTTCAGTCCAACATTGAATGTTCAAAGAGGGGATAAGCCAATGTTATTGCGCACCTATTTGTTAGATTCTTGTTACTCGTTAGTAGATTTTGTTACCGATATATGGTAAAAGGCTCGCCTCTTAATTGAACAGGTGTACTGGGTAAATATAAGGGTGCTACAGTACTTTAGTATTATTACTTAGACAGGAAACGGGATATTTACCATGTTTACTATTATTGTTTATTATTTACTTTTTATGTTTACATGGTAAATATCCCGTTTCCTGTCTAAGTAATAATGTTAGTGACCATGATAGTTTAAAATCTTATAGTACTTTAGTAGTAAGAAAATACATTTATTGCGCGACTATTATTCTGATCGCAAAAAATATTTTTTAATGCATTTTAAAACCGGTTTTAAGACTATGTCTGTACGACTGCCTCGTTGGTCGAGTGGTCGCAAGCGCGACTACTGAGCATGAGGTCCTGGGTTCAATTCCCGGGTCGGGCAATGTGTTATTGGGTTTTTCTATCGGGAATTTCAGAGCAGGCACGGAGTCTGGATTTGTGCCCGGTTGATGGTAAAAGGTTTTATTCCCCCTATTACATGGGATTTAAAACATAACTGGTGAAATGCGGGTGTACCTACTATTAGGTACACCTTTGCCGAACCCTTCGGGGATTACAGGCGTGATGTTTTATTTGAGACTATGTATATTATTCCGTCTATCAAAAAATTGCAACAAAAGAATATAAAATGATTATATTTAAGCAATTTTATTAGGTGTCCTAACTTAGTTCATTAAACTAAAAAAAAAGTAACACTACTTACATTTATGTACAATGCACATAACAATAAGCTTCAAAAATGATTTGTGAATGAAAAATGCTTAATTTTCTTCTATTGACTACCTCCAATGCGAAGTGCTTTCAATGTTTAGAATTATGGATCGGCTTTAGCTGTTAACTGTACTTTGTTTTAATCTGCAGTAGGTAATAAGATGCCAATTAGAGTTTGATTGTAGATCGGATTAATTTACTTGTTACTCTTGTTAGCAATAAAGCGATTACTCAATATTAATTGGCCGCGCCCGACTGATGTGAATAAGTATTATAAGATCTTAACTCAATTTATTTAGTAATTCATTGTTATTGTATCATAACAAAAGGGTAAGTTGATTTGAAGAAGGGCTTGAGTTTCAGTACAAAGTGACAGTCCTTTTACCATCCTTTTACGCATCTCTTTTTTTTTTCGTATGGGAAATCATGAAATGACAGCCCCCGAAGGGTGTGTCAGACTTCTACTGACTAAAACCCATTCATGTTCCTTCTTTGCCCTTTGTGTTCCAGGGCCACGGTATCTCTTTCGAACAGTCCCGCAGCCCTGGCAAGCATCGGCCCTTGCGGACCCCTACATGGTTGCTGACATCTCATTGAGGCGCGCGTGGAACATGAACGCGCCGTCGACACGGCCCGACGGCGAGCTAGCCCATAACTCGCCGTCCACAGGTCCGCGCATACGGTGGCCGGGAGCCACCATGTGACCCCCGACGCCCGGGGCGTCTCCCGCGGCGGCTGGGACGAGAGGCTCTTTCCCTCTCACGTCCCGCCACCTCCTTCACTAGCATGACTGCTTCGCAGAAGGAGGTGACGGCTTCCCATTCCCTCTCGCTCCAGACCATGGCTTGAACCAGGGTCGGACGCGAGAGATCGCCGCCGCCAATCGCCGCTACGAGAACACGGCGGTGCTCCGCCCAAGCGAGGCATACCTCCACGGTGTGCTCCACCGTGTCCTCCGGACGATCCTTGCAATGGAAACACCTGGGCGTTTCCTCCCGCCCGAATCGGTGCAGGAACCTCTCAAAACAACCGTGTCCGGTGAGGACCTGCGTCAGGCGGAAGGTGATGGCGCCGTGGCGCCTCTCTAGCCACTCCTCAAAGAGGGAACTTATCGCCACTATGGTGGCGTGCCCCGCACGGGGTTGCGACAGTCGCTCTTTCCATGTCGCCATGAGATTGCGCCGGAGGTCTATCCACTGGCGGCGATTTGGCGGGGCAGTGGAGTTTCCCCCCGACGTAGTGCCTTCGCGCGCCATTCGTGCAGGCGCGCGAGGACTATCGCCTCCAGATCCAATGGCGGCAATCTGGCAAGGAGGCTCGCCGCCTCGCCGGAGATCGTGCGGTACCCCCGGACTAGCCTCACGGCTACCACCTTTTGGGACGCGTTCAGATAGTGGGCGGCTCGCCGCCTCAAAGAATTCGCCACCGGGGCCCCGTAAAGGGCCATGGACCGCACAACCCCCGCGTAGAGCCTCCGGCAGGAGGCGTTTGGACCCCTCAGGTTGGGCAAGAACCGCTTGAAGGCAGCCCCGGCCCGTCCAGTTTGGGAGCCAAACGTCGGAAATGCTCCACTAAGTTCCACCGGCTGTCGAGGAGGAGTCTTAGGTACTTCAACGTCGAACCGACTCTGATGGAAACCCAGGAGGCGTTTCCATCGGAGTCGGGTCGACGTTCCACTGTGAGTAGGGATCCCGACGGTGGCGCATACCGAGGCCCATGAAAACACATGGCCTCGGACTTGTGCAATGCCACCTCGAGACAGAATTGCCGGATCCTCTCCACGACTAACGTTTTACACATCTCTGATAGCTGCCGACCAACCCATCGTCACAAAAATAAAGATTATTCCTAATCCTAACTCATCATCATCATTATCTGCCTAGCCTTTTCCCAACTATGTTGGAGTCGGCTTCCAGTCTAACCGGATATTGCTGAATACCAGTATTTTACATGGAGCGACTGCCTATCTGACCTCCACAACCCAGTTCGTACTGGGTAATACGATACCCCATGGTAAGACTGGTTGTCAGACTTTCGGGCCACTGACTACCTCTACCTCTATCCTAATTCTAACTATCCTAACTAATATTATAAATGCGAAAGGAAGTTTGTTTGTTACTTTTTCACGTCTAAACCACTGAACCGATCATCCTGTAATTTTGCGTATATGTTGTCAGGTGCACAGAAACGGACATAGGGTACCTAACATCCCGAAAAAAAATTACTGTTCCCGAGAAAATGGAACAATAACGTTCTTATGATAATAGACGGCGCCACGTGTCTTTCGAATCATGATTGAGTAATATTATTACAAGCAGAGTATAACCCGATATGATTGTCAAATTCTAAACAAACGCGAGTGAAGTCGCGGGCAAAAGCTAGTAATTTATACAAGCTTGTCAATGACAGTAACCTGATGGTAACCTTATTACTAGGAGCATAAAGGTCACTACTGTTTTAACAGCGATGCAAGGGAAAAACAAAAAAAAAAAAAACTGAGCAAACAACGACAACAACAACTCAACAACTGAGCAACTGAGCTGTATGTAAAATAACTGAGCTTATATTCATATCGAAGCGTCTTTGTGTCTCGAACAGCATATCAGGTGGTCAGCCCAGGTTGTCATGGCAACGAAAGTCGTACCGCACTCCGCAGTCGGAAGCCGACAATCCGACAACCGGTTTAACCTTTTGAAGTCTTTATGATCCTTTAGTCAGGCTCAGAAGGTCAGATTTCTTCGTGTGAAATATTTATACTCTGAATGTGAATCAATCATACAGTCGAGAGATAAGTCTTACTAGATGATGAGATTAACATAACATCACGTCTGTAATCCCCGAAGGGTTAGGCAGAGGTGTACCTAATGGTACACCCACATTTTGCCAGTTATGTTTGCCACTCGTTCAAGCCATTAACCTGATTCTGTGGCTACTACTGAGAAACTCCTGATAAAAAACGCAATAACAATTTTCCCGACCCGGGAATCCAACACCTGATGCTCAGCAGTCACGCTTGCGACCACAAGACCAACGAGGCAGTGTTGGTGATGAGATTTTATTTATTTAAATAAAATAGTTTTTTTTTTTTTTTACAAATTTGATTATCTAATTAACATTTTGTAAGTTTATAATCTTTAGGACTTTAAGCTTAGATTTTAAGGCGTTTGCAAAATAATCTTAAATTCGTTTGTTTTGTCTTATCCAAAGACACTAAAATGAAATCTTTCTCTGAAACGGTGTTGTCGTAAAGTAAAATACGACTTTCTGTATTTTGATTTAAAATTAGGTACGGTTATCTTAATTTAAAGGATTCAAATATTTTGATATTCAAAAGTAATTATAAATAATCTTTGCAATCGCTTGATAATTTATCTTCTATCCATAAATATAAAATTCAAAGTCCTGACTGACTGACTGACTGACATATATCAACGCACAGCCTAAACCGCGGTTTTTCAAAATTTCATCCCTAAGAGGGTGAAATGGGGTTTTGAATTGTTTGTGAAACTTTTTATTCTCTGAGTCGATTGACTTGAAAATTTGTGTACATACTTTAGATAAAATACAATAAATCCGATGTCCAATCTCAAAACAAGGTGTCAATATTTCACATATCTAGTTTAATTGATATTACTTTGCACTAATAATTGCAAGTTATAAGCAAGTACATGTAAATTTATGTATGTACGATAGGTACATACATAGATTACTTATTATCTCAGAAGTAAGATCCCGTGGGCAATTCCCGAACTCCACGCGGGCCAAGCCGCGGGCATAAGCTAGTATAAGTGTAAGAAAACGATAAAAAAATTATCAAAGTCAAAGTCAAAGTATTTTATTTGTTGAACATAGGTAATATGGTACATGGTATAAAATATTAAATTTGTGTTGTATCACTATGTTTTGCCTTGCAAGGCGTACAAATTAGGCGTAAAAAACTACAAACTAAATAAAATTGTTTCAAACAAGTAATAGCAGTAGGTAGTAAACAAGAAGTATATAGAACATGTGGATCGGACATTTTTTATTTTATGCTTCTATCTTCTAAAAACTCATTGATAGAGTAGTAAGCCTTTTCAATCAAGAATTTCTTAAGTTGTGATTTAAAATGGTTTATGTTAGTCACGCTTTTTAAAGTTTTTGGTAGTTTATTGTAAATCTTTGGACCCATGCCGAGGCAACTCTTTGAGAAAAGTGCAGTATTGTGTTTTTTTGATTTTAGTGTGCTTTGGTGACGTCTAATATTAAGTTTTTCAAATTTAGACTGATTCTCCTTAACAAATATTACAATTTCATAAATATAGAGGGATGGAAGCGTAAGTATTTTTAAACTTACGAAAAAAGTTTTGCAACTATCGGTGGTTTTTAACAAACATATGGCTCGAAGACATTGTTTTTGGGCTTTAAATGCCATTTCTCTGTTGGTAGAGTTGCCCCAAAATATTATGCCGTAACGAAGAGGTGTGGAGACATATGCGTGGTATGCAGTAAGGACAGTATTACGATTTGCAACCTTATTCAAATTGTGTAAAGCATAGCAAAATTGATGAATTCTTTTTATCATAGTTTCCGTGTGTGTTTTCCATGTCATGTTTTCGTCTAGCCAAATACCTAGAAATTTGGTTCGTTCCGTTTTAACAATCTTATTTCGCTCATAATTAATGTCAAGAATTTTAGGATTAGTTCTTTGTTTAAATGTCATTATTTGAGTCTTATTAAAATTAATTAATCTGTAAGTTGTTATTATTTAGCCATTGAATTATTAGACTTAAGCTACTGTTTATGTCATTTTCATATGAGTCACTATTTTTACCAGAAAATACTATCGTACAGTCATCAGCAAATAGTGTCATAGGATCTGGTATGGTTTTCGGAAGGTCATTTATATAGCATAAAAATAGTAAAGGGCCAAGCACACTTCCCTGAGGCACACCGTAGTAAATTTGTCTCTCTCTCGATTGGTAATTAATTTCAGTTTTAGTTTGAACATCAACTGCTGTAATACTAGTTAACTGTTTTCTGCCAGTAAGGTATGACTTTATTAAGTTTAAAACTTTGCCCCTAATGCCATATTTATATAGCTTATTTAGAAGGATTCGATGGTCAACAAAATCGAAAGCCTTAGTCATATCCATAAATAAGGCTGTTACAGGTATTCTTTGGTCCATATTTGTAACTATTTCATTGATCAATTCATAAATGGCCATGTTTATGTTTTTACACTTCCTAAAACCATACTGCTCTTTAGTTAAAATGCCATTTTTTTCAAGAAACATGTATATACTGTTATAAATAACCTTTTCAATTATTTTGGAAAATGGAAAGAAGAGCAATGGGTCTGTAGTTTTGTATATTTTGAGGATCATCCTTTTTATGTAGAGGTTTTATTACGGACAGTTTTAAGTCTTCAGGAAAAACACCATGTTAGGTGTTGAAAAAAAACAGCCATTTTCTTTCTTTTCTTGATTTGTACCTATACAAAATATATAGCGAGTATCAGCTAACGGTCACAGATTACAGGGGTTTTCTACCGAAAACTATTAACCTTGACCGGAACGAATAATGAAAACGAAACGAGTTATTATAAGGCGCGAATTATACAGAAACGCCGCGCCTACACCTTACGCCGTTTCTGTATAATTCGCGCCTAAGGCATAATAGCAGCCTAATTGGCTGGCCTCCCCATGGTCTAAAATGGTCCAAGTTTTTATTAAAATCTTCAGTAATAATGGCAAGAGACTGACTAATACTATGATATAATGATAATGTTTCCTTCAATCTAGTTTATTAAATTTGTAATTATTGAAAACTTAGATGAGTTGCAAAATAGTGTTGGCGGTAATTCTGAGAAATACTTAGATTTACTTACGCTACTATTAGTTCACAAGTTTGTTCAGTGTTTAGATAAATTAACACATAATTGCTTTAATAGTATAATATTCTCTATGATTTGATTTAAACCTTGCTGATGTTGGAAAGGAGCTTTTGCAAGCACGAGTTTTTCTTCAAGGTTAAGCAGCGTTACATACAGGGTGTAAACAGACCCTTCACGAAGCCGTCAACCAAGCATTCTGTTCAACAAACTAAGTAACTTTACTCAAAAAAGATTCCTGGGAAACGACTTTTTTTTGGGGTGAAAAATCACGTTTTACGATAGTACTCAATGGAACGCACTCAAAGCATTGTGCTGATGGATGGATTGAATAGTACGGGGGTCGGGGAGGTGTTTAAAGTAAAAAACTTGCATTGAAAACATGACTGTATTTAAAAAAAAAACTTTTGTAAAAGTTGGCACTTTGACCCCCAATATTTCCGTAACTAGAAGGTTCCCTGGTATGGTTTAGAACAAAAAATTGACGACAAAGACTTTAAAGACGAGGAGGACAAGTGCCTTTCGGCTTCGTTAAGGGTCTATTTACACCTTTTATATAACATAAGTTTTAGTATAAGCGAAACCTGATACACGTGTCTAGTATTTTTATGTAAAGATTTTTTTATCTATGTACAAAATATCAAAACTGTATCATGAAAAATCACAAAGCTTGTTCTGTTACCTAGTTGTCCACACAAAAACGCGGTCACCACGCAGCGCGCGCCTCCAGCTTCTTCTTTAGCTCATTGATAATACTAATTTGGCAGTAGGTACCAAAATTATTGCGATAGGTACTCAACGTCGCTCGGTAACCAAATTTAAACTTTTTTAAATATTTTTGGGAAAAAATATAACATGGTTTAAAATTGATTGAATCGATTCAGTTATTTATTCTGAACAAACTATATTCAGGTTTCGCATATACTAAAAATAATGTTGTATAATCAGTAACAGGATTATGGTCAAATAGGCAGTCGCATGCCATCTATTATTCATAGTCCATGTAAAATCTGGTATTCTTCAGCTGCATCTGGTTAGGCTGGAAGCCGACCTCAAATAGGTGGGGAAAGGCAGAGTATAAAGTTAACATCACGCCTGTAATACCCGAAAGTCATCATCATCATCATTTCAGCCGAAAGACGTCCACTGCTGGACATAGGCCTCCCCCAAGAAGGGGGGTTTTGCCATAATCGCCACGCTTGGCAGGCGGGTTGGCGATCGCAGTATGGTTGTTATAAAACTCAGAGAACGCTGCTGCCCATTCTCTGGTAAGTCCCTTAGTCGCCTCTTACGACACCCACGGGAAGATATGGGATGGTGCTATTCTTTACGTCCGGACACCATACAGAACACCCGAAAGTAGAAGTAGATATTTAAGTCCCATGTAATATAGGGCGAGTCTATTGCCATCAACTGGGCACAACTCCAGACTCCGTGGCTGCTACTGAGAAATTCCTGATGGAAAAACCCAAAAGTCGATATTGTGCCTTTGCCGAAGGTGACGAATCACAAACCATGTCGTCACCTTCTGATTAATACTGTATATAGGTACCTACGTCCTTTTAATACGTAGAACCTTTCTTCACGTCGGAATTTTCATAAGCGTGCGCTATCATTAATAATAATTAGAGTTCGCGGAACAATATAAGTTGAGTGGTTTGGCCTATTTAGAGATTTTCGGGCTCTATTCCGTATCGAAAAGCTCATGGTTCTTGGCTTAATAATAGATCTTGTAGGATGTTAGTCACATTGATCATGTATGACAAATACATGATCAATGTGACTAATATCATACCTATTGTTGATCATATTTTTGTCATATTGGTCACAGGTATCGTCCGCCTGAAATTTTTATATTTATACAATTTTTTTATGGGTTTTTTTTTTTGCACGGAACACTAATCCCTTTTTCTAAAATAAAAGTACCTAAGTTACTCCTTATAACATCAGCTATCTATCAGTAAAAATCCGTCAAAATCGGTCCAGTCATTTCGGACATTAGCCGGAACAAACAGACAGAAAGAGACAAATATTAAAAAAAAGATTTTATTTGTTAAATGCCCTCAGTAAAATGCGGTTATTTTGAAATTACAAACAGACACTTCAATTTTATTTATTTGTATAGATGTATGGATGGGTTTGCAATTAGTTGCTGTGTTTTTTTTTTGCACTGAATTAAGGGCTATATCAGTGCAGTGTCACAGTAGACATGTTTATTTTTGTTAATGGCAGGGTAATTGCTATATCATATTTATCGTGTAGGTATTTGTCATATATCTTTGATGATGTTTTTGAAACATCATTATGTCGGTGTTGAGTGCTGTATTTATGCATAGTTAGTTCAGAAGCATGTGCTACATATGAACTGTTTCGCCAGTCGTGTTTGAATTGAAGTTGTTCGTTGGGGAACTGTTTGCATGATTAAAGGAGTAGTTATTTGCATTATTTGTTCCTTCCCCGCAATATGCTGGCGCGGTTATTAATTAAAAGTCAGTTTCAGAGTTTGATCTATTCTAGTTCGTGTATAGAACTTGCCTTATTGCGACTCTTTTGTCAAGATCAGTGTAAAAAACAAAATGATTATGAAAAAACAATTGAAACATTTTATTACACGAAAAACCCTTTAAAAGAAATCAAGTGCATTAACATTATTTTTTAAATCTCTTACCGATCGCAAGCGAGTTCCAGAATAGGGCTGTCGATTTGACCACTCCCGGGCACCGCTTACACTGAAATTGAAATTACCTATATCGTATCGAAGAGGCTTTTTGTCGATAGGTTATTGATATTAGATCGATATGGGCGCGTCGATGGCTGCGTCATCAATAACGAGCCACAAGCATGCGTGTATGACCAGCCGGACAAAGCTTTTACCTATTACAATACATGATGGATATTGAATTTCAGTAGAAGCTTTGCATGTGGGCTTTACTCCATAAATTAGAATAATGAAGTAAAGTAAGGTCACTATTATTTGAAAGAGATAAAGAGAGACTTTTTTATTGGCACGTGTTACTTACTATGTACAAGTAGGTAGGTATAAAAACTTACAACGCTGATTGCTTCTGTACTTTGTACCTTTCTGAGTAAATATAGGTTCATTGAAATCCACACTAAGCCGTAAAATTCAGTAAAATAAAATAAAGCCGTAAACGATGTAGGGTTCCGTACCATCGTAGTAGGGGAACCCCATTAAATTTATATTTTTTTTACTTGTTGTTGTAGCGGCAACAGAAATACACATTCTTTGAAAATTTTAATTTTTTATTTTATTACATATCATGAGACACAGCCCACTGACAGACAGACGGACGGACAGCGGAGGCTTAGTAATAGGATACCGTTCAGTGGCGAAGGTTCCATACAACTCGATTCCTACCGGATTCCCTTTGAAAAATGGTACAGTCAGTATTCTGTAGGCAAATGATATAAACAGATTAAAGATATATACTCCGGCTTACCTGTTACAAAAATTGACCCTTCGCTACTGGTACCGTTAGTTACTTTTCGGGTGCGGAACCCTAAAAAGGAGCGTTGATTTTCGTAGAAAAAAAAAATATCAGAGAATATTCAGAAATATCGCATCACAGAGAAATATATTTGTTAAAACATTGTTGTATAGATATACAGAAAGCCAACCAACAAGCCAGCCATATGAATCGAGATTCACTGAGTTTATTTGAATGCAAAATGAAACAGCACGCGAAAGTTCTCGTATGAAGCACGTCGCGTGTGAAATCCTCCCGTCTAAGAATACCATCCGATTTTCTGCCAGCTTACTGTAAATAAGAAAATTCATTCGAACTGCGTCGTTAAACGTAATCGAGCGTCGTGGAAAGTATTAAAGAAGCAGACGCTATATTGCATAAGTTAAGATGTTACAATGGAAACTTTGAGTAGAGCACAAGTG
Organism: Noctua fimbriata; assembly: GCA_905163415.1. Taxonomy (NCBI): domain Eukaryota; kingdom Metazoa; phylum Arthropoda; class Insecta; order Lepidoptera; family Noctuidae; genus Noctua; species Noctua fimbriata. The sequence goes on from LR990932.1 coordinate 9,850,811, forward strand.
TGCGCAATTCCTCTTTGGCAAAATACGTCCCTACTCATCAGACGGAGTTACGTAACGTTTATACGAGGACGTCCTTATACCAGCCGTACCGTTAAAATAATATTATGCAAGTTCAATTGTTTTTGGTACTTACTTCATTTGTAGTAATTGTGTCTTACGTTTGAGTTTTACTGCTGATGGCGGAGATATTAATATGTTATATTAAATTCTGTGTTATTGCTTGGTGAGCGTTTCGTATTTTAAGTATTTGAATGTTATGAATTGGTATGCATAATTACACTTTCACTGAACAAGAGGGTTAATTAATTTGTAGACCTTCGTCAGATTTTTAAGGAGAAGCTCGTGGCTATATAATAACAGCCGCTCGGGTCGATCTTTAGGTTAAGCCGTGCTTGCCTAGGTTGGTCTGTGGATGGGTGACCACCCATTACATACCGAGTTTCACCGTGCCTCGGAAAGCACGTTAAACCGTTGGTCCCGGGTGTCATTTGTAGATCTTTGACTGTTGTTAAAGGTAGTCAGTGGCCCAAAAAGTCTGACAACCATTCTTACCAAGGGGTAGCGTATTACCTCGTACTAACTGGGTTGTGGAGGTCAGATAGGCAGTCGATCCATGTAAAATACTGGTATTCAGCTGCATCCAGTTAGGTTAGGAAGCCAACCCCAACAAAGTTGGGAAAAGGCTAGGCAGATGATGATGACTTTCGTCAGATATTTGGACAACGGACGAAACCTATTATGAAAATAGAACTAAGTTAAAAGTCTTTAAGAATTATCAATGTGTCACTTATGTCCGAAATTAATTATTAATAATTTTATTATGACTTTGCGAATTTTATGATGTTTTTATCGAAATAAAATATTTAATAATCTTCATCACGTAAGCCGGAAGAGGGAAATCAGTCAGTGTTTAATTAAAATAAATAAATAAAGGAATCCTTCGTGTGAAGAGTTACTGCGAAAAAGTATTAATTGCATTTTTTTAATCCATTCGTATTCCAAAAAGTATACAGAGCACCAGAGTGCTCTGTATACTTTTTAAAATTATTTCGTAAAGTAATTGAAATATTGCAGACAGTACGTACGACGGCCAATCAAGCTATACAAAACCAGTTTATGCGGATCTCTCAATGTACAGGAAATCTATACAAAGCGAGGCCAAGTTATACTGGAATAGTACAGCTTCATGTGTCGCCGTGTGTACGTTATTAAAAATAGCGTTTTTACAGTAACTGAAAAAAATAAAAAATAATATATATATTGCAATGTTTAACATTTTCGACCATGCGTATTTAAAGATTCATCCCTGTAAAACGCTTTTACGTACTGATTGATTTCTCATTTCATTAACGGATCTAATTAACGTGATGTAGGCAGTTACTTATAAAAAAGATTATTCGATGGGTTGTAAGCATCCATTTGCTTTGTTTAGTAATTGGTAAACTAAAAAGAACCCTCCCTTCTTATTTATAAAACTCAATGTAAGAAGAAAATGACGACAATAAATAACGAATGGCAGTGTTCAAGTTATAGTTGAACTCGGCGCTCTACTGGGTGAACAGTGAACACTTGTACTCGAGTTCGTTGAGTTCGCCTGTTACGGGCGCCTGTGACGCTCCACTGTTCAACACTGTATTTTAGTTGTGCTCCTAAACAAACTCCCCTGACAAAGATAAAGGCGCAAACTACTTATGTCTAAGCTTTATAAGCCTATTAAAGGTTAAGAACGTTAATTATATAAATTACACGAGAGAAAACCCTAGCAGTTACAAACTATGTCGAATAAACCTTTTAAAAGTAAGCAAGAAGGAAGTTTGCTCTTCCTGTTTGATTTTTGTTGAAGTGCCCAGTTTCCCAGTCTCCCAGTTTCTTAGTCTTCCAGTCTCCCAGTCGATCCCTTTGTACACCACTGTTTCTTAAATCTTTGTCCTGTCTCACGTTTGAATTGTTGGCTTATTATAGCTTGCAGCTCTTTCAACCCTCTCTGTTTTTGTTCTTTGAATATTTTAGTCTGTTAATTGGATTATAAGATTTGAATAAGGCTTCTTTGACGGTCTTGTATGGATGTGAAAGCTAATTAAAATTTCTTATCGGCGCGAGCATCCTTGGATTATATTAAGTTGATTTACCAGTACTTTATGTATGTATGTTCGTGTACATATATCTGGTTTCTAGGTAACGTCTCATTACGTCGAGGCGGTGTGTCCTAGAGGTAAATATTGGTGCAAGCGCAACATGTCAACTATAATGTTTGAACAATGTAGCCGTTCACATGCAAACCAAGCTATTGCAAAACTTGTGCGAGTGATTTTCTTTGTTGTTAAGAAAGAAAAAAAAGAACAGTCTATATCTCCGGGGGATTAAATGTATAAAGAAAGATATGGGTATAATGAAAAAGATTTTCGTTCAATACAGAGACAAACATCTTTGTGTTTCCACCATTGATATTCGGCGGGCCGGGATGGAAGTTTGTGCGTTTGTTTCGCTACATTTGCCAGCGTCGCCCGCTCGCTACATTTCATTAGTGCCTCCTCCCTCTTCGATATTGTTCTGTTTCTGTTTATTGCGTGTACGTATAGATTAATTAATTTGCGTTATTGATTTTTATTACAACGAATAAAGGGATAACTGTGTGTAGTTACTGTTTATTGTATTATTTTTTTACTTAGTATTCAACGCGAGTTCATTGCTTCGTAGACAAACCTTGTGCAAGAAAGATTTTTCATGGATGATCGCATTGCAGTTAGTTTTACAGACAGGCTGTCTAAGTTTCTATAAAAAAATAATAAAATGATTTTGGTTAAATCGATCGAAATAACGATAACATCTTTTAAAGGCTCCAGTGTACTGAAAGTAAATTGTAAAGTTTTAAGTACCTACCTACCTATCTTTTTAAAACATCAAGATTTTCTCAGAGTTTTGCAATGAATTTGAATCTTAATGCTTAGAACATAAAGACTATGTCTGTCAACTTGCCACTACCAATAAATAGAACCAATATACATAAATCAAGTACGAGCTTAGTTAGTAGCCATTACAAACTCTTGGCCCATATAAAATCAGAGTCAATAGGCCGGCTTATGGGAGGCGTCGCTGGTAATCTCAAACTCGCGTACCGCGGTAATAAAAACACTCCAGAGCATACAGATCGTTAAATTACTTCTAAGCCCTTAATCTAACTAATCTATCTCAAATAACTTTGTACAAAGTCGATTTCATTTTCAAAGCACACCGTAGTAATGAAGACAAGGGAATCGTGTCCGAGTTTCTGCCGACTTTTACTATTACAAGCACGTCCATAATATTCTTTTGTCTGTTTTAGCACCGGTAATAGCGCGAAACGCGATGATTACATTTCAACCAATTGAATGTAGAAATTATTGCTATCCGTCGTTGGTGTCTTGTGCCTTGTGCGCAAAGCATGTGTGGAAAATCATTCGTTGTGATATTAGATCTGCTTATGTAGTTTATGCACACAAATACTAGAAACGACAGTGTAGCTTAGTTTCAGCATCAATCAATTCAATTTTGATTGGCGTCTTCCTCTTACTCGCGCACGTAGTCAGTACTGGATGCAAACATTCAGACAACGCCCCACTGAGTGCACTTATTTTCACCAAAGCTATCAACTTCAATGAAGAAACTGAAGAAAGGTAAGAAAACAAGACAGAGAAGTCCCTAGGTAAGTAATTTACATCACTGTCATCGATAAAGGGTTAGCCTGAGTAAATATCAGTCTCAACGAACATTCATCTTCAAGAAAAAAGTACCGAACGTATTTTTTGTCTTGGACTTTTGCTTCGTAGCGAAGCAGTAACTTATTGTAATTTGTAGCATTATTATTGTAACATAAGTTTTACGTCACTAACATTTATTGTTTTATCCAGTACATGGCTAGCTTTAATACCATTACTTTAGTAGAAAGCTGTCATCAATATTCTAAATTGATTGTCCTGTCTTTTACACGATAGCTACTCTTTAATAAAAACTCGATATTTGTTCTCATTGACGTGACGTTTCAGATTTACTAGCATCTGCCGTTGACTGAACAATTAGAGAAAACAGATGACTTGTTTTACGATGAGTGACACGGCAATAGCAATTAATTTACCAGTTAACGGTACGAAGGAGATGGCCAGCGCTGTAATCTAATCGGAATCAATATGAAAGGAATCACTACCTTGCTTTACACTTGGTCCCCGGGTATCTATTGACAACCCGTAGGTATGTACAATGAGCGCCATAAGATCCATCATGCAGCTACCGCTTTGTTTGATCATGATTAAGTTGTTACGGCTTTTGAATGGATCGTCGCGCGTGTATTAATCAGACCGCTCCCAAATCGTCTATTAATCAAGTTAAAGCATCTGGATGACAACGAACTGTCAGCTTAAGTAGTGTTTAGTTTACGACGTACTGTAAACAATCGTTTGCGGTAACTTGTCTCGGCTCACTGCCTTCATTGTTTAATGTTTACATGATTGTAATCATAAAGTTTGCTGCGTTATATTAGGAATTCCGAATGGATTGTAATTACGCGCGTTGATTAATACCTAAATAATTTGATCTTGATTAGTTTCAGAACTATCTCTTAGTCGGCAAATACTATATATCTACTCGTAGGTACGCACATGTATATTCTGTAAACTTTACAGTTCCAATCAGGCAGTTCTACTGAATTGACTGTAGTCCTCCGTCCCTCGCATATTCATACGTTCGTTTGTCTTCAATACTTTTATTAACTAAAATAAAAAAAGAATGACCTAGTAATACAGGCGCTATTTGATATGCATCAAAAGAACCAAAACGGCAATTCTAATATTCATCAAAAAAACCACTAAACGCATTAGAACTGAATAGCAGTTCCGGTTCATAAAAAGCGCTTAATATCATCTAAAGTTCAGCTTCAATTGATCGCAAAGCGCAAAAACGTTAAAGCCGTTATCCCAGTAAGCGCATTCGGCATTCCAAATCAACAATGACATTAACCCCCCTAGTGTGGCAATCAGAGAGTAAGTGGGAATTTCCGCGTCGTTTCATACGGCTCCCGGCTAAATGTTAAGAGTTTGCTGCCTGTGTATCTACGTAGGTACGGCGACCGCTCTGTGGGGACCCACTGACCGAGCGGCCGGCGAGCGCCCGCCGAGCGCCGATACCCGCCACTCGTGAACACGGCTCATTTATAAAAAAGAACCGCTAACGGCGACCTAAGCATCTAACTAATTCAATTACAATTTAACGCTATTTCAACCGCGCATATTGTTGAATTTGTACCGAACTTCTGTTACACTGTTATTTATGTTTGTTGCGAGAGTTGAACCCTGAAGTTATAATGTTCACGCACGACGCACAATCATGTTTTATTAAAAAGTTTACGAGCATATTGGAGGAAAAATTTTCTGAAAAAATTCCCTTTTTCAAAGGTGCGTGTGTAACCATAGACTATTGCACTGTTTCTATTAATTAAATTCTTCTTCTTTATTTATGAATCGGGACGTTAGATAACTGTGTTCCGCAGAATTCTATCTGAAAGGGTACTTGAATAGGATTAAGTTTGTATTAAATGACCGCATTTAGAATAATCTGAGATAACATAGAAATTGTTTGTACTGGTAGATACGGAATCGTTACATAAATACATTTCTGACATTTTCTGTGAATTATTTTGTAGGACTAGGATGTTATTAAATCTTACGAATCTTTTTCGGAGTCGTCACAGGCAAAGAGAATACTTTACTATATAGAACGGTTGGCTTCTGATCGACGTAATGTATAATGGGAACGTTTTATTTTTCAAAGTCGATGCTTTCAAAAGTTCGTGAAAGTATTCGCGTCATAAAATAGACCAAGTAAGTGTACTTTTCGCAAATCAAATAATAATTTGATTTGCGAAAAGTACACTTTCTTATTATTTGTATTGAAATTTCTTTTCCCTTCGAATCATCAATATTTCAAGCAAAACTTTTATTTAGGTCACTGAAGAAAATTGAGGAAAAATTTCATTACGTCCATTCACATTTACCTTTTTCTTAGGACGTCATTATTGGAGTTTTAAAAAGGTTCAACGTTTGAAAACGGATTGTTTACTTTTATACTGAAGAAGATTATTAAAATATGGCAAATATTCCAATCAGCGGTTTGGGGTTTCCATGTTCCTTTGTGCTTCGTTTCGGTATTAACCGCTATTCATGTTTTATTTTGTTTAATGTTAATTAGGCAAGCGTATTAAAAGAAAAAAAAAGGAAATTAATTAATAAAGAATCTGTTTTTGCGTAAATATGTAATCTACGTAGGTATATTTTTTAAAAGTTATAATGTTTTAGTCATTACATTATTACATAGTCTTCCTGACCGTTTTCGGTCACGGCGGTCGATTTTAGCGGAGATAAGCCATCGACGCGGGAGTTATTATAGTGCACAAGTGTGTGCGCAGGCACAGGTGCACTCTCTGTTCCTTTTCTTTCATCTGACACGAACACAGCCTTACATATTAATGGGAATACGAATGACTGAGCATGACAGGAGAATGGTGATGAGCTAAAAGAAATTCTCTATTTTTAGCAAGAGAAATGTCCACCACCCCACGACTTCTTAATGCTCCAAGAACACCTGGCCCCCGGCAGTGAACTACAGTAGCCTATTTGGAAAGCTCTGAATCGATTGCATACCCAAGTAGGCCGCTGCAAACATAATCTGACAAAATGGAGTATTATTGGTTCTTCCAACACCGAGTGCGAGTGCGGCGCTTCGGATCAAACTATGCCCCACCTGCTGGAGTGTCCCAGGGGTCCGTTTACCTGCACTCTTGACCACCTGAATAGCGCCTCTGCCGCTGCAATAAACGTCGCCACCTACTGGGCCCAAACCGTCTAATATAGAAGGAACATCGATACGATAAGAAGAAGAAGAAGCCCAATTTCTTTGGGGTCGGTGCAGCATGTCTTCTTCTTCCAAACTTCGGTAATAGTTGTCGTCTCAGCAGTTCTTTGTGTTTGTGCGTCGATGTCTTCCTTCCATCGTCTATTAAAACCTGAAAATAAATAATGTTTATTATTTGCGTGATATTTAACACGATAACGTTACCACCTTGGCATACGTGGTCAGTAATTAGCTTATTAACATAATTTTCCGACCATTCGCTTTTCCATATGCTGACGGAAAACCTAAAAACAATACTTAATCGTGTTAGCTTTACTCACTGCGATGTGTATGTGGTCGGGTAAGTAACCAAGTAATATCATTATATTAAAATGTAATGTCAACTACTTGTGTAAAGTGTGTAACAAGACCCTTAACGAAAGCGAAGGGCACTGGTTCATCCTGTCATTGCGATCATTTTTTTGTTCTAGACCATACCTGGGAACCTTCTAGTTAAGGAGATATTGGAAATCAAAGTTCCAACGTTTTCACATTCTTTTTTTGATATTTTTTTTTAATGGAAGATATTTACTTTAAACACCTTCACGACCCTCGTACTATTCAATGCGTTACTTTGAGTCCTACCGTAAAACGTAGTTTTTCATCCCGAAAAAAAAATCGTTTCGCAGCAATATTTTTTGCGTAAAGTTACTTAGTTTGATGAACATAAAGCTTGGTTGACGGCTTCGTGAAGGGTCCGTTTACACCCTGTATATGTACGTGGAGGAAAGTTGTAACCAGTACCTATAACTTTCAGATAAAACATTTTTGAGGTTTCGTTTTGGCATAGTTTTGTCTGTATGTAATAAAGGGGCTGAAGTATTACACTAATATGAAAGCATTTATTTATCTTTTTTAGTGAGTTATCTTAATTTGCCCAATATCTTAACAATGACACAATTATATTAGAAGTGCAAACTAATGAGTACTAAGGTGATTTCATAATACTTGGTATGAGCAAGTGATGAGGAGGGACGAATCGTATGTGACTAAAAGAGTGATGAATATCAATGTTGATGGATGGAGAGGGAGAGGAAGACCAAGGAAAGGATGGAGGAAAGGATTGTGTGAGGAATGGTATGAAGGAAAAAGGTGTAAATGATAGCGAGACGGTTGACAGATTGGAAGAAAAAAACGTGTTGCGCCGACCCCAAGTAACATGGGTCAATGGCAGAAAGATGATGAAGTTGAGACTTTCACGGTTAAACTCGTACCTCAGGGGTTACCATGACACACTGTGGAGGTCTGCCCCGCTTGGGCGGAGCAGCGCCGTGTCCTCGTAGAGGCGATTGGCGGCGGCGACCTCTCGCGCCTGGCCCTGGTTCAAGCCATGGTCCGGAGCGAGAGGGAATGGGAAGCCGTCACCTCCTTCTGCGAAGCAGTCATGCTAGTGAAGGAGGTGGCGGAACGTGAGAGGGAAAGAGCCTCACGTCCCAGCCGCCGCGGGAGACGCCCTGGGCGTCGGGGGTCACGTGGTGGCCCCCGGCCACCGTAGGCGCGGGCCTGTGGACGGCGAGTTATGGGCTAGCTCGCCGTCCGGCCGTCTTATGACGACAGGCCGTGTCGACGGCGCGTTCGTGTTCCACGCGCGCCTTAAAGAGATGTCAGCAACCACGTAGGGGTCCGCACGGGCCGATGCCTGCCAGGGCTGCGGGACTGTTCGAAAGAGATACCGCGGCCCTGGAACATAAAGGGCAAAGAAGGAACATGGATGGGTTTTAGTCAGTACAAGTCTGACGCCCAGAGCGGGGGGGTCATTTGATGATTTCACACCCTAAAAAAAAAAAAAGGGGTTACCATGACGTCTTAAAGCAGGAGTAATTCCAGTGTGGGAAGGAGACAGAGCTATACAGATCGTCTAGCGCCATCTCTTTCTCACACTGGTATTACTTCTGCTTTAATACTTCATGGTAACCCCCCAGGCACGAATTGAAATAAAAAAAAAATGAAAATTATACTTTGTACTCGAATGCGCCAGGATAGCTCCAAACTTTAATTTTACAGGTCAGTATCAAGGTGTTAGTTACTCTTAATATGAATTTTAACCATAATAGACACATAAGCATAATCAGGATATAATGAAATAATGTTCCCAGTACTGGGACACAGGTCTCCTCTCTATGAGAGGGACAAATTAGATATGTATTCTTCTCTTTCTCGAATCGAGGACTAAGACTTTTTCTGACAAGTACGTAGCAACCTGGACAGATCTGTCGTTTGCCTCATTCAAGTCCTGGAGAGTGCAATTAGTTGACGATCACTCAAACTCAATAAAGGGTGTAAATAGACCCTTAACGAAGCCGGAAGGCACTTGTTTTTCCCGTCTTTGCGATTATTTTTTTGTTCTAGACCATACATGGGAACCTTCTAATTACGGAGATATTGGGGGTCAAAGTTCCAACTTTTTCACAAGTTTGTTTTAAATACATGTTTTTAATGTAAGATTTTTACTTTAAACACCTCCAAGACCCCCGTACTATTCAATCCATACATCAGAAAAATGCTTTGAGTACGTTCCATCGAGTCCTACGGTAAAACGTGATTTTTCACCCCAAAAAAAAAAGTCGTTTCCCAGCAATAATTTTTGCGTAAAAGTACTTAGTTTGATGTACAGAATGATTGGTTGACGGCTTCGTGAAGGGTCTGTTTACACCCTGTATACCCGCTAGCAACAGTTTCCGCTCCTTCTCTAATAGTGAAGAACAACTCACCTTTTTCAATAAAACGGACTTAGTATGGTCCTAATCTCATCAGTTCATCACACACATCGAATTGTATCAGATTTGTGCTAAAACACAATTCATTGTCGCCAGCACTAATCGTTACAGAGCGATGATTGGCCTGTTTGTTAAGCATAATACGTTCCAATTAATTACCACTAGAACAACAAGAGCGAAAGGAATGGCGTGCAATGGCGTGCGTGGCTTTCATCGCCGGAACAAAGTCGCTGTGCAACAAGTGACGTTTCGTCCCTAGCCACCATCTAAGGCGAAATAGCTTTTCCTTATAATAAAGTAATACCCAATAAATTTACTCAAACCCTAGCAAATAGATCACCTCCAAAATAATAACTTCCACTATGTACTTGTTCATGGTCTCAATTCAAATGTTTGATTTCAACCGCGTCTTCAGTTCTCTTAGTAAACAGTTCGTATGAGTTTATTTACTTTTCGCTACTTTTAAAAGAGAATGATCGTCGTGTGCGCCTGCGCGAAATCCGAGCGAGAGAAATGTGCGAGAGGGACGGGTGACAGTGGCACTCGCTTCGACCAATCGATTAGTCGCATAACGATAGCGGCTTCTTAAATGCAGATGTGTCGTGTATACCAACGTCAGTCGGCTAGCGGCAGGCGGCCGGGGCCCACGATCATGGCTCCTGTGAGCCGGTTTCACATATACGCTGTCCTTTGTAGTGACTGGAACGTTCGGCCGGTGTAAACGGTTCGCGGTCGAATGTGATCACACATTCCGTACGTCAGTGAGATGTAATGTTAATTATTGTCGGACGTAATTATTAGATAAACTTTTTAAAACTACTTTCAACTTACGAAAACGGCCTAAAACGTTAAGTTTAATATAGGAGCGGACACTCGATTAGTGCTCAAATTTAATTATGAAGTGAACAAAGAAAGGATTGTAACCGGAAAGGTAATAATTAAATTGTATTTCTCATTTATAAAATTCTTATCTCGAGTTGTTGCTTGAATGAATAATCGTGCCGATGATAATAGAAACAAACACGGCCTGAGCTCCTAACGATAGCTAGTTTTATGATTCCTGTTATGAATTATTGGCTTCATTCATTCTAATTTGTTTGGCAAATAACAAAAACGCTTCCATTTAACTTTTATCTTTTTCGGCTGTTCTCATTTCTAGTAAGCGTAGAGGCACGCCTTCCTGCTTATTTCTTTATTGATAAGGTCAAGAATATAACAGCGTATTATTTCGTCATATCATATTTATATTTTCAAATGTTATGAGATCGGTAGATACATATTTTGATGGGTATAATAAAAATAAAACGGGACGGATATAAACTGAACGACGGTTCGTTCAGTTTATTTATCCAGTTATAAATCATTTCCTTTTTATGTTTCTAATCACGTTCACGCCACACATTCAAATGAAAACACGCATGTTTACATTTTTAATCATTCACAAATATATTCAGAAAAGTTAGGAAGCGAACATCACAAGTGCGAATTACGAACACATTCGTAGCAATCGTAGCCAATTCGTAGCACTTTCGTAGACGGGCGTAGCGGATGATAACATAAACGTTTAAGACATAGATTGGCATACCTGTCGTATTGGCACCTTTTGGACGGGTTTGGGGGACGGTCGTCACCCCATCTGGTATCTCATAACCTCTTTAGTACCCGAATGATATGGAACTTTATTTTAACGTCCCACGTGGACTGAGATTAGAGCGCCAGCGAGCGAAATGGCTATCGAGGATCGATTTAAATGTTTGTTGTCATGTGCACGGAATGGAATCCTGTTGTTTATGTTTTGATATTCGTGCTTATTATTGTTGTTCTGTATTTCTAGTTGGATTAGAACGCTTTTATGAACTAGAGCGTAGACAAGTAGTGTATTCGTTTGGTAAAATGGTAACTATAAACATAGTAGTTTCCTGTTGATATCGAGATTGTTTTGTTTCATGTTTCCTGTATTTGTACGTGAATAAGGCTTAAATATTGGCAATTTAGATACGAGGAAACAGGAAAAAAGTACGTTTCCATTTTTTTTTTAAATAGCAAGATATTTAATATTGAAAAAAAATGTGTTTGTTGAAAATCAAAAGCTAAAAAATCCATTAACAAACAGAAAATCTCATAAAAAAAATCTGAACCATGAGGACTAAAACAAATTCTTTATATTTTTTCTGAACTTTTTATTCTTCTAATTTATTTTGATGGCCCTACAAAAGAGACAGAATATCTGATGGTATCATCATATCATCAAGCTCTAAATGTGTCTGTAGATTATTTTAGGACAAGAAATTCAGAGTCAAAAATATCCTAGTAAAATCATTTCCAAGTTATTTATTTTCAGCCAGTTATTATACAACTCGTGGGCAAAGACCTCTTGTTCGTCCCACGTAATTTCCCTATTCGTGAAAACTTCCGCAAGTCTACAAATAAAGCTAAAGAACAACACGAATTTAATAAATAATAAATAAAAGCATAGTTCTTTCCATAATTCATCAGGTTTTTATCAATAGTAGGTTATGTACGTTGTATAAACAACAGACATTCCTACGCGAGGGTCGAGCGAGGCCAGAGAGAAATTACAATAGGTACCTGCATACCTTCCCGGCGGCCGGTATTCCATTCCTCTCGTCTTTATGCCAGCTATTGCTTCTTGGATTATCTGGCCTGCCGAGCTAAATTAGATAGGAACCAAGGTACCAATATATACGAAGGATCTCTTCAATACCTGTTTCTTTTTATCTCGGGACGAAATAGTATTTTTCCGTTGTTTCCTTGACGGTTTCGGAATGAAAAAGAAACGTGGCGTATTTGTTGACTTGCTTCCCGCGGAAGTTTTAAGAGTCAACTGAGGGAAATCAACATGGTTTACGTAAGCGATAGGTTCACAGACTCCCGGTTTTTTATTCGTTCGTACTAGTTTTTAGGACTGTGTTGTACCATGAGTCTCATCATAATATTGTATTTCGATTTCTCATTTTATTTCAGGTATCATTTTACATCCATATAAATTTTTAGTAAAACATGAACTTTAAAAAACTATGTTAGTAAAACATGTAACTTTGACAGGAAATCCATAAACAGGCTATCTAATTTCCCCGCAATGATATCCAGGAGACTGGATTGACTGGACTGGATTTTAGGACTGTGTTGTAACATTTAATAAAATATCTACGGTTACGCTATTCTTTTTTAAATGTGCCTATTTCACGTAAAATATCGAAAAAGCCAGGAAATCACGAGGAAGGAAAGAAGACTTAATACCAATTATTGCTAAGAGTGATCCTGGGCTTATATTTTGCCACCCTGAATTTTCCCGTAAAAGGGGCGACGGAACGGCTAAGGGATTATATCAGCAACGCGCAACACTTTTTCCCCATCTTATTTTACATTGCATTTATCGTAAAGCAAAAAATCTATGAACAGCGGCTGAACAGAGAAAATTTCGGGTGACAGATTTGAATTTTAAGCAAAGTGTACAATCATAAGCACCAATATGTATCCACTTTCTTAAATTTAAAAGCAATTTTCGCGAGAAATGACGATTGTGTATTTGGAGATAGCATCTTTTTCATCAAAATATGAGTTCCAGAATACTATGTTCGTAACAACATGAAATTTTAATCAGAACAGAAAGGTGAAAAACACTTTTCAAAGTGTTAAGTGTTTACATATTGGTCCTCGTGACTGTACTCTGATGTAGGGGCTTAAAAAATGTCAAAACAAAACACATTATTATGAGCTCTGATTATTGCACAAAAACCGTGTTTTTTGCATTACTTACGTTATCATTTGTTTCACAAATCTTCCTTTATTCGGACTCGAGCCCGGGGCACTGCGCTGTGAAGAAGGAGTTTAAAAAAATACAATTAAGTAAATAATAATAGAGCATAAACAAATGACTCAAATTGAAGAGATTTATGCAGGACCGAAATAAGATTAAAACGGATTATTTAGGGCTCCGGAATATGTAAAATACCTCATCCGCACACATTCGTACTCATTTAAATTTCGTTTCACAAAACAATTTTTGTCCTAACAGAAAATATGTGACGAATGGAACTACATTTTTGTCATTTTTCATTTAAACGGTACATGTCTGGCGGCTAATATAATTAATATGCTCGCACCACTTTGCACGGACTGTTAGAGTCGTTTTATTTTTTTATACACGGAAATAAAATTTACAGCCCGCCTCCACCCGTCATATCGACGAAATTCCGCCGACTTTCGGCTGTCAACGACCTCGCACATTCATTACATTCTTGATTTAACGAGATTATTTAACTGATGAAAACAGTAGGAAAGTTGCTATTTGCAATGTTGGTACTTTATTATATTTTTATTTCGCAGCAGATCAAAGAATTTTCCTTTGTTTCATTTTCCTTATCCTGTGACGTTAGCTTTTTATCTTAAATGAATGAAAATATATATTAACGTCACGAAGCCGGTGGATACGTAAACGGATATGAGACTATAGTAAAGGAGGTGGAAGATTGTTTCAATGTGTAACTCTTTTAAGATCTCGTTTGTCTTAGCTTTTCATTCCCTTGAACGGTAGATAGTCCGTATCTGCCGTTTAAGGAAATGAAAAGCAGCAACGTCAACAGAATCTTTTCAAATCTCATTTATTACTGTTATTAAAAGTTGATGAATACAGCAATACTCCTTTGTTGTGTCTTTACGATAGTCCTATATTTTGATTATCCGGGAATATTCTCGGACAACCATTTCTCGGGAAGGTTCAAGCGTCGCATCGTGGTAAAATTTATAAGACATAACCCGGGCGGTTTACTTTACAGAATCATAAAAATGTTATTTCTTGTGGACAGCAGGAAATTCTGATAGGGGGTCACAAGGAGAAGATGGCGGATGAAAAGCTGTTTATATTTATGTAGGGCGTGTTCAATAGCTATGCTCCGGCCACGAAGAAAGTACGAGAATGTGTATCTCCACGTACTATCTCTCTGCCTATCATCGGAGTAGGTTTGGTAGTTCAGAATTAAAAACGCACCAAAAAGACGAATGAAACCAGGAATACTCTTTCGCAATTATACAGCAATATAGAAGGAAAAGTTGTCAAAAGACTGGTATTCAGTTGCATCCGGTTAGACTGGAAGCCGACCCCAACATAGTTGGGAAAAGGCTAGGCAGATGATGATACGAGTAAAAGTTGATATTTTTTTCCCGATACACTCACTACACGAGAATAATTTAAAAAAATATTAGTTCCCGCATGATTTTTATTCGACTAACAGCTTAGTTCGTAGGCTAACCGAGTGCACTTCATCATGTATGGGTAAAATATCATGTGAAGAAACGCTCCACGTATCTTCAAAAATTAAAATTTCAAACTACCGTCAATTATTAGATATTATAAACGTATTTCAAAATACTTCATCCGAAGGTTTTTCCGGGGTTTCTTCGTCACTAACAAAGAGTCATTAAAAGCAATCAATCAATTCATTAAAATGGAGAGACATCTTAATTAAGAGTAAAACTTACAATAGATATTTTGTACTAAATACAATCTAACTGGCTGGGTCTAGGTTGCTTTCTTGGCTGATTACATGAGCGTAAGATATACGATCTTACTAATAGTAAAAGACATTACCGAAGGTAAACTAAGGTACTTACGACAGGTAATTAGTGTCGTCATCACTCGCTTTGTACCCTATTTCTGTCCTATTGACTTATTTTGTTTCGAAATCGCGTATCGAGATACAGTAGATAGGTACCTAATGTCGTATTCTGAACTTCCATAAGTCTTCAGGAACCGGTTCTATGCGATATCGGTACTGAAAACTTACCGATCTACATTTCAATGAGCCCGCATCCCACGCAAATCATATGGCACGTTTCAATGAGCTCAGGCTCACTGAAATGTAGGCAAGTTTTCATTAGTAGCCGACCGAATTCATACCGAGTAAACCAAACGAAACCGTAGTGCAGCGGTAGCAGGGAGCGGTAAACCGCAAAAGTACCAAAATATTATACTTAAATAATGTATGTTATATTTTGGACTGCTGACTCAGTAAGTCGGGCTCTGAATTTGTTTTTCGTTCACTCCCAACCCCGAGCTACTAGGTAACAATAAATTGAGCTGAGCTTTCGTAAACGTTATGTCTATTCATCCCGGCGGAGTTTCTAGTAGATACTAATTTCCGATAAATTTGTGCGTTCTCGCGGGTGAAACGAGCCACGGAGAGAAATTTATAGCTTTTGAAACGGCGTTCACCTTTGAATTGAGCGTTAATCTTGTGTGAAAGACGCGGCGTAACACCGCGATGCGAGTACTAGCGATCTACGTGTTACCCACTCATTGTTTAAACAAGTAAGACCTTCTATAATGGATCATAAATTCTAAATCTCGACTCCTGAGTTTTAATCGATGACACATTTTTTCACCCAAACCACAAGTGTTGACGTATCGCGACGGGAAAGCGACGCGGAAAATTTGTTTAAGAAAGTAATTTATCACTTTCCGATGGATATATTTAAAAAGGGAGCCGCTTCGGCAATTTGCATATTTATTTGGTAATAAGTAAATTATTGCGAACACGTTGAGGGTTAATTTGGTACGTGGCAGCCCTGAACAGAGCGCGGGAACTGCTTTCTCTGCCCAAGTCATGCGTAGTTATTTACCTGTATCTGATCCTTTGTCTATTTTCGCTCCACAAAGTTCGCGTTATTTGCTCTGCACGATTGGCTGCTTCATTCCGACATAACAAATGAAACAAAGTTATTACTAGTTTTCCGGATTACTTTCTTCACAAAACAAATCTTTCGCGTTCGATAAATCAGTACGGTTTAATTTTTTTGTATTTTGTTTGTTAAAAGAGAGAATGGTACCTAAACTGGAAGTATGTAGACACATAATAAAAGAATATAAGTATGAACAGTTAATGTCTGTTCTTCAAAAAGCTGTACCGAAGTTATAATACAAAAAGTCGTCGTTATATGCCAAAATATCGTCCTTAGTCGTTTGTATTAATTTTCATAAAAAAGTACGCATAAAGTGCTATTATGATAATGTCCATTGGTTGGAAAATGTGGGGGCGGGACATGTACAATGCAAACGACTTTGGGGGCCTATTATTCGCAATCAAAGCATCAATATTAAGAAAAGTGATCCACGATATGTTTGTTCCACTTTAAAGAGCTATTCAAGGACATCCTGCGGTGAGGAAAAATTCCCCTCTCTTTTATACGATTTAATTTCACGCTACCTTTACACGAAATGCGTCTTTGTGGAAAACCTTATTTGAATGGATGGGAAATTGAAAAAAAATATCGCTTAGTACATGTAAATATACAGACATGGAAGTAGAAAAAAATTTTGTTATTTTTGCATCCATGTCTAAAATGTCTATATATGTATTTATTTGTAGTATTTCGTAGAGATAAAAATTAACTCATGACTTTAATTCAAAACCACAATTTACTAAATACTGCACACGTCTCAGCACAAAAAGACAGCAAACAGGAAAGGCACTGTAGCTCAATTAGTAGAAGTACAAACACTACGAACAGCTAAACAGCTCGTCGACATGTCCCAGAGATAAAATGAACAACGTTGTAGTGCTTGACAACTGTAATAAAGCAACCCAGTGAGGCATTGTTTACGAACGGTCGACGGTCGTCGGTGAGCCGTCGGATAGGCCTACGAGATGCCTACGAGACGTCTTCTGCGCGTAAGCCCCTGCGTTTGCATGCGACAGCGCTTTCGGGATCCATAAAGGGCAGATACGGACGGAATATTAGCATTGTGCTGTTATTCTACTACATATGTATCCCTTTACACTTGTAACGAATAAGGAAAGGGCAAGTTTATTTGTTTTGCGTAGATGTGTTTAAATTTGTTTTAGGATATCTGTGAAGGGTCTTTAAAATTGAATACGTAGTTCTTCTATAAGTACTTTAGAAAAGCGATGCAGGCTTTAACAAAAAACAAAATTAATACTGAGGCTTTTTTTTGAACGTGTAATGCAAAATTAATTTGTTATACAAATTATGCTTAAATAGGCCGTTTTGATTGCGAAACCTTAGTGTGTCTTTGATAAGAACAGCGCGAGGCGGATTATCTATAGAAATCTATTCATTCCACGACGAAAACTTGTGTGATGTTTTTCATAAAAAATAAAATGCTAAACTTTTACCTACTTAATCAGTTTGGCCTTCAGATTCGTCTGATCTGACAAAATTAAGTAGCATGTGGGACACATTCGTTTGTTCAGTTAATCTGTCCATATATGCTTTAATATTGTACCCTACAATTTTCCGCATAATGCTATTTGACGGAAAAACAGGCGTTTTAACAATGAAAACAGACAACTTACCAACTATTTCTAATATTAAACCAAAACCTACATCAAGTGCCAAAAAGAAAAACTAATTACAGTTGAAAATGTTTAAATATACATCGGGTAAACTAATAGTAACTTTTGTTGTTAGCCGCCGGCGCGGCGACGTCCGGAGACGGCCGACAGCCGGTCCGACATGAACTATGTCCAATGAAAACGTTCGCGCCGTGCATTCATTTACCAACTAAATTGAACTAGATTAGGCATGGGGAAATTATAGAATGGAGGTAGCGTTTTGGTTTTGAAAGTAGGAAATTGCATCGTATCATACCTCGTGGTGGTAGGGTAGTAGGTAAGCAGTTTACTGAAAGGACGAACAACAGAACACTGCATACTTATGTATAGTGAAACCATGATTGGGACTGCAACTCTCTTCTCTTCTTCAACCTTTGAGCACCCAATACTGAGTGAAGGTCTATTCCAAACCTCTTTTGGCGGTTTTGTGTCATGGCTATCCAGTCTCTTCCGGCCACTCGTCTGCCCACCTAGTAGGTTGTCTTCCTGCATTCCTCCGTCTCATCCGTGGTCTCCACTCCAGCACTTTCTTCCCCCATCTTCCATTCAGTCTACGGCATAAAGGTTGTAAATAGACCCTTAACGAAGTCAAAAGGCACTTGTTCTCCCCGACTTTGCGATTTTTTTCGACCATACGGCAGTTCCAACTTTTTCAGAAGCTTTGTTTTTTTTTAAATACAATCATGTTTTAAATTAAAGATTTTTTCTTTAAACATCTCCTTAACCCCCGTACTATTCAATCCATCCAACAGCACAATGCTTTGAGTGCGTTCCATCGACTCCTATCGTACAACGTGATTTTTCACCCCAAAAAAGTCGTTTCCCAGAAATAATTTTTGCGTAAAGTTTCTTAGTTTGATATACTGAGTGCTTGGTTGACGGCTTCGTGAAGGGTCTGTTTACACCCTGTATATGGCCCGCCCACTTCCACTTTCTTTTTGCTATCGCTTCTGCTTTGTCCGTCAGTCTCGTTTGTCTCCGTATTTCGGTGTTTTTCACACAGTCGTAGAGAGATGCCCAATATGACTCGTTCCATAGCTGCACCTACATACTAATAAACTAATGTTGGTCTAATAGCTTTATTGTCAGTTTAAATAAAGGTTGATGCCATAACTCTCTTTGTTACAAACATGAACTCGTAATCCACGCGAAGTGTACTAAGCTTAATTGAAACCCAGTGTTTTTATACAAATGCAAGCGAAATTCTAAACGTTTTAAATATCCATTTAATAATTAAAAAGTCTGTAAAGCATCTAGTTAGAATGGGACGTTACCTAAATGCGATGACGTGACATGAATACGTTTCCCGTTAAATAGAGAACACGTTTAATGTGTTGGGTTTTTAATTCAGGTTAGGAATCAACTAACCGGGTTTAAGCCGTTTGTTTGAACCGGTTTACGTGAACGTTGATAGTGTTGTTTCTTGTAAACTTGGAACATTGTTACTGGAATTTTCCAGGTATAAAGCTTTTGTGTTTACCTATACAGCGCTGTAGATTTCCTCAGACTAAATCCTGGAATTTCTAAAATACGGGTAGGCTAGAAACAAAGGCCCTAGCACGAGCTTGCGGTGTAAACGTTACGTCGATTTTTGAATCAAAAATAAAATTACCCTATAGCATTTTAGTTAAATTGTTTGCAACAAGCATAATCAGTAGCATCCATAGATATGAATAAATTTTTAAAATTATGAAAATATTATAAATGCGAATCGAATATTTTTTTATTTAAAAATCGACGTATTTACGTTACGTTTACAACGCTCGCGCATGCAAGTGCCTCTGTTTCTAGGAATTATTATTATGGAAATCTATATATATAAAGTAAGAAACTGACTGGCTGACTGATCGATCAACGCCCAGCTGAAACCGCTGGGCCTAGAAACATGAAATTTTGCACAAACATTCGTTAAATGACGTAAGTGTGCATTAAGAAGGGATTTTTGAAAATTCATCCCCCTAAGGGGTCAACACGAGGGTTGAAAGTATGTATGAAATTTGGTCAATTTTGCGAAAGAAGTCGTGAGCAACAGCTAGTATGTTATAAGTATTACACAGTATTTGGTTGTTTTAATTACAACACTCGCTGTCACTTGAGAGAAAAGACTTCAAAATGTCTGCTAGCAGCACTCAAAACCAGCCACGTATTTTTTTCATTTCGAATTAACCAGTGTCAAATTGCAGTAGGGTTACCAGTATTAAATAATAGAAGTGTAAAAAAAATAGATCTCCAGATTGCTCTGACCACCATGTTTTGTTTTTCTTCATGTCTTTAAGAGCTAGCCAGAAACTCATCATCATCATCTGCCTAGCCTTTTCCCAACTATGTTGGGCTCGGCTTTCAGTTTTACCGGATGCAGCTGAATACCAGTATTTTACATGGAGCGACTGCCTATCTGACCTCCACAACCCAATTAGTACTGGGTAATACCATACCCCTTGGTAAGACTGGTTGTCAGACTTTCGGATCACTGACTACCCGTAGCGACTGTCAAAGATCTACAAATGACAGCCGGGACCAACGGCTTAACGTGCTTTCCGAGGCACGGAGGAAACTCGGATGTAATGGGTGGTCACCAACCAGGGTCCATACCAGGCAAGCGCGGCTTAACCTAAAGATCGACCCGGGCGGCTGTTATTATTTAGCCACGAGATCCTCCTAGCCAGAAACTCATACTGTAGATAAAAGAGAACCAGCCAGCAAGGTTGGAAGCGAGGCTGACTGCCCCGAATGCGACAGACGTATTAAAGTATCGTCACCCGTAGAGGCTTTTCCATTGCATCCCAACTTAATACCTATTACTCGTTGCATTGCCAAAGGAGGCGGGACCAAAGCCTATGTCATGTAGATATCAAGTTATATGTTTGTTACAGAGGGGAGGGAGCTACCCTGATGTAGACACCATCGCGCCGAGGATGGAGCATTGGGTGACGGCAGCCAGCTCGCTGCTGGCCTTCCTGCTGTACTATAACACCTTGGACGCAGGATTTGTTTACGATGACAGGTAATAAGATTATGAATTTTGACAAACAGATGCTATTCTCCCGTTAATGTTCCCACTGCTGATGTAAAAGCCTTTCCTCTATGATATGGAATGGTATGTTATCCATGCAGGACCAGTGCGAGTTGGTAAAATTAGAAAAGATCGTGTTTAGATTGTGATGTTAAAGTTATTACAACATAGACAATATTTGCCTTATCCTGTAATTTTCTGCGTTTTTTTTTAAAATAAATAAGTAATTCATTACTAACCTGGAACCGTGTGGTCTGGGTTGAAAGCTTAATCATCGGTTTAATTTGGATCATCGATCTTTTGACACTGTAGAAACATAACATAACATCACGCCTGTAATCCCCGAAGGGTTAGGCAGAGGTGTTCCTTACTGTACACTCACATTTCACCAGTTATGTTTAAGTCCCATGTACCTAATAGGGGGCGAGCCTGTTGCTATTAACCGGACACAAATTCAGACTACTTGGCTACTATTGCAATATTCCTGATGGAAAAACCCAATAACAATATGCCCGACCTGGGAATCGAACCAAGGACCTCATGCTCAGCAGTCACGGTAGCGACCACTAGACCAATGAGGCAGTCACTGTAGAAATTGTTGTTGAAATCTTTCAAATAATTATACTACAGTTTCAAAACTCTGCAAGTTTTAAAACCTTGTTTGTTCTCATTCCCAAATTCTCAATAACTGTGTTCATTAAAATAAGAGTTCAAATTTGATATTCACGATAATGTAGATGCCAAGTATTTGAATTTCGATTTCTGTGGGTCAATGAGAAAAATCTGGTAACATGGAAAGGTCAGCGGTAGTTGGATCGAAAATATTTTTATTTAATTTATCTAATTTTGGTTTGCGTCGTCTCGCTAGAAAGGTCCCTTCATAAATGGAAAACGGATACCTTTAAGGTGCGTAAGATCTGACGACGTATGCTCTTTCGAATCGTTGAATCAGAACCTTGTAAATATTTATTGATAGATCTAAAAAATAATTGCTTTTTATTTATTTTCGAAGACTTTTAGCTGAATACGTTTTTATTTTTGTCTTATTCGAAGTAACGAATAGGAAAATTACATGAGTTTTATACTGAGGAGTTTTTTCGTTATCATTTAGAAGTAAGAGTATGTACTGTTTTAAGCTTTCACGGTTTACAACTAAACTTATACTGTCACTTACGGGATATCTTCCGTAATTGTTCATTATTTTGAGCTCTCGATATTTCGACGCTGTTGCCATGATCACGGGTTGACTAATGGTAGTCAATCCGCGATCATGGCGCTTGCAACAGCGTCGAAATATCGGGAGCTCAAAATAATGAACAATCACGGAAGATATCCCGTAAGTGACAGTATAAGTTTAAGAGTATGTATTTGATATCTACTAGATATTGTTCTGAAACTACTGGATAGTAATTGTTGTGTCAGATTTTTACCTATAACAACAACAATGAGTTCCTGTTTTTTCAGTTCAGTAGTATTTTTATGAAAAACGGTGGCTTTTCGATGTTTCACGCCAAATAACGTTATCAGGTTTCAATAGACAGGTTGCCGGTATAAAATATTTTTTGCTTTGTGTAGGTGTGCGAAATACACGGAAATAGCTGTATGTTTTATATGGAATAATAAGTACGAAAAAAAATGGTTTAAAAGCTTTCGTTAGTAGTCAAACACCTGGCATACTGGTATTATGTTTTGTAAAAAAACGTTGGATAATTTATTTAAATACCATTATTATTAGTCATAGTTTAAAACTAATTTTCCACGAGAACTTAGATAATAATCGTATAGAAAGA
Organism: Noctua fimbriata; assembly: GCA_905163415.1. Lineage (NCBI taxonomy): Eukaryota > Metazoa > Arthropoda > Insecta > Lepidoptera > Noctuidae > Noctua > Noctua fimbriata. The sequence continues at coordinate 9,873,624 of LR990932.1, forward strand.
TCCAACTTTTCCATCAGCCTAAATATTCTAACACAATGTTAAACGTCAGAGCTTTAATATAACATGAACCGTATATCATTCGATTTCTTACATATAAAAGAACTACGGTCAGATCCTCTTGAGGAATGCCACCAATTAACACCTAAATAAGGCTCCCCGGGGAATTGAAGGAGCTGTAAAAAGGTAACCCGCTATTTGGCGAACGCCCAGACTTGGGCATGTTGAATAATTTAGATTTTCCTTTGATCCCATTGTCCCTGAGGGTAGGGCAGCCACATTATTGTGTTTGATTTATACTTTATACTTCTTTTGACTTCTTTGAGCGGTTAGGCGGCTTGAAACAATATTAGTGTGATCAGAACTTTACTTAATTTTTTACGAAGTTCGTCGAGAAGCATTAGGTTCTCAGTTAAAAGTTATAATGTACCTAAATGGATTAGTTTCAGAACTCAATGATTCCCCTGATGTTTGAGTTCGTAATAACAGTGGCAAGAAAACAAAAAGCTACCTGTCCAAAAGCACTTATACTTATGTCATGTGTCAAGTGCGGTATTAACGAACACTACAACACAAAAGTTGGAGAAGTACATTTGGAGGACAGCGCTAATTTCCTCAGTGGAAACGTTCCAAACCGATAATCGTGATAGAATCGATGAACTTTGTTCTGGATCAGAGCTCGTCGAAAACCGCTCCAGTGTTTCGTAATTGAGGGCTTACGTGACGACTGTGCACAGCTGCCCGCAACTCGCCCAACAAAAAGTTCCGCACTATCCCAACTTTATCTCAATCTTAGTTTCGATTCTACTAGGGACGCGACTACTTTTTATCGATATGGTTATGAAAACCAATATAGGCCAATATTCTTACAGGATAGGCTTTGATATAAAATATAAGGGATTACGTATTTTGCTATTTCAGCCTTATTTGATGCGTGTACATAGATTGATATTCTTCTTCTAAGAGATATTGAAAAGACGTAAAATGCTTTGCTTTGATATTCGAAAAGGATTTTATTCTGATAAAAAAAGGAACATCTAACGTTGTTAAATGTTGTTATTATAGATATTATTGTCTTCTCTCAGACTATGAGCAGTACCTACACGAGACTTTGTTAGATGAATGCAGTGTATAATATACTTACATTTTACACAAATTTACATGTGAAGTAAATGAATACCGTAAAGAAAATCACTTGGTTTTCGATCGAACGGTTATATTTAACTAATGGAGGAAAAGCTGTTCTTATATGTTTATGCGTATATAGCCTGTATATGTGTTGGTATCATTCTCGTGTTGATGTGAAAACGAGGCAGTACCGATCACGAAATCGCTGGCGTCATAAAGTGAAAACGCCCATAACCGGAGCCTACTAAGGTATTCCATATTTCTATTTTCATTTTTATTACGAGGCGTGGTACCGGTGTTAGCGTTGAATGTAGGAATGTAACCCTGTAAGGAAAGTGTTCGGAATGTTGACTGGTCACCGCGCCCGGACACGGAAAGAATAACTATGGGCCCCGTCCTTTGTATGACTTGCAGGAAAGGGAACAAATATTTCCAGCCATGAATTTTCTCGGATAATCTTGAACATGATAAAATAATATAGATACTCTCGATTGCGCACTGGTATGAAATAACGAGAAATCGTTTAATTTATCAGATTGTAAAATATTTGAAGTAGCCTTTAAAGGCACTGATATAAATGTAAGTTGTTCCATTTATTTATAGAACACAAGTGTCTACGGCTCCTTAAACGTCTGAGATTATTGGAATTTTCCAAGAAGCAAGCAAGGCTACGTTCTATTTTCGTATCAGATTTATCAAAAATCGTTCAGCTGTTACTGGGTGATTGAATAAAACATCGAATCTCTCATATTTATAGAATTAGTACGAGAACGTATTTGACAGAACACGTGTAAGCCAAACTTTTAGATTCGTGTTTCCGTCAAATTGATATAAATGTATTTCTACAAAAACTGAAATGAGGAAGTGCAAAACGAAAGTCATTTACGAACAAAATACTCGGAGAAGTTTTTATGTAAATAAGTGAAGGAAAAGGCGTCTTACTCACAATTTGCAATACAATGGCCGACTGTTAGAGATGATTTTTCCTTCTTCGCATAGTAAGCACGGTTTTGGTCCCATAAAAATATATTATTCAATCGGCTATTTCACCGGCTTTTCCTTCCAAATCTAAAATGAACGAATAAAATGTATGAGGGATCAATATCTAGGTAAAGGGATGAGTAGGTGTCTTGTGTAATGCGTGGGTGGAGGTGGCCGCTGTCCCCGCTCAATAAATCTTTCTCTTCTAATTGTGTTTCTGGCTATTGTTAAAATAGCTACGTGGTTGCAAATGTTGAAAATAATGTAGTCCATTCTCAAAATATATTAGAAAACAAAAGACTGAACAAGTTTTCAGTTTGCAGCGCTTCGGTTTCAGTAACGGAAATCGTTGAGTTCAAGGGAATCAAGTAGACAAGCATTTTTAGTTTAGAGAAGTAATCATCAGTTTCTATTTAATTTCATAGTTGGGCATAAAGTGTGTAACAAGACCCTTAACGATGCTGAAAGGTACTTGTTGTTCCTGTCACTGTGATCATTTTTTTTGTTCTGGACCATACCTGGGAATCTTCTAGTTACGGAGATATTGAGGGTCAAAGTTCCAACGTTTTCACATTTTTTTTTTTGATATTTTTTTTAATGGAAGACATTTACTTTAAACACCTTCACGACCCTCGTACTATTCAATGCGTTACTTTGAGTCCTACCGTAAAACGTAGTTTTTCACCCCGAAAAAAAAAATCGTTTCGCAGCAATATTTTTTGCTAATTACGGAGATATTCAAAGTTAAAGTTCCTACTTTTTCACAAGTTTTTTTTATTAAATACTAGTTTCTAATGTTATTACTTTACTTTAAATACTTCCACGACCCCCGTACTATTCAATGCATCCATCAGCACAATGTTATGAGTGCGTTACACTGAGTCCTAAAAGGTGATTTTTCACCCCAAATAAAAGTCGTTTCCCAGCAATAATTTTTGCGTAGAGTTACTTAGTTTGATGTACAGAATGCTTAGTTGACGGCTTCGTGAAGGGTCCGTTTACACTCTGTATACTATGTAGTACCTAGTTGTAATAGCTACCGTAGAGGAGGAGCGACAGAATTTTGTGGTTGGTTTAGGGTAAGGCGATCGCTGACTTTTTAATTTCCTCTACAACTAAAATGTGTCCGGTAAACATCCTCGGTTGCCAATGCCATCCGATACAGTTCCCGACGTTCACTTCATTAATAATTTCCTTTGCTGTTCTGTTATCGCAAGCCAGGAAACGCGCAAATTAAGAAACCAAATAGAAAATGATTCCCCTGAGTTCGAATTGTAGCACAGGTCAGTAAGCTTATTCCGTCACCCGTCAGGCGTTCAACCGGATTGCTTCACACATCAACCGGAAAACGTCAAAACACGGTTCGCAAAATCAATTTGAGAGGAGAATCGGTACGTTAAAACATGTCCATTATTAAGTCGGTATTGAGGCGCCCTACGGAGGGAAGGGCCGAGGGCACCGGGCCAATCGTTTGGGAAAACATCGAACGGATTCGGCGCCGATGAGCGACTGCTCGCACAGGTAAGATGGTAATATTTTATTTAAATTAAGCAGTTAGGGACGGCTGTTTGAATTTGTTCTTCGGTATTAAATATTGATGTGTAGCGTAAATAAAAGTTGGAATCCCTTATTGCGTTTACTTTATATAAATTAATAGCAAGCCCTTACAGATTGGGGATGTTGAATTACGAGCTTTAATGTAAACATGTTAGCGTCTTAAGTGGTATCTTTATTTTGTCGTTACGTTGTCTTTGAGACAACAACTTGATATCTTTTGATACGTTATAACGTTAGTTACCGGAATTCTTCGCTAATAATTTTATGTTGCTTGGCGAATACAAAAGACTCAGGTTTCTATTGTGTTTATATTTTATTGATCAGTACCTGTTGTTGCTTTGCTGGTTCCTCTTTTAACGATGGTTTAAAGTTAATACGATGTTTATCATAATAGGTTAGGGTAGATAACGGCCCTTTCCTGGAATGTATTTTCATATTAAATCAGTACTAATAAATAACTTGCCTCAGGATATGTGATGAGCATGAAATTCTTAAAAGGTCAAACGGTACTCGTTCGGTAATAATTTGGCTTTAAAAACTTTTTAGGAAATCATTGAATGTAAAAATTGCGAGTGATCGCAAGTGCTGAGTATGAGGTCCTGGGTTCGATTTCCGTGTCGGGCAAAGTGTTATTGCGTTTTTCATCAAGAATTTCTCAGTAGCAGCCTCTGAGTCTGGATTCGTGCCCGGTTGATGGCAATAGGCTCGCTCCCTATGACATGGGATTTAAAACATAACTGGTGCAATGTGGGTGTACGCACGACGGCGAATCAAGCTATATAAAACCAGTTTATGCGGATCTCTCATTGTATAGTAAATCTATACAAAGCGAGGCCAAGTTATACTGGAAATGTACAGCTTCATGTGCTTCCGTGCCTACTATAAGGTACACCTCAGCCCAACCCTTCGGGGATTACGGGCATGGTGTTAAGTCTTGTTAAAAATTAAATACATTGATTTAATTTTGTCACAAACATCGTGGTTTTTTTTTTAACATACCTACTTAGTGTAGGCCCATTATTTCAGATTTTGAAGTCCCCACGCAATATAAAACATAATTACAATTTTCCTATTTCAAAAATACTTAAACCTGAATGGATCGAAACCTAAATATTAAACAAAAAACTGCTAATCCATTTACTTTCCTGTACACGAACCAGCAGATTTTTCGTCAAAATTATTTTTCTAACTGTTATAACTGCTGAAAACGCTCGCAATTTCTCTATATAAATAACCAAAGGGCAAAAATGTTCGTAGATTGACACAGGCTACAAAAAATGTGTTAGGTATTGATCTTTTATATTTCATTAAAAGGTAGCCGTGCTGGGAAAAGTTACGTTAGCAAAGTTTTTTAATCAAAGCTGATGAAAAATATACGATACGAAGGAGCTGGTCGTCAAGATACCTACTTATTACTTGATGCCGTGTACCTCCGTGACAATCTACAAATTGCCCTTAAAGAATTTCAGTGGACTTAAAAAGTGTTTTTTATTAAATCTCACGAAAATACTTTGTTTATCGAAAAAACGTAGTACCTACCTTGTTCAATATGTTAACAAGGTACTAAAATCAATAAATGATGATAGTTAATGTAGATAGGTACTCATTCTATTATTTATTTTACTGCCGTTACAAAACCTGTGAATCGTGTGCAATGATACCACAATCATTGACAATAACCTGCGGTCCAGTTAAAAATGACATTATGGCTACCAATGTAATCACTCACAAATATTTTGTAAAGAGAATATTTATTCATTTATTGAATAAAAACGTTATAAACCTTCTGTTTTCATTGCATGAAAACATGCTAGGCATCTACATTTTAAATATAAATCTTTTAATTACCATTTTAATAAATTCCTGGAATTTAAATGAAATAATATACGTTAACGTGTTTTTTGTTTCGCAGGCGGGCGATTCTCTCCAACCCGGATGTCATCGGCCACACACCTATCAACGCATTATTCGAAAACGATTTCTGGGGGACACCGCTCACAGACCCCGGTTCACACGGCTCCTACCGCCCGTTGTGCGTCGCTACATATCGATTCAACTACGCGTTTAGTGGATTTAAGCCGTGGAGTTACCATCTCCTCAACGTTATATTCCACTGTACAGCGACCGCTTTAGTCGTGGTGACTGCTCGTCGCCTGCTGCCAGCGTATTGTATGAGAGTGGGCACTGCCGTCACAGGCATCGCTTTTGCTGCGCATCCGATACACACTGAGGCAGTGGCGGGCGTGGTCGGCCGGGCTGATCTCGCCGCATGCAACTTGTTTCTATTGAGTTTCCTGCTATACAGCGAACACATTCGACTACGTGAGGAGAGACACAAGAAACAATGTCGGCATATAGTGAAAGACAATCTGATGCGGCGACAAATAACATCTAACGACCCGCCGTTCAGGCTGAGCTGTCACAGCTTGGTGCAACACATCATGATGAATGTTCGTAAACTGTTAAAGGCGAGTAAAGCGGGGCCTATGAAGATGTTGGACGCTTGTGAAGTTAACGGCGCAGTGAGACTAAAGTGTCAGTTCAGTGGTGGTGTCAGTGAGGACTCAGGTGAACTGTTGCAGTGGCTGACGCTGGCGGGGACCCTTACGTGCGCCGCGGCCGCCACTCTGTGCAAAGAGCCGGCCATAATGGTTCTGCCTCTTTGCATATTCTATGACTTTCTTAAGGGCACTCGCTACGAGGAACCGTACTATAAGGTAAGGAATACTATTTTTTGACTTAAATACGTTTAACATGCGAAAGGGTTTGGTTTTCTTTTCGTAAGGTCAAGTATCGGAAAGTTATGAGATTGTTTTCGAGGGGTTTTGAGATTGAAAGGGTTCCTTTCAGCTAATGAACGTCGGGTGATTGATATTACCTCGTAGATACTGATTCTGAAATAAAGCCGAGGGTTATTCTCATGCTGATCCGGTAATAAAAGGAAGATAAATTGTGGAAGCTATTTATCTTTTCAAATTATGAGAAAGATTTAACGAAATCCGGAAAGGACACTTTTGGGTCAGATTTGGTCCTATCCCAATAAACCCACAGACGCAATTTAATATTATATCTTTGGATGCAAACCATGTACACATTGTTTGACAAAGAACATTTCGGTTCATTCGGTACAATTTGTGAACATTTCTGCAAAATCGGTCAACTTGGGTGAATAAAAAGTTAGTAACAAGACCCGATCCTATTAGATAGTCAGAATAACAATAGAATAGTGGGTTTTAAAATCACGATTGATTGCCTCGCAGATCAGTCCGACGAGACGCAACTCGTTGCCTTGACTTCTAGATAATACCTACTCATTCTTTCAAAATCTAAAACTTTTCTAAAGCTTTCCATGTTCAAGTTCACATCATGAACTAAAGAAAAATTCAAAATCACGAATACTCCTAAAAATAGATCGAATAAATAAACACACAGCAGAAATAAGGCACTACAAGGATGTGTCTTTGGAACTAAAGTCAGTACTAATCCAATTGGTATCCCGTGAACAGCTTGATTGTTTCCAAGTCGTGTTCTGAATGTTCGATGGAGGAGAGGGAACTTTGGACGCACTACCGTAATTAGTAATAGACAAGTTATACACAACAGTTCTGCGGTGCGATATAAATAACATAGTGACTTTTTAACTTTTTTCACTGAGAATATATCGGATGGCAGTGGCAGCTCTATTTTCGGCCAATGGGTAACGTTGCCTGCGTTATTATTTACGGCATCACCTGCCTGTTGGCAGTTTTCGACAATTTTTATAGACTCAACATCACGCCTGTTATCCCGAAGGCTTGGGCAGAGGTGTATCTATAGTATATCCACATTACGACAGTAGACTCCTGATTATGACTATGTCCTCCTGTTATGACTGGCAAAATAAAGTCCTGGTTAACAAATATAATATATTATATGTTTATACAGAGGAAAATGTCGTGAGAAAAGTTTTAAGTATGAATGTGGATGGGTATAAGAGTAGAGGAAGACCAAAGAAATGATGGATGGACTGTGTGAAGGACGATATGGCAAGAAAAAAGGCGTTTGATGAGATGACGAGTAATAGAGAAGTATAGAAGAAGAAGACATGCTGCGCCGACCCCAAATGAATTGGGATAAGGGCAGGAGAATGATGATATGTTTATACAAAATAGGCCCTGATTATTTATAATATTGTTGCTACATTGAGGCACACATATTTAGAAATTATTTCAACTTTAAATGAACTAAGATGAAGAATAGACTTTTCAGATGTTTTCGTAGAAAGTGGGCTCCTATTTCAGCTCGCTATACAATCGTAGATTTTTTCTTAAAACAGATTTTTCTTCGTTCTTTGAACACAATCATCATCTGCCTAGCCTTTTTCCAACTATGTTGGAGTCGGCTTCCAGTCTAACCGGATGCAGATGAATAGCAGTATTTTACATGGACGACTGTCTATCTGACCTCCACAACCCGTAACCGGGTGTTAGTACCGGGTAATACTTCTTTGAACAAAATGGAACTAAGAATTTCGCATTTCGAATTTCGATTCCTCAGGTCTTGGAAATACTTAGAAATAGTTGGGTTTATTGTTTTAATCACCATGTCGTATTTAAATCACCACTGTTAGCGTAGTAATGAATATGATGCCTTTTTTTTAAGTTTTAAAATCTTATAATCATTTTTAAAATACCATTTAAGATACATTCCTGAAATTTAAACCCTAGAATAGATTGAGAAGTCTAGCGCAACAATAGGTTGGACAGACTGTTAATATTAGAATACGCTCTTGGGTTACATTTTGTATACCTTATTTATTATAATATTATACGAATTCGCTACTGATGTTGGTTTGTACCTCATTATGATACCATTAAATCTAATTGTACGAGTTTTTGGAAGCGGAATATAATTTGTGTATACGAAAATTATTATACCAAGTTCTATTTTTACATCTTTATTGTAGTACACAAAAAAAACCTGTAGGTACATGTTTTGGTTGTGATTTTTTTTGAAAAGGGGCTTTCGTAAACATGAAAAGAACTTTCTAGGCACCGAAATAGAGTTACAAATTGTACGAATATCATTCTTATTTACGATTCTAGGAAACAATAACGAATGTAGACTACACTGCAAGTCTATTGATCGAGTAATACCTGCAATGTGATGGCTTCTTCCTCACGAATTGAGTCATAGACAGCCGACTGGTCAATATGGACTAGTTTCTAGAGAGTTAAGCATCTGGCAATGTCGAAAAAGACATGACAGGAGCCCTGACATGAGTTTGAATTTTTTTAATTTTAAAATGGGCGATATTAAGTTACGAAAAACGTCATTAACGTAACTACTAATTCTAATATTTTAAAATTAAAAATACTCGTTTCACAAATAATAGGTATTTTCATAAGTTTAAAAATGTCTTAATATCTATGAATGATACTGATTGCGCTTGTTGCAAACAATTTAACTAAAATGCTGTCGACAATTGTACTTTCGTTTAAAAAATCGACGTATTTTCTTTACGAAAAACGTCAAACTCCGTGCTGCCTCAGAACTTCTTTTGTTTCTTGTGTGCGTTTACTCACGTAGACTATAACGTATAGAATAAAGTCTGACTTTGATTTGAAGCCGAAAGTAGTTTGATGAGATGTTGCAGAAAACAAAATCTTTCGTAGAGCCTTTTCTCCTTAGCGTGTGAGCTAAAAGGGAAATAAAATAGACAATTCACATCACGCCTTTTCTCCGTAGGGGATAGTAGGTTGTTAGGGTGCGAACCTATCGTCATTAACCGGGCAGAGGGCTGCTTCTGCGAATTGACGGGAAAACCAGAATCAAACCCAAGATTTGATAAACACAGCAATCTAACTTGCGATCACTTGAGCTGATAGACAGTTGTGAAATCTATAAGTGTCTCTTTGTAATTTCAAAATAACTGCTTTTTACTGAATGCATATGAATGTAGGTATATAACAAACGACGGCACGGTGTACGGCACTTATAACAAAAAAACATAATTTTTTTTTTCTTAAATTTAATTTATTGTCTGTCAGTTTGTTCCGGCTAATCTCCGAAAAGGGTGGACTGATTTTGACGGGACTTTTACTGGCAGATAGCTGATTTTATAGGAAGTAATGTAAAAAAAGGTTTTTAGAAAAAAGATTAGGGTTAACAAAATCAGATTCAAATAGGAAAATAAAATCTTTATAATAATTTAACGTGAAAGCAGGTGAACAGCTAGTGTTAAAATATTTTCAACGTTCATTGTTTCTAGCTATGTAGTGAGTTGTCATACAAATGTAAATCCTTAATCCCAATTTCAAATAAATATTAATTGCGGCACCTGTTAAACAATTAATACAAATCTCTCTATTGATAATGTTTGACATTTCCATTCAGTTAATAGCATATGATTAGTAATGAACAGTAAATCAAAGCCATGACACATACGAAGCTACATTGAGTAGGTATATTTGCCGCGTTAATTGTCTTATAAAATATGTATTTAGGCATCTCCTCCACTTGACTTTCTGTTTACTTAGTGCGTAATGGCATGCAAATAGGATTAGCAATTGATTAATTAGACGAGCTATGGTTGTAATGGCCTATGTGGTTCATTCACGTGTATGCGTAGGTCGCACTTGGCTTATATGCCTAGTTACCTACTAATTAAAGGGGAATGCGTGGTGGCTATATGCGGAGCACATACAGGGTGTAAACGGACCCTTCACGAAGCATTATGTACATCAAACTAAGTAACTTTACGCAAAAAATATTGCTGGGAAACGATTTTTTTTTTGGAATGAAACATCACGTTTTATTTATTTATTTATTTAAACTTCATGTACAATAGTGGTACATAGGCGGACCTAATGCCACAAGGCATTCTCTACCAGTCAACCTTTGGGTTAAATAAGAAAACATTGTGATAGGGTACAAAATAAATATATAAAAATAACTTCCTGCTTTCGAAAATGTATATAGGCACTTATAATGATACTAATACACATATACAAATAAAATAAACTAATACATATTTTAACAAATACCAAAATAAAAAACGAGAAACCTAACAATAATTACCATGACTCGACTTCTAATAGAGAGAGTTATTTATTCTGAATTAAATAGTGGTTACACACTTTTCTTTTAAAAGTAAACAATGTAACGCACTCAAAACATTGTGCTGATGGATTAGTACGGTGGTCGTGGAGGTGTTTAAAGTAAAAATCTTACATTAAAAACATGTATTTAAAAAAAAAAAAAACTTGTGTTAAAGTTATAACGTTGAGCCCCAATATCTCCGTAACTAGAAGGTTCCCAGGTATGGTCTAGATTCTACACCATACCTTTTTTGTTCTAAACTCTAGAACAATAATATCACAAAGACGGGGAGAGCCTTTCGGCTTAGTTAAGGGCACACCCTTTATATCCAGGTACATTCCTACATACCAGATTGGTCCTATACAGCTTGTGGCTGTACATCTTAGCACTAATGACTGATAGATAGTTCGAAAAAAGTTCGGCTTTGTTAAGCGTTGTCTATGTCACTCATGCCTGTGTGGTTGTCTCTTTCTATACCTCGAAATCTAAAACGTTTAAAAAAAGAAGCTCGCACATACAAAATCGCTTCGAGCAGACAGTCTATAAGCCACTCTTTTCACTCTGAAAGATACAGATAGTCGCAAAACTTATCTCATTGAACACCCGCTCGCAAAACATGTAAAAGAATTTACTGTTAGATTTACGGCACTGGGCAAACACGGCAGTGTTTCGGAAAAGCTTGCTTTTTAATTTTCCACTGAATGCATTCACACACCTGGGAAATATAACCAACCAGAGATAATTGTATCTCGCGAGCGAGCGATAGTGATGTTACCGTACTTTTGAGTCTGAAAAGCGGTTATAACTTTCGTGTTACGAGTTAATATTGTTACCTTCATGATACTCATCTTTTAATTGTTAGATTTAACACTTTCCATTTGGATTGTGAGTCTGTAAACTTTTACTGAACGTGGTTGCCAAAGTTATAGATTTTAGTACACACTTATTTAATTATTTATTTAAACTTCAAGTATAGTACGATGGTCGTACGTACGGTCGACCACTTTTCAACCTTATTATTTAGGGCATAAGTGTGAAGAGTGGTAGACCGTCATTGAACTCGGTAGTACAGTCGCCAGCGCATCAAGTTACCACAAACTGTCAAATACGGATATAAATATTTTCTCATTCGATTTTCAACTTAATCATCAACATTCCATGGTTAAAAAAAAATTGGAGAAATTTGACAGTTTGTGGTAACTTGATGTGATTGTACAAAGATTAACTTAATGCCACAGCTTTCTTTACCATTCTTGGTTTGATTGTAAAATAAATGGTAATTGAACACAAATAAAACTTGACAATAAAGTCGAGTCAACAAGCGATTAAAAAAAGCGATAATTCTTCTTCAACATTGTTTTAAAGCATTAAAGCTTTTTTCCTAGATTTAAATAGGGATGTCCATGTCCACGTGTCTACGGAGGTAGTCTTTACTTAGAGTTAATATCCACGCGCTGTTGAGCATGGGAAAATTATGCCGCGCACCGACTTTGAAAGCGGTTCTAGAGATTAATGGAACTAATCTAAGAGCTCTATTGCTTTTTATTTTAATCCACAATTTAAAAAAAGAACCTAAAAAGCTTTTGCTTTTGTAGCTTAGTTTAAAATAAGGTAATCTAAGTTAAATGTTCGAGAAATCGTGTTTTAATATTATAATCATAAAAAAATATTAATAAATATAACAGGAACACAGCATACCTCATATTGCATAGATTTGAAGTACCTATAAGATTAATTTCTAATTAAACCTGCTGTTATTTTTGACGAGATTACTTTTGCAGTAAATAAGTTTACATTATTAGGATCGCATTTTTAGGAAAAACCGGCCAAGTGCGAGTTGGACTCGCGCAAGGAGGGTACCGTATAAACTTGTAGGTATTTTGTTATTAAACTAAATACTTACAGTTTTCAAGACATCGCTACTTGCCAAATTTCATGACTCTAGGTCAACGGGCAGTACCCTATAGGTTTTGATTCCCTTGTGATCCCATAAACGGTTATATTTATTGATCGCGTTGACTTAAAAGTTTGTTTTTTTCATTGCTCCAAGGGGTAGTAAACTTGAGTATTTGATATAAATTTCAGCTTTATACCTCCACGCGTTCCTGAGAAAAAGGGTCTTGATAGACGGACAGACAGACGGACAACAAAGTGATCCAATAAGGGTTCCGATTTTGTCGACTGAGGTATGGAACCCTAAAAACGAAGCTTTATACTAGAATTATCGCAAATAACCGTTACCTACTTAAACAAAGCTAAGAGACAATATAATTTCTAAACCATAACTAAAACACACTTTCATAACTACATACCTTTTTTTTTTTAATTTTTTTTTTTAATTTTTTTTTTTTCAAATGACCCCCCCCCGCTGGGGCGGAGCGGAAGGGAGTGTCAGACTTGTACTGACTAAAACCCATCCATGTTCCTTCTTTGCCCTTTGTGTTCCAGGGCCGCGGTATCTCTTTCGAACAGTCCCGCAGCCCTGGCAGGCATCGGCCCGTGCGGACCCCCTACGTGGTTGCTGACATCTCTTTGAGGCGCGCGTGGAACACGAACGCGCCGTCGACACGGCCTGTCGTCATAAGACGGCCGGACGGCGAGCTAGCCCAAAACTCGCCGTCCACAGGCCCGCGCCTACGGTGGTCGGGGGCCACCACGTGACCCCCGACGCCCAGGGCGTCTCCCGCGGCGGCTGGGACGTGAGGCTCTTTCCCTCTCACGTTCCGCCACCTCCTTCACTAGCATGACTGCTTCGCAAAAGGAGGTGACGGCTTCCCATTCCCTCTCGCCCCGGACCATGGCTTGAACCAGGGCCGGGCGCGAGAGGTCGCCGCCGCCAATCGCCTCTACGAGGACACGGCGCTGCTCCGCCCAAGCAGGGCAGGCCTCCACAGTGTGCTGCACCGTGTCCTCCGGACGATCCTCACAATGGAAACACCCGGGCGTTTCCTCCCGCCCGATTCGGTGCAGGAACCTCCCGAAACAACCGTGTCCGGTGAGGACCTGCGTCAGGCGGAAGGTGAGGGCGCCGTGGCGCCTCTCTAGCCACTCCTCAAAGAGGGGACTTATCGCCACTATGGTGGCGTGCCCTGCACGGGGTTGCGACAGTCGCTCTCTCCAGGTCACCATGAGATCGTGCCGGAGGTCTGTCCGCTGAGCGGCGATTTGCCGCGGCAGCGGAGTTTCCCCCCGACGTAGTGCCTCCGCGCGCCATTCGTGAAGGCGCGCGAGGACTATCGCCTCCAGATCCCATGGCGGCAATCCGGCAAGGAGGCTCGCCGCCTCACCGGAGATCGTGCGGTACCCCCGGACTAGCCTTAGGGCTATCCCCTTTTGGGGCGCGTTCAGGTAGCGGGCGGCTTGCCGCCTCAGAGAACGCGCCCACACCGGGGCCCCGTAAAGGGCCATGGACCGCACGACCCCCGCGTAGAGCCTCCGGCAGGAGGCGTTTGGACCCCCCAGGTTGGGCAGGAGCCGCTTGAAGGCAGCCCCGGTCCGTTCCAGTTTGGGGGCCAAACGTCGGAAATGCTCCACGAAGTTCCACCGGCTGTCGAGGACAAGTCCCAGGTACTTCAGCGTCGACCCGACGCCGATGGAAACCCCTCCCGCCGTCAGTAGGGATCCAAACCATAAGTAAATCACATTTCCATAACTACATACCTACCCATACAGTTCAACAACAACGTTCTATAACACAGTCTTTATTGTAACATTAGCTTTGTGTCCTTATTTATACGTGCAGCGGAAGCAGGAAACACAGCTCACAGTGATTGCCCTCCGTTAATGAGGAGACGGATGTGTAGGTACTACCAACTTGCTGGAGATCGCAGGTCTTAGGTTGTTCACAGAAGTTTGTTTTGTAAATGTTGTGTTTAAAAATGTGATGCTAAAATTTTAAATATTTCTTTATCTATAACTGTTAGAACTCAACTGCACTTAGTTCTGTCAAAATGTAACAAACCACATCAAAATTCCTCCCATTTCCAAAGGATAGTAATGATTTTAGATCATCATCATTTGCACTCTTGTTCCAGCCACTGCAAAGTATAATAAGATTCCTCGGTTTTGAGCTATTCTTCACAAGAGAGTAAGACCTGGTTGGGACTTGTGCAGATGACAAGTCTGCGCAAGTCTCAACGAAGTCTTACTCACGATCTTTTGAATGTTATCTGCCCTGTGGCTGTTGGTCTGCAAATACTTCTTCTACCGCCTCTCGGTAAAGATTTTAGATAATTGACGCTTAATTATTTTCATTAATCAGTCCTGAACATACTTTTTGGATCATATACATCAAAAAGTATGTTTAAAACGGGCGAATTTTACTAGATAGAAGCATACTTATTTACAACGTCTAGAATGTTGGCTTAGTTTGAAGTAACTAAACTAACTAAATTTTCATCATCATCATCATTTTAGCCGAAAGACGTCCATTACTGGACATAGACCTCCCTCAAGTGTCGCCACATTGACCGGTCCCGTACGAATCGCATCCAGCGGATCCCTGCAACCTTCACCAGGTCATCGGTCTACCTAGTGGGAGGCTTTTAAGGAGACTGGAGAGGAGGAACTTTACTTTAACTAAATAAATAAGAGATTGTGGGTTGGCTCGTTTTGCCAGAAACAAGTCCAAATATATCTATTGAAGATCGTACGTCATGAGATGTAACATGTAGGACGTTTTGTTGAAGTTTGAAAACGTCATGCTGAAATTCTGGGTATGTATTTGTTTTTATAACGACTGTCTTTTCCAACTATGTCTATTTAAGGATTGGATGTCGTAAGATGTGCAGGGAACTGTTTATTACTGAGTGTTGTAGTTATAAAATGGTTGTAGTGTTTGAAAACGTCGTGCTGAAATTCTGGGTAATTCTTTTTATAACGGCCATGTTTATTTCAACTGACATAGTTGAAATAAACATGGCCGTTATAAAAAGGATACTCAAGGATCTTAGGATGTACACGGTATTGTAGTTTTAGTTTTTGGAAAGGTGATACTGAAATTCTGGGTATTTATTATAATTTCGAAAGCGTTCTTGCCATAAAAATAAACCGTGTTTAGTGCCTTAACAATTGTTAAACACGACTCTGTAATATCGTTGATTTAGACATTTAGTTTTAGTGTTTTAACCTAGTCTAGTAAAGTACTAGGTTTCACCACGGTATTACTGTTTGTCAGTAAGTAATAAAATGATCGTAAAACTGATAATCGAAACAAAAGAAATATGATCGTGATTTCGAAATTCAATCATCATTTTCTATTTGTCTTTTTTGAAACTTGGCTAAAGATAAAAGAAAGAGATGAAAGACAGCTAAGACATAACGAAAAATACTATATAAACATACTGAACGGTCGAAGAAATGCTCCAAAGATTGGAACCGTTCAGAATGTCCCTGAACGCTGTGTATTTAATTTAATACTCGTTAGTAGGCGTTTATTTTCACATTTTATATAGCAAACGCCTATCATAACAATTTTATGACATCAATAAAATACCAAAATATTTATAGTATCTACTCCGAGTTGATTGTAAAAGCTATTATTGTAGGCAGACCTGTCTTCGAAGCGATTGTATCAAAAATACTCCGTCGAATAGCCTTACAAACCCAGGTGAAACTCTCATGTATGCGATAGACTATCTTCCCAACTGTTATTATTATTTATTGTTAAAATATCACTGAAAGAGGTCTGGGTATTTTAGTACCCAGATATCGACAGAGTCTTCACTGTTCGATAGCTTTTAGCGATCAGATTATTATAAATCACTTTGAGTCAATTTATGAGCAGAACCGAATTAGGGACAGAATTTAGGGGCTCCACCCTTAAATTTTGTCCTTAATTCGCTTTATAATAGTGCAGCAGTCAAGTTATATATACACTTACATAGTTTAAGGTCCAATAAGTACAAATAATAAAATAAAAAGGCGACATTCCACCTACCAAAATACTAAAACCAGCCCGACTCTAACCAAAAATGATGAAGCGAAATTCCCTTAAACAACTCTGCGGCAAAACAAATACAACCGCAAATACAAAGACAGATATAACGCTTCATATTAAGTACGTATACACATATACATACAGGGTAGGATTAGATCCGTGCAGGCGTAGAGGGTAACCGTTTAACACACGCGTGCCGGAGGCGGTGGGTTTTATACTGCGGGCTAATTAAATTCAATTTTCGAATGCGGGTAGCCATGACAGAGATATTGCGGGGCCGGTCCTACTCCCAGGACCATTTTATGTAGAAATACTGGCCGACAAGACTGTATTGCGATCATCCTGTTATGATTAAACTGAGTTTATAATCTCTCTGCTATCTTTTGGCGGATGTGTCCTGTCGAGTTCGGATGGCGCTTTCATTGATATTGATTGTCTTTGATTGCTTGTAGGATGTCCTTTTGTCTGATCCTTTTAAAGTGATCGTGAATAAGCTTTCATTTAATTAAGTTTCGGACAATTATTGATCTTATATCTATGCTGGGATGGTTTATTGTCGAAAAGCAAATTTCTGATTAAGATAATACGGAAAGCTTCGTATTGATTCGATTTCGTTATTTTCCTTGTATTTCAAACGAAGGGACATTGTTAAATTGTTAACTGGATACTAGTTATTTCCTAAAAGCAATAGTTAGGCAATAATTTAACGTTTGTCGTTGTTTAATATTAGGTTTCACAATCAAATCATAGATTTTGCGAATAATTTGAAACGCACCGTTATAATCAAATCTAATACGAGATGAAATTACACATAGAACAATTAGTTTCATAATAGTCTGAACATTATTTTTCATTGCTTACGTACCTCCCAAAATAGGCCCCACTAAGCTGTCTTTATTATTATAGTAAATAACTGTTATCCCAAATAAACAGGTTGCTGTTTTTCAAGATAACATATTTTGACCGTTACCTTTCGAGTATTCTCCGCCCTCTGGAGTGTGATAATAGTTCACTTAGCAAAATTATGAGTTACGACTTTTGTGTTATTTTGTGGTAGAAACGTAAAATAAAATAAAACGTACCTAAGGGAGTTGAAAGCTCTACGCAGCGTAGCATGCAAGCGCTACGCAAATGTGTACTTTAAAAGCAAGTTATGTTTTAGTTGCGAACTGTATTTCCTAAACAGTTGCATGATATAACAGTGAAACTAAACATTTTCATATTCAGCTCAGATTACTAAAGTTTTCGTTTTAAATATCTTTCCTTATAAACCTCAACGTTCGTTAAAACTCACATAAAAAGATAGGCGACCTTCCTGCCATTGTTAGACCGGCATACAAATTCAGGCGAAGTAATTAGGTGACTTTATAGGCACGGTTCACGAAAGAAATTGCTGACATGATTCATTTGTATGTAGATTTTCTGAATAAAAAATACTTCAACATTTCAAGATATAATAAAGGGAAAACCAGGGGGTTTGATATTTGCTTGCATATCTCTGGCATAGTTGGCATTCACGAGCCGGCATTCCCTCCGCGGTAGGCATGACCCTTCTGATTTTCGATTTAGTATTTCTTGTTTGTGTAGAGGTACGTATCGAGATATGAGCAAAACAAACGTCTATTTTCCCTACAGCAATGTTTTATTGGTATCTCCTACGCAAGTTTATGCCATCTCATGCAATAAAGTGATAAAACAGTTAGCTAGCACAGCGCCCCGAACTCGCTCAGATATATCGACGAACAAATAAAACTGACATTAAAAGCGCAAACTTGCCGAATGTTTTGTTTTGTTTTTTTCGTCATAACTCCTGCGAACCTTCGCATTATGGATATGGCGATATTATTTCTCATCATGTACGCTAATGTTAGAATAATACTCGAAGTTACGCGTTGTACGTGCTTACTTGTACACGGGTATTTTAAAAGAAAAATTGGAATTGTGTTTTGTTTTTCTTTGAATACAGACGAGTACGTAACAACGATTGGGAGATTATTCACAGCTTGGTATCGCGCTCAAATAATTAATGAACTGATTAATTATCTTACTCATTACACATCAATTTATACCGGTATCGCAATCACGCCTTTTAATGTGCACATTATTTAAATAAATTGTTTCAATAACCATGCACTTAACACCGACACAAAAGCACGCCACCTCTATGTAAATGGGTAGCCATATAAACATAAAGCGAGTGTTAACTCTGCACAGTAGGTACATTGTGGCGTACAAAGTATAAATTCAGTAATAATGAAAGGCCGCTTATAAAACTAAGTAGATACGTAATATTCATGATATCGTTCGCCAGGAAAAATTAACGGTACGTTTAGCCAAATGAATATCGATTCAACGCCCTGCCCTCGGCTCATTTGCCCTGCATAAAATTAGTATTTGGACCTTTTCGCGGGCAGGTCCAATATTTCTCTCATGTTGAGGATTGAAGCAATTTTGTGTAGCTCTCAACATTAAATTAACATTTGGGCTTTTTCTTGGTCCGCGCGGCCGGTCCCGTCCCCAGCTCAGTATATTTCAGCGGTCGCGTAATTTGTGGCTCGTAAATGTTCTGAAATTGGTCATCCCTTTGGTTGAGGTGAATTTATTGCCTCCTCGGTCGGCCTGTCGAAAGGGGAATTAATAAGTCCCCTCTAATGGTGAAACGTACCCTCACCATCAATTTGAATGCCAATGCCCCAAGATTGCTGCGGCCCAGTAAAATGAGCCTGCACATGAAATATCTCACTTATAAATTCTTATTCATTTTGTGCTTCCAATAAATTGGATACCCGATGATTGCCTCATTTTATTATAGTACGTACATGAGGAATATTGGAAGGTTGACAGATACAAGATTGAAAGCGATATTATAGTTGGCTAGCGTTGTAGAATGTGTTATCGGTTTGGGGTACAAGTGTTCTTCCATAACGCCGGATTATTTTATTTTTTCCGCTGATCCGTTGCTGTTTTCTCTTTCAGCAAAAAATGCCTTAACTTGTGGTGCTACTATTACTGTTAACATGACTGTCATGTCTTCCCTGAAAATGTAACGTAACGTAATAACATAGCCACGAGCTATAGGAACTTTTTGTTGCTTCTTCTTGGAAATCTGCTTATCCTGTAATTGAAAGGACCTCGAGCGTTCAAAGTGTTTAAAGTTTGGAAAGTTCACTTAGGCTGTAATTATTGTTTGTATTCTTTGCCGTATTATCATTTTACAAAGTTTAAAATGGAATATAATGAAGGAACAAACTAAATTGTTAACTTTCTTTGTGAATTTTAAATTAATTGATAGTAAAAGAAGGCGTCCACGTTCACAAAGTCGTGAATGTTTAATTCATCATGATTTAGGTGTGTATTTGTGTTGGATTACGTGCGTCCAGCTTTAGTGACGATAATGAGTAAATAATGACCATTCCGCTGTGAACTGAACACTGGTAAACATTTCTTTCGTGAGTAAAAATCACGTTTATTTTCACCTGTAAATGTTACTGCAAATGTGATTCTAATTCTTATTTCTGTATAAAAAACGGATTAGTAGTGCTATTAATGCTTTTGTAATACAATAGGTCGCAATAAAATTAGCGAGGGAAATATTTGTGGCGTGGCAGCACGAACGTGCATTTCGTGTTATTGTGTCACAAATATTTTCCAATAAGTTCCAAATAATGGTTCTTTCCCTAATGACTGCTGACACAAACCGAGCCAAGTTCTTTGTCGTGCAAATTGCGACTTCGACGCGATACATCACTATTTTTACGTAAAGCAATAAACAAACCTGGTTGTAAATAACATTGGTTGAACGCCTCCTTGTCTTGAGAGAAGAATAATGGTATTTTCTATTTCGTTAGGTTGTACTAGATATACTTATGTCCGCTCGGATGGCTGCCAGCTGCGGCGCTCCGCATCCAGTTCTAGTGTCCCTCCCGTCCCACGGATGTAAACTTACTACGGCGCTGGAGGAGACCTGTGTCACTATATATTTATCTCTAGGGAGAAAGCAAAACGGTCTACTACTAAGTTATAAATTTAAACAAACGCAAATGTAGGCTTTCTAGATACAGATATTTATTTTAGTTAATTATGTTTGATTGGCCTTTTTACAATCATGCTGCCTTGTGAAAGGATCTCTTCAATTCTTCATCTTAGTTTTTAAAGATATGTAACTTTTACTAAATAGGTTTTAGTATTTTTCCTTCCATAAATGCAAAAAATATCCAAACATTGATTGCGTACGCACGTATAGCTGTCTCCGTAATTTACGTGTCGCGAACCCCGCTGCGTTTGTTTGTCCGTGACGTCGTTTCGCATTCAAATTGGCACATAACGACAGGACGCACCACGAGCCACGAGCCATGTACCACGCACCGCCGACATTCCAAACAATTAAGTCTCACGCGTGTTGTTCGAGCCTCTTCCATTCCGTAGTAACTGTGCGGCCCGACGGCCCTAAATCAAAGAGCCGTGAAGTCCCCCCCACACTTCCATATTTTCGCACCCCGACAACGTCGTATAATGGCTATTGACCAAATTTATCGACTTTCATGTCATATTCTCATCTTTATGCGGAGCTGGAAGCCTGGAATTGGCCTCACATAACATATGTGGGAAAAAGTCTCCGTGTTCTACGACACAATAAATTATTTTGATCTTTGTCTCGCACATAAATAATAGAAGTTATTGATATCAACGGAAGATATGGAATATAGCGACTAAATGGCGTATTCAGGAAGGGAATTACATGCCGATCGGTTTGATTAATTCGATTGAGCCTATGAATAGTATAATCAGACGAATTTGTTAGCGGTGAGCGATCTGTTTGCCCTCTGGTTGCGTGTCTGTAAAGTACGCTTGGTTTGCATGGAACGAGAGTTGTTTTAAGTTAATTCTAATCAAACTAACACGTCCGTTGTAAATCCAACTACCACAAAAACACCTTAATACCCGGGACAATTGTGCGCTCACGTATGTGCCCATTCAAAAAGCGGAGAGAAACCGGCGTGAGCAATCACAAAAGAACGGAAACGAGGAACGAAGAAACACTGTCATTAATACACGTTGTACGAATGTTGTACCGCGCCGCACCGCTGCTGGGCCTTGTATTTATTCAGAGCACGGAATTTAAGTTTATTAAGACTGTTATGCAAACTTTGACGTAAATGGTGCGAAGCGAACAAAAGAAGTAAGCAATCTAGTATCGAAAGAGTCTAGTGCTTTACTCTCATATTTAAATCAAGTTTCCGATTTCATCTTAAACATTTCTGAAGTTTTTTCCTCTCTAAACTTTGATCGTCATTGATTCCTCGCCGCGCTCACGTACCGCTTTCATAACTGGTCGGTATTGTTCCTTGAAAAAATAAAAAGGCAAGTATTTTCATTTTTCAGGTATTAAAGTTTATTAGTAAAGTCTATGCATAAATTATTCACGCCGGCTTGCTGCTGTAAACTTAACAATGGACTGGGTTTTTTTTATTCAGTTTTATTTGGTACTACATGTTTCATGTCCACCTCTTTTACACGATGCCAGACAAAATGCGGAATAAATTATTTTAGTACATTTTCCTTTTTACGGCCTCACCTCACGTGTGAAATTAAATTAAATTTTTTAAGTACTTTAATTTTACTTGATATCAAAATGTTACCATTATTTTAATGTCATTGAGTTTTAAATTAAAATATCAACGTTAACGGTGTAAAAGAGTTAACTGTTAAATTTTGTAGGTACATCAAAGCTTTATACAGAGATAATATAACCCACAGTACAATTGATACAGCTACGCAGATGCGAACAGTTCGCAAAAGGCCGCACTTCGGCAGTAAGCTAGGGCTCCGACCGGACAGAATACACAATATAGCCACCGACGTCATAATCATTATTGAAAACTTTTACAACAAGTTCGAAACACCCTGCTCTGGTAAGTTGCTACCTTCGTAAAGTACGGAAATTTATTACAGAATGTTTTTACTGGTTTTCGAAGTTCCTTAATCTAAAATCGATAGAAACGACGCCGAACAAAGTTGTGAATAGTACCTTAAGTTGAGAATCGAAGAAAGTCGGACCTTCCGTTCAACACCTGCGTAAAAGATACGCTCGGCTGATAAAGTCGCTAGGTCGGAGCGGTCGCGTTGCACCCAAATGAGATAAATCGAGACCTTTATACGAAAACTTTATATCTACAAGTATGTGAAAAATAATCTCATAACTCGTAAAGTTCCGGTGGGACGACAAAATTCGGTCTTATATGGACCGTCAGTTTGATCCGATGTAGTAAGACCAAGCTTCTAGTAATAACAGTTTTCCTGAAATATTCTTTTATTATAGCCGACGCGCGTTAACGTTTCTATAAAAATAACGTCCCAACCGATTGACTATCTCTGATATTTATGACTTTTTTTATTTACGTTTAAATGGATAGCGATTTATGCCGGAGATAGGTTTCATATTTTAAAACAATAAAATGCTATACATTTTTTGCAATGCATTCTTTTTATTCTTTTTGTCAGGCACCTTACTACATCTGAAAAAAGGTTTTACTCGTTATTCGTTTGAATTCTGATGCTTGTCCGTATAAAATATAACCCCCAAAACAATTTCTAACTTAAACGGTTGCTTTATTCAACATTAATCGTAATTTAAACATTAGTCAGATCCCCACTTAAATGGAGGAGATCTAGGGAAAGCTCCGTACGTGAATGTTTACAGAGGGATACAAACCGAATAGATATGGTCGGGTGCGTCTCGTACGTCGGTCGAATGGAGCGAGCAAATTACATCACTCTATACAACTGGGCGCCTGGTAGCACGTGACACCACTTTACAACATGATACACGGAAAATAATTTTCCTCAAAGTATTTGAAGGAAAGTGTTAACTTAAAACAGTCTTTGAATCGTATTGTTTTAGAGTTTAGTATTATTTTGCTTTTGGAATTAGCACCGTAAACTGTGGCCTTAGTATCTCGTGGTGATAATAGGAAATTGTAAAGAAGAATAGATGTACCTCTTCTAAGACCTAGCTAGATGCTTGGTAACAGGATGAGAACGTGATACACGGTGAAACTGATTTTCCTCAAAGTATTTGAAGTAAAAGTTTTGCCTTAAAATGGTCTTTGAATCGTAGGTATAAGTAGTAAAAAGGTGTCTTATTATCTGGTGATAATAACACTTAAAGATGAATTTTGTTAAGAAGAGGAGAAATGACAAATAATATAAGTATTAGGCACCTTCTGGCATGTAATTGGAGTGAAGAATGCCAATTTCCAACATCATACTTGGAAAGTGTTAGCTCAAAATGTTTTTGAATCAAGTGTTAATTGGTATTTTCAAATGTCACACTAAACTGTTTTCTAAAATCAACTGTTTCGAGACCTAAGCGCCTGGTAGCACTTGATTCCACATTCCAACATGATACAACAGTGCACGAGAAAGTGAAAATTACCCTCAGAACATTTAATGAAAAATCTTCGCTTTGAATTGTTTTTCCGTGTTCTTGTACTAATTGACCTTTCGTATTTTAATGATCCAAAAACAATTTTATGATTTCTAAGAATCACAGAAGGTTTAAAATCCCGCGTTCCAATTTATGAAGAATTTTGGTTAGGAGTTGCTGTTGTTGTTATAAGACTTTGTTGTTTTAGAAAAACAATTATTAGAATTGTTTCCATTCGGTCTCAAAAATCTACAAAACAAATCTTTTCGCTCCAAAAAAGAGAGTCCAAGAACGAAGAAACGAGGAAGAATAGATTTCCAAGACAACTACAATGAAAAACAATGTGTAGGTTACATTATATACTGGTATAAAATATAATTAGGTGTAAAAGGACCATTGTTCCATTTAATGAACGTCATGAACAGAGTGAACAACAGGTATTACACAGCCATAGTGGCAGAATTAAAACAAAAGTGTCAAAGTGTCAATAACAGCCTCGACTGATCGATGTATAGGGTCACTGCATTTATAAAAACAACTTTTTTTGTCACAAAATATGCTACTGTTTGTGATAAAATTCTGCACAGTTTTGCATGAAAAATACTGAAATGAAATGATGAATAGAGGACATCAATATTTGGCTATGATATTGCCTACTATGTACTATAACAAAAAAATACATACTGAAGATTTCAGTTTAAAGTAATATTTCTTAAAAGGCTTCTACTTGTATTAGGTTTTTAAAACACCAACAAAAAAACAAATGAAGAACACTATCTTTACGAAAAATATTTTCTTTACTCAAAAATGTACTCTTTAAGACTACAATTTTCTCATTGCTATCTGTACTTTCATGCAAGCATCAACATACAAACAGCCAACGATTTGTTTTACCATTCTGCGTACGCAAAGTTAACCGTGCACTATCAAATCCTACACAAAGTGAACATCGATAGATTTCTCTATCTGGCCGAGCACAAAGAGCGCAACGGTATATACCGAACCATTCTGCGTTTTTCATTGAAGCGGAAGGAATACAGCCAGACATTCCTTTATTTCTCTTTCGTATCGTGTTGAATATTCAAACAACATTAACAAGGACTAATTTGTGAATAATTTGATGTGGATGGTACCTACATTGTTATTCGACTGAACACGGGCAAAGTTTTGACTGAATTGGGTTTTTTTTTCTGGTCTTGTCTTTTATTTTCTTGTTTTGTATTATGTTAAAGATGTTTTAATTAAGGAGGGTTTAGATTTGTTTTTTTTTTTGTTATCTGCGTCAGATTTGTTTGTAAGAAAGGTTTTGATTGCCAGTAATTTTAATTAGGTATGTTGTATTTAGAATCCTGAGTTTGCAAGCAATGAAAGACGTATTGATATTGATTGATTTTAGGAGTTACGTTACCAATATAAAAAAAAAAACCAGTGATATTTCAAGAAAAAAAACCTTAAATCGGTGGAATATTTCAGTACTTGTTATTATTTTATTACATTTTCCGACGGTTCGAGCGCTTTCATCTTGCCGCGGTGTAAAGCTCTGTGAAGTGAAATTATGTAAAACACGAAATAATCAGTAAAACTAGTCTCGAGTTTCATTATTTTAATAAAGTAAAATAGAATTGTTACAAGAAATTATTGCAGTTTCTTACTAAAGTTTAAATCTTGGTCTCCATTTTTAAATCAGTTTTTAGACCTGTGGGCCTCACTTGAGGAAATGGCTCCAACGAACCTTCGAATTTCTGCAGTGACATTCTACAGGATTGACGTTTTCAGTATCATAATGTCCATAATCCAATACATTTTATCTATCTGGCCATGTTGGACCATTATGCGAAAACACAAGAACAGAACACAAAAGAGAAGTTTTACTATTCTGTTAAAAAATGTAATCTGTCGCTGACGTTGAGCAGTGAAGTTACAATTTTCATTATTACTATAAGCCATTAAATATTCACGAAGGAAAATAGATAATTTTGTCCATCGACAAATCGGGACATGAAAAATTATCACGTGAATAACAGAGCAGAATGTTTATTCAGTCATGAGGGCGGCGTAACACACATTTCCTTAAATACTCACACTAAATTGATGAAAGAGGTTTACTAGACTTGCTAGATTTTATTTGTGGAGCTATGCAAACAGTGTCGGCCGATTTAATGTTCTCCTTTTTAGCGTGTATCGACACGCTAAATTGAGTCAGCCCAAAATTTGGCGATGATTTTGGCATTTTCAGTAGCAGCAATCAGATGCTGTAATGTGCAAACAGCAGGACAAGCAGGACACATTATCAAGTGTCCCATAGCTTGTGGAACCACACCACATTCACACTCCATGGCAGGGTCGTCTATGAATCTCCCCCTGAACAGATTTCTCTTGCTTCGGCCAACCTGTGTCCGGAGTCTATTTAAAAACTTCCAGACCTATTTATTTATTATTAGAAACACACTTTGGCAAATCGTTGTCTACTAATTGGTTGTTGAATTGAAAGGTACGCTATTAATGACCACCACAACGTCCTAGTTTCCGTCACAATTATAAAGGTAGAAGACGAAAATAGTGTACTCGAGTAGTCAAACAAACTTCACAACTTCTCTGTGAATAATACAAAGTTTCGAATATTCTATTCTAAAACCTACCTACATAGTTCTACTACTTGCCTCCAAGCTTACCTACTCGTTGTTTTGCACAACAGTACGACTTGCTTCAAGAATCATATTTCTGTCAACAGACTGTCTTTTGTTTTAAATAATATGGAGCGAGCAAAGAGCTCTAGTAACTTAATCCACGCTAGTACAGTTGCCGATGCAAACGGACTAGAAGACTTTTGTAGACATTAATTATAATGCAACTTGAGATCGTGTAACTAGAGGTAGCTGTTGAGCACTTTATGTTGTTGGCTTGTGCACTGTTTGATACTAATGTCATTGAAAGGGTTTTTCTCAAAAGGCGTGAGTTCATACATACATATATCGGATCCGGTAGTTAGTATGGACATACAATGAATCGCAAGTGCGCCGGTGGTGACATCACGCGACCTACTTACAAGTCTGCCCACACCACAGCGTGCTTCCCTGATGTACAGCTCGAGGCGAGGGCGACATGCAGTGGCTGTTCGCGGCGGAGTTGAGATGTCTTGGAACTGTACTTATGTCCCGTGTTATTGTGTTAAGCTGTAATCTCAAATAATTCGTTAGTTCTGCTAGAAATAGACTATCGCACCCAATGTGTTTTCATAGCACGAAACCCATCGTCTGCCCACATGATGTAGGAGCCTAACGGAATAAACCCTGACATATCTGACACATAAATATATGTGTATGTTAGTGACCAGCCTATATTGATCCGCTGCAGGTCGAAAGTCCCCCGCCCCTCTTTTTTTTACACAATTCAGACTTTTGCGAGAGCAGAACCGATTTTATCGTGGAGACCAAGCTCTGATTGGATGAATGTGGTAATGTGACAACTACTGTTTATTTTTAAAGACACTCCGATAGCTTTTTATTTATTTTTCAATAAAACATACATTTCGTTCATGGTATTTAATCCTTTTCGTTGTAAACCGGAGCCGAGTTCCCCTCGTCTTATCTCAAAGAATCTGCATACAGGATTTGAGCTGAATTAATTCTTTGAAAGTTTTAAACATTTTCTGAATTGTTGCCTTTCAACGTTCACAGCTTGTCTCAGTAAACTTTTATAGCTTTGAAAATTCTTGAAAGATGATTCATCTTTATTATTAGTATTGTTTTCATGTTATAAACATTTCGTGTTTCAGGCTTGTTTTGCTTGGTTTTTTTAATTTCGGCTTGTATAACATAATATGATTCCTGTAATCCCCGAAGGGTAAGACAGAGGTGTACAGAATAGTACACCTACGGGGGCGAGCCTATTGCCATCAACTATGCCCGAATCCAGACTCCGTGGCTGCTACTGAGTAATTTCTGAAGAAAAACCCAATAACTCTTTGCCCTACCTGGTAATCGAACCCAGGACCTCGTAGTCACCAGTTGCGCTTTGAAGTGGAAATCTATGTCCATTAATGAATAGATCGCAGACTTACTTCTTTCTTGTAGCTATTATATCACTATAAATATTATATAACAACCTATCTGTAATTATTCAATGTGGAGATTTTTTTTTCTATTTCGATAAAGTTCTTATAAATGAGCCTTTATTGAACAAAGCCTCCTCTAACATGTTGTATCACCCTATAAACTTATAGGTATCACCACACTGTGATCACTAATCCATCTTTCAAGCGTTGGTGACTAAAGCAGGGTCCTCTGGGACGGTTTGTTATGGCAGGCGTTTCCTCCTGATATGGATGATGGATGATAAGCGAAAAAATGTGAAGAGAACTTTAGAAAACGTTGGGTGAATCTATCTTTTTGGTTAATGCGAAATTTTAGAACATCTAATTACTGAGGTATCTTTTTTATTAATGATTAGCTTTTGCACGTGTATTTGCCCGACTTGAGGTTGGCAAATATTCCACGAGAATGCACTCATCTGCCTAGCCTCATCCGAACTATGTTGGGGTCTGCTTCCAGTCTAACTGGATGCATGCGGAGTATTTTACTTTTACTTTTCCGCACGCAAAATACGCGCTTTGACGACATCAGCCCGTTATGCAATAAAATACAATGGAGCGACTGCCTATCTGACCCCCACAACCCAGTTGCACTGGGTAATACGATACCCCTTGGTAAGACTGATTGTCAGACTTTCAGGCTACTGACCTGTAACGACTGTCAAAGATCTACAATTGAATTAGATTATTATATTACAGTAATTTTAAAATAGATGGAAATAATAATAAAGTCTAAGAATACACAGATGTTAGTTATTTCCTTCATTTGAATGGCTTGGCTTTGTACACTATGGGCCAGACTGGCTTAGATGTAACTATTGTTTGGAAGACATGTAGGTATACTCGGTACAGACAACTAATAAGTACACCAAGTAAACGTTTCAACCAACTCCTACACGTCTTCAAAAAAGTAAAACATTAATTCATTGTAATCGCAACCTTCGTGTTTGAACGGTGTATTTATACTGTTTACAGAATAAAAATTGTTTGTTTTTAATTGCCCCGAGGTCGCTATTTAGTCGAGTTATAAGTTTAAATCTTCTATTTTTCTTTTGACGAACACTGTTATTATATTATAAACTGCTTTGTTCTGTAGAAGTTAAAATACAAAAGGAAATTGTTTTTTGTTTATGAAACCTTTGAAACGTACATAACAACCTGTTAATACTGAAATGGGGTTCTGTTTTATAGAAAAACTGTCAAAATCATATACAAAGCTTGAAAATCAAAATGGCGCTCACAGCTGGCCGAGAATATTTGTTGTAAGGAATAATTTATTTCACCTTGATTTTCTAGTTGTATATTAGAAAGGAGAGGAAAGGTGGTTTTATAAATATTGCCACAGGGTCAAACGCCCACTTGGAAAACTGTTTTTTAACTAATTTAAGTTCATTAAAATTGATGTACAGTAAACTCTTTATTCAAGCAAACAAAGCAATCGAATCATCCTGACAAGTCATTGGTGCGCTATAAGGGCCAAGCCAGTCTGGCCCATAGTGTACAAAGCCAAGCCATTCAAATGAAGGAAATAACTAACTGTGGTATTTGCCGACGGTGGCGCTACGGTACGGCCCACTGTGCTTGTGGTTCCCTGTAACGAATAGGGCCTACTGCTAGCCGTGTCGGGTACTGTACACACATCTTTGTCGAATGAATCCGAAGACTGATGGCCTATTATTTTGTGGGAACTATTGTTTCTTGTGTGGGTGTAAGCAGAGGTATATTGACGTACACCCACATTTTCCTTGTAGTGGTATGAAATCACACGAGAGCCGACCTTTAAAGTCTAGGTAAATTCGTATTATTGCTATGGAATTTCAGGGAATAGAAAGTACAGTTTTTACTGTACACTGGACTCGATTTGAAACATAAAATCTTTTATATCAGGCATGCAAAGTCAAGCTATACCTACGAAATTAATCATTTGACATCAGCATTCCGATGTAAATCTATAAAGCAAAATAAAAGGTGTGTCAAAGTCTCTCTCTGTGAGAAACAAAAGTCAATCATCTACACCCTTACTGCAATGGTAATAAGGCCTACACCCTGAGAAGCATTTAAGGGATTATAGAAAAGAACTGGGGGCTCAACCTGCGGGCAACGGCCACCACCCAACAGTGAAGCTTACTGATTATGGTAATTTCCCGCCATGGGACTCCATTCAATTGTGGATGTCATTTGCCTATGATGAGGACATGGTAGGAGCTTCTTGATAATGTAAAATGGTCACTGGGTTTTGCTTGAAAATGTACTGTTAAAAAGCAAATTTAAACATTTAGATGGTTAATTACAAAGGATAATTAAACATGTATAGTTTTGCAATAAAAAAATTAAATAGTATACGCATGTTGCACTTCGTATTTACATGGTTAACAAAGACGCAATGCGCCTCAAAGCCCCCAAAAATACAAAAGGCATAAAATATTCCCCCAATTAGCCATATTATTCTTAATTACGAAAATTTAATTTAAAGCTACCTTTTCACGAAAGAAAAATTAAGAATACATTATGAAAATTTAAACATTGAGTCCTTAAAAAATCTTCAAAGTATAATTTCTGAAGAATGACGTTGACACTTTAATGAAAAACAAACTGGGTCAGTTTGTATCTATGACAGTTAAGGCCGGTCCTCATTTGGTCGATTTTCCCTTGACTTGCTACTAAATTATTATTAGACTTTAGATTGTTTGATAGAGTTGGCTTTGCTTCGTGTTTCTACAAGAAAATTGCTGTATTATTGTGACGTGTCGCGTCCTCGTTCCTCAACTCATAATTATTATGATGTCTTTTGTTTTGATTTGTTTTCTTTGACGTTGAGCTTTTAGTTTTCGAACGAACCACGTGCGTTTGTTTTTTGTTTTGGTTAAAACCAGGCGGTGCTACATAAAGAGTTTTCAGTACTACATTATTCTCATAAAGTCTTGCAAGGACGGGCAATAAAAATAAAATAGGTCAGCTTCGCATTGAAAAATATTTTACCGAAGTCGATAATAACGAATGGCGATCAAAGAGCAAAAGTATCGTGTGAATAAAAGTACCGCTATAAATTACAGCATCGGCGTGAGGTGAACCGCGATATTATTATGTACGAGTGCAAAATTTCATCAATAATACCATTTCACTTTGAAATAGGAAAGAATGGATGAAACACAATTACTTAAACAGAACTCGACACAAGCGTCCTATTTCTTTCTCGCCTACTACAGTAATGGGTTTGGTGCTCCCCTCTTCCCACTAGTGGTGTTGCTGGTACCGCCCCCCACCCCCTCCCCCACCCTTCAGTTCCCAACGCCGTCGGTGCCACCAACAATGACCTCGTATTTCAGACGGAATTGCTCAAACACGGAACAGAGAAAACTCAGAATAGCGCTCTGATATTTAAATGATCATCCTAGAATTATTTAATCTTTATTTTTTTAAATGGTTTCGGCCATCCCCTCTATTATTCAAAGCCCTATCATACATTTTACAATTAAATATTGATATGACTATTTTTGTTTGCTCTAATAACCAGTTCAGCCGTGAAACTGCCCTTCGCACCATGTTTTCCATCTTTAAATGTTTTATTATGAACCTACCAGTTTGATCCTGTAACAGAAACCAACATCAATTATTTTATGTCAATTGAAGTCTCTATGGTTTTAATCTCATACGTAGTTTATGAAAATTGAATTTAAAATCACACAGAACTAAAAAACATGTTCATTAATATATTGTAACAAGAAGTTTTAAGGCATCTCTAGTGCTAGCTTTGTTTCATACTTACTTAACTACGTAATACTGTGAAGGAGCTGTCATCAAATGTAAATTGTGAGCAGGAAATAGCTATATTTTCTTCATAGTATTGCCAACTTGCTCTGCACTATTTGAGGCCAACTTTAGATTCAAATAACTTGAGGTTACAGAACTGCATGGACTGCGATTTACAGTGTATTGCAGTTCTTTATTGCAACGTATTTTGAAACAATGCCCTAACTCTAACTATTGCTATCTCTTATTCGTAGTGAGAATTAGAAAGAGAAGGAAGAACATTAAAGCTGTCAAATTAGTTTAACCAATACTACTTCTTAAGAAGTTTTCGACGTGACTCAGAACATGCCACCTGAAAACACGCTAAAGTTTATCACGTAATCTAGTTTGACAGTTATAAACTATCACTGTCTCTTTCTCGCTCTGCCTTTTAGTGCAAGACAACAATAGTTTTGGCCTAGCTCAGACAGTGAATGAATTAGATGCTAAAGTCCTCAATTTCAGAGATATTTGGCTTCAAGTAACCAGCCCTTTTCTTTCGAAGGATATTACAAGATTAAGGTATTATAATTCAGATGGGATGTAGAATTTTAATATGGCTCAGATTTCCCAAAGGGTGAGGGGTGCGATGGCAGACAGCTTTCGCTCTGCGTCAGGGTAGGAACCTCACTTGAATGTCGGAAGCAGGGATGTTGCTCTTAAAAACGTCACGAGGTAATAGAAAAGTCAAAACCAACCGCGGGAATGCTCTTCAAGATTTTAATTAAGTTTTATTTCTGGTAAATTTTGTAGTTCTGTGAATCGTGAGTATGACGTTCTATTATTTTGTTGTAGTTTTTTAAATTTCGATCAAACCGGTCATATTGCGGACACCGGACTGGGATAGACAATGTTCTGAAGTATCTGGCAGAGTCCGGTGTGTGCAGATGGTTCACAATCTGTCTGAACCGGTTTGTTCTAATCCTTGTTTAAGTCTCGCAAATTTCCTATGCTGTTGTATGGACACTACAAAAAGTACTACAGCGCCACCTATGACACAAATGAAGAACTAACAATCAAAATTCTGCATCGGGCAATAAAAGTTATCCATGACTTAAGACGATACAGAATGACCCAACAACAACTGTCGGGCAGTAGCCCACCAGACATAACCCATCTGGTCGGAGGATCCTCCCTTTTCTATGGGGGATTAGAACAGGATGTAAAGTTCTTACTTTACATCCTGTTCTTCATACACTATACTGTTATCATCATCATCATCATTTCAGCCGAAAGACGTCCACTGCTGGACACAGGCCTCCCCCAAGTGTCGCCACATTGACCGGTCCCGTGCGACTCGCATCCAGCGATATACTGTTATACCAAGAATCAAATGTGATGTTGTCCGACATCTATGAGTATGTTCTTCTTGAAAAGAGTGTAAGTTTCTTAGTATTGTATATTTTGATCATGAGAAATGACAATAGCTCATCTGCTAAGTAGAGCAACTATCCACTAGCGAACCAACTGACTATCTTAAATTATGTTAACCAAGTCTGTGGCAAAGATAGACTGTAAAGTGTACAATTTTCACAACCAAGAGCCGAATTAAAAAGCCCAGAGCCACTTCAGTTATGGAAGCAAAATAAATGAAGCTCATTGATTTATCCAAATAATTGATTGATTGTCATACAGCCACCTAACGCACTTAACATTAAACACGCTGTCCGCTTTACGTTCAAACACGAAATGAACACGTGATGATGATTTGCATTATAAATGGGGAGCTCCAATAACACATAGAACAAATTGTATACAGTTAAATTGAATGATGATACTGAATTTTGAAACGGAATATGGGAGCGCCGTTTTGAGGATGGGGAAAAATATTTTTCATTAATAAAATTGTACTACAAAAGGCTTTTAGAATTTCATATATAAACATAACATCACGCCAGTAGTCCCCGAAGGGTTAGGCAGAAATATACTTTAATACACACCCACATTTCGCCAGTTATGTTTAAGTCCCATATTATGGGCGTGTCTTTTGACATCAACCAGACTCCGTGGCTGCTAGTGACAAATTCGTGTGTGTTTGTTTATTTCATAAAAATATATTAGAAATTTAGAGACGTTACGTAGTACATATATGTGTTAGTTCCAGGTAAACCGTACCGTACGATTCAGTATTTGGCATGATAAAATTATTAAATGTTAATGGGATTTTTTTTCGTTTGCGTGCCCATCGCGGCATAACATGTAAAACAATTAACAAAATCTGTGTTAGTAGTATACCGGTGATTGCAAAAGAAATACATGATTAATTGTTTGATATAAGTAGGTACCAAAAGCTTTTGTTTGTGTTCCTACATTTTTCAAATATATAGTTAATGTCAGAAAGCAAAGCTTTTCTTCCACCTAATCATAATGTTTAAATTTATTACCATGACGATAAAAACATCGTGAGGTAACCAAACCAGCATGCCTGAGAGATATTTCTTGATGGTATGAACAGGCAACTCAGAGGCCCATGGGCAGCACAAAAACTCTGACACCAAGTAAGGCACTAACCACACGAAAAAGAAAGAAAGACCATGACGATTGAAATCGTGTCTACCGAAGCTGAAACCTTTAATAGGCTTCAGCATTCGGCTGTTTATCGACAACTCGATACTGCGATTTAAAAGCTCGGTGCATAAATTGGTAACGCGACAAGCGCAATTCAATTAACGACTTAATTAGTGCATATCTGAAATTCGTAGTATTAAACCTATTTCTACGGACTGTTTCCAAAGTAACAGGTGGCTCTATATGGCTTCCGTAAACAATAAACCTTGGCATGGGCAACATTGCAACATTCAAGGTTCTATTACTTCTATGAGGTCTGGTAAAGAGATAACTAATCCGTCAATGGACGTTATTTCGTCTTTAGGAAACTAAATATTTTTGTCTGTCTCACTGGTCTTGTACCCGCAAGCGTGGCTTCATGAGCTTGGAATCTATAAGTTTATTACTTAGACAGGAAACGGGATATTTAACAATAATCAATATGGTAAATATCCCGTTTTATGTCTAAGTAATAATGTGAGTGACCATGATAGTTTAAATTCTATAAGTTTAATCCGGAGCTCTGACAAAATGTTTTTGGGTTTCTCCAGTGCACGCTTCTGTCACCCAGAATGTGTCTGACAGCCCAGAGTCTTATTTATTTATTGGATCTCCAACAGAAACTAAACCATTACATGCAAGCTGGTATACATAGAACAGGGACAAATACAAGTGTGCGCTTCCAATTATAGAAGACCAGATCATTCACTTATAACCTAGGTACATACAGTAAATTTGATAAGTTCAAAAATCTAAATAAATCAAAATACATTACACGAAAATCATACAAAGGAAACAAGGTGGATAACGTAAAAGATGAACTATAACAATAATGAATTTTTTTTTTTTTTTTAATATTTTTAAATGTTTTTTTATATTGTTTTTTTTTATGGAATATTTAAAAAAAAAATAAAGGAAATGAAAATGAACAATAACGAAAAAAAAAAATTCTGTTCGTATTACCTGGGACCTCAACATAACTGATGAAATCTGAATACCTCTATCCCTACCTGCCCCTTTTGTCGTGTACAGTCGTGGTATAAAATGTAAAACATTGTTAATCTACGATTAACTTTCACTAAAGGTAATTGACATCTCTGTATGCGGCCGTTAGTCATTAGTTTGATGCAGTACGCTCGTGTGTGAAAACATTCGTACACGCCCAGTACTAATTACTACTGTCCGATGTCACTAATCACTCGGCTATTAGTGGGTAAGCGAGGCTTCCTACGAGGGCAATGTGTTTTTCAAATGAAAGTACCGTCCACACAGTTTATTTTAGTAGCTAACGATGGCAAAATGTTTGTTTAAGAATTTGATATTGTTAATGTGGCCGTATTTACTTGTGTTATTATTTGATGATTTTTGTGTAAGGGGTTAAGTTTTAATTTTTTTCACTGATTATTCAAAATTTGGTTTCCGTAAATGGGTGGTACATGGTACTCAAGAGAAAGTGCAGGAGTACCTTTCACCTTTTTTTTAGTTTTTTTACTTGTGGAAATCCTCAATGGATGTCCACCGGCCCTACGGCGGGGGACATCCATTGATTGAGGATTTGGAGTCTGTCAAACTCCTACTAATTAAAACCATACGGTGTTCCTCCACGTCACTTCTGGCTGGAATGCGGGGACACAATTGCTTTCTCCACAATCACCCCAGAATTAAAACTTAAACTTAGCTTACCCCAAATCATCATTCTTTTGCCCTTCTCCCAATTTATTTATGGGCAGCGCAGCATGTATTCTTCTTCCGCGCTTCTCTATTACTCGTCATCTTAATAGTCACCCACGTTTTAGCTAAATCATCTTTGACACTGTCAATTCTTTGCTTGATTGGTGTTCCGCTTCTCTTCTTTTTAATTACTTAACATATAAAATCAGCTTCGTAACTATTACAATTAGAGCAATGTTCTATCACGAACTCATAAATTTTTGTATTTAGTCTATGTTTCACTAGAATATTATATGAACTGAATACTGATATGAATGACGTACTCCTAAATCAGCCCGACCACCACTTCCTTGACCCTTTTGGATGGATGGGCAGACAATACGTACTCCTTAACTTGTCTTGTCACGTCCTCATCCGTCACTTGATTTGACATCAAACGTGTCATATGTTCGTCTTTTGTTCAACTTTTCCGTTCATTGAGAATGCTATAGATTTTCTTTTAGCGTATACCCTTGCGAGAGAGCGATGGTCTTGGGTAGTATTGTAATCTGGCACTATCTAATTTAGTCGGGTATTACTTTCCGTAGTAATTGTACTGTGGTTTGTTGGAGTTTGGAGTCCAACAAAAAGTTTGCATACACGAAGGAGATGAAAAAAATGTGTTTGTGTTTCGTTTATTCTCATTGTTATGTTATTATTCTGTGACTTGCCTATTTCTACTCTGGTGTATGAAATTTTCTAAAAAATCTGATTTAATTTTAGAGCTATGTTTTCTCATCGCAACTGGCAAATTTTACGACGTGAGGTAAAAAAGGGTAACACTTAACGAACCCATCTCGAGACGTATCACTCTAGTCTCCATCTGTCTCGTCTCGTGGAAAAATAGTACCTAGAGGTTTATTTTATGACTTATGAGCTATCTACAGAAAACTTAAGTTCTGTAATATTTTGAAGTAGGAGTCCAATACAAATGAGCTGCATTTTCTTTTTTAAAGGACAAACTTAGACACCGTTTTGTATTCATGCTATAGTTTCTTCTAGTTAACATACAACATAAACTCGAATAAGTAAGATACCATTTTAGTATTTAAGTCATCCTCCTGCCCTAATCCCGATGTTATTAGGGTGAATTGGGGTCTACGCTACATGTCTTCTCATTTCATGCATTTCCTTTAACTGTCATCTCAGTGTTCGACCACTTTGTTTTACAGTTAGTGCGACTATACAATAGTAGCAACCGTACATAGATATATACATACACCCTTACTTTCTCAAAACATAAGTCTAAGGGACATTTAGAACTGATTTATGAACATGTCCGCCAGTGCACTGTTCTCGCTGGAGCAATATGTAACCTGTCACCTCAGCGGTGTAGTGCTCGGGGCATCGGCGATAGTACACATCGGTTCTGAAGTATTTACCACCTGTATCGATAGACCATATTACTTAATGTATAGAAGAAAACAAGTACATTTGTAGGCATTTCGAATTAAATTATCGAGTAATAAGTGACAAAAACTATCTACGACTAAACAATGTATTTTTTAAATAATGAAAACTGTGGAAGAACAATTTTATCAAGGTGACGGTATTCATTGGCGATTTTATATTAAAACAGCAGCATAAAATCAACTGTAAATGTTACCTGTGAACAAAATTATAGACTAAATGCTTGTTAACATACTTATGAGTAGCAAAACTTTTTATAGAATTACGATATTAATTTGTGCGCGTCGTACCTGATCAACGTTGCTCAAATGTGAGTGAAACCAATTTTAATTGACATTCTACGTAAGCATATGTAAGTACCGCAGCAGGACTAATTAACGACATAATTTTCCATTTCCACTGTATATTTAATTCCAACTATTAGTTGCTTCCTTTGTTTAGCTAATTGGAACCCGCTTTATAATTGTGACACCGATAGCTCGCTGTGGTTATCATGACGGGGCAACATAACCTTTTGCGGTTTCTATTTCGGCGCGCAGCCGGCTCATAATGGGCCAAAATAAAATAAAGAGGGGAAACGCGAAGGACATTCGTTCCTTCGTTGAGTTAGTTGATAAAGAAATTGCTAGAACTGGGTAGGTTTGCAAACGAAATGCAAATGTCGAGAGCGTATCGCAGAGGCGCTCATCTCCATACGATTAGTTGATCATTTGTTACGCCGCGCCCCGCTGCCACTTCCATTCTGCTGCCGTTTGCCGCCATCACTGAAGCTGACTGATATACAGTATTACTTCGGTCATAACTTTCAGTGACATTACATTTTGTGAACACATTCTCGCGAACTTGGTGCGTATCGATTGGAAGGTTCAATTTAACGCGTTCGAAGTATTGCCTTTATTGCTTGACAATATAAATTTTGTTGAAATCGAAAAGGTTTTGGAATTTTCTGATCTTTTCAGGTTGATTGATGCTAACAGCAACAATCCAAGGAATTTGTTTTCGCAATTGTTTATGCTCTTAAGTTAGTCAACTAACTATTTCATTATTTGAAACATTAGTAATAAAACGAACAAGAAAGAGGGTAGACCGATTTGTCTGCTCATAAACACCCACCCGCAATAACTTCAGTTTATCCGTGATCATGGTGCTTGCGATAGCGCCGAAATATCGGAAACTCAAAGAAATCAGTAAACATGGTAAATATGCCGTTTCTAGTGTTAATGATAATATAAGTAATACTTTTCGATTAGATACATCCCTTTACACACACAGTAAGTTATGGGCTCTTATGAGTGCTGATGACTTCGAACCGATGTATGTGTAGCGGCTAAAACTAATTAACATCTTAATGAAGTCGGTGATATAACGAAGTTGTCAGGAGGGAGTCGACACACGACTGCGGCGACGCTGAGACTGTTTAATTTTTCGCCGTGTGATTACGATTTGCATAAGCTGCGAGCCTGCGGATACTTAATTAGGTTTTGCTCTCGATATTACGTTTTATTTTATGGAACCATATTTTATTTTTATTCATTTATTTATATTCTAACTAGCTGTGGCCCGCAACTTCGTTCGCTCGGAAATTGTGATGTATAAAGGGTGTAAATAGACCATTAACATATATGTTCTCCCCGTCTTTGCGATCATTTTTTTGTTCTAGACCATACCTGGGTTGAACGTTCCCGTTACGAAGATATTGGGGGTCAAAGTTCCAACTTTTTCACAAGTTTTTTTTTTAAATACATGTTTTTAATTTTTACTTTACACACCTCCACGACCCCCTTACTATTCAATCCATCCATCAGCACAATGCTTTGAGTGCTTTACATCGAGTCCTACCGTAAAACGTGATTTTTCACCCCAAAAAAAAAAGTCGATTCCCAACAATAATTTTTGCGTAAAGTTACTTAGTTTGATGTACAGAATGCTTGGTTGACGGCTATGTGAAGGGTCTGTTTACATCCTGTATATGTGAGAAAAAAAAGTAGCCTATGTGTTATTCCAGACTATAATCTATCTCTGTGTTCCGTTCAGCAGTTCTGGCGTAATTAAGTAACATCCATCCAAATTTTCGCATTTATAATATTAAGTATAGATCTAACATGGTTCCTACTTATTAAACTTGGGGCACCAAACTGTTTAAAACGTCTATTTGTTGTGTTGAAATTGTTCACTAATGACTATACTCGTAGTGAAACTGTGTGCACTTAATAGATTTGTAGGAGTTATGGGTCACTGCATGGGCTAAGGGTTAAGTACACCAATTGAGACTTTGAACTGTTGACATTTCAGATTTAAAGGATTCTTGCATTCAATGCTCACTGAGTTATGATTTTGATTAACTATTTAAAAGTTATAGAAAATTCGTTTGAGCGCTGTTGAGTACAATTTGATAATATTCATTGAAACTTTTATTTAATAATAATATCACGATTAATTTGTTGGCTTATTTACCTTTATTCATAATTCTAAGGTTGTCGATTGGTAGTATACAGGGTGTAAACGGACCCTTCACGAAGCCGTCAACCAAGCATTCTGTACATTAAACTAAGTAACTTTATGCAGAAATTATTGCTGGGGAACTTTTTTTTGGGTTATAAATCACGTTTAACGGTAAAACTCAATGTAAAGCACTCAAAACATTGTACTGGTGGGTTCATTGAATAGTAAACGGGTCATGAAGGCATTTAAAGTAAAGTAATAACTAAAATTTAAAAAAAAAAACCTGTGAAAAAGTTGGAATTTTGACCTCCACTGTCTCCGTAATTAGAAGGTTCCCGGGTATGTTCCAGAACAAAAAAGTGGTCGCAATGATGGGGAAGACAAGTGCTTTTCGGCTTTGTTAAAGGTCTAATTTACACCTTTTATAATTTCTTAGAAATTGCTTTTAAAAGTAGGTAATTAATATGTTTGTTTAAATTAAGGACTGTTTTGATCGACTATGATGAGTTTGTAAATAATGTACATAGTAATTAAAAAATACAAAGAGTTATTTTATAAAAAGAAAACAAGAAAAATTCAACCTTATTCACAGATATAAAATTCAATGCTAGCACAGTAAGTTTGTGTAACTGTTGTGTCTGGAATTAGTTTTGATGAATGAAGAAAGATTTCACTCCATTCCGGTTGACTACATTTTAAATTAGCTATGTTCCAGAAGAATCTTTCTAAATATTATTATTTTTTGTTTTAAATGGTTTGACTGCGCGTTGTTTGATAGTCTCTGTGCAGTGTTTACTTTTCGTTTAATTGCCACAGATAATAGGACTCTGTAGTCTTTTTATAACGCACTCTTATCAACGCAAGATCGCTAAAGAAACAAATCCAAGATTTCCTATTTTCGACTCATACTAATTTCTAAATAATTGAATATTTGCATTCTATGAAAATTGTTTCTTTTAAAATAAATTAAGACGTGATTTTATCTTAAACAGGTTGTGTTATTTTTGGAATATCGAGATCGAGCGCTTTAAAAATATTTGTTCGAAAAATTCGCAGCGTGGCATCGCGCCAGTCACGTTTGTCGCCTCGATAGCCTTTAGAGTAGAATTTAAAATCGCCATGTGTGTTTATCGGGTCCACTGTTTGGACAAAAAGCTTGGATTCCTTACTCGCTTCGGGTAAGAGAAAACAGAATGATTATTTTTTTCGTCTCGGATCAGTTTTGGTACAGTTTGTTGATCAATAGTAACTGCCTTTATGCGATTTACGGAATAGAGGAGCTTCTAAATCATAGGTGGTGAACAACTACAGTTATGTTACTAGCTCGTCCTCTCCAGCATTTGCGTTCCAAAAGCATATCCTGGCCAAGAAAAAGAAAATTCTTCTTTGACCTAATCCAGTGGCACACTCTCAACGTTAAATCACGTAAACATTCCACGAATGGCGTCCACATATCGATTATGTTCGCCAATTGACCAACGGACCGCAATTCGCAGAACGAAGAGACTAAAGACTGAGCAATCATAATACCTGGAAGTAAAAACTCAATCAGTGCTTGAGCCTTGCTTGACCATTAACAAGGATTCTCCGAATGTATACTCATAAATGACGACGTATTGAAACTGTCAAATCGGCAGCTGTTATTAATTTACGCGATCAGCTCAAGTTTTCATTAGCCATAGATCATCATCATCATTCTCCCGTTACCACAATTTATTTGTGATCGGCATAGAACATCCTCTACC
The DNA here is from genome assembly GCA_905163415.1 of Noctua fimbriata. NCBI lineage: Eukaryota > Metazoa > Arthropoda > Insecta > Lepidoptera > Noctuidae > Noctua > Noctua fimbriata. Next base: position 9,915,464 of record LR990932.1, read on the forward strand.
TCCATATTTTTTTATGAGTCATCTCAGTAGTCACCCTCTTGCTTTTTTAAAAGACACAGATCAAGGTATTTATTTAAAATTTCCAAAAAATATTTATTTCTACATCAGGCTTACCATTGTCATCCATATGACTAGAGTAAAATACTGAGTAAGCGTTTTTTCGGTGTGCAAAATTTCACCTGCCAATATGTTTTAAACATTTACAATATTTGAGACCCTCCCCAAAGGGTAGCAGAATCAGATTGCGGAACAGCTAAAAACGTATCATTACGCTTATTTCCCCTGCGTACCCAGTGATACTTAATCGAATGTCAATCCTGGTGGTGGCTCCGCACCTCGGGAATGGGAACCAGTGTGTGACGGGTGACAGGCCATTGCTGGGCCTTTGGCGTGCTCATGCATTGCGGTCTTCGTATTGCACAGTTGTGCAATTGTTTTATTAGGATTGCAGTAGATATGACTTGAGATGGTGGAATATTTTCTCACTAATTAATGTTAGTTTTTCTTTGTGCTTTTATAATGTCAAGTGTTTTTATATTTAATTTGGTCTGACTATTTTACACTTTTTTCTACACTATCTAATTAAACGTCGATACCATTTTGTGTTAGCCATTGTTCAGTGTTCAGGCCATTTAGATTTAAAGCTAAGCCGATAAAATGTAATGCAGATACAGAATGAATATTTTAAACGAGTTTGAAATGTCAATTTACAGCTGATATGTGTCAATGTGTGTGATTCAGAACTTGTGTTATTACTTCACAATACAAATGGTGAGCTTTTTACGCATAAAATATTTTATGAGTATAAAAGTAACTAAAATTGAATAATCCTACTGTTCCTTAAGTCAGGTAAGTCTTTAGTCACTAAGTAACAAGTTTGTAACACACAATACAGCCTGTATATCCAAACAATAGTGCTGTAGCGAAATGGCATCACATTGGAGCCGCCTAACTAAGTCCTACCTGCCGTGACCGACATTACCATACTAATAATAATTAGTTATTCGGCCAACTCCACGGAAATAGCATGACTAAAAATGAGGTGGTATAATACCTTCACGAATAAGGCTAGATTTCATATTGAAGCTAATTGTAGCTCGTTGTATGAACTAGATCGTCTCAATCAATAGACGCTTGACGGGTTATGTTTTACAACAGTAAGAAATCTCGTCACAGCAAACAAAGCGGGAAAAATCTAACACGAAAGCGGGATGAGATTTCTCCTTGTATTCTAAACTTTATATAAAACATATTAGACGAAAACTCCGTGCGAAATGTTCCAATAGAAAATACCGCGAATCTCCGAACCAAGCACCTTTTGTCTGATACATATGAAAGCATCGCTATACATTTATTTCTTTGATGCACAAATGAAAAATACCAAGTGCAGACATAAAACAAAAGAAGAAAATTACTAGCTATTGTTAGAGCTGCAACACAAAGAAATAGATAATACCAGACACTTGTATCGTGGAACGGAACACATGTCACGATCTCCTAATTATTTGTTCAAGTGCTGGGAACAGGATTCGCGGATATTGAGTGTAAATGAGAATTAAGCAATTACGACCGTCCACTCGAGCCGCCAAGTGGAAACTGACCAGGCTCCAGTCTTGTTTTTCTTTAATTACCCATCTCTCGGGTGTCGTGCTTCCACAGCGTCGCATGTAAACAATGGTAACATGGAACCTATGCAAACAATGACCTCCAGGGAGAAATAAATGTCAAAGGTACACAAGAGTACCTAGGTGTACTTTGAGTGTATTATAAACTTTAAAATATATAAACACAAAGGTATAATTAGTAGTTTTAATACAATTCTACTGTTAAAATAAACCTTAATGTTTTACGGGGGTGTTTATACTCTCTTAATGATAAGGGTCTCTTCAGATCCCTGAGGATTCCTTGGGAGAACTGAGTGGTGTAAAAGTGAGAGAGAGTAAGCTTATTTTCATTTATTTTACGTAGTTTTATACTGTTATTCATAGTTACTTACTCAGCTCAAGTCAAGCTCGGCACGTCCTAAATCCGCCCCTTAAGCCACATTGACAGCTATATTATAGTTTGTTTATAAATTGACCTAAACGCCCGCGATTGGAGAGTTTTCTTTTGGAATTATCTGTCAAATTTAAGGATCCGCCAATTTCGGCTCTTTTCGGTTTTCGGCCGATTTGTGGGCACTTTGTATCGTTGTGATGACGACTGAGTCTAACTGAGCTTAGCAATTGACTTAAGATGGGTCTTGGAATACGAGTGTGTTACGAGATACCTACTACCAGTTTACGGCTAATGTGAAAAAGTATTGTAATAGAAAATTATATATTGTACAGTCCATACAGTAAAGAGGGGTACCTGCTATTGCTATTTAAAGGACGGGATTCCTATCACAGTTATTTTATCTCTGATAACAGCAATCCAAGAGCAGCTTCACTATACTCGTTATTATGTTGGTACAAGGCAAGTTTCGAAACTGTTTCAAGTTTTGACTCCAGATATTCCGCGTATATCGTTTGAGTAATATACCTATCTTAGTCAGATATCAAAAACAGACATATTGAACAGATTTTCAGAATCTTGGCAAAGGCGTACGGTAACAGTGCGAAGGTTCAGAAGTGACTGGATTTTTTGACGGAAAGGAGATCGTCGCTTATCGCTATAAAATTTCCTCAGTTCTAGTGTTTACTAAAGTCAAAGTCAAAGTTTTTATTTGTTAAACATAGGTGTAAAAGATGTAAGTAAATATAAAGAGATCGCTACGTTTTGCCGACAACGGCGTACAAATATTAAAACAAAAATAATTCTTATTTCTAGGTGAGTTTAAAATTATAGGAGTATGAAGAACAGGATGTAAAATTCTTCATTCACCGTAGAAAAGGGAGAATCCTCCGACCAGATCGGTGTTGTCTGGTGGGCTACTGCCCGACAGTTGTCGTCGGGTTTTTCTTTGTGGTCTTCAGTCGCGGATAACTTTAATAGAGAGAAAATATAATTTTGATGTTAGTTCTTCATTTGTGTCATAGATGGCGCTGTAATACTTTTTGTAGAGCCGGCACAAGATCATTCTTAACATCTAACTGATCTGCTTAAAATCAAACAATAATGTACAATTATTAGGAAATGTATAAAGATGTGTACAGATCACACTGGGCATCAAAATACGTCTTCTTGAGACGTGTTGGCTTATCGCTTTGGAATGGGCAACTACGGTACTTTCACAAGTTATTATGCCTTGTGTCTGGGACTGTAGCTTCGCCTGTTTTTCTGACCTTCAAGTGCCTGTTTTGTTCTAATTGAAATAAATGATTTAGTTTGAGTTCTTGTTTTTACGCCAGGTAATGAAGGCAATGTCTTCTTTAAAATCTAAAACTGTTTATGATTGGTAGCACCATAACCTATTATTTTGTATTTTTATAAAAGCCGGCGCTACCGTAGCATGAATCTTTTAGTGAAAAAGGTGATTGATCTCATTCATTATTCATAGCCTAGACTTCACACTATAATACTTAACTATGAATAAATCCTGTCATTTCCAATCCTTATACACACACAAGAGCCCTATAGGCCTGTAGATTATATTTATTAAATCAAAAAAGTAGCCTGGGGTCGCGTCAATTTGTGCTATATTCATATTTATGAAAGAAGAAGGTCTTTGACGTTGAAGCTAGTTATCTATTTCTGAACATATAAAACAGTTCTGTGACTGACTTGAAAAAGAGATGAGATTTCATACAAAGATTTGATATACCTGGAGTATTCAAGTAAGTACTAGATTTTAAAACATTCGTATTTTTAGAAGTGAGTTAAACACTCGAAACACTCGCTCTGGGCACAGACAATATAATACTACCTCTGGGTAAGCATTGTAGGACAGTAAAATAAATGTACATAAAGTTGTAAATGTATTTTGTGAATGTATTTCTAATTGTTACTAACTATTATGGATCATTGTTATGTAACATAAAATTAAATTAAACTGGTTTGAGGTTTCATACGACCAGTATTTATTTCAGGGAATGTAAGTGGGTATTTGTTCATAGTTTTCCATACTTCATGTTTCATCATATTCGTTTTTTGTTTAACTCTGTCCATTGGTAACTACAAACTGGTAAACAGACCTTGTTACTGATTGTTTTGTTGTTGATATAACCCCTTAGGCATCTCATAAAAGTATAAAGTGGCTAAAGCAAAGTAGTTTATGATTATCTCTCATAACATAAGGTCAAGTTCAGTCATTAATATGTCCAAATAGATTTAGTATCACACAACACCGTAAATAAAGCGCCTCTCCATATAATTATTTAAAACTATATACTGTTAAATACCCGCCTCTGTTTTCGGATCAATTCACTAACAGCTTGTTTTAAGTTCCCCGTAACTTCGTGATAATTTTATGAGCTCTATACACGAAAGTTCAAGTGGTTATTGTACCTAGTTAAGTACAACTAACGTAGAACATTCCTGTGTTATATACAGCTCATAATATTTTTTATTAGCTTTGACCCACTTTGAATTTTATTATTCACATTTATGTCTCTTTTAAACTAATAAAGTAAATACTAAAAGGTCTAAATTACTCGATATTTATTTAATTGGGACCGTTGGTGTAGTGGTTTGAGTCTCAAACAATATACTCGTCGAATTGAGAACCTAGGCTCCGTTTTTTTTCGTCGATTATAAAAAGAATTTCAATCGTTGCAACCTTTGGGTTTTCCTAACAAATGAGTATAAATACACAAACTTGATGATCGCGGAATAGGGCAAAGATCGATATTAGGACACCTTCTTAGGAGACTATTAAGCGCTTGGTTCTGAATTCTGTTCTTGTGTCACTTATCTTTCTACCAGAAATATCTCAGTCGCAGTTCTCGGTCTGAATGAATGAATTAATTTTATTGAACAATTTGAGCACAGAGTACAAATACGGATTTGTGACCCGTCTTCGGGGCATTGCATATTTGCGGGGCAGCGGTGGCCCAGTGGTGGCGGCCCCGACTTACTAACAGTAAGTCCTGGCTTCGAACCCAGGCAGGCAAATTACTTTATGTAATTTATTTCATCACCACTGCTCTCAAAACGGTGAAGGAAAACATCGTGAAGAAACCGGCATATCCTATAACCAAAACATTCGCAGACATGTGACATCTACCAACCCGCACTGGGCCCGCGTGGTGGGTTATAACCCATTCCCCCTCTAGACAGGAGGCCGTGTGTCCCAGCAGTGGAAACATTATAGGCTGAATATGCTATGAGAGCTTCGGAGCATTCAGAAGTTATTAATAGATATGTAGGGATTAGTAGATATAGGGAGATATAATGTTAAGTTCACACTTCTACTTCTAAAATAATAGCTTAAGTTATTTCTTTAAGAATGCAATTAAGACGAATAGTTCAAAGCATTTCATTATCGGCACCAGCAGCGTCCAAGTTTAAATACTTCGCCATTTAACTGTTACTGTAAAGCGTTTGAGCATCTCTTGAGTCTTTGGAGCTCAGTTTTAGTACAATTCGCCCAGTGTAAGTACGGGAGATTTAGGAACCTTCTAGATCTAGTATTTGGAATAGATATATTGTGGGTTTACGGAACTTATATTTTATTTTATGAAGTGGGTGGGTTTATGTAATAGAATATATTGGAAATATAGTTTTACATAACATAACATCACGCCTATAATTCTAGAAAGGTTAGGCAGAGATGTACCTAGTACACTCACATTGTTTTAAGTTCCATGTAATAGGGGGCGAGCCTATTGCCATCAACCGGGCACAAATCCAGACTCCGTCATCCATCACTTGCTACTGAGAAATTCCTGACGAAAAAATCCAATAACACTTTGCCCGATACGGGAATCAAATCCAGGACCTCATGGACCAACGTGGCAGTCCAGGAAATTATATTTTAATATTATAAAAACTATAATTAAAGTAATATTTACAAAACAACGCTGTAATTTCATAGTAATTATTCTGAACCTAAACAAAAAAATACTTACGTTGAATAACTGCCTAACCCTAGAAGAAAAATACACGAATCCTTTAATATTAATACCTTCGATAGGCTCAGTTATACGAATAACAAATTGAAAAATAAACTGGAATCAATTCACCGATTTGAGGAGGAACAATCTTTCATCGCTCGCTCACCCTTCCCCCTCATCCAGGACCATCTCATCGAGCGAGCAGTGAGGATTACGTTTGTTTGCTCAACAGTCGGTACAAAGCGAACAGTCTGTTGACATTTACTGTCACGGTAAATACTCGGTTTACCATTATTTACCGAGCGGACGTAATACCTACTACTGAGTAAATACGCACCACCCTGGAAAGAATGGAACATAACTAACAGCTGAACTTTAAATCGATAGCCTTATAGACCATGTCTAACCTCCAATTAAAACTCGGAATTATCGCAGGTTGAATCAGTTCAACTTCCACTTGTTAACGTGTGAATATATCGCTTTTATGTTCCTATAGAATTACGTAAGTGTCTGTTTCATGAAACAGACAGACTGAAATTGAAAATAATGCGGGTTCTGTTCCCATTTTGCAGTAAAAATATTAAAAATTCTGTACATTCTCTAGATATTGAAAACTTAGCCAGTTTACGGTTGCCACTATTTTCGGCGTCACGAACTTTTGTTTCGTTTGGCGTCCCCAATATTAAAATAGCTTATTGTCGTAGCCCGTAGCCGTAGCACACGTAGAGGCTGTCATGTCGCGCAGCTACGGCGTAGCGGGCGTAGACCAACACGGATAACTTTGCTCCTTTCTAAAAACAAGTTGGCACGTGCTAAATTAGTTTTATTTTTTTGTTCCTAAGCCCGAAGGTCAGGCGCCTTTTAGTCAAAACAATATTGTAGCCAAAACATAAATATTGTGAAACAAAAGTCGCTTTGTGTGTGTTGAGTTATTGATTTTTAGTTGATTTATGAGAACGTGATTATTTTTGTTCGATACAAGTATTCATTTTCAGTTATGTATACGCGGGCTTTAATAGATTCATGTACGCTCTAACCTACCTGTTTTGATTTCTATCTTATCGCTACAGCCTCTAGACAAGTTCAATGGAACTATCCCTTTTCCCAGCGCCCACAGTTGTTCCTGCGGTGTCAGAATCCCAGATAGTTGTGTATTTGTTTGACGTTAGTTACCGGAGAGCTATGTGAAGGACTTTTGATATGATACATAGATAAGAGAGGCTAATGAACTCACAACGTTTATGAAAATGTTCACTACAATTTGTAAAAATATCGTCACAACACCTTAGCATGTTTCAATCAAAACTAAGCAAAGAAATTTTTATGTTAATGATTTTTATTTTTAGTAGTATTGCTATTATAAATAGAAAGGTCATTTTTACAGTAGATTTTGTGTAAGTTTGAGTAATTAATTTAGGTACGGTCATTGACCGATTTAACAAAAAAAACAGGCTAATTTAGCATTAAATGTCAAACAAAAAACATACTAACTAAGAAGAAATTGTGGGTATCACTTCCTGATTTATCACTACATAGTATAAAACAAAGTCACTTCCCGCTCTCTTTCTGTCCCTATGTATGCTGAGGTCTTTAAAACTACGCAACGAATTTTGTTGCGGTTTTCATATATATAGTGATTTAAGAGGAAGGTTTATATATATATATTGCACCCGTGCGAAGCCGGGGCGGGTCGCTAGTGTATAATAATATTAAAAGTACTTACCCAAAGAAACTAACAAATTATAAAATAATATTAAAACAGCTCTTTGAAATCATCCACAGTAGTTACTATAACAACAATATTAAAATACTTTCAAGAATCGAACCGGAGTCGAAGCACCCACGCATTTCCAACCCTCTTCAGATAACTACAGGTCTTGAAAATATTCAATAAAAATATTTCTTGCTCACGGTTATGCTTCCTTAGTTTACAATATGATTCGAACAAGAGAAAAATCTGCGAGTGTAGCCAGCGGGCACTAGTATAATAATAAGAGCAGGCACCCACGGCCTTATGTTGGAGACGGAATGCCGGTAAAGTTATACTCCCACCAGACGCGATTTCTCTCATAATATTATTTGCTCCTGTGACTACGTGACTCGAATTTCGCCGGTTACCTGCTTATGACGATATGAAATTTGTTCGCCACAGGAAACTTGCTTATTTACCTTATAAATTGCAATGCAAGTTATGAAATATGAGATTATTGTACTCTCGTGTCTCGTCAACATTGCTTTATTAGATGCTCATAGTGAGTGGTTTGTTTTTAAGCCATGCGTAAGACATCGTGTTTCGTTACGTACGTCAATATTTTAGTCCCAGTGTCTGCACACAAACTACGTCAGCAAAGTTCATACAATAGTAAAAGATCGCGAATTTTAGCAGGGCTTACCGCCCAGTGTCAACGGACGCTTGTAGTGTCTTTTCTCATTGTATAACAAAACTACCTACTTGTACTTAAAATATTTAGACGTTTGTGGAAAAGTTATTACAACATAAAACACCGCCATTTACCTCGCTATGTTCTCGTAGATGTTGCCATATTTAATCCGGCGCAGTGCATGTATCTGAAAACGCGAGCGGGCTCACTCCGAGGTGCAGGAACTTTCAATACAAAATGCATGTGTAGTCTGTTGTTGGGACTTAGACAAAGCGCGAAACAAAAACTTTGAGCGCATGTTTGAATAACCCAAGTCAGACATTAGGCGAAGTTATGGTTTGCTTACTGTATTTAACGAGTACTGGCTGCTTTTAAACGATTTACTACTTGAAGGTGTGTGCTGAGTGTTATTGTTAAAGTTTAAACTATTGCACGTAGTACTCACTTTCAACTTAGGTCGATGTTACTTAATTTCTGAAAAACTGAGTCAGAAAAAATAAACGCAAGGTCATATTTTGAACCTAGGCGTTTCATGTAAGTCCCAACAATATGTTTCTCGTATAATAATTCGTTCTGAATAACACGGCCAGGCAGGGTGGAGTGTGGACCTATCTTTATACGCATTATATTGTAGCGGTATAAAAATATTGTCATTCTCTGTCGAAGACCTTGGCGGTCGGAATTAAAAGAGCTTTTTCCTGTTGTAGAAATTTCGTCATGTAGTTATGAGGGTATTAAAGTTAATGGAGTCCTCGGCACCGACGTCTACCTCGCCGAGTTTATGAGTTCATAGGCAGGGTATCTCTGTGGCAACGTTTTATTTGTAAGAAATAATTTCCATTTTGGAAGCCTCTCAGAAGATTATTTTTCAGAAAAATGTAAGAGGTTTTTCCTGCCAGTACTTTCGTTGATACATAGGTAGTAAGCTGGTAGGTACTGAGATTCTGTGTTAAATCGTCGCGTTTTTTATCTCGATCTAGTGCCAAAAGACATAAATTAGGACATAATTAGTCGAAACGTTTTATTCTTAGTCGGAGTAATACGAATAAGTGAAAACATTAGGTAAGAAATTTTTGCCGAGCGTGGCCGAGTTTTCATGCAAGGTCGTTTTTTCTCAGTTGCAAAACGGCATTTTTAATCTTAATCAAGCTTGCTGAATATAATTTAATTCCAGATTCAAATAAATGCGGGTATTTTGAATGAAGATTCGTTACTAGTTAATGCTGAGGCTTTTTCAAACGGACTGGCAAATGAGTCGGCGTTCGCGAGGCGACGATGGCAATGTCAGCCAGCCAGTAAATTTTCCAGATAAGCAGAGCTCTGACGGCTAGGCCAAGCTCGCTCGCTTATTTCATTAAGTTATTTGCTTTGACTTCAACTTGCCTGATGAAATACAAGTCGACAATTTACGGGAAATATGTACTTCATGAACGTACTTATTACTGTAATATATTGAAATTATTTTATAGAATTCGACTTACATATCCCTTATGATTTAATAATGTTATCATGTAAAAATAAATATGAGACATCTTATTTTCTTTACATATCTGACATTTCCTTGTTATTATCCCGACGTGGAGTACAAAATGATACGTAGGTAATTGCCCTTACATCGTTATTTTCCTTTTGTTAAAGACTCACAAACTCTCGTAATAGGCGAGGAAAATCACAAAGGTGCAAAAAGTGTGTTGTATTATTCAGCCTCTTACCCCTCATTCGGATTGATTAATTTGTACTTCATCTAAGTTTCGCCGAGATTTCCGATTTGCTCCCCCGGTGGTGTAAATTGTGCTAGAAATCCGAAACGGCGTCGTTAGTTGTACGGGGGGGTTCCCCTGGGCCAGGTCGGGCAGGGGACGCGGTAACCTTCATAAATCTTTTCCTCGAGCTTCCCGCAACTAACAAGCCGGCAGCGCTCCGGCCGGCGCGGATCGAACCCCACCGCCACTAAATAACCGTGAAAACTTTCATAATAACACCACTTTAAGTAGATTAAAATACCTAACTGATCGTATATTCATATTAATCATATAGTGCCTGAAAGAGGGTCGGCGTTATGTACGTGCTAGTAGTAATTTAATAATCTAAGGGACGTCTCGCCGCGATTCGCTCCTTTATAAATCAGTTTTATCGGGGTGCCTTCGCTGTGGCTTAAAATTATTAGTTCTGCGGACGGGTGTGGCACTGTGACTATACACTAGCTATGACACTATTCTCGGACCAATCATAAGGATGATTGCTCGCAAATGAAAATCAGTCTTGTAACAAAGAGTAACAATTTGTGAACAGTTTGATCAAATTCCGATTTCCAAGAAGGAAAATGTTTTAATTGAGTTACAATACGTTTGCGGCGTTCATCCATCAAATAACTTGTTTTAAACATTAAATTCTATGAAATTGATTTTGTTTTGATAATTGAAATAACTGTGCTCTTTGTGGCCACCATTTTGAATTATTTTAGTTTTGCTTCAATAAGTTCTATAGAAATTAGTGGCCTGTAAAATAAAATGATAGTGATCTATCTAGATATATCACTCGAGATGTATATCGTCACTTGTGAGCCGTGGAGCCACAGCACCGCAGTTTCCCACTAGTTTTAGTCACCTTACGACACGTTCTGGTGCGGTGGGGATTAGTTCTTAATACCGTCGTCCTCGTGCCAGTTAAGAGGTGAGCCGTAAATACTCCTGTCATAGGGTTGAATCTTGTACAAACGCGAACAAATAAATCTGTGTAGAAAACCTGCTCGGTTGACGACTTGGTAAAATGGTCATTAATCTCTCGATTCTGAAATCGATTTGATTGTTGAGAAGCGGATTGTTTGCTTATAAGGATATGGCTTAATTTGTGCCCTTGTAGGTATTACTTTAGTTTAAACCGATGTTTATTTATTGTTCCTTAATTCATAAAGTTGGTAAACACATTTTCTTCATATTTTTATCACGCATCCGACGGGTTATAAAAAATTACTATAATTCTATTACATCGCGGCAAATTCTTCGACAGATATTAATGAAATATTGCTCCGAGGTAATCAATCACCATGAGTTCCCAACAATATTTAGAAAAATAAAACTTCAAATACCTAACTTTCCTCTTTGCGTTTATGAATAAACTTTATTTTATGAATTGGGAACAACTTGATACTTTTAGATCCTTTCTTAAAAGTTCGACGTAGTCAACTGTTCACTTCTCACTTGAACGCTTCGCTTGTGTTTATCGTTTTTTTATTAAATGATATTTTTCATTGTTTCAGCATCGATGGCGGAGCGTTTGCGCGCTGGGGACCGGAGGCTTCGCCCTCTTGTACTGGCGCTTACGCCTCGCCGGGGCGCCTACCGCCTTCGCGGCGGCTGATAACCCCGCGTCGCGAGACCCCTCAATTCTTACGCGCCTCTATACTTTTGCTTATCTCCCCGTCTTCAACTTCTTCCTCCTTTTATACCCTTTTCATCTGAGCTTCGATTGGTCGATGGACTCGATACCGAGGATAACGACGCTCTTCGACGCCCGGAATATCACTACTGCGATATTTTACGCTGTCATTTCAAAAGTGACCTGGCGAACACTAACGAATGAATTCAAAAAGCATCAGGATAACCTGTACCGGGACGCAAAGTACTACAAAAAACAAAACTGTAAAATTAAGCACAAATGGAATTATAGTAGCAAGCAGTATAATAGAGGACAAGACTGTTATGAAAGAAAAAGCTATCATGCGCCGCACAAAGAGAATGTATCATCTAAAAAGCTATTGTGTCCGTGCACAGGCTGCAAACATTCGCTCAGTGATGAGCACACGAGTGTGTGTCGCGCGAGCAACAACAATAACATAACGATGCACAACTCGAGTTGCATCTGTCCGATATCGTTAGCGAAGTCCAAGGCGAGCACTACGCAGAGGAGCGTTTATCGCAGTCCCCAAGTTGCGCTGCTGATGTTCACGGCGTTTATGGTACTGCCATTCGTGCCTGCGACTAATTTACTTTTCTACGTTGGCTTCGTAGTGGCGGAGCGTGTTTTGTACATACCGAGTGTTGGTTTCTGTTTATTGCTGGGCTTGGGGGCCGGTGTGTTGACACGACACTGGCATCGTGGCGAGACGCGGAGTAGGCTGTTCATGTTGGCCCTGCTGGTGACCTTGTCCGCCATGTGCGGTTACACGATGCGGAGGAACCTCGACTGGCGTGATGAAGAAAGCCTCTTCAGAAGCGCACTGCATATCAACCCACCAAAGGGTGAGTAAAAGCATTTTATGCACACTAACTACATATTTTATAAATGTTTTTGTCCCCCTCTCTGGAAGGGGAGGGAAGTGCGAGCGCCACTTGAGACTGCGTTCACACTGTATCGCGACAGTGCGTAGGTCGCGACTTGTGACTAGTTGCTAAGCCTCGTTTACGAGCGCCATACTGACCTATTTTCTCGCAGCGGGAGGATGTCTGATATATTCTGTTTTTTTTAGTATTCCGTATTAAAATCAGAGAATACATGCAGTGTTAATATAATTTACTTAGGCTTTGTTACGTAGGCTTTATTATTAGTAGTGGGGGCTTATTACACAGACAAAATTCCTTACATAACTTTGTACATTAGCACTTAAAACAGCATATTCTGTAACTTCAAGTTTAATCTAAATGTAAAAGTTGAGACGATTGTACATAGTACATTTATTGCACAGTTGGTGACATAATTTAAAGTCCAACAAAGTTTCAATTCGGAGCAGGCCAGTTGTAGTAACCGTTAGTCAACGTCGCGGCAAAATTTTGCGAGTTCACGGCATAATGTTAGCGCAGGGGAACCAACACTTCCACCGCGTACCTTTCTCAAAAGTTTGTTTGAGTTGCTCCCTCGTTACAGCTCAAAACTAAGACACAATTAATTTGTTTGAGAGACAGCTACAAACTACCTGTCCGCGTGTTAGTTCGTGTAAGTTAGAAAAGAGGTTGTCACGGCGCGGCTGCTTGTATCCGAGTACCTGCCCACTCGGGAGCTGGTAATGTATTCACTACTTCCACTCACATTCAGACTCTTGACCTTTCTAGGACGCCATTAAACATGCATGTGCGTCCCGAGGGGGGCCGCCCGAGCCCCGGGTTTCTGTTCACATCACAAACTTTCTCGCAAAGAGAAAAGTTTCGTCTGATGGCTCTCATTTTGCCTCCCTTCATACGACGAATGTTCGACTCAATCTCGAATATTATATTAGTTGTGTTTTGTTAACCGATTGCTCATGAATATTTTGTCAGTTTACTTCGTTACTGCATTTTAAGTGACGGTTATTGTATTCTAATTATTTTTATAATTACCATTGGTATACCCAATTGGTTATACGACGTCAAACATTATAAACACAAAAAAAACTGCGTTTTCATTGGTACCAGTAAGTTTATTGACGCCAATGTACAGAATAGGTACGTTTAAAATTTGTTACAAATATTTCGCATCATAAAATAGTTCTTCGGATATTGCTACTAATCAATACCTCGCTATATGAGTATTGCAAAAATGGCTTGTCTTTAAAAAAAACACAACAAAACAGTTCAGCGTTAAAATTGGCGTAAATAATACAAAATAAATAGAGGCAAAGTTAGTGAAAAGAGAAAACAACTAAAGTTGCCAATTGCGACATTATTTACCTGACAAATAAAAACAGACAAACAATATAACGCAAATAAATCCATACATTTGGAGAACTTCATAAATAATATTATCAACAGGTCTCCGAAGTCGGTTTGGTAAATATATACTATTGAAAGGAAAGAAAACTGTAACTTATTCAGAAACCACAAATAAGATAACGAAATATGCTCCCCTCGCCAGAAAAACAATATTTCACCTAAATTATGACACTTTATCGAAGGGTCTCCGTTGTAAAACTATCCAACTTGTTCGGGATGGGTCTGTAAGGAAAAAATAAGAGGGCCGACTTGCTTTTTAAAAGTTTCTATCAGAGTTCTTGTATTTTTACGAGATCCGAAATCACTTGTAAAATATTGAGGACGCTCCGCAGCTGCGGCATAACTTATATGTTCTCAAGGGAATTAAATACTCGAAAAGACAGTTCCAGGAAAAACTAGTACTACTTACATCCAGATATATATGGATTTATTTTGTGTTGATGTGGCAATTTTATATTTACCCGAAGTAATACGAAGTAGTATTAAGTTACATAAAGATGTTGGATTTAGATTATTTTTACGATGATTCATGTATTTTATAGACATCGTAATGTTGTCTTTTTCGCTCTCTTGCGTTTTGTATCAAAAGGGTCAGCCTAATAAACTTTTTTTGTATCTAAGTCTGTCATACCGCCCTTTATACTAGCCAGATGTTGCTAGTTTATGAATAATTTAAATACTTTTTGGTTATTCTTCTAATGTTTCACCTATTCGCTCAAATAGAATAATATTATTGGCCAGCTTTTGAAAAGGTCAGTATAATGTGAGGTATATATACCAAGAAAGTTGACGAAGAGTATAAAACCTACTCTAATATAAAATAATAAGTAATAGTAAGTAAGTTTCCTATATCTTATATTTTGCCCACGGTAGTCGATAGATAACTAATAAGAACATCTTATTGTGTTAGTTAGGATCACACTTATCCGACTTCTAAACCTCTTTCCAAACAGTAATAGATCGCCAACTACATAACACATAGTAAATCACCACGCTGGTTTCTTCAAAGTGTTAGGCAGAGGTGTACCGAGAGTATACCCACATTGGGCCAGTTTTGTTACTAAAGTGCCAAGTGACAGCGGGCGACCCTATTCTCACTAAAAAACAACAGATTCAGACTACGGGCAGCGAAAGAGAAATTCCTGATGGAAAAACCCAATAACACTTTGCTCGACCTAGGAATCGAACCCAGGATCTCCTGCTTAGAAGTAGCGATTGCGACCACTAGACTAATGAGCCACCTACTATATTTTAGTTCCAGCTTTCAGAATAAACTTGTTCTGTGTTTTTTTAATGTTTAATACGAGACCTTTAAACCTTGTACAAATATGAATAGTTTTCTTACCAAATAGATATTCGTTAAATATTATCATAACATCGTTGTGTAAACAAATCCTAAAAATAGAACTAATGAAAATTACGCGACTTAAGTTCTGTTTAACTATTATTTAGTTAAACTTGTTAATGTTTATATTAGGATTCAGTTTAGATGATCAATATAGTTACCTAGTTTTAATTTAATTAAGAATTATTATTATTTTTTCAATTCTCTTGCAACACACATAACTCAAAAAGATACTTTTTTAAATCTTCAATAATTACGATTTTACAATGGGTATAAACATAAAGTTCCTATATCAACACACCACATTGAGATAAATCTTTAAAGTTAAATAAAAATTTAACTACTGTATATTTGAAAACTCTCGAATCTGCACTTACAGCATACGTTGCTCATTTAAAATTCCTACAATGTACAATACGCGTATAAATAATGACATAGTGCCATTGTTAAACATCGCTGGCCCCGAGTGTACAATTGCGAACTAGCATATAATACCGTATTTATATATTTCCTTTTACAATTGTATCTTTGATAAATACTTCCGTGCGTATTTTTACTTTATAACCTGAGAAATATGAAAAAATACAGCTTTTTTTCCCGACTGCGGCGAAGCCGAAAAGGAGGGTTATGTGTTTGAACTGTATGTATGTATTTACAAAAAGTTCTAACATCACGCCTGTAATCTCTGAAGAGTTAGACAGAGGTGTACGTAATAGTTCACCGACATTTCGCCATTTTGGTTTAAGTTCCATGTAATAGGGGGCAAGTCTATTGCCATAAACGGGGAACAAATCCAAAACCCTGGTCTGCTATTAAGAAATTCTTGATGGAAAAAGCACTTTGCACGACCTGGGAATCGAACCCAGAACCTCACGCTCAACAGTCGCGTTCGTGACCACTAGATCAACGAGACAGGGAGCAAAAGTTATATGACACTGCATAAAGCAATTTGGGCAGTATGCAGGACGCGCATAATCTTGTATACTAATGCTGTGACTATCTATAGTATGTAAATATTTTGATTGTGATAATTATTGATAAATGCATTAATAAGATTATCAAATAGAAACCTTTGTTTAGTAGTAGTCGTCTTCGAAATAAGCGCCACATCTTTTAATTTGAACTATAATAAATTTTGATATCAAAGCTTACAATAAGCAACTAATTTAGAAACTAACCCCACACAGTTTCTAAAATAGTTGCTTATTTATATTGTAAGTACCCAAAACCGGTTGAAAATATTACATTCCTAAAAATAAACATTGTAGTTGATCAAAGGTTTCTCATTGAAACCCACAACTAAAAACCAATAACTTATGGGGTGAAAGGAACACCGACGCGAAAATGGTTGCCACGCATTCAGTACATCATTCTGACCGTGGAGGTCACATAGAAATTTTTCATCGGTTATTAAAAAAAAACAGCTGTTTCCTACAAAATTGAACGTCGTGTACGTTCACTTTTGTAGGAAACAGCTGTTGCTGTCAAAATGTATGGAAAAGATGATTTAAAAAAAAAATACTGATATCAGTAATTTATTTTTCTTTGGGCACCGTAAGATGTACTAAATACATGGTAACCATTCGCGTCGGTGTCCCTTCCACCCTATACAACATTAGTTTTAGTATATGCGAAACCTGAAACACGTGTCGAGTATTTTTATGTAAAGAATCTATGTACAAAATTTCAAAACTGTATCATGAAAAATCACAAAGTTATAAGCTTATTCTCTTACCTGTTTTTCCGCACAAAAGCGTGGTCACCACGCAACGCGGACAAACAGGTAACAGAAAAACATAATTTGGCAGTAGGTACCTAAATTATTCCGATAGGTACTTAATGTCGCTCGGTGTCCAACTTGTAACTTTTTAAAATATTTTTGGGACAAAATATAACATGGTTTAAAAATCATTGAAATCGATTCAGTTACTTATTCTGAACAAACTATATTCGGGTTTCGCATATACTAAAAATAATGTTGTATAATGAGTACCAACAATGCAGTCTGTTACTACTAGTTTATTTTCGGGAGTACCTATCTCTACCTACATACATACCTACCTACTGGTTACGACCTACATAGATTTTCTATTACTGTTTATTTATAGGTTAAAATATGGAGAGTGTAAATGGTGCGTACGTATCCATTAATTGTTCAACTATTAATAGAAGGGTATTATTAATAATCGTGACTTGCTCTATTTTCAACCATTTCGACTATTTTCACAATAGGTTTATAGTACGGTAATAAGTAGGTAAGGTAAATTTAGGACACAAATTGTACTATATGTCTTTCACAACGACTGGCTCAGTGGTTTAGGATGCACTCGGTTAGACTGGAAGCTAACCCCAATAGAGTTGGGAGAAGGCTAAGCAGATGGCTCAGTATTTTAGGCGTAAAATTATAACAGAAGTTTTTGTGAGGTTGCAGTTTTAGTAGATTTTGACTGCCTCGTTGGTCGGGT
This sequence comes from Noctua fimbriata, assembly GCA_905163415.1. Taxonomy (NCBI): domain Eukaryota; kingdom Metazoa; phylum Arthropoda; class Insecta; order Lepidoptera; family Noctuidae; genus Noctua; species Noctua fimbriata. Next base: position 9,933,314 of record LR990932.1, read on the forward strand.
GGGTTCGATTCCCGGGTAGGGCAAAGTGTTATTGGGTTTTTCTATCTGGAATTTCTCAGTAGCAGCCACGGAGCCCACAGAGTCTGGATTTGTGTCCGGTTGATGGCAATAGGTTCACCCCCTATGTAACTGGGGACTCAATGTAACTCACGAAATGTGAGTGTACTTTTAGGTACACCATTGCCTAACCCTTTGGGGATTATAGGCGCGATGTTATGTTATATGCTATGTATGATCTAGTTTTAGCCACTTTTATACTTGTTACCCAAAGTTATATTGAGGGCCATTGGCCTAAGTTATGGCAAGGAACTTAGTAACTAACCTCACTAACTAAGGTCATGGCTGCGATGGCGTTAAACGTAAAACTTAAGGCGTGTTGGAATGTAGTTAAAAAAATATTTTTATTTACCTAAGAACTTCAACGTCTAGGCTAATCTGTAGGTATTAAAGAAAAGCTCTCATGTAAATAGAAACATGCCGTGGATTTAGTTTCTCTAATTCTTCCTTGAGTAAGTTAATCTTTATTTTGTAAGGTTTAGCTGTTCTTTTATCTAGAACTCGCCTCCTCTGGAAAGTCTTTCGCATGTATAAGGGTCGGACAAAGTTCGGACTCGGATCCGGACACAGACACGTCAGTGTCTGTTGTCCGAGGTTGACCGAAACCTTAGGCATATTTTTAGGGTTCCGTTGGGTAACCAACGGGACCCTATTACAAGCCTTCGCTGTCTGTCCGTCCACCTGTCTGTCTCTCATGATTCGTATTAGTTAGACAATTGAAATTTTCACAGAGTGTGTACGTAACTTTTCATGAGTGAGTTCAACTCGCACTTGGCCGGTTTTTTTTAAACTAAACCTGTAGCCAACCATCAGCCAGTGTTGTGTTGAACCCAGCGCTTCATGAACCACTTCGTTTATATTACCACTACATAGCAAAAAAACCTTCTCATTAGCACACTAATAAATTCCAACATAACATGCACCTTGTTTACAATAAAAACGGTTTACAGAAAATTTATTATATTGGTAGGTATAGTCAGTGCTATGTCCACAAATGTCAGCGGTGCGGCTTTGTTTATGATGCGCTCAGCACGCAAATTCGAAAGCTCTGCCACAGTCACTGAAGCACGTCGGTTTCAGCCGAGACTGGGATACCTCGTGGGACATTCACGGCTGACTTTGAGCTCGCTACAAGGATGCCTCATTGGGTACAGTTTCAGAAATTAATAGCATTTTACTTTGTCGAATTCTGTAGTATATGAAAGGGGCTGTGATCTTCATGGAAATATTGTAGTTTCACTCGCATTTTATCGTAGGGGAACTAACTTATATGTACACATAAAGTGTCCATTGTGTTAATCCAAGTTATGCTCTAATTATGCTCCGAATTTTATTCAAATCAGTCCAGCTGCTTTTTACTCGTGATCGAGTTAAAGCATCTTAAACAACCAGCTCATTGATTTGTATTTGAAATTTTAACTTCGACCTCGTTTGTTTAATCGTGTTTCAAGTTTTAGATTACCTATTTATTATGTGTGGAAACATAAATACGGCACGAATTTATTCATTGAAGTCTGTATTTTTATAAGAAACGCCATTAGCAAACTAATTTCACCGTTTATATTTACTTCGACATAGGTCAAGTGTGTTTGAATAAGTAATCGTAATTCATATGCCTTATTGATTCGTTACCTTGAATTAAATTGATCAAATCACAGAAATGTACAAATATACTAAAGTAAATAAGAAAAAAAGACTGATGTAATGGCGGAGAAAGTTAAAGAACGTTTATTTGTGTTTATTCACAAGAAAGTTCAAGTCAAGGTTAATGTATGCTTTACCTATCGTGTCTACAAACAACTGTTGGATCTATTATTCAATTATAAAGGTTTGAAGAATACAAGTATCTATTATTTACAAAACAATACCGTAATTGACAAACAGACAACGTACTGTCGGAAAAATTAGTTGTTTTTCAAAGTGACAGTCTATGCCAATTTAACATTTCAAACAACTGTCAATGAATGACAGTTGACATTTGAATTTACTGATAATTTATGTTATTAGTAGACTGCCTCGTTGGTCTAATGGTCGCAAGCGCAACTGCTGAGCATGAGATGCTGGTCGGGCTGAGTGTTATTAAGTTTTTCCATCAGGAATTTCTCAGTAGCAGCAACGGAGTCACCCCCTATTAAATGTGACTTAAACCTAACTGGCTAAATATGGGTAGACTATTAGGAACACCTTTCGCCAACCCTTCGGGGATTACTGGCGTGATGTTATGTTGTTAGTCAGTTTGCTAATTAATTTTACTCGCTTTACAAACTAAAATACTAAATATGTAAACGTGTTTGTAAAAAGGTGTCCCCTAGACTTTAAAGCTAGGCAGGTCACATTTCAAACAGGAATCTTGCGACTCCTTTACATTAGTTTCTTGAGAAATTAGCCAACATCTTCTCTAAATAATGCGCCACTTTGTTATATTAAATTAATATCAGCTACAACCAGTGACGCAGTTGATGTTTTACACGTTCATTACGCTATGTATGTACGCAAATCTGGCACATATGTAGTTCTTTGACCCGTTATATACCTGTCAGTGGGTAAGAACGACCGCCTTGTGGTTTCAGTCCCTAGAAGTCCGACAAGACCCTCCGTCTTCCCTAGACTGACGGGTATTCACACAAAGAAAAACAGGCCTTACAGTTATTTGTTGTTCAGTTTAATCAAATAGTATTTTCCTTCGAAAATAAAGGCGAGATTTGAAACGCGTCACATGGTATTGGAAAGGTTTTTGCATAAAATATGCTGCAACGTGCTTCAATTTGGTTACACATGAACTGATCCAGGTCTTGAACTCAATTTTGTCTGAAGTCCTTTTTTTATCAAAATGACTCGAATTCCGTTTAGTAGAAAAATAGAAAAGCTGTGTGTTTTCAACAAGACCTATTTACATAAAAATAAAATAGGTACCTTTCATTTTTGGTAGGTGCTCATCAGAAAATGCTCTACTTACTCAAGCACTAATTTCGTCGTCGCTTTCAAAGCTGGATCCTCTTCAAACAACCCCTTTACCTAATTAACGTTCAGCTACAACGTTAGGGTATAATTTAAAATAATAACAACAGTTTACTCTGTTACATTGAGGCGATAGTTGAATCTCCTTCAATTTGAAGTGGCCTCTATTCCTCCTTTTATCTTTTAGTAACATGACCTACAGGCTAACTGGATCCAATTTGTCGCTGGCGAGTATTCGAAACTGGCCAATCACAAGGCGCCTCCTGTTACACGAATTTGCCGGGACAGGGGACGGTGAGGCGATGTAATCGGTGTAAAGCTGGCTTTATCCAATACACCTTTTGCTGCGATAACTGATCTATTGAACTGTTCGTATAGTGGATTAACGCTGTGACCATCACGCAGAATATTCAATTAATCTGATCTGCTTGTCTGCGTTAAGCTACGTTGTTACAATGTCAGTGTTCGCGGGTTGGGATATGATGCAATATTGTGATTGCTTTGTTGTTAGTATTAATGAAGTTATTAATGTTATATTGAGGTATTGTTTTGTGTTTAGTTAGCTCAATTGTCAAAGTTACCTGGACATCAAAGAATGCGTTTTCCATTTCATGATCAAGTTTATCTTATTCATTACTATGTTATAGACATTTGTATATAATGCACTATCATGAGGGAACCTGGACTTATAATTTAATATAAAGGGTGTAAATAGACCTTAACGAAGCCGAAAGGCTTTTGTTCTAGACCATACCTGGGAACCTATATACCTAGTTACGGAGATATTGGAGTCAAAGCTCCAACTTTTTTTTAAATACATGTTTTTAATGTAAGATTTTTACTTTTAACTCCATGGAGCTGATGGATCGACTGAATAGAAGGGGGCTCATGACCCCCCTTCTATTCAGTCGATCCATCAGCACAATGCTTTGAGTGCGTTCCATCGAGTCATACTGTAAAACGTGAATTTTCACACCAAAAAAAAAAGTCGTTTCCCAGCAATAATTTTTGCGTAAAGTTACTTAGTTTGATGTACAGAATGCTTGATTGACGAGTTCGTGAAGGGTCTGTTTAAACCCAGTATGTCTGTAGCCGTGAACCCGCCTTGAGCAATTGTGGTGATCAATGTTGTTGCCTTCTCTGTATGGGAAGAGGCCTTGGCCCTGCAGTAATACGCTACTGAGATTTCATGATTCATGTATGTACATGCAAAAAAAAATAAACTCGCTTTTGGTTCTCACAATATTATTATGATGAGGAATGTAATTTGCACATAATCTTCCTGCGGCCATGTTTCAACATCTGAATTAGCTAACCCACGTAGTAACACAAGTACATACTTACCGCCTCCTCGCTTATATCACAAGAAAACATAAGTAAAACATTTTGCTCCATCCCAAAACACGTGGAGTACAGTCACGGCCGATTATTCAGACATAATACGACTTCCTGCTTCTAAAGGCTTTGTCATATTTATTATTTTTACTGTACTATGTTACGAATAAAACTCCTAACGAGGCCGCTTTTTGTGAAATACTTTTATTGTTGTGTATCTTTGAAAAAAAAAGTAGGCATAATATTTAAGTAGGTAAAAACGAGCTGAATAAGGCTTTTTTTAATGATAAAGTTATAAAAATCTCAGAATACGAGACATATGTTAATAAGCTCTTTAGATTACATACGTATACAAAGTTTTCGTATGTAGGCGTAGCTTTATTGAGGATTTATTTTTGTTACAATAGGACCTTTTGTTGCTGTATCTACCTCACAAATGCTCGCAATCTTATCCTACTACTTGCTACAATTAATTCTAAACGCGAAAGTTAGTTAGGATGAATGGGTGTTTGTTACTCTGTTACGCAAAAATGGTTGAACGCATTTGGATGAAATTTGGCACACAGATTGATAGATACTTTTTCTCAGTCGTGGATAAAGTCACGGGCAAGATCTAGTTTACAAATAAGTTCATATCCATAAATCATATTCATAGTAATATATGGGAAAACACATGCAATTGTATTGTTTATTATTATTTTGGTCATAGTTCTTTCACCCCTACGATTATATTTGCAAACTGTTGAATTTTTAAACCCTTTCATTGTTTTTGCACTAATTAGAAAGTTGGAAACAAATTTAAATGCGACTGTCCTCCCAGTCCATACGGGTGTAATCGCTAAAATGCAACCACATTCAAAGGCTGTTCTGCAATCGTTATTTGTAATGCGGGCTTTGAATTTACCTGCTAACAATTTTTTTTACAAGTCTGCTGGTTTTTGGTATAATAACGCATTGATTCTGTCATTTGAAGTGGGTTACAGACAGAGGGACAGACAAAAATACGGCAGGGATTTGTACATATTGGGTCACGTTGGCATCCTTTGACCCCTTTGGCTACACGCAGAATTTGCTTTTAAGGATGCCTACTTAAAAATTCAGACAAGTAGGTTTTTCAATCTTTATTGTGGATTAAATTGGGATCAGTTATGTCCCGCCCATAGGGCATACAATAGTAATTTACATGGAAGTTAAATTAAATACATTATTGTTACAAATTATTAAAATTTCACAAAGAATAAAATAGAGAGAAAAATAAACACAGGTACGCATTAGTGGGCTACTGAACTCATCATGACTGAGGGAGACTATTGGCGCAGTCATTTGTCTGATAGGAAGTATTTTATAGAGTAGTAGCGTTTGTTTACTAACAGGTCATGGAGATTCTTTTTAAATTTTATAATTTTTGGAGTCATTCTAATAGGCCCCGGGATATTATTAATATCAACATCATCTGTTATCCAGAATTCTAGATAAATAACAAAAAGGTATGAAAACACGACTTCAAACAAGTAAATTCCCAACACTTTGTATCGCACTATCATCATGTCCGAGGTGATTATAGGTCGATTCATTACAAGCCCATTTCTTACAGCTCTCGGCCGTCCCCTCAGATGTTATCAGCTAAGCCAAGGTTTATCGCCGCCATCTTTGCCCCGATAGCAACTGCTTCGAGTGGCGACTCTCACAGATTAACGCTATTATCTCTTTCGAACTTGTCTTACGGCTACTTAGGTGTCACAAACTTACTTACGCAGTTGTCCTCTCGAGATCCGATATCACTATACCAATTTGTTTATTGAGAAAAAGGATAAGGTCTCTAACGGTTTCCGTGTTCGACGAACGAAAAACATTCATCTGCCTAGCCTTTCCCCAACTATGTTAGGGTCGGCTTCCAGTCTAAGCGGATGCAGGTGAATACGAGCATTTTACATGGAGCGACTCCCTATCTGACCTCCACAACCCAGTTAGTACTAAGTAATACGATACCCCTGGTAAGGCTGGTTGTCAGACTTTTTGGGCCACTGACTACCTGTAACGACTGTCAAGACCACAGACCAACCTAGTTAAGCAAGGCTTAACCTAAAGATCGATCCGAGCGGCTGTTATTATTTAGCCACGAAAAACATTGTTAACATAAAACTGTAACTAACATTGTTACAAAGAATCTGATTTTAAAAAGACTTACAAACCTTTTAAAGATACTCCCCGTCCTTATTATTTTCATATTAACGAAGAATGAGGCAACATTTTAAAGATGTTTTTGAAAAAAGAAGAAGCTTTTATATCGGCAAATATAAAGAGCTTTTAAACCCTTTCATAAAGAAACCATAACCACAATCAAAACCTCCACAAAGCCTGTGTGGGAGATGTCCATTCATTAGGCAAAGGCGTAATTTAATCAACGGCATAACAATATGTTTTTCAATTTGTAACACAAAGACACGGCTCTGGGGCTCAGTTTTATTGAGTTTTGATTTGAAAACGAACAATAGATGACCTCTACATAATAAAAGCGAAACTGGAACATTGGATATGGTTAGGTATTGAGGCTAAATGAAACATTTCGGCACAGGCCTTTATTACCTACTGGGTTGTGTTGGTAACTGCTAAAGGTAATAAAAATGACAATATAATGTTTTTGCAAAAGCGTTCGCAATTCTTTGCCGGTGGCGCTATGCCCCGGAGTTCTGAAACAAATCTGACTGACTATTTATGGCGCACGAAACAAATCATTCGACTAAGTTTTATTAGAATAGAGTACTTTTTTTAGTAAGTTGAGGGTAGGCAGTTGATAATTTTACTCGGTTTATTGCCGCCTAAAATCTAGTCAAAGTTTCATTCAATTTTGTATTTAACTTTATTAAAATGCTAGCTTGTATAGTGCCCATAAAATATATTTTACCTTGTTCTTGATTGTTAAAGCATCTTGTACCGAACACTGTAAAAGTTACCTTAGGTTTTATGAATTAATAATAAGCCAGAGTAAAAGCAAACATTTTTGACAGATACAGTCGTTTCTTTCGTTTAGCGATACAAGAAATAAGAGAGAGCAAGATTTTAATAGCCCCGTAATCCTTGATAAGCCGACACCTGCGCGGCACCACATGAAACGTTTTATTTTTCTCTTACTAAGCCGCCGTTTACACAGAATTAGAGAAACCATTTCTAGTTATATGAACTCGTTAGTAGAGCAATTAAACCATCGACGCAATTATTGTACCTTACTTTAAAGACCGAGTGTTCTAAAAACGTTCTTACCTCGATTTCTTCAACATTAATAACTTATTTATAAACCTCGTTGGAAATAGCTGTATTGTACACAAATGTCGAGTAAATAAATATGGCCAGGTACAGGCTGTACTTTAAAAGAAAAAATATGACGCAATAAACAAGCAAGCATACATAAACACCTACGGGTATAACGTCAATGTTTCGCGTATTTCCCGTGTAAGTGGCTACATAAAAAAGCTTTCAGACCGATATTCCAATCAGCGGAACGACTAAGTAACGCTGTGTCTCTTTTATATTTTTTCGCTCTATGTTTTTCTTACAGCTAATGGTGCCGATCGTAAATGGGATAAGATTTTTATTTTCTTTTTGATGTGCCCTATTTAAGGGAAGCACCCAGTTACACTTTTATGTAATCGCCTCTTTACGGATGAACACTCACAGTAAACACACGTGAAATTGTTAAAAGTACGATTTAGGACTCCTAAGATTAGCGAGGATTATTGCTATTGAATCTCGCTCTTCAAACAGCCCAAATTCACTGTTAATTCTCTGGAACGAGCATTTGAAACAGTGAAAATTATTTTATGCGAACATTTTTCGTAAAAGTGCGTTGATTTTTGCCGAAGAGTTACTTACGCGGTCATAAATATAAAAAAATCCCTCGGAAATCCATTGCCTCTGTTTGATAATGTCTTTTGTTAGCATAAGTCTTCATAGGCCGCGGGATTCCATTTCTTATTCTACTTTTCAATAAACCGAATCTCCAGTGTTGGGTCATTTTATGTCGGTTCTTAACCGGATCAACCCCAAAAATAAAGGCGCCCTCCGATATCTATTGTTGTCCGGACCTATTAAATTAGCAATAATAGTAGGGGTTTTGCTCAGCTTTGAACGTTGCTAAATGCGAGAGAGACTGAAGTGACTTTTATATTTTAAAAGCCGTTTTAGCTAGCAGTTATGTATTAAATGAAACGTGTTTTCCAAGGCCTCTCTCTGTTGCTCTTGCCCGTGCCTCGTCGACATGTTTCAAAAGATTAAGTTTTGATTTTAATTTTACTTTACTGTATGAAACCAAAACATACCTAATAGTGCCTACCTACCTTTTAAATCTATATCTGAACACTACTTACCTATATCAACAAGTTGGCAACAGCTCTTGTTAACTCCTGCTTGCTCCTGTGAACGAAATGCAAGCAGTAATGGATTTTCCTGTAGCAACAAGGCTTCAACATAGCTAATGCAATAATCTATAGTTACAAAGTGTTATCGCAACTAAAACACAATGTCACGTTAATTTTAGAGAGATGAAAACTATACAAAATGTCACATAACAGTTATGTAGTCAATGGAATCTGAGCTATGCTAAGCGATGTTAAGGTTGCTTATCCCAGAATGTTTAGCCAGTATTTAAGTGTATCCTGTAATACATATAACTGGAGTAAAACAACATTTAACCTACAGTTTTCAAAATTAGACATCAAGTTTCTGTATACACATAATATACACATATAAAAGGAAAACTATATCTATAACTAAGTTAATTCGATATTCATACTTTAAAGTCCTCTATAAAATTCATAGAGTATTTTCAGTGAAATATTTTAACGGTATATTACCGGCATCGCTACGGACGCCCGGAGTGGTCCTTGAATCGAATTTAATCGACTAAGCTTCGCATTCAGTGTGGTTAAGTACCCGGTCGTAATGCCAGAATTCCTGCGTGTGTTTTAGCTGTTGATTTGAAATTTCAAAATAGTGAAAATTATAAAAAAATGCCGGTTTGGACTACTTTGTCCGTCCATTAAGACCTTTTAGAGTTAAAATTACTTAGAAGCTCGATTTTTTTTACAATTTATTTTTTACTGATCCGTTTGCGCATCAAGGTATCACAGTCAAAACAAAGAAACTATCACTACACACTACTTCGGGTACTGAAAAAGTGCTCATGTTCTTAATAGCTTTGCCTTAGTAAATAATTTATTCCGTTGTTAAAAGTACAAAAAAATTACAGATTTTTTATACATTTTTCATAACTTAATCTACTCAAAAGTAACTGACACTCAGTGGCAATATTCAGTCCAAACAACACTGTTTACAAAATCGAATCACACGATATACGAGTATAAAAAGGGCTAAAAACTCATTACAGCGTTTTTGAAAAGGGGTCTGTCAAAAGATAATAATAGCGAGATAACTCGAAATGCCTGCGTCCAATACTCGGGGGTACCAGGAGTTCATACGACCGCAGAGCCTAATGTTTATTCGGTAAAAGCGGATCGCAGTGCACCGGAGATGGGGCGCGCCGTGATAGCGCGTCCCAATCATACCCGTACATGGCCCCCGTCTAATAGACTGAGATATAACATAGCAACGTAAAACGTCGAGTTCTAAAATAGTTCTAAAATCTAAACCGTGTATTGGGTCACCACTCGGTTGAGCGTTTGCGACGATACGTTGTATGGCGGTAAAATGACATGGCTTCTTTGACCAGAACTTGAGTTTCAAAGTGCTAAGTACTTAACAGTTTTGCTGTTTAGTTTACTGACAGTTTTAAAGTGTTAAGTTTCAGTTTAATGATAGGACAAGTTTTGGATGACACGCCTATAATAATAAAAATAGTATTAACCACCAACACAATATCATGTGTTTTAAAGTTCAAGGTATGCCTGACCCAATTATCGAGCATATTGTGGGTATAACTTGAGGTCAGGGTAATTAATTGGTGTTATTAATATACCACAGTACAGACCATAAACGTCTCACTGTGCTTGGGCCAACACCACAGACCGCTACAACGATTGTGGGCAATGTTAGTCATGATTGGTGGACTAGTAGAGACAATGAACGTAGCTACCTAGTGGGCTCATACAATACAGATTCTAAAAAATAGCTGCAATGTAATCTTTCGATCCTGTTTTACCTGCTAACTCTAAGTTGTACAAATGGTCAGTTTGGTGCGTTTTTTAGGAAACTTCTGAACTGATTTTGCTGAAATTCTCAAAAAAATTTCACTTGTTAAGGTTGAAAAATTACAATAGAGGAGGCCATTGCTAAAATAATATAATTATCTTGCTATTTATTATTACACAATTCTTTTGTTCAGTGCCAGGTTAGATTTTTTACACCTAATAAAAACTATAGAAAATTAATAAAATGGTAATATTGTGTTTGACTACGATCTCCAGAAATTAATAATTCAAAAATGAAAATCTAAAATGTAAATTAATATTCATTATGCCAGTCAACTTTCCCGAAAACCAATAGCTATCGAAAATGTAACAAATTCACGGTTTTGATCGACGGGAATCTATTATAATTACGTAGTAATGACCCAAACTAGTTTGTCCTAGCCCAAACTAAGGCTCATCATGAAAGGACAATCATAGAACACACCATCTAAATGGGTTAGGTTAGGTTACATTATGTAACTATAACCTATTATTTTGTTTGTTACTTCTAATTGTTAAAAGATACACAACTAAGAATAAATAATATCAATGAAGGAGTATTGAATCTGTTTCTGGAAGGGTGTCAAAATGAGTTGGTGTTCAATGTACTCCTTTGAGCCAAACTAATTGATAAACCTGCTTATAAAATTAGTATCCAAGCAAAAAATACAACATATTAATTGCTAAATAACTGAACAGATTTAGAAGACATTTAGAAAAGAAAAGGGTACCCTTCTTGCCACATATTTAAAAGGCTCCACGTGGACGAAGCCGCGGGCAACTTTAATACTTCCTAAACAAATATACCATCTCCATTTTGTTACTTTTGTTTTAAGTCGAGTAATCAACTTTGAAGCAGTTTTGTGTTAAAATAATATAATAAATCGGCTTATTCTTGCTCATAAGTATGAATAATTAATGAAATTTTGTCGTCTGCTTCGTTAGTGGATTAGAATGATGGATCATGTGGGTTATTTTACATCCTTACACTTAATTAAGTTAGTGTATAACAGAGGAAGTAGGCTGTAACTTGATTGTTTATAATCCATCATGGTGGAACAAGTTTTTTAATTGATATTATATCTTTCTGGTTCTGGTTTTAGAGCGAGTTTACCATGCAACTGAACACGACTAGCACATTTGAACTGCGTTTTGCGCTGTCAGTGTTATGATTGCAATGAAATTTTGCACTTACAGCTGTGGAACGCTGTTTCATTGCTCATATTCGCCCTAAGACGAAACGTACGAGTAGAAATGATGTTGAGTTCATTGAATAGAAACATAGGATGTGCACGGTGGAGTTGGCCACATTAGAAGCGCGGTTCATTTGTTTTCCAGTCACGCATTCGTGCGTAGCGTAGTTGAGGGTTGCATTGCAATTTGCAATGGACGAATCCGCCTACAGTTTCATTCAATATGAAGCTAAGTACACTTGCGTATGTTACCCGTAGGCTGTTGTGGAGCCGTGCCTTACTAACTTAAAGTACAGCCACAGTATAAAACTGTTACCACAGAAAACTCTATGTTGCGTTGCTAACTGTTGCCATTTTTATAAATTCTTAGGAACTGTATAATAAATGATTTCTCAAAATATCTAAGTTGCACTAAATATAACCCGAAAAGGTGAACTTTAAACCACAAGAATGTATACGACGTAACTGTGTATCGATTAAGAGTTCAAGGCCATAAGTAATGAAGACTTTAATTCATCGTAATTAGACAATCAATCAAATTGGATTAACCATTCACTAAATAAATAAATAATGGCAGGCGAAGAAAGTTGGTTAACCTGTTCGCTATAAAGGGTGTAACAAGACCCTTAACGAAGCCGAAAGGCATTTGTTTTCACCGTCATTGCAATCATTTTTTTTTGGTCTAGACCATACCTGGCATACCTTTATACCTTCTAGTTACGGAGATATTCGGCGTCAAAGTTCAATTTTTTTTTAAATATATGTTTATAATGTAAGAGTTTTACTTTAAACACCTCCACGACCCCCGTAGTATTCAATCCACCCATAAGCGCAATGTTCTAGCTACCTAGTGGGCTCATACAATACAGATTCTAAAAAATAGCTGCAATGTAATCTTTCGATCCTGTTTTACCTGCTAACTCTAAGTTGTACAAATGGTCAGTTTGGTGCGTTTTTTAGGAAACTTCTGAACTGATTTTGCTGAAATTCTCAAAAAATTTTCACTTGTTAAGGTTGAAAAATTACAATAGAGGAGGCCATTGCTAAAATAATATAATTATCTTGCTATTTATTATTACACAATTCTTTTGTTCAGTGCCAGGTTAGATTTTTTACACCTAATAAAAACAATAGAAAATTAATAAAATGGTAATATTGTGTTTGACTACGATCTCCAGAAATTAATAATTCAAAAATGAAAATCTAAAATGTAAATTAATATCCATTATGCCAGTCAACTTTTCCGAAAACCAATAGCTATCGAAAATGTAATAAATTCACGGTTTTGATCGACGGGAATCTATTATAATTACGTAGTAATGACCCAAACTAGTTTGTCCTAGCCCAAACTAAGGCTCATCATGAAAGGACAATCATAGAACACACCATCTAAATGGGTTAGGTTAGGTTACATTATGTAATTATAACCTATTATTTTGTTTGTTACTTCTAATTGTTAAAAGATACACAACTAAGAATAAATAATATCAATGAAGGAGTATTGAATCTGTTTCTGGAAGGGTGTCAAAATGAGTTGGTGTTCAATGTACTCCTTTGAGCCAAACTAATTGATAAACCTGCTTATAAAATTAGTATCCAAGCAAAAAATACAACATATTAATTGCTAAATAACTGAACAGATTTAGAAGACATTTAGAAAATAAAAGGGTACACTTCTTGCCACATATTTAAAAGGCTCCACGTGGACGAAGCCGCGGGCAACTTTAATACTTCCTAAACAAATATACCATCTCCATTTTGTTACTTTTGTTTTAAGTCGAGTAATCAACTTTGAAGCAGTTTTGTGTTAAAATAATATAATAAATCGGCTTATTCTTGCTCATAAGTATGAATAATTAATGAAATTTTGTCGTCTGCTTCGTTAGTGGATTAGAATGATGGATCATGTGGGTTATTTTACATCCTTACACTTAATTAAGTTAGTGTATAACAGAGGAAGTAGGCTGTAACTTGATTGTTTATAATCCATCATGGTGGAACAAGTTTTTTAATTGATATTATATCTTTCTGGTTCTGGTTTTAGAGCGAGTTTACCATGCAACTGAACACGACTAGCACATTTGAACTGCGTTTTGCGCTGTCAGTGTTATGATTGCAATGAAATTTTGCACTTACAGCTGTGGAACGCTGTTTCATTGCTCATATTCGCCCTAAGACGAAACGTACGAGTAGAAATGATGTTGAGTTCATTGAATAGAAACATAGGATGTGCACGGTGGAGTTGGCCACATTAGAAGCGCGGTTCATTTGTTTTCCAGTCACGCATTCGTGCGTAGCGTGGTTGAGGGTTGCATTGCAATTTGCAATGGACGAATCCGCCTACAGTTTCATTCAATATGAAGCTAAGTACACTTGCGTATGTTACCCGTAGGCTGTTGTGGAGCCGTGCCTTACTAACTTAAAGTACAGCCACAGTATAAAACTGTTACCACAGAAAACTCTATGTTGCGTTGCTAACTGTTGCCATTTTTATAAATTCTTAGGAACTGTATAATAAATGATTTCTCAAAATATCTAAGTTGCACTAAATATAACCCGAAAAGGTGAACTTTAAACCACAAGAATGTATACGACGTAACTGTGTATCGATTAAGAGTTCAAGGCCATAAGTAATGAAGACTTTAATTCATCGTAATTAGACAATCAATCAAATTGGATTGGCCATTCACTAAATAAATAAATAATGGCAGGCGAAGAAAGTTGGTTAACCTGTTCGCTATAAAGGGTGTAACAAGACCCTTAACGAAGCCGAAAGGCATTTGTTTTCACCGTCATTGCAATCATTTTTTTTTGGTCTAGACCATACCTGGCATACCTTTATACCTTCTAGTTACGGAGATATTCGGCGTCAAAGTTCAAATTTTTTTTAAATATATGTTTATAATGTAAGAGTTTTACTTTAAACACCTCCACGACCCCTGTAGTATTCAATCCACCCATAAGCACAATGTTTTAAGTGCGTTACATTGTGTCCTACCGTAAAACATGATTTTTCAAACCTAAAAAAAAGTCGTTTCCCAGCAATAATTTTTGCGTGAAGTTACTTAGTTTGATGTACATAATGCTTGGTTGACGGCTTCGTGAAGGGTCCGTTTACATCCTGTATTTCTACGAAACTTAAACCTGTTCTAATACTATCTTTTGACCAGTAGACTCTGAAACGTCCAATGAATAGAATAAAAGAAAATCACTTTTAAAAGTTGCTTTGTGTTAACATATTTGTGCTCGTAACTGTACATCTAACCTTCTATATTATAAATGGAATTTGGCACAGGACTAACAAAACTTTGTTTTTCACAGCATACGGCAACTTGGGCAGTGTGCTGACCACACAGGGGCGGACCGCGGAAGCGGAAGTAGCCTTTGAGAGGGCGCTCAAGTACCGACCAAATATGGCCGACGTGCATTATAATTTGTGAGTAATTTTAATATCAGTATTTTAGATTTTTTTTTTAGTTGTTAATTTATGTAAAAAGAGACTCTGGAAGACTCTGGCTTTTATAGATATCTGAGTATTTTAAAGCCTTTTTTGCCTACACCCAGAACACTCGCCAGAGTAAGCTGAAGTCACTAAAAGTCTAAAGTGAGAGAGAAATCTTCCATCTTGATTTTTATAGTCTATGTTAGGTCATACTTAATACTCAACTCCCTTGCTAAAGCAATTTGTTCGAACAAGAGGCTAATAGCAATTAATACCGCCTAATGAATGAGTGAAAATGAGTTTATAATCTGTGAAGCACGTACTTTATCAATTTAACCTTGTTATAGAAATTATCTAAAATATTACCAAAGAAAGCTAAATACGGATGAATGTTTTAGCAGTAACAAAAGAGACAGATTTGATGCGAGCCCCATATTATTGTAATCTCGATAACAACAAAAGTTTAATAATACATTCAAAGGGCCTGAGAGTACCCTTAGTGGAGGGTGAAATAATATTCGCCATGTCTTCCCCAAGGGACTAAAAAGGCAAAAGGTCCGATCCCTATTAAGGACATCGGGAAAAGAAAATATTATAAAATATAATAAATGGCGGCCACACCGCATTTGCTTCCTCGTGTTTCTAAAACTGTCCTTTTTGAAATTTCTTCGGAAAACCAATAACAAAACTTATTTTTTGACAACACGGAATGTCTAAAGGGTAAGGGGACATTTACATTGAATTATTATCATTTTGCCTCATTCCTGGTAAGAGGATTACATGAAATAACGCGAATTCTTAATGAGATAGCGATTTCACGGTTGCGACTTATCATGGCTCGTCAAACAAGTTGTTTCGACTATCGTAAATGATGTTGTCATTTTCGTTAGCATTTATCCGATTACCTGCTTGTCTTGACAATCCAATTAAAGCAGCAGCGAAGCCTAAATATGACTAGTTTGACAATGGGCACGTACGGTAATGTGGATATGAAGACCCTGATGTTTTAAAATGCTTATTCAAAAACAATATGTGTGCCGGTGCCGCTTCAGCTAGGGGGCGCTCGATCAATAGGTGCAGAACGACGGGCCTTCCCATTAATTCACCGAGGATTCCACTTCTTGAATTAATCGGGTACGGAGCTCTCTGCCCGGCCACCTATGCGTTGGGTTTCCGAGCAGTTTCACAAATTAACGTCAAGCCACACGATCATAATATAATTACGCGAAGAGGTCAAAAGGACTGACAACCACTATATACTCGGTTTGATAAGATCTCTGTGGTGAGTGTTCTTCAATCTACGGTTTACATTTCAATCCGTCAAGTTCAGGTTAAGTTCCGTCTCATTTTGGGGTGTTTTCATAATTTTGAGATAAATCTCAAGGAAGATTGTATAGCTTTTCATAAGTATTCTGAAAGTAGATGTTGTAGGAGTTTGTTTTGTTTTAATCTACTTATTCTTCGAGAGCTACGCATAATGCTCGGAAGAAATTAAGACTGTTAATCAAAGTAAACACGTGAAGGTTGATGGGCAGTTGAGTTGATCCCTATTTTGCACTAAACATGTTCACCATAAACCGGCCCGTTTACGAGCAAGATCGTTTCAATCTCAGCCCCTATGAAGATAATAGGTATTGTTTAGCCTTCCATTTTGGTACGTCAGCTTCTTAGCTTGTTTGAATAAAACCTTGTTAATATGTTCATATAATAGGCGTGGGACATACGGGCGTGCTCGGGAGCGAGCTAGCGGCCATCGTAAAATTGTTTTATGTTAATCTTGACAGGGTTGACGGGAATTATATAATTTTACCCGTTTATTCTTACTCGGATGTTGGAGCAAAACATGTGGAAATGTTTATTTTTAAATGGTAATAACTAGGTATGGATTTGCTATAAATATTATGCTATTCGTTTCTCTTTTTGACTGAGTCGATGGTCTAGTGGTCTCAAGCGTGACTGCGGTCCTGGGTGCGAATCCCATTTCGGCAAAATGTTATTGGATTTGACATCAGGAATTTCTCAGTAGCACCTATGGAGTCTGGATTTGTGCCATGTTGATGGAAAAAAAGATTCACCCCCTACGCCCATAACATGGGACTGAAACATAACTGGCGAAATGTGGGTGTACTATTAGGTAGACCTCTGCCTAACCCTTCGGGGATTACAGGCGTGATGTTATGTTATGTATTATTTTTTTGCACTGTGTATTACGGGTTTTAATCCCATATAAATATATGTATGGCCAAAACACAGTTCCTAACAGTCCTAATGCCTTAATCAGACTGCCTATCAGCCTTTCATTAGGTTACCTCCCAATTACCAGCCTTGTACCACAACCCCAGCGACAGTGAGTCCCATGTTTAAGTAGCTATCCGTACGTGATGATAGCTAAGCATGCGTTCAGGCGTAAGCCGAACGGGCGAACATCGCACATCTCCTTATTCTATTAAGGTCATACGATATTACGCACGTGCCCGATATAATCTCTAATACCACGCGTTGTAATCGAAAGAACTGCCATACATACCATACAAAAGGCATATTAAGAAGGCGGATATAAATAGATATAAAGCTAACGCAGCTGTGAAAATAAAGTTGGAGAAACGTCCTTACGATCGGTTGGCTTCTTAGATTGAATGAATATCCGTTCCGAGTAAGCAACAATAAAGAGGTCACAATGCCTTGTTAGTTGTTATGTTGCAAATTGTGATGTTGATGAGGCAATAAATGATCTAATGCGTAGCATTGTTGTGGAAGTAGTTTGTTTCCAATTTGATATCAATTTCAAGAAGTTCGTAATAGTGCCGACTACTAACAAAGCATTTCATTATAAGACACTGATCTTCTGGAATGATTGTGAAGGGATCTTTTTACACATTCAAGCTCTTTGAAAGCTGCAGCGTCAATGAAAGGCAAGAGTCACCCACATACTGGTTAATTTCATAACTTAAAGCATCTACCCTCCACCGTACGCATATACATACCCTTAATCGTGCCATCATCGTTACAAAAGCAATTAATGAACTCTATGCTAATGTTATAAAGACGCTGGAATATTGCATAATATGAGAGCATCATTTGTAACCATTAACGATCGGTACAACTCAGGAACCGGGTATCCTACGTACAATAGCATTAGTAAATCCTAAAAACAATGTCAAGGGTTTAAAAACGCCCTAGTACTCATAATAACAATGTTACTAGCCCCTCAATCAACTAACTCGTTAGTCACCCTTAGTCGGCTGTACTCAGAGATAAGAATAGTCCCCTCATTACCGTGGAAACAATGAAATTCACAATGATTGTTCTTTATAAAATAATTATTTCAAGTAGAAACGAAGTGGAGGCGACGTAAAAACGTAAGCGTCATCTTATTGGGGTGAATTATTACTTGGAGGCAGACATAATGGCCCCGCAGCAGCGATTTCTCGCAAAGATTAGATTATTCCAATTGTGGTGGCAAGAAATCACTTGAACGCATAGCTTGTCGCCTGTGAATTTGTGTGGTCTGTGTCATGTAGCTTGCATATGTTGAATGACTAAATAGTGTCCTGAATCTATGTAGGTGCCTAAGTAATATAACTGTACAAATTTAAATAGGAAACAAGCGAATTTGGGAACACATTGTTACAAAAATGTCGAGATGGTGTTTCTCTGTACCTTCGTTCTTTCAGGATACATCGAACGTATCTGTCTGTTGAACGAATGTCTGACCGTCCGAATTAAAAATGTAACTTCAACACAAAAATTGTCGAAATCTTTCTTGTCGTCATTGAAAGAATAAGTATTTTTTTGCTTATTGTAGTTTCGACAGTCACAATATTTATTTCAGGATCAAATAGACAGTTCTCTCAGTTAACAGCGTTTACCATCACAAAAATAGTTCCTTTTAGGAAATGTCATCTTCTAAAGCCAACGACCCTATATTAATCTCAGCATAAACTTCGTCAAATGTATTGACAAAGGAAAGACTGCGTAGTGCCGTAGTATGAATAGCGGGGTATTGTAAGCTCGCACGAGGATTTGAAGCAACAAATCCCGAATCACTTGACGGTATTTGCAGTTGTGATGGACGTACACAAGTCACAACGTACTTATAGGGCTGTCAGTGAAAGAAAAATACAAGTTTGTTGTTGAAATAGATGTGTGTAGTGTTTGAAGTAAAAATATTTAGTGGCTGAGTTAAGTGTTGCGTTTTTTGTACATCGCCCATAGTTGGAGGCAATACACGGTGTAATGGACATCGTAACCAAAACTTTAACTACGTTTTTAGTAGGTGCCTGACCTCAAACCAATTAGCATTGAAATTTTCATAAACATTTTGATTTCGACGCTGAATGGCGTAGAATTTTGTACTAAACCCTTGGTATAATCTTCACAGCTGTAGTTGTGATATAAAATGTAATATATTGATGTCACATTGATTGTATTTTGCCATTTAATTTCATAGCAACCAAATTAAATTACGCTTAAAAACGTTAAACTGCATCATTAAAGTGGACCAAACCTCAAAAACTGTGCCGATACATTAAAATAATTTGTTTTAACATGTGGCCGTACTCACATAATTCAATAAAATTTAATAAATATTATCAGGAATTTACTATGGATAGTATTTTTATAATTTACGATAGACATGCTGCGCCGACCCCAAATGAATTGGGATAAGGGCAAGAGAATGATGATGATGATGAGGTATACTGAGTTTATCACAGCAACAGATGAAACATAGATGTCCATCGGTGCACGCAGCTGATAATCTTGTTACTCCATCTTCGGCTAAAGTAAATCTCCTTACCTTGCGCTAGACTTGACTTCTCTGAGACCTGGCTAAGTAAATCAGTCTTACTACATAAATAAACCGATGATCTAACTAATGGCATAGTCCGTTTGATATGTGCGGAATACTGTACTATTTGGGTGGATAGATTAAACCAAAATATGGACTAAGTAAATAATTCCTTCTAATCCTCAATCTCTAACTCATCATAATACAAGTATCTATTAGATCAATACCTTCAAACTGCCAAAACCCTTTAAACGGCCACAATCGATATTATAATATTTCAACAAGACATTTCAGGCCATTTTACTTCTTTCTTCTTTATCATGTGGTACTAACCACAAACCGCTTAGCCTAACCTGGTGTTAGAGTTTTTATGCTGCCCATGGGCTTCTGACTTGGCTTTACATGCCGTCGAGAAATATCTCTCAGTCATACTGGTTTCCTCGCGATGTTTTCCTTCACCGAATTTTACTCATAAATATTAAAAAAACGTACCATTCCTGATTTTAGACACTAAGGTAGCCAATTGAATTCAATGATTAAAAAAAATATTGTAGCAATAAGTTCGTCTGCATACAAAATGCAATTTTTAATGTAATTTCCCTAGCCATTGACAGCAAAAAGCAAATATAAATCGCGCATCAACCCTATGCAATATCAGTGCTACACAGAAGGCGAAGCGAAGCGGGACTACAACGTCCCACTGGCGATAAGGCGTAGATTAAACCGGTGTTTGCTCACACACACATATTTAACATTCCCACCATCTAGACTCGCGACAACGCTTGCTTGGTATTTGCATACTTGTTTGTGAAACGATTTGGTCTAGATCTGGACGCGTCTACATGCAAATGCAATTTATACGAGACCATACAACACATGCTCCGAGTAATTGTAAATCCAACGGGATTTTTCTGGCTAACTTTTTCTGGTGAAAATGTAATTAATGTTAAATGTAGTTTTACGGGTGTTAATGTTGTTTCTTCGGAGCTTGGACGAAAAGTTTTATGTTTACGAGTATAGTTGTTACGCTTAGGTGTTTGTTTATATGTGGCGAATTTATGTAAACTAAAAGCTACAAGGCCAAGCCCAGGAGGGTGCTACAATATTATGATACAAAGTTTTACTATCACTACTTAACCGTAAGACAAACATGGTAATCATTATCCCATCTATCTACATAGGCGATGAAATAAGAAAAAACCCTGTTCATATTACAAAAAAACTACGTAATAATTTCATCGCGTTTTATACAATGCATCACAAACTTAATTACCCGCGTCAGAATAAGTCGGCCATGTTTAATTAAAAACTTCTTTTATTTCACGATGCATTTCAAGAATAAATCAAAAAGTAAAATTGAAACACAAAAGAAAAGAGGATAACTCTGAGGAAAACTTGGCTCTTCCCGCTTTTCCGCGAGTTTTCACAGGGAATCAGTGAAAAGATGTTTAATTATTCTGACAGTAAGGAGTACTATAGTGTAATAGTAAATTAAACGTAAATTACTAATTGATGTAGAAGTTTTAATTTTTATTATGTACTTGCTTTTCCCCGCGACCTTCGTCCGCGTGAAATTTTATAGCCTATAACCTTCCTCGATAAATGGGCTATCTAACATTAAAAGAATTTTTCAAATCGAACTAGTAGTTCCTGAGATTAGCGCGTTCAAACAAACAAACAAACAAACAAACAAACTCTTCAGCTTTTTAATATTAGTATAGATTTAGAGAACTATTCTTCCTTTTAAGAGCGTTAACGGCTTACGGCATTTCATACAATTTTCAAGTGATTTTTTTTCGAAATGTCTTTTAAAAAAAAGATAATTGCAAATATCTGTTTCTATGGAAAATCGGTCTAATTAAGCTGTAACACAATTTTTTGAAAATGTTCTCTGTTAAGTTTTTAAACTTATGTATCCTGCTTATGCGTACGAAGTTTCATTAAAATTGGTTCAGTTATTTCGAAAAGAAATTATTGAAAGTTTGTATGAAATGCCGTAAGACGTTAACGCTCTGAAACAAGTCTTTGATTTTTATTTCGCCCTCTTTTGAGTTATGCTATGATTTTTTCTTTCAGTCAGTTTGAGTCATGATAAATAGTGCTCCTTAATGAAAAATTCCTTCAAACAATAGCTCCATAGTCACCCCTTTAATTTAACGCTAGCTGACACTACAATATAATACGAACAGAGGCTCAAAGGTTGGTGAAAATAAAAATCAGAAGTCTATTTAATTTCTCTGTATTCAAGTAATAAAAATGGAACTATGACTTCGTAAGGAACGAAATACTAGGAAATGCTTCCATTCACACGCTATAGAAGGAACCAAACGATATTACAAAATGTTTTTATTCCATTTCTTCGAACTGTCTTCTGTAATGAATTAGGTACCTTCCTTATTTTTCTTTTCTTAAAACCTTCATAATTTGAGACCCCTCAAAGTTCTTTTTTTGAAACAATGGCGTAGATGTGACCTTTTGAGGAAACCTTTTACAAATACCAATTATTATGAATTAAATTTTCATACCGCAAAAAGCTTTTAAATACTTACTTTAGTATCTACCTACTTTATGTTACTGAAAGAAGATTTATTCTTATTTAACCAAGAAGTATCTATAGAGGTTTTGATTTCGGTTATCAGTAATCCTTCTGTATGTGATCTTCAATAAATTCAGATGGCAACCAGTGATTACTGATTTGTATACAGATAATGTTCCTGTGTATTGAAGATAATTTTCTGTACATACAATTGATCATTTTATGAGAAGGCTTAATGGAGTATTAGGGGCAATAAACTGAAATAGACTACACGAGGCTTAATCTTGTATTGTAATGTAATAAATTTCTTGAATAAAAGGATGAAAGAAAAATTTAAAATAAACCCATTAGGTGACTACATGAAAAACCTCACGACTGTCTCTTGTAAGGGGCTAGCACAGTAGTAGGTTGGGCCACCAAAAAATTATGCCTTCACCTAGCACTTGAAAACAAAAGGATTCACATATACACTTAACATCACGCCTGTAATCACCGAGGAGCTAAGGCAGTAGGTTTACCTAATAGTACACCCACATTTCGGTTATGTTTTTAAGTCCCATGTAATACGCCCCGTACTGAAGGTCACCCATCCACGGACCGACCTTAACTTAACCTAGAATATCGACCCGCGTGGCTGTTCTTACTTAGCCACGAGCTCCTCCGAGCCACTACACACAGCACAAACACACAAAAGCTGCAAATGAATATTATTATAGATGTTCACAATTCCAATTACACAGTGCATAAAGGGTGTAAATAGGCCCTTAACGAAGCTGAAAGGCACTTGTTCTCCCCGTTTTTGCGATCAGTGTCTTTTTAGAGACCATACCTGGGAACCTTCTAGTTAGGGAGATATTGGGGGTCAAAGTTCCAACTTAATCACAAGTTTTCAAAAAACATTTTTTCAATGTAAGATTTTTACTTTAAACACCACGACCCTCAAACTGTTCAATCCATCCATCAGCACAATGTTTTGATTGCGTTACATTGAGTCCTACCGTAAAAAGTGATTTTTCATCCCAAAAAAAAAGTCGTTTCCCAGCAATAATTTTTGCGTAAAGTTACTTAGTTTCATGTACATAATGCTTGGTTGACGGCTTCGTTAAGGGTCCGTTTACACACTGTATAAGTACAAAATATTAATGGAGATGTACAGATTGATAAATGCCGCACGTATTGCACTCAACGGATGTGGGGCCCGATCCCCAGACTCCAGGCGAGTGTGGCGGACATAATGCTGTTACGCAGATAAGTGGTCCATTTTGCAATCTCTGTGTGTGAGGATCAGCAACACTTCGCTGATGCAATGTTGGTATACTCGAAGCTGTGTCATCAATGTAACTAGTTAACTACGCCATTTTGGGCTTTTGAATGGACTTGAATTCTGGAATTACGAAAACTTTGACTAGTTATCATGATCCTTGGCTAGGAGTCGCGAACTAGAAGCAAACCTATTTCCACTTATAAAATACTAGCTTTTGCCCGCGCCTTCGCTCGCGTTAATTTAGTATGTGACAATCAATTCGGGTTGTACTCTGCTTGTATAATAATATATTTCAATTATGATTCGAAAGACACGTGGCGCCAT
This sequence comes from Noctua fimbriata, assembly GCA_905163415.1. NCBI lineage: Eukaryota > Metazoa > Arthropoda > Insecta > Lepidoptera > Noctuidae > Noctua > Noctua fimbriata. The sequence continues at coordinate 9,957,394 of LR990932.1, forward strand.
CTATTGTCATAAGAACGTTGTTGTTGTTTTCCTTGGGAACTACATTTTTTCGGGATGAACACCTACATAGGTAGGTAGGTACCCTATGTCCGTTTCTGTACACCTGAAACGCATATGCAAAATTTCAGTATGATCGGTTCAGTGGTTTTGGCTTGAAACAAACAAACTTACTTTCACATTTATAATATTAGGGAGGGTTTAGTTTTTTCAGTAAAGTACAGATTATTTTTGTTAAAAACAAAAACTTGAATTTTACAAAGTTCTTTTCACAGTATTCTAAAGAGAAAGTGTTTTATTAGGTACAAAGCTTTCTAGAAGTATAGATTTGAAGTTTGTTCTAAAATATTAAGATTTATGTTATTCATTGATAAAACTTCAAATTACGATTAAATGAAATTGGGCCTGTCGTATTTATACAACCACGGTCAACGATTTGGCAAACTGAAATTTCGGAAGGCGAGTTAATGGAAACAGACAAATTGCTTATTCAAATAAATCTGGAGTAAAAAATCGTTCTTATTGTATAACGAGTTGGGAGTTCAGCTGTGAGTTATAGCAACAATAAAGATAGTGTTATAATGCGTAAGTTATAATTTAAGCGACGTGGTAAACATTAATTCAATTCACAATTTGTCACCTCGGTTAAATCGCGGAATGTTGGTATCGCGTGCGACGCACCCGGCTCGAGCGGGGGACATCAGACTGGTGTCGTGAGAATCGTGAGCATTCACTGCATAAATTACCTACAATTTATCCAAGCAACGTTTGCGTCGCCGCTCAAACGTGCCAAATTAAACAAACATTCCGTCATCATAATTTATGCAACGTTAACATTAACAAACCGTATCTGTATTTAATTTATCGCACCTACAAACGCGTGTGACTGCGCTACAGCCGTCACGACCAACGCTTATAAATCGTTTGTTCTGTGAATATCTGTATATGTGTATGGGGTACGTAAGCCTAAGCTCATATACAGGCTGTCACTTTCGAGGTGTTTCCTAATTTCGTATGTCGTGTAGCGTTACGTTTTCTAAATTAAATATGGATTGGAACATGGAGTAGGGATGTTATGTGTTCTGTTAATTGATATTCCTTCGATCATAGATCAATCTGTTGGATTCTTGTTGGACATTGGACATTGATTTAATATCCTTTTTAGATAGTAGTTATTAATCCATATCTACAAGAATCGTTTTAGTCTATGCGGAACCTGAAACACGTGTCTAGTATTTTTTATGTAAAGAATCTATGTACAAAACATTGGACATTGATTTAATATCCTTTTTAGATAGTAGTTATTAATCCATATCTACAAGAATCGTTTTAGTATATGCGGAACCTGAAACACGTGTCTAGTATTTTTTATATAAAGAATCTATGTACAAAATTTCAAAACTGTATCATGAAAAGTCACAAAGTTATATGCTTGTTCTGTTACCTGGTTGTCCGCACAAAAACGTGGTCATCACGCGGCGCCTTCGCACGCGCGCCTCCATCGTCGTGTTAAGCTCATTGTTAATAATAATTTGGCAATAGATACCTAAATAATTGCGATAGGTACTTAGTATCGCTCGGTGTCCAACTTGTAGCCTTTTATAAATATTTTTAAGACAACATATAACATGGTTTAAAAATTATTGGAATCGATTCAGTTACTTATTCTGAACAAACTACATTCAGGTTTCGCATATACTAAAAATAATGTTGTATACCAGTTACTATATATTATTCTTTAAACCTCAACCAAAATACCGTGTTTCTAAATTCCCACCCAATGAATCCTACAGTTCGTTTAGGAAACATCGACGAAGAACTCCCAAAAATGATTTTATCTACCCATAACATTATGATCTCTGTGCCCTAATATCGGAATCAACCCATAAACATCCACTTCTCCCCATAACCCGGCGCTGCCGACCCTAGGGAGCATGGTCGTAATTACCCTACTTAGCAAGCGATTGCAGTATGATCTTATTAGCTGGCGAGACTGCTGCCGGCCATAATCCTGATACAATTTCTTAGTCTTTGATGTAATTGAATTTGGAGTTGAGAAATAATTATTTAGCTTTTGTGGTGAAGAATTTTAGACATAAAGTTAACTTAAGACGTAAGCCGAATACTACTACTACTAAGTACTCCTAAACATTTATATAAACAGTTAAAATTATTATTTCGAAGACCATTTTGGAAGATAAAAAATATATTAAAATGATTGGCCTAAAAACTTTTCAACGGACAACAATGCGTGTCAGTTTTATCGTCATTACAATGTTAGCTACAAAAAACAACGTTATAAAACTAGCGTAACATAAAAATAATAACAGTAAAAACTTTTGTGTCCAACAGCTAATGAAATTCCACACGTTTAATTTACTTTACATGCTAAGGGAACTTCGTTGTCGCCGTAATGGATTCTAATTTGATGAATATCGTACACAGACAATAATTTAAAAAAGTAATTATTAGTATTGCCACCCGTAACGGTAATAACATCAAATGATTGTAATAAGGACATGAAATAGCTTTTAACTAAGGGCCGTATGTTGTATATACCTATAATACAGGCGTGTTCAGTGGCGGCCTAGTAGAAATGGCATTGAGTTACCAAACTTATACTGTCACTTACGGGGTATCTTCCGTGATTTTTCATTGTTTTGAGCTCCCGATGATATTCCCGGGATTATTTTTTTACTATTATTATTTTTATTTATATCCCGTAAGTGATAGTATAAGTTTAGTTGTAAACCGTGAAAGCCTAAAACAGTGATTGAGTTACAAGTTTTAGTTCGCAGGTTCGAATCCACACCTATACTCTATGTACTTAAACCAGCTTATGCCCGCGGCTTCGCCCGTGCGGAATTCGGGAATTGCCCACGGGATCTTACTTCTGGGATAATAAGTAATTTATGCATGTACTATACCAGACTATTATCTATCTCTGTGTAAAGTAATCTGACCTAGAGAATATTAAGTTTCACAGAAAATTCAACACCCCATTTCAATATCTTAGGGGTGGAATTTCGAAAAACCCTTTCTTAGTGGATACTTACTCTTCACAAAGACACACCCTCCAAATTTCATGTCTCGAAGACCAGAGGTTTGGGCTGTGCGTTGATATATCAGTCAGCCAGTCAGGACATTGAATTTTAAAATGGGGGATGATTTTGTAAAAACTACATACATGTATCTTATAATTTTAACCGAAGAGTATGTACACAAATTTTCAAGTCAATCGACTCCGAGAATAAAAAGTTTCACAGAAAATTCAACACCCCGTTTCACCCTCTTAGGGGGGGGGTGGGGGTTTCGAAAAACCCTTTCTTAGTGGTTACCTACTATTCACAAAGAATACACCCTCCAAATTTCATGTCTCTAAGACCAGTGGTTTGGGCTGTGCGTTGTTATGTCAGTCAGTCAGTCAGGACTTTGAATTTTATATGTATAGATAGAAGATTAATTTATCACCACAGACTCCAAACGGTAAAGGAAAACATTGTGATGAAACCGGCAAGTCCTGTAGTTACTTCCTCTCATGGAGAGAAGTTATATGTCTCAGTAGCGAGAACATTACAGGCTGATTATATTATTATGCTGTATGCCTACCTACTTCGTCTAACACGAAATCGATAATTTTTCTAACTTTAGTATGAACTATTCTATTTGTCTTCCTAGAATCCACATACAGACGGCAATCTAGGTATTAACTGCGATGGCAAACTGCCTATTACCATGATTTTATCGAATCGATCTGTAAAATGGTTTGCAGTGAATTTTAACCACAACTTTGTTATTAACTAGTTTCAAAGGCTTAATAGGAAGCGTTCAAATTAATATGTTATTGCTTTTAAAACGTACTTAGGTTTAGAATAATTTTGTACAATTTTAATTTGATTTGCTGCTCCGATCCAAAATAAATTGAAATTAGAGGAGGACATGATGATATAATTCTAGGATAGATTCCTCCATTTAAATGTTACAATAATATGAATGTTGATACGAAATGTCTATTCTAGATCGTAGATCAAATTCAGTGTCTAGGTTGGAGTTTAATTTCACAACTATAAAATTAGGTGTACCTTAGTACTTTTAGCTTATTCATCTAAAAATGCACATAATATTACGCCGGTAATCCCCGAAAGGTTAGGCAGAGGTGTACGTAATAGTACACCCACATTTTGCCAGTTATGTTTAAGCCCCATGTAATAGGGAGCGAGCCTATTGCCATCAACCGGGCTGAAATCCAAACTTCGTGGCTGCTACCGAGAAATCCTTCTGATGGAAAAACCCAATAACCATTTGGAACCCAATAACCCGGGAATCGAACCCAGGATCTCATGCTCAGCAGTCGCGATTGCGACCACTTTACCAAGGAGGCAGTCATCAGTCATCTATCATCATCATCAACAATTCAACTCATCAATTTTTATACTTAAAATGGTTCTGAGAATGAAACGAACAATGTCTGAAAAACTTGAAACTACCCTTATCCAACTCCGATCCTTGTAGTCGGGTAAAAGGCGTAATAATCGAAAGTTGTGCAGTTGAGTCGCTGTGGGACCGGCGCGGCGCCCATTATGAAGTGAGTGAGAAAAAAACCTTTTCATCACACGTTGTGTTAAAAGCTGACTGGCTGCGAGTGTCGCTGCTAAAATGTGTGAACGCCTATTTTACTGGTGCACAATATTTTCCAACGGAACTTTGACATTCAGTGGGGAACTGGTAGTTGTGCAACAATTTGAGGAAAATTCTGTACTGGGTTGAGCCGCCATTTTTTTTAAGAGTAGGCATTATCTCGTTCAAAGGGAATTGAATAGCGTTTTGTTTCTTAAAATTGATAATAGAAAATATACAGTCGTTACAGGTAGTCAGTGGCCCAAAAAGTCTGACAATCAGTCTTAGCAAGGGGTATCGTATTACCTAGTACTAACTGGGTTGTGGAGGTCAGATAGGCAGTCGCTCCATGTAAAATACTGGTATTCAGCTGCATCCGGTTAGAATGGAAGCCGACCCCAACGCAGTTGGGAAAAGGCAAGGCAGATGATGATGATAATAGAAAAAATAAAAAATCAGAAATGTTTATAACTAACTTATTAACTATTAAAGATCATTATTGTATAGTGCAATAAAATATTAATTTCAAAGTTAGATTTATACACACCCTTTCAGTGTCTGCAAAATTACATAATTAATGTTTGTTTTTACTGTGCGATTTCTTGAAACTGACCTGCTACGCGTAAAGCAAACGATTTTAAATTGAGCTCTTTATACAAATAAGTGTTGAAAACACCGCTGCACAAACACATAACATTGCATACATTGCACTCTCACATAGGGGCAAAGAGATAAGGGAGGAAAATAGAAAAAGACAAAAAAAAGTTACGAGCTGCGGAAACCGTTGAAAGGAATAAAAATTGTGATAGTATACAACCGGCGATACGCTACTAATTTATAGATACTGCTCCAAAGATAGTTAAGTATTTCGCTCGTTAGTGGTTAGAATTAAAGAGCCAATTTTATAGAAAGGAAAATGGCCATTTTCTCTGCTATTTCCTGTATTAATTTATTGAAAATGATTTTAGCACGTGGCAAGAATATAGTTAGGTGCTTAGTATATATTTTTGTTTGTTATATATTCTTCCGGAGATTCTTCGCACCCTTTGCCACGCCGTAACCTCGACCGCTACCATAGTCGAGGGAAGACGCTGCGTTGGAAGGCCTCCCACTAGGTGGCCGATGACCTGGTGAAGGTTGCAGGGATCCGCTGGATGCGAGTCACACGGGACCGGTCAATGTGGCGACACTTGGGGGAGGCCTATGTCCAGCAGTGGACGTCTTTCGGCTGAAATGATGATGATGATGATGATGATGATATATTCTTAGTTTATTAATCATGGTTTTTTACATTAAGTCACGTTATTCAAGAATCATTTGACTAATGATAGATTCAAAAACATTTTCATTTAACCCTTAAATTGAAGCCAAAGTCAAACGTTCGTCTGACTCAAAAGCTCACCAAACATACAATCTCAAACTTTATTCTACGAACGAATACTCCCCACATTCATATAATTAGTTGCATACTGTCATTTCACCGAATTTAATATCGTCCGAGAGAGACTGAATGTCAACACAGCGAGTTTTGGTAAGGCTGCACCAACCGCACAAAAGCAATTCCACTCACAATACCAACGTTACAATAATTAGAAGGGAATTAGTAACAAATTATTGCTCGCGAAGAGGAGGGTATAATAGCCCGCCCGAGCTGGATGGTTCTCATTAGTGTACGTTGGTCCCACGTAGAAGCAGCCTCGTTGTGGCCCTGCATTATTCATGCGGACAATATTGCATTGCCGCATCTATCTATACGGGTTTTATAACGTTGTACGGTTACATCAGGTGATGTTTCATTAAGGCTGACATTTTGCATTGTTCGCGTGTAATAATGCCGTCCAATTGTTTGATTCTGACTATGCTTCGGGGATGCATGTTAAAGACGATTCCGGAAATTCATTTGTGTGATGGGTTTTAATATGGAGAGGATTTATGAAATGATTGTTATTGTTTTCCTTTGAGAATTGTTTTAATTTCATAATTACTTGCATGACAACGTGAATATACTGTAGACACCCACTGCATCGGTCCTATTAGGCGCCATTTATTAATTACCCAACTTTTGTAATGGTGAAATATACTTAATCTTAATGGGCTTCCAAAGGATTTCTTTTATACCTCTTCTAGAATAGTAGGTTTAGTTACTTATTCTTCGTAATAGTTAATTATTCAATCAATTTCGAACGAGCTCTTAATATTTCTAGCACCATTATGATTAACTAATAAGTCTACGGTTAAGCCTAGACTCTAAAAGGATCGCTATTCCAATTTCGTTCTGAATAATCAAAATACTGTATACAAGAGCTAAATAGTGACGAGATTTTGGTGGAACTGCGCGAACCAACGCTTGATGAGCTATGAATTTGGAAGCAGCAAATGCTCATCACTAATTAGCGCCAAATGTGAACTAGGATCGCAATATTAATGTGGAATATGAAAGCCCCAAGCTCCGCAACTTCAGTTCTGCACGAAGGCTGGTTCAATATTTTATACGTCATATGAATACGTCACAAAAGGTGACTCTGATGTGGCTGTGAAATATGAATAGTGTGAATAGAACGGATGTACGACAAATAGGCACTGTGCAAATACTGCTCTTTATAAGCTTCGTCGCTGTAGGCAGTCAGAGATTGTCATCGACACGCTTATGTATACTACCATAAATTATATTACCTACCTATTTTTACTAACAAAAGACGAGCGTATAATTCTTCGCGGACTGAACAATAATTGCCTTGAAACAAAACTGTGAACATAAAGAAATGTTTGAATACAATTATATAAGGCTTCACGTGAAGCCCTAGTGTACAAAAGTTTCTGGAAACTTTTCATAGGAAACAATAAATGGTCTACGGCGTAGTAATAAAAGTCTTGCTACGCCGTAGGCCTGCTACGTGTTTACGGTGATTGTTAAACTATGAAGGTCTTTTAAATGTAACACGATATATAAACTTTAACTAACTCACTTTAAACTTTAAAGATTTTTTGTATTATTTTTTTTTATTGCAAAAATGGCCTGCTCTTGACCTCGATTACGCCTGATGGAAAGCGATGGACGAGGTGTATGATGGAACGAGCGTGTCCAGAAGATTACTGTTCACTCTTGCTTTGAAGGCAGATGGATTAAATGCATCTGTGTTCCCTCCCAGGGAACACAGATGCAATTTGATTTGTCAAGAAGTTTTATGTGCACTGATATATCGTAAACAAGCTGATGTGATCCTTGAGTAAATCTACTGTTAACTCTTGTGAGTTATACGAATCTAGATATTTAATCACATAATAATTGAATAAGTTTGGAGAAACCAGGTGGAATCATTTCTAATTTGAATATTAGGTATTTCGGTGAATGGAAAAGGCAATTAGGATCTACAATGAAATACAAAGGCATTATTAGTAGTCATTATCAACTAAATAAATAGCTGTGAAGAAGATTTCAAAAACATAACCGTTCCTATAATAAGTGTTTATCTTTGTTTCAGGGGGATATTACTACAAAACCAAAGACGTTACAGCGATGCTATCAAAAGTTTCGAGAGAGCAATTTACTTTAGACCTTCAATGGCTCGTAAGTACTTGAGATAAATTAATTATTAAAAACAAAGCCTCTTTGGTATTTCTTCATAGCCCTTACTAATAATTTGATTGTCCTTTCAAATTATTTTAGATGAGGGCCGGCCGAGACTTTATTCTCTTCTAATTTTGTTATTGTCTCGAAAATAAAGGGGTTTATAATATTTTCATTGTTAAGTAAATACAAGAATAAGTTTTAATGGAGTGTTTTGAACAGAGTAAGCTATGGACAGTTGTTGGAAATAAATGTTTTAAATATTTTCGATCCACTTTAAAATTTTCGAGTTGTTTTCTGTTCGAAAGTTGTATGTAATAAACTAGTTTTGCGGTTCAACTGAAACTAGTAATAGGTTCAACTATTATGCTATCTATATACAATTTAACCTACCTTTACCTATTCTGGGGACTTTAATGTTGAAGTTGTTTATTTGTTCATAAAATAAGCGAATAAAAGATCGTTTCTTTTATTCGTAAATCAGCATTTATTACAAAAAAGGAGATAATATCATGTCCTATATTGTTTCGACGTGTTAGAAGCTACTTCGAGATGTTTATAAGTGAACATTGTTTTAGTTGCGTACGTGAATCTCGGAACATCCCTGATGGCGGACGGTCGTCTCGCGGAAGCCGCAAGCGCACTCCGCGCCGGTTCTAGAGCCGAAGGCGTACGAGTGCGCGACCGAAGAGAACACGACGCTGCCCGAGTGTCAGCACTCGTTCAACTGGCAGCTTTACACTCCCAGAGAGGGCACTGGCATAAAGCGCTTTCAGCTTACAAAGAAGCGCTGCAAATACTGCCCGACACAAACACACCAATCGTTGGCTGGACGCGACATGTAAGTAGCCAGCACGTCACATTTTAACACGCATTCAACAGTGTTGTCTCATGAAGTTGGCATTAAGCACGTGCCCATGGACTCTGTCCGTTCGGAGTTAACTGGCTGCAATCCAAGCTATAAGGTCCGCCCACATGAACCGAAAAAAAGCACGAAAACAGTACTGCATGGATGGTACAGACCTGTCCTAGATAAAGTGCATGAAAAATTGCTACGAGTATGCATGAACGGAATTAAGATGTCTTTTCTAAAGCCTCAAAATAGAGGCTGATCTATTCTTTCCCTCTTCCACAACGCAATTAGTATGATATATCGTTAGACTAATTTCGGTTTTGTTGTTTGCAGAGTGTCCTATCAATGGTGGGGGAGATTTATGTGCAGCTCCAACAATGGCCGCTGGCCGAGCACAGTTTAGTGTCGGCGCTGGCGGCCGCGCCGCATCACGCCGGCACTCATGTCACATTAGCGCAAATACTCGCCAGAAATGTTAGTATGCTCATACATTAACATTATAAGATAAAATAGAAATACTTATAAAAATTACACTGGTACGAAAAGATTAAACACGTTTTGGCACCCCTTTAAAAATGTACATTCAGAATTCAATTTATTAAGATTACTTAAGATATACTTAAAACATATTCTCAATGACAAACTCTTATAGATCTTATTTTACTGATTATTATCTGATAAACAGACATATGCTTATCCAAAATCGACTAATTAATCGTAACATTGGTTTGGGCAACTTGAATCATAAATAAAAGCCAGCTGCCTCCGTAGTATCTAAAAGTTTAAAGGTCTTATTCTCCCTTTTTTGACGGTACATAACCCATTTTCATCTTCACCCTTTTTCACACGCAGCCATTTGATTTTTCAAACTAAAAGCTACGGATTGCGGTTTCCCATGCAAAAAGTTTTGCCGATTGTCTAACTTTTTTCGACTTCTAACATTGACTGATATGAATATACGTATGGTAGCTGTAACTGACGTTTGACTGACTTTCCTTAACATCGATCCATTGTTCCCGGTTTTCGGTTTTTCCCAAACAAAGTTGAATACTGACACCATTGTCTTTCCTTTAAAGATATCTCAATGCCTACATGTCTACAATAGCAAGGGTAGCAGTTCACAGTATTTTATGCCTCGCTATATCTGTATGTAGCTTTAAAAGTATGAAGAGGATAAATTACTTATTTTAAAACGTTCTGTATTTAAAACAGAGGCAATTATGCAAGCCCTCACCGTCGGCATTCTTCCTTCAGTCTCTCAGGCACACCATACCTACAGCACTATATAACAACAACCGCTAAAATTCCTCTCTACTGCGGCAAGATTGCGGTATCTTAAGATTATTACTCCTTAAGGGCTTGCGTTATTACGCCGCACTGATCAATTATTCTCTTACAAGAATTACAACACTCGAGTCTGAACTAATCGTTGCGCCAAAAGTATTAAACTTGTCCAAGTGTCATTAATAATATATTTTGTTACAGGCTAGTAGGAGTATTGAAGCTGAGATGTGGTTTAAAAAAGCACTAACTTTAGCGCCTAACGATCCATCGGTGAGAGATCAGTTCGGTAAGTTACATACTTTTTATGAAAAAACTTTTGAGTGGTGCCAATTATGACCATTAATCTAAGACTTTTGCAGACGAGTTTGATGACCTGATGGGACAATTAATAACTTATTCTAATAATATTTAAACTATATTATACAATTAAAATAAATAACTATGAATGATAATTCTGTAACATACAGTTGCAACGTAAATCTATGTTCGTAGCGAATACTTAAGTAGCTACAACACTACAACTAAACTAGTAAATACCGATTCGTATTCGTGTATTTGTGTTGACTGATAGAAAAGATTGTTCATTATTCAGCCTTTGGAAATTTGAGAGGTTGAATTATTAACTCTAATTTTTGCTGTGAAATTATTACTGGATCTTACACTTTTGACAGTCTCTCTATTTCAAGTTTTAGTTCAATTTTATCTTTGTTTTTTACATTACAATTTTGCTTTTAGCTCATTTAAAATTTTGCAATAGGTATGTTTCTGAGATCACAACGCCGACTTCGGGAGTCAGCAGAGCAGTTAGTAGCAGCAGCCCAGTTGTCACCCGCCGACAGTGCGCGCGCCGCGTCGGCTGCGCGGGCGCTTAGAGATGCGCGACGTTGCCGCTCCGCCGAGCGGTGGTACGCGCGGGCAGTGCAGTTGAACCCTGATGTAAGTTCCACCTGAAATATATCAAATATTTTTTATAATGTTTTATTTATAGTCGTCCCTATATACATTGAAACTTATTTTTCAAAAGGGAAAATTTGTCGATCCAAAATTGTATAGGGTTACTTTTCAACTGTCCCTGGGTCGCCTGCATGATTTTGTACATTTCGAAGAACACTTCTCCCCTTAACCGCTTCACCAGGATGTGAAACATGTATTGCGACAATGATTGCAGAGAAAACGTATGAAAGAAATTGCTTCGAGCATATCATGAGTCTCCACGAGGCGACTTGTGACTTGACGGTAATTATGCGAAGGAAAGAAGTAAAGTACACGTGTGTCGCAGTCGCGAATCGCATCTCCCGAAATTGTAAGGGCCTCGTAGGGATTCCCAGAAGTCCCTTCGCAGAGTAGCCTATCCCCATTTAAGCCTCAACAGATATCCATATACCTAGCGCCGAGTATGGATATACGGTCGGTGGTTTTATGGTCCCATTGAAATAGATGGACAAATTTTAACACAGCGTTCAGTACGTTTAACCAAAGATATCCAAGCAAAAAAACACTGATTAAAGTGATTTTATTTTGACCTAAAATCATTGGGTTATCAACATTTTTTGTGTATTTTCGTTAGCTGATTTTTTTTCCTTGTATCTAATGCGTTTTTCTTATTTTTTTACCATTTTTTACCATTTCCTTATTTTGGTGGTCTGAAAGATTTCAAAAAGTTTGTCCATCTATTTTAATGGGACCTTATACAGTACAGTACCTAGTACTTCAAATTAGAAACAATCCAATCATTTCAACATCCCAGTCGAACAATATTTGACGTAACCAAAAAACCAAGTCAACATTAAATCCTGAAACGTTTTCCGCGTTGCATTTTTTACTGCCCCAATAATATCTAGCGGAGATTCAAATGAAAATCGCGCGTTCGATTCGACGTATGTCCGTTGAATTGATTTAGTATCGCTACGATATTCGTTAAATAAAGATTTTTAACGTACCGATGCACAAAGGGGAATGGGGGAATGGGTTCAAGTGAACATTCCTGTTTGTTTGTTAAACATGGTCAGATCAAGGTCCCGCCGACGGCTGTTTTCTTTGTTCTCCCGACCTTCTGACCTTTGTGGTACCAAATATGGGTTTTGAAATGAGACACGTTTTGGTACTTATTTGTCGGGTTTTTAAGTGGGATATGTGTTTTGGTAACTATTATTTTATGGGAGTAAGCAGGGGTGGCAAGACAAACAAAAACGTGATGTTTTTTGATGAATTCAATGTTTAAACCCAACATTTCTATCACCCAGAAAATACAGAAAACTGCTAGAACACCAACACCCATAATCTTCGAACACTTAACGAGTCCAAAAATATAGGAGAATACGGTCACCGCTGTTGTATAAACAAAAACGAATCAACAAGAACGAGCGCTGAGCGTGTTATTCTTTTTTGTTCAATGCTGTGTGACCGCAACCGCGGATTTGACCGCCTCTATATTTCTAAATTGTGAAAGGTTCGCCCACACATCTATATCGTTCAGCATTTTTTGGTCAATAATTCAGTTAGTTACATAAACCGTTGCCAGCAATGTGCAACACATTAAAAACTACTATCGATTGACTCAACATCGTTTGAAATCCAAATATTAATATGTTACTAGGAACATCACTTTACATGTCAAAGGAATCGCAAATGTTTACCGCTAAACGTCACATAATCCCTGCATCGGATTCGGTAAAGCATTCCGTTTAGTGTAGTTAATTACCGGCTTCTAGCAAGTTCCTCGAATAGCATGTCGCTTTGGTTGCAGGATGCCGAGTTCCATTCCAATCTTGGCGCTATCCTACACCTCAATGGGAAGTACGCGGCAGCAGCCACGTCGTACCGGAGGGCGCTCCAACTGCAGCCCAACGACGACATTACCATCACCAACCTTAAAAGAGTCAGAGCACTAATGAGCAAACAACGCAGAAAATAATACATTGAAACATAGGCCTCATGTAAATCGACACATCAAATAGATGAAATAGGATGTCAATTGCCAAAAGTATTGTTAGATACTGAGTATTTATTTTATGCGTTTGTATATAAGCCACTAATGTTTATTTACTCGTACCAACTAGGCTTATTGCCTGTGCTTGTAAAGATAAAAGACCAATTCTTGGTAGTGTGACTGCCGACCTGTCAGCCAAGAATCATCATAGGTAAGTACAGATTCTAGCCATAAAGCAATGTTAATTGATAAAATCGAATTTTCACACTTCGTCGACGCACTGATGAAGTTTTCCTCCAGACATGATAGTCATTAAGTATTAATATTTAAACCGTATATCATTATCGTAAAAGGAACATTAGTACCTTGAATTATTCAATTATATCCGTAATTATAGGTTTTCAAGCACAACGGTGAATTCTAAAGTGGTAAACTTTACATGTATTTTGTTTATGGCCTTATTATTAGGAAAAGCGTTGCCGTGTTAATGATATATAAATTGAAACAAAATATGTAGCTTTATTTTGATGGAATATAATGTGTTTTGTCTGCCTGTATGGTAATTTCCTGAAAACAACTAATTTACCTCTTTTTATTATATTTAATACAAAACTCTAAATCGCGCATACTTGTGGTTTCAAACGAATACACTGAAGGGTCTTAAGACAACGTTATAGGAGTAGTTAGAAATTATTGTAAATAGACTTTTAAAATAAACAATTTTATACGTGTGCTAATATAAATCTATGAAAAGTGTTAATTCCCATTATTTCAATGGATTATTATGGTACTCTATTGTTATTATTTTCGTCTTCCATTATATTTTAACTGTCTGTACCTTGTGAAATGCCGGACCTAAAACAATGATTGCGTTGTTATCGAAGTGAAAGGCTAGTGTATAAACTATGTATCATATAATATAAAAGTATTTTTTTGGACGATTGCTTGGTTCTAAACAGGGTTTGTCTTGCAGGACTAAGCCTACTGTGAGATACTGATTGTTCATACTGGGGCGAAAGCTAATACGTTACAATGGAAGCTGATGGTATTACCTTCTAATTGTGTTGCGGCTCCAATTCATCGACGGCGACCGATCGCCTTTGGACGGCCTGCCTGCCCCTTAATCCCTTCTATTATCTATAACATATAAATTATGGGTTCCCGGCCATAGTCCTACCAATTATGCCATGTAAAGTGGCGTTCCCTGTAAAGCGTATACTGATTTATAACTGGTAACGAGAATGGAATTGTCACATTAAAATTTTGTACATAGAAACATTAAAGGTATTTAACTAAAGAAATGCTTTGTTTGATCAATTTAATGAAATTTTCTAATATATGATTACGTTTAATTGTTGATGACGGTGTGGTATTTTCGAGCTACGATGTTATGAACGATTACCGGTTGGTATATTTTAGGAATGCGGTACCAGAAAATGGTAATAAAATCTCTGGATGCCGCTCAAACGTACATGAGCCACATTACTTGCAGCCGCGCTGCTAAAGATTATTCGCGTCGCGAATTCTCGGCTGAATTGTCATGTAACATTCATAAGTTACTGACGGCTTGCATTTAGAACGTGATCGGAATTGCAATACGAGGTGTTATGTTGTAAATCAGTACACCGCTGACGAAATGTCGTAAAATACAACTGGGGAACGACGCTAGGGAATAATAAAATTAAATATTTTCGGGATTTATTTATAGTTTTCATATAAATTGAAACAACATACTTAACGGTTTAATTATTTAAAATAATTACAAAATATGACTAATGATTATAAACTTTGTTATACCACAGAAAAATAAAGTTAAAAACTAAAAATTTAGTTTACTTTGATTATTCCGTATGTGTTGAGATTTTTCGCAAGTTATCGTACCTAAATGATATATTTGTGATCGATTAATTATTTTACGAAGTCTGAAACATATCTATGTCGTGTTTGTATAGATATACAACCAGACATAATTGTTATTACGTATAAAAAAAGGTAAATAAAAATTGTTGTAAATAAAAATATTTAAGGCGCATAATACCGTATAACGATAAAAATGATTTTTACATTTCTAATTATTATTTTTTGTCGTTTTACTTCTCACACCTGTGACAATAAATGTAAATTACGCTTTGTAGACATAGATAAATGCCAAATAAAATGATTTCAGTTTCTTTAAGCAGACTTTTTATTAAAACACGGATCCTAATTCCATGAAATATTTTAAAGGACATAGGGCAAATTACTAAACGTAAAGATGGGAGGGTTTTTTCAGCAGTGGGATAATACTGTCTAATAATAACACATATAGGTCCAGCTACTAAAGATGATATCCTCACATACATCTGATCTGACAACATGAAAATTGTTTTGTAAATATAAGAAATATTTTAGAAGCTTACGTAAAAACATCAATACTGGTGCCTCGGAGAAAACCTTTAAAATATTTACATTTAATTGGGATCCAGAAATATTTCACGAGTTACGTGATTGTGTGTATAGACCAGGCCTAGTAACTAAAAAAAGTGATAAAATTAGATTTTTTTAAACTGATATATTAAAATAAAAACCAAATATTTAGCAAACCCCAATCCAAGGCTCGCCTTTATAAATACAATCACGTTAAAAAATTGTGTTACATAACTGTATTATAATTTTTGTAATTATTAAAATGAATAATAAATTGCAACGCATAAATCATTGTGAATAAATTATTGCAGAATTGTGTAAGCTTCTTAACAATCTATAGCATTACAATAATATGGATATTTTTCTTCTTACTCTATGCGCCCACCAAAAGTTCTTCTTTTAAGTATAGAAAACTTACTTCTGTTTCATAAATTATACTAAGAATTTACCTTCAAAACGATTTCCTAATGAGCGTTCTTGTTCATTTACCGTCTCTATGAATAAAGAATTTCGTTTTAATATTTTCTTGTCGACTATTTTCTAAGAAACTTCTTTTCGAGTCAAAGAAAAGCTACAATTTCATTTATCGTCGTGTTTACTAACTAAAACCGCTTTCATAGAAGCTAATCAAATTTAAGAATTCGGAGTCAAGCGTAATGATAATAAAAACAGAGATACATTTGCTCGTAGTTAGGAAGTTTAACTTAAATTGTGTCCTTTATTTCATTACTATGATAATCATTTTAGACTGGTTGTCAGACTTTTTGGGCCACTGACTATCTGCAACGACTGTCAAAGATCTACAAATGACAGCCGGGACCAACGGGTTAACGTGCTTTTCGAGGCACGGACGAAACTCGGTATGTAATGGGTGGTCACCCATCCACAGACCAACCTAGGCAAGCACGGCTTAATCTAAAGATCGACCCGAGCGGCTGTTATTATTTAGCCAGTCTTACCAAGGAGTATTGTATTACTCAGTAATAACTGGGTTGTGGAGGTCAGATAGGCAGTCGCTCCATGTAAAATACTGATATTCAGCTGCATCCGGTTAGACTGGAAGCCGACCCTAAAATAGTTGGGAAAAGGCTAGGGAGATGATGATATGAAAATCATTTTTCTTCATGTTTTATAGAAATTAAAAAAGTATAAAGCTACCGTGTACCTTCATTGACTTAAAAAAGGTTGTATATCACGTTCTTTGACAATTAGGAATAATTATGAAATCTGTTGTAATATAGACGGTGGGCGCAACAACTCGATCACCACGTACTGGAAAACACTTTTTTATATCATAAATATTATTTTCATAATAATAGTAATTAGGTATTACAATTATTGTACTTCCAATAATCGATACATGAACATTTCGTCGTAACATTCTACGCCTACTATTATAGTAGGCATACTGTAAGTAACAATTGAGGAATTGTAATCACTATTGTTTTTATTAAATAGTAATAAATAGTTATGTATATTTATGGCGTTATGCAAGTAAACCTGCAAATTCCCAAAGTGATATTATATGTTGGTAATTTTGTAAATAAAAGCTTCAATATTTTATGTAATGTTTCATTTCTCGTATCATATCCGATTAATACGTGTTCATTAATTATTGGTGGGGTAATTTGGTTGTACGGTAATAAAAACGATAATTATTTTGAGGACTAATTAAAATAGAATTTCATGTTGCGCAATGTAACATGTAATTCACATTTTTAGAAGTTGTACCTACACTCACATTCTAAATTTACCAGATAGACCAGACCTTACGCTTTACCAGTATAGATAACAGAAAATTCAGCACCGAAACAACAAAAGAACAATACTTAGATAAGGACCTTGACATACATACGAGCTTGATAAAAAAAAACAATTAATTATGTGGAAACAATAATTATAATAATTCGAAACAGTCTAGTTGAAGAATAATAATTTTCCATATTCCGCACAGTTTCATTTTTTATGAGGGATACCATCTCTGCAAGCCTCTGCAAGATCAATCAGAGGAATGGTAAGAGTTTCAAGGTAAGTGTAGTTTCCTTATTGCTGTTTTCTTCTGGGCGAGGAGAGATATTATGTAGTATTGAGATTAAGTAGCAGTGGGCAGGGCACATTGGTAGGCCGATGCGAACGAAAAGTTCTGGAATGGCCAACGCGACATTGCGTTGGAAGGTCTTCTACTAGATGGACCGATAACTTGGTGAACGTTGCGGGGATCCGCTGGATGCGAGACGAACGGGACCGGTCAATGTGGCGACACTTGGGGGAGACCAATGTCCAGCAGTGGACGTCTTTCGGCTGGAATGATGATGATGATTCAGCAACATATCCAAGATCATCAAAAGTTTGACATTCAGTATACTAGACTTTTCTTAAAGTTCACATGCTACATTTAAGTTTATTAAGACCGATATCTATGAACGTTACTTAACGTGAACTTCGGCTTAACGTTATTTCTCTCACTGACGCACGGTCGTCAAAGTCAGGCACAGGAGTACAAGTACGTGTACGGATGGAGACGGGAACATGCCAAAGCCAAAGCATACGCTAAGTAACGTTTATATGTCGGTCTAAAGCTAGAATTAAACCTAAAACAAATAGCCGTCGTTATTTATCCTACTTTGAAGTAGGAAAAGTCAATTAATGGTGATCAGTTATCCACTCAGTTGCTCGAACACGGCAACCTAGTAACTTGTCACTGCTAAGACAATATATTGGAATCCAACTATTTAATACTAAAACGTAGTACCTAAGTTTAAACGCAGCCATTCGTATATTGGATTTGCGCTAGCTCCATTTGCCTCGCCCGATAAAAAGTGATATATTGCAGTCACAACATTTATAGAACATACAAAAATAAAAAAAGGGGTATTAACTTTTTTCGGAACAAGATAATGTGGAAAGTGATTACATTTCTTGCCGACAGCCGAGTTTGCACTTGGCAATTTTTTGCGACTTTCGTTTGTAGCACATGACTGGAAGAATGGCGTGTCAAATAACTTGGAAAAAAGACACTTAGCCCTCACACTGACGCCTTTCCTGTGTGGAGATAGAGCATCCCCTAAGCTTCGCAGTAATTTCCCTCGAAGACATTATTTTCCATGCTTCGCGCTCACCCCAGCCGCCCCACCGCCATTACCATTCTCTTCATCTTCAGTTTCCTTTTGTATTTTGCTTTGACACTTTGTATTTCGATTCGATATTGAGATATATTTTCTTTTATATTGTTACGGATGTTTTAGATACAACGCGTCCTTGGAGAACGTTTTAAGGCTGCATTTTTATTTTTTATGTCTGGTACTGAAAAATAAGATAACCTACGACGTATCTTTAATGTCTTTATGATCATTATAAGCATGTCGATATGACAGGATTTATTTCGTTAGGCTCGTACATCAAGTGGGCAGACGATGGGTTTCGTGCTATGAAAACACACTAGGTGCGATACACTGTTTATAATAAACTCACAAATTACTTAACATTATAATTTATAACGATAACACGGGACACAACGAATCGGATACAGTTCCAAGACGTCTCAATTCCGCCGCGATTAGACGTTAACTGTCGCCTCGATCTGAACATCAAGGCTCTGTAGAAGCACACCTTGGTGTGGGCAGACTTGTAAGTAGGTAGTAGTGATGTTTCCACCGGCGCACTTGCGATTTGTTTTTATGTCCATACTAATGACCGGATCCGAAAAGCATATCCAATATCTGCTGAGTTGTCAGTAAATAACAGTAAACACATTCTAAACTGCAACCCTTAGAAGGTACGCCTAGGAATGCTTTATTTTTTAATTATGACGTCACCGAAGTCCAGGTGAGTTTGGCAGTCTGCCACCAGACATGAGTCGCTTATTACGTAAGAGATGACGAAATGAGGCGACGGCTACGTCTTAGCCGAACCACACAAGACTAGCATTCACTTATAATGTACGATTCTCTGGTTAAAGACATTTAATTCTCATAAAGAAATTACATTTCACTTACATGAGAGCAAATTTAAATATACATTAATCATTGTCCTTCGACACTCGGACGTACATTATTATTCTGACATATTAATATTATTTACTTACATTATTATATTATTTCCTTTATTCGTATTTACACATATAATTCTACATTTTTAAATATTTTTATACAAAGTAACATAAAAAAATAAAAAAAAACATTTAAAAATATAAAACATAGTAGCCCACCGGCATCAGGAACAGGGTCCGAGCTACCGGTGGTCAGGGCTCTTGAGAGAGGAACCTCCTAACGATACGCGCCGTGTCAAGAAGTACTGTTTTCTGAATCAAGCCGTTGATCCTCCTCAGATGTTGGTCGAGGCTATTGGCTATTAAGCCATTTGCCGACACGACTATCGGCACAATGACTACTGTACTCACGTCCCACATGTCGACAACCTCGTGAGCCAGATCTATATATTTGAATTGTTTATCTTTCTCTGCTTTCACGAGGTTCTCGTCATGCGGAACCGTTATATCAAAAATCACTGCGCGACGCTCCAATCGATCTATCACCACAATGTCAGGTTTATTGGCAACAATAGTCCTAGTGACGATAGATCGATCCCAATACAACGTGATATTACCATCATCGAGAACTGGGTCGGGCACATACTTATAGTATGGCACTTCTGATTCCACAAGGTTGTACTTCAAAGCAAGTTGCTGGTGGATAATCCTGGCAACGAAGTTAATAAAAACGATAACACGGGACACAACGAATCGGATACAGTTCCAAGACGTCTCAATTCCGCCGCGATTAGACGTTGACAGTCGCCTTATTATTAATTATTATATTATTATAAGCTTATTTTGCCCCACTGCAGGGCAAAGGCCCCCCTTTTTACATTTAACAAATTGTATTAGTGTTACAAATTATTAAGTTTGTGGGTACTCCTAAAAATCTAAGTTGTGACACTGTAACTACCCCTCGCTTGAGATAAAGAGCGCGGTCCCGTTATTCTCTTAATTTAATAACATTATTAGCACAAACAATACCAAATTAAGAGATGAGAATTAAATATTTACTTAAACTGTGAAATAAATTCTAGGTGTACCTATTTACATCCACAGTTACCTAAATGAGGGATAGCCAAATTATAAAAATGTTAGTAGATGAGGGTATTATGTAAAAAAATATATTTTCAATCTCATGCTGATTGTCGAAAACTTATCGACAATCAGCATGAGATTGAAAATATATTTTACGATATCACAATCGCCGCTCCCGCGCACTCCGCGCAGACTGCAGTCTCACAGTCTCATTTTGATTGCTCTTCCGCGTATTGCAAACATAACCAGCCTTCGACCCAGGCGTCCTCCCTGCGAGAGGAAGGCAATCGGTTAGGTAACATAACATCACGCCTCTAATCCCCGAGATTAGGCAGAGGTGTACTACTGCTACACACACATTTCGCTTGTTATGTATAAGTTCCATGGTACAGGGGGCGAGCCTATTGGCAGCAACTGGGCACAAATCTAGACTGAGAAATTCTTGATGAAAAACCCAATGACACTTTGCCCGACCCGGAAATCGAACCTAGTACCTCATGCTCAACAGTCGCGCTTGCGACCACTAGACCAACAAGGTACTCGAGACTTCAAGATTTTTATGTTCTTTATTTATTTTCTTACACACTAATTACATTTTTAAATATTTCTTCACAAAAACCATATAAAAAACATTTAAAAATATAAAAATAGTAGCCCACCGGTATCGGGAACAGGGTCCAAGCTACCGGCGGTCAGGGCTCCAGAGAGAGGAACCTCCTAACAATACGAGCCGTGTCTAGAAGTACCGCTTTCTGAATCAAGCCCTTGATCCAGCTGCCTAACGAGAGCCTCCTCAGGTATTGGCCGAGGCTCTTGGCAATTAAGCCATGAGCTGAGACGACTATCGGCACAATGATCGCTGAGTCCACATCCCACATGTCGACAACCTCGCGAGCCAAGTCAAGATACTTGATTTTCTTATCTTTCTCGGCTTTCACGAGGTTCTCATCATGTGGGACCGTTATGTCAACAATCATTGCGCGCCGCTCTGATCGATCCACCACCACTATATCAGGCTTATTGGCTACAATAGTCTTTTCAGTGATGATGGATTGATCCCAGTACAATGTGATTCTGCCATTTTCGAGAACTGGGTCGGGCACATACTTATAGTACGGCACTTCCGATTCCACAAGGTTGTATTTTAGAGCAAGTTGCTGATGGATAATCCTGGCTACAAGGTTGTGTCTATGCAAGTACTCTCCGTTAGCCAGACGAGAACACCCGGAGAAAATGTGACGGATTGATTCGCCTGGACGGTGGCATGCCCGACATATGTCAACCGTACCGTCCTTCACAATAAATCTCCGGTAGTTATTCGTCATCATAACTTCATCTATAATTGCACAGACAAAACTTTCGGTTTCTCCGAAGAGGTCCCCGGAACGTAGCCAGGCTACGGACACTGATAGGTCTACATCGGGCCCATGCAGGGCCCGAAAAAAGAATCCGTGAAGCTCCTTACTCTACCATACCTCCATGCGGTCGTTAGTGTCAAGCACTACAGGTTTGCGCCAGTTCTCTTTAGCCAAGGAGAGCGGGGTGAGGCCCTTGTCCACTGCGACCACATCTCGATGCATCCCCACGTCGGTTTCAAGGAAATATTCCCTGAGACTGCGTATCTCACGATTGTGGAGAGTCTTAGCGTGTAAAAAGCCTCGACCCCCACACTTCCGCGGGATATACAGTCTCATAACAGAAGAACGCGGGTGATGCATTCGATATGCCGTCAACAATGTACGGACCCTCCTATCCAGGGCGTCTAGTTCTGTTTGGATCCATTTGAGTATGCCGAAAGAGTACATCAGAACCGGCATGACCCAACCGTTGAAGGCACGTACCTTATTGCCGCCTGATAAAAGACTATTAAATACTTGATGAAAAACCCAATGACACTTTGCCCGACCAGGAAATCGAACCTAGTACCTCATGCTCAACAGTCGCGCTTGCGACCACTAGACCAACAAGGTACTCGAGACTTCAAGATTTTTATTATTATTATTAGTTACATGAAAAAAACCTATCGTGGTTTTGAATAAGTCGCTCATGTAAACACCACACAAGAACCTATATTGAAAGCGAGATTACTTTTCAGGCTTTTCAAGCGTTTTTTCAGCACTCTTTAAAATGTCTACCAAAGGTTAACGTCAAAAGTAAGATTCTATAATGAGTACCTACCTCAGTACTAAATACCTTATCAACGAGACGCCTGAACGGTCTGAAATATTTTTTTCAAAAGCTCTAACCTATTACTGGTAAATGAACCGAGACAGGCAGCCATATTTATTTTTTTGGTCTTATTTTATTGCGGTGTTGCTTTTAATTAAGAATTCCAACTTGTCAGGAGAATATTTTAATGAGAATGAAAATCTCGCTATTTTTTCGAAAGAAAAACACTGAACTTATTATTGCAGACGAACAGATTTTATGGATGTTTTCTTAACTATTCTGAATTATTAATTTTTGTCTTAGATAGGAACCAGTAGTCGTCATAAGAAGTCACATATATACATACACTCAAGCTTTTTACACATATGGGATGGCAGAAACTACATAACGCCACCTCCTACGATCCATTTATACTCTCTGCGTTGTCCTTGTCATACATCTGGTCATACACGCCGCACCGGTAAAGTAAGTATTCTCAGAATATCCTATCCTTAGAATAGAAATCGAAAAAATTGTGCAATATTTCTTAAACTTTATTTTTAAATAATATTTTTATTAGATAAAAGGGCAATACTTTTCATTTTGAATGCTTCTAAGGTGTTGCAGTAAACTCCGTATAAGTGACGTGTAAAGGGATATTACAATAAAAAAATTATCAATGTCTTATCGAAATCGACACAATTATTGTTCCCCGTAAATGGAATTAGGTTTGGCCCTATTACGCGAGGTTTCCTTAATATCGTTATCGGCAAAATTTAGGTTTAGGTAGAGTGTCTAGGTCTGTGATCTAGGTATTCCTTTACTGGTGTTTCTATTAAATCAACTGGCGTTTAGTATATTTGAGGGCCTGCGCAAGTGGTAATCGTTTTCAAAGCGTTTCGTATTTCTACAACGGCTCTAACATAAAATCAAGTGTCAATCTCAAACATTTTTGAACATTCTAAACTTAAAAAAACTTCTCTGTGCAGGCGGGAAAACACAGAACTCAATCAAACAATCAATAAACTAAAATAAATGTACCAAGTTTGACATATTGATTCCTTTTTCTGGGCCGGCTTAGTATTGTATAACGGGCTGGTGTCCGCAACTCCACGTCCAAAGCGCGTATTTGCGTGCGGGTGGGAATATTTATTCCATACACCCCAGTTCCCCGAGAAAGGCCAGCAGCGCCTTGGTGTTGCTGCCAATCTCGCGGAGAGTACCTGGGTTACCGAAGTACTTTCCCCTGTATGATGCAACCTCGGGGCAGTGTAGAAGCACGTGGGCTGCTGTCTCGTCTGCCTCCATGCAAGCTCGGCACAGGGGGATGTCCGTGATTCCTACGGCAAAGAGGTGTTTGTTAAAAGAGCCGTGTCCAGTGATGGCGGCTGTAGCTGTACGCAGCTGTAATTTGGTTAGCCGAAGCGCCCGTTTTGTGAAGCGGCCGTCGATAGTAGGTCGGTATCAAAGTTAAAGTCCATTCACTGATGGCAAAGTTGTGCTGAAGATGTCATCAGTGAATGGACTTTAACTTTGATAGCTCATATCTCGGAAACGTGACACTTTAGAACATTTAGCCTCAAACAAAACTTGTATGAATTGACGCCAGCTATCAATTAATCAAATATAGGTTTTATGAGTGGCCGCTATTTTGAAAATAAAATAAAATAGCGGAAGTTAGGCCGGCCAGACTTCATACAGAAATCTTCCAAACCTTTGCTGATAGAATGTCACTTTGTCTAGATTCTCTGGTCTATTATTTTATGTTTTTTTTTAAATGATTTTGTACACAGACCTTATCACGTGCTTTGTGATCTACGGGTATAATCCGTTTGGATCCGACAGAAGGTTTTATATCAATCACATAAGCCGATTGTACATAAATCCCTTATAAACAAAACTTGGCTATAATTAACTCGCCCTTGCCCTTTATCCCTTGTCCAGCGCGCGGTTGAAAATAACGTGTTCAAAGCATGTTTAATCAATTGTGTAATGCCATTTTAAGCTTTTGCGTTGTTCCTGTGATATCAAAACATGACATTAAACCAGTTTTTCTCTGAAGCGTAGGCAGATTTGTAGGTAATAACACCCACATTTCGATTTGTTATAAAGCCAATATCAAATCAAAATTTCTGATTTAAGTGTTTTATAATAGGGCTAACTAAAGCCTTGGTACAAATCCAGAATCTAGGGTGCTTCTGAGAAATTCCGGACAGAAATACTCTTTGCCCAAACTGGACATTGAACCTTGGAAAACGCGTTCAACAGTCGAGTTCACATCTAACACCTACAGAACGCTCACATACATCGCAATTGTCTGTCCGTCTATCGTTGTATGGAAAGTTAATTTCTTTTTTCGCGAAACGAATATATTAATATATTGTTTAGAATGACGACTTGACGACTTGAAGAATCCCCTTTTTTTTTTTTTTAGTATGGGAAATCATCACCCCCCCCCCATTCTGACACTCCCTTCCGCTCTGGGCGGAGCGGAAGGGAGTGTCAGAATTGTACTGACTAAAACCCATCCATGTTACTTAACCCCTTAACGCTTGCAGTCAGCTTGTTTAATATATTTTACTTTATGTGCAGCTACTTACCGTACACTTACAAGCAATGAATTTAATAGAGTAGACAGCGGAACCGTTCTTTATGGTAATTAATAGGGACACTGTCCGGTGGCGGACGTCTTACAGCTGATATGATAATGATGACGGCACATTAATGCACTTGTGTGGAAATCACGATACACCCTTCCCTGAACTAGACGGTGGCGCCTAGTTTGACAGTACTAACCAGTCTAGGAATGGCATTAGAATACCCGGTCTGTGTACGACTACAACTAGGCTAGGTTTACAATATTTAGTTCTTAGGCGTAATACGCACACGTTCGGTCGATCTGATTCAGGATAATCGGGCGACAAAAATGATACATTTTATTTTGTCGCCCGTCCTGCTACGAATCAGAATGACCCGAACACGTCATTGTGTGTAACACTACTTCAATAGAAAAGATAACTCTAAAGCCCGTTAGACACTACGATTTCCTGTAGAATTTAACTAGGATTCAATTTTATACACAAAGTACATTCTAAACTGTAAAAGAATTGCTACAATTTGCTTGAAGAAATTGACAAGCTACGGATCGTTGAATTGCAAGCGAATGTCAAATAACGTTGCAAACAATTGGTTCCTACTAAAAGGTATCAACATCGTGTATTGCAGTTTAATGGTCTCCGGTCGGCGGGCCTAATACGAGTTTTCGCCACTGACCAAACCTACTGGAATTTCCATTTGTACTGAACAATTGTGTTTCCCACCTTTGACACCAGATGGCGCTAGTTCACTTTCAGTACAAATTGTAGCTTACGTTTACACAATCGAATAGGTATAAGAACTCGCACTACGCCCTCGGTGTGGACTCCTTAGATCATACCTACTTATTCTAAGTATGAAACTTTCATTTTCATATTTTGATAACTAACAATTACGCATATTCAGTACACATTGGCTCAAGCTGGGTAAATGTAAAAAAAAAACTATCAAACAAATAAAATTATCATTATAAATATCCCGTTTTCAGTGTTAATGGCCATGTCAGTTTCAAAACTTGTATAAAAAACTAGTTTTCATCAAAACTTTTATTATGTATTATTTAATAAAAACCAAATGTGGCTTCTACCTTTGCGGTGAGGAAGCCTGGAAGTAAATTTTCTGAGATAAAACGGAATAACTTGTGCAGCACAACCCTGTGAAACATAATTATCAGCAGCGAGATCTAACGTCGGCTCCAATTTACGTCTCAAAGTAATATGGAAGCCGACGTTCTGAAGCACAAAGCTACAACTTCAGTATGCAACAAGTACATCAACAAAACTGAATTTACAATCAAAAGAAACACGGCAGCTCGTCACGGGCTCGGTTGAACGGCGTGTCACAGTTCATTAATATTAATAGTCGAGGGCAGAAACCCACGGCTACTGCTCTCACTCCATGCATAATTTCTCTTCTACGTCCCCTACAAATTTTAATTGCTGGAACTGCTACATCGCAACTTTGTCCGAGGTTACAGTGACGAATATACCACCCCATTTGTTGTTTCGCGAATGCACAAAAAATGTTTGCGCTGCGTACAGTGCCGAGTGCGCTACACTTCGGTTACTACCACGAAACTTTACCAGCTCACGCCGCCCGCCGTTTTAAGCTTCGCGACGTATTTTAATTTGTTTTAGTTGAGAATTTATTGTAAACTTTTTTAATTTAGTGAATGTCAATATTACGCGACGTAATAAAGGCGAACATGAAATCGGCTTTACTTTACGCTAGCGTAGTAGTTTGTTGTCGTTTAAATATCATTAACAAGTTGTTCGCCGTAAAGTATAATTTTCAGTGGAAAATAAATCAGGGTTGCTCGACAAACAATTATGATAAGTACCCACTAAAGAAAACAGTTTGCAGATTCCAATAATTGCGAGTCTTAAACTCTCGACGCGGAATTACGGAGTGAAGTCGACAGTTACGTAATACTCGTAGTAAGCGCATTACTTACGTCAAATGTTATTCTAAACGAGTTTCCGTACTGTGGAGTGTACGTATAAATAATGTAAAACCCCAAAAGTTCGACACACGACATAATTAGGAACCTCTTAAGTTAATTTATGGGAGATCAAATAAGTTATTTATGCTTGTGTGTGTTCGAGGCTGCCGCGGGTCGCAAAAGCCCAAAGCTTATTAAAAGCTGTCACAAAAAGCTGGCTGCATCGGTGAGAACTCCCTTAAGAGTGTTACCAATCTAATCTATAATAATATTGAGTAAACAACTGTGATGTCATAGTTTGTTGTGGGTGAAAATAATATGTATTTGGTTTAGTGTAGGTTTATTATGCCAAAACATTCGTAACACGTTTTTAGTAGATAGGTTGATCATCTGTCTGTTTATATTCTTACCCAAGGTTGATTTATGGACGTAGAATATCTCTTAGGTACGTACTTATAGTACGATATTACATTGTTGGTAAAATCAAGTTATAATACCTACTAACACAAACATCTTAATTGACAAGCTTAACATTCTCAAATTATGACGTTTTTGATGTCGTCGCCTACAATGTTGCATCAGCAACCATCGTAAATAATTTCGAAGCACAGTTACACAATTAAATTATTCCCCAGCAAAATTATATGTGCATTTAAATTGCTAGAAACTGCGGTATCTTGAGAATCTGTGCCGTAACGCTTTGTCTTGGCGTATTGCAGTTGGTCTTAGCGCCTCACCGGGATTAATTTTAATCTTCTGCTACAATAGAGTTCCCAGTTAAAAAGTTTCCAAAGACTTTGGTAGCTCGCTTTTAGGTAAAAGTTTTCACCACGTAGATCTCACTAAGCTGTTCGCAAACATAACTCCGAGAGCATTAAAGGCCCGTACACATTAATGCGGAACCGCAATATATGAATTCGCCGCATGAAATGAATATGCATGCAATGTTTAATGTGTGAATGACAACTGTGGTTAATTTCGGACAATAAGTGTCACATTTGAGTAAAAATTATAATAATCAATGTTGGTCGCGTAAATATATGCTGTAATTATGTAATACAGGGGTTGAATTGCTGCAATTTTACATAAATTGCGAAAATCATCATCAACAGGCTTATAGGCCATGTTACTACCAATGATTACGACTTATGTTTTTGCGAACAAAGATAATCTGCCTTTTGACTCCACCTAAAGTAATCCCCGTGAAACCGAAAATATAAATCAGTTTCGCGAAGCATAATATTTGGAACAATACTGCAGAAAGTAATAAATAATACCTACAGGTAAATAAATCGAATGGCAGTTGCAATGAAAAATAGACGCCTCGAAAGTAATATTTTGCTGCTGTTTCAGAAATTGCAACTCTTTTACAAGGATACAAAGAAAATGGAACTACCTTGTTGATATCAAGAACTAACGTTTAACATTTCAAGAAGTTCGACGAATTTAGTTAGTAATACTAACGATGAAAGCTTCGAATGACGGATCTAGTAAACAGATCCGATTGCCAATCGTGGTGGTTATATCAGTTTCCCCCGGGATCTCTGAACGTGTATATGCTGGGAAGTGGGACTCGGTCTGTGCTCGTTGTTGTAAACGTTTTCAAACCCAATAGAAGCAAATTCATGATGTTGAGTTTTGTAGTACTGGACTTAGGGCTCCGCCAAGCATGGCTTCATCGACCAAACTGGTCATTGGTTTGTGAACGAATATTGGAAAAAGTGAAAAAAAATACCTTTACTTAACTCAAATATTGGTGAGCTTTTTATTGTTTTCATGAGGAGCTCGTGGCTAAATAATAACAGCAGCTCGGGCTGATCTTAGGTTAAGCCGTGCTTGCCTAGGTTGGTCTGTGGATGGGTGACCACTCATTACATACCGAGTTTCCTCCGTGCCTCGGAAAGCACGTTAAGCCGTTGGTCCCGGGTGTCATTTGTAGGTCTTTGACAATCGTTAGGTAGTCAGTGGCCCAAAAAGTCTTACAACCAGTCTTACCATGGGGTATCGTATTACCCAGTACTAACTGGGTTGTGGAGGTCATTTATTCAGCTGAATCCGGTAAGACTGGAAGCCGACTCTAACATAGTTGGGAAAAGGCTAGGCAGATAATGTTTCTATTGTTTTCATTTTTCGCGGTGTACCAGATTCTCATTGCACGCTGTACACGTAAGTAGCTGCTATGGTTTTGAATACATTCCTCTTCTTGCTCTATATTGAATCCCTCATTTCAACTCGGCAGCCGCGGGGTCTTTTCATTTCAAAACTTTTGGAGCAATTACCAAAGTAGTTGTAAAGTTTCACATCGGCCTCAGAAGATTTTCATTTGCAAGAGTGAGTTTTCAAATTACAAACGAGCAGTTTTAAACACCCACGTAAATTTTTGCAGCATCTTGCTTACAGAAATTTGTCTGAAATCCTTCCTTTTGCTGAGCTGACCAAATTTCAGCTGTATATTCTTGTTCATTCTAAAAAGGCGAAGTTGAGGATATTTTAAAAGTAAAAATGCTGTCTCATCCCTTATTTTTAATCTTAAAGAAAGGGAAATAAACAACAATACGGGTCACTGAGTTTTTCGTAATACAATACTTTTGGCGGGTCAAAAGCTTGCGACACCGACCGAATATCCGATTTCAATAAATATCGTTAGCAAAGTTTCGTGCCCGAGACGGGGATTTTTTTGGTTCTGTATACGATGGCCGATGCTCGATGTTTTTGCATCATCCCAAGTAACGAAAAAATAACTCATTTAAGTGGATGTACCTTCATAACATAATGTTTATCACTGACGGCGTATGGAAAGATTCATCATAACAAGTTAAGCGTGACATCAAAACAGCAGCTAGTATCTGTGGAAGAAGAGTAAGTATCCAATGTTGAATAAATACACATACAAGTCAACAAAATAACAAATCGATCACTTAATCACGTCATTTAATTTGGTAGTAAACATACTGTTAACATGTCTAGGATTACAAAAACATCTATTAGTATTTAATGACATAACAATGTAATTTGATTATGTACTTTGTTAGTCTATTTCACAATGTGCTTGTAGCTACAAGCACATTGTACACGTCGTATACACGGAGAGAAACTCAATTTTCTCGATCTTCATAACGATTGAACCAGTGAGATAAGACTTATTTCATACTAATATGGCCACAAAAATACTATATTCCTACCAATATAAAATTACAATCAATACAGTATGAAAAAATCAGTTTAAAAGTATTAGTTTTTGTGACTTCACTAAGAAGCAGTAGATTGCTACAGGCATGGTGAATTTTGCAATCATTTGCTTAAGTCAACTTCAGCAATATAAACTTGCCAATATCAACTTAACATACAGGGTGTAAACGGACCCTACACTCCACACCCGTCAAATAAGCATTATGTACCTCAAACTAAGTAACTATATGTGAAAATTATTGTTGGGAATCGACTTTTTTTTGGGTTGAAAAATCACGTTTTACGGTAGAATTCAATGCACTCAAAACATTGTGCTGATGGATGGATGGAACAGTCCGGGGTCGTGGAGGTGTTGAAAGTAAAAATCATACTATAAAAAAGTGAAGAAATTTTGGAACTTTGACCCCCTATATCTCCGTAAATAGAAGGCTCCCAGGTATGGTCTAAAACAAAAAAAATATCGCAATGACGGAGAAAACAAGTACCTTTCGGCTTTGCTAAGGGACCTGTTACACTCTTTATTTAGCCCTTATAAGGCAAGGAAAGGAAAGAAAAACGAAGAAATCTTGAAAAGAACACGCTGTTTTATGAGCTGACCGTTGAAAATCCAGCAATACGATTTTATTTAGGCTTTCATGCATCTACTGACTGCCTGCCGCTTTGGTCTAGTGGTCGCGCGACAGCTAAGCACGGTCCTGGATTCGATTCCAAAATGTAATTGGGTTTTTCCATCAGAAATTTCTTTAGCAGCCACGGAGTCTGGATTTGTGCCCAGTCGATGGCAATAGGCTCGCCCCTATTAAATGGGACTTAAACATAACTGGCTAAATGTGGGTGTACTGTTACAGGTATCAGGTACGCCTCTGCCTAACCCTCCGAGGATTTCAGGCGTGATGTTATGTTACGTTCATGCATCAAAATATTAGCAGTTCCTTTTTTTAACAAATTGTTTCCCATGAAACTGTTAACATGAAAACACCACAATTTCCTCGGTTCCCTAATTAAGGCGCAATGGTTGATCGCCGTTGGTTTTTATAAGAATCTCCGTAATACCGGCCGTAGGTGGTAGGTATTTAAGTAGGGATTGTCTTAGCTTTGTGATCCTTCTTCCGAAGTAATGAAGCTTCGAACGACCTGCGGGGCTTTGTTCCCGTTTACTTGTATCTACATGGATATCTTTAGCGACAGCCTCTTGATACAGTAAAGTTGTACATTAAATTGGTTGTTATTGAAAGGCTTTTAAAATTACTTTTTCAAGGTTTCGAGTTACATGACAGTTTTGAAGTGTTGATAACATCGATTCAATATAAGTTTACAGCAATAAATGGAATTGATATTTTAAAGAATCAAATATAAGGTCTAACTATTCATACACGAAATATTTTCAGGGAATCATCTAACGGCTATAACGAAGCGGGATATTTTTTTTTTTCTGAGTATATTTTTATAAAAAAAATATAATTTAAAATTACTTGACCCAAAAAATAAATACTAGCTCCTTATTTTTGAACATCCATTACGCTAGTTTACTACGTCATATTTACCTAGTGTCATTGGTAGAATATGATAGTAAAGATTTTATGCAAAAAGTCTCAAAAATTTTTAAAATTATAATAATTTCGTAAAAAAAAACACTCAGATAATTTATTTTTCGTTGCTATGGCGACTTTACGACTTATTAGTTGTTAGTTACTCTTAAAATTTTTCGTGTATGAATAGTTAGACCTTATATAGTACCTGCTCCAATTAAACACAAATCTTAGATGTAACTAACATCCATAAACGTGTTCATAATTTATCCGCGCCACTTTATAAATCACCGCTCAGACGGTTTTTATACAGGGCTTTCTATAAGATAAGCTTAGAACATAAACCCCTGATAATGAGCAGTACCCGAAAGCCATACCACAGGGCCTGTAAATGGCTAAACATAATCCGCAATAATCTGATTGTGAAGTGGCAGCTGGCTACAAACAAACAATATCGTTTGATTCACTTGACTTTTGACACGGCATTATACAGAATATCGTTTACATTCTTTTTTTAAAATCGAAATGTTTCTAAATTGTAACAACCGTTTTAGTAGTAATCACTTGGGTCAATTACTGGTATTCAGCTGCATCTGGTTAGACTGGACGCCGACCCCAACAAAGTTACAATAGCTTTTAAAACATTACACATTAATTTCTACAACGAACTTCAACACGATTGATGTAGCAAAATTTTTCGAATGCTTATGTCACTCACTCAGTCTAATAGATTTTTGGCTTTTCCATTATCATTATGGAATTTCAAATCCGACTTAATCAAGACCATCATCATCTGCCTAGCCTTTTCTCAAATTTATTGGGGTTGGCTTCCAATCTTACCGGACGCAGCTGAATACTAGTATTTTACATAGAGGGACTGCCTATCTGACCTCCACATCCCAGTTAGTACTGGGTAATACCTGTATGGGTGGTTGTCAGACTTTCGGGCAACTGACTACCTGTAACGACTGTGTCAAAGATTTACAAATTATAGCCCGGACCAAACGTGCTTTCCGAGGCACGGAGCAAACTCGGTGTCTAATGGATGGTCAACTATCCACAGACCAACCTTGGCAAGGTCGGCTTAACTTCGGGTATCGAACAGTGCAGCTGTTATCATTCAGCCACGGCTAGCCACTAGCGAGCTAGGACTTTATCAAGACCCTCGATAGTTTCTATCCACGATAATACGGCAATGATCAGTTCGATATTTTACAATAAAAAGTTGGGATCTTGAGTCAACCTCTCTTTTTTCATGTGGTTAAAACAAATACACTTTGCAACCGGAATGTGATCCGAAAATCTTAGCGTGTCGATGACAATTCAAATTTAGTCAGCCCAAAATTTGGCGACGAGTTTTGCACTTTCAGTATCGTCCATCAGCTCCTGTGATGTTTAAATAACAGGACAGGCAGGACACGATATCAAGTGTCCCATCTTTTGGGGGGCAACACCACATCCCAAAATTATAGGCACAGTAGCAAAGCACCTACTTATTCAACAAACAAACTAAGTTGTATTCATGTGTGCGAAGAATCCTTAAAGTCTTTCTTTTATAAACTCATGAAACAAGGCAGCCCGTACCATACAAAGTTTGGTATTATTTTTCGTAAATCTCATTTTCATATTTGTGGGGAAGATCTCCTAAAGAATGCGGGCTATTATCTCCCCACGTCATGTAAGCGACTTAAACGAGAAATTTTAATGAGAATTCCTCTTCTAGCTTGTAACAAAAATAATATTATTAGTTTTCTTGTTTAAAAACACATTTCGGCTGTCTAAAGTGGACTCGAAATTAAAGGACAGGCCACATTACAAAGAGTCGAGTGTTAATTTGAACCTCAGCCCGTGACATGGCTATTTTGGCAATATTAATATTCAAGAGGAGGCTCTCCTGTCACAGTTAAGCGTTTATTTAAAGATTTTAACTTATTTAATGAATTGAGTATTTAAAGGGACGTCGGGCGAGGTGGTTAAGTTTTACTGGGAACGATTGGCACTGATGGCTATATGTTTTTATTCGATCAGAGACACTTTTACGGCATAAAATAGACTGCTACTAAAGGTTTTTTTTCTAAACCTAGTCTATTCAGTGAGTGATTTTAGTGCGAGGACACTTTTAGTATTCAAGATAAAGGCACTTTTCAATACATTTTATTACTTGTGTATATTTTTTCATGGACAAACTTTGGTGTTCGCTTCGCCTGCCAACTTCGTGGAAACCTTTGCAATATGGAATATTTAATCCCAGATCAGTTATGCAATTCGCTACAAGTTCAGAGCTGTGCAGTGAATAAACTTCAAACTTAATAAACATGGCTGATATTACTATGCATGAGTGGAAGTGATTGATGTATAATATGATAATAGGTTGGTTATATGATATTATTATCGTGTTACAAGTCCGTCAGTCAGATGTTTAAGTTATATAATGTCAGTTACTAAAGGATTGAATAAGTATAACTTTTTCCTGTATTTTCGACTAGTTTCTATGTTCCGTAAAACTACGAAGACTTGAAGTGAATAAGTTATTAGGTGTATCTATTTGAATTTATAGCCAGTTTTCTATGTAAGACTAGTCACTTTTAAATGAGAGGTCTCTTCGTGCAAAGCCGAAAATCGATAAACAAGAGCAACAAGGAGGTTTCTCTCAAATCTCTTCTGTTCAACAGTATGAGTACCTCCTGGTAGCTATGATGTTGCTTCTTAGGCCTGAGAAAATAACTTAATCTTACTACTCTAAGATGGCCACAATGCTGAAAGGCACCTAATACCTGCAACAAAATATAATTACAATTGAAATACATAAAAGTAAATGAGAGATCCCTATTACTGTAACGGTCAATTCCGGAAAAAGGGTAACTTAATTGCATACGGAACCAAACCTCCTTCAGCTACCTACCGATTACTGGTATTTCCTTCGGCTCACTATTTTAATCAGTGTTTTAGAGATTTTCGGTCGAAATCCTCAATTTGTTGTTAATAGCACTTTTCTGCCGACCAACTTGAGAATACTTATTGCCTATAAATGCATAATATTGATATCATTTCATATCATATCATGATTTTAATCGTAATGCTCTTGAAGCGCTATGTTGAGCGAGGGGTATAATATTTCAAATGGTAGGCTATTTTATTTTAATATTAAAGCTCCTGAATTTTCCAAGCGTTATACAAAAGTCAATCGCTCGGCTATATTGATTTACAATGTAAAATTCATTCCTTTCCATTACCATAAGCCGCTATCTTTACGTATTATGTTATTTTAGGATAGATTGCCTAGAAGGGGTCA
Organism: Noctua fimbriata; assembly: GCA_905163415.1. NCBI lineage: Eukaryota > Metazoa > Arthropoda > Insecta > Lepidoptera > Noctuidae > Noctua > Noctua fimbriata. Next base: position 9,992,814 of record LR990932.1, read on the forward strand.
CCCTAAAAGGAAATTGAATTACTTATACGAGGGTGATATTCCAACAATTTATATTCAGTAAAAATATAAATTATCGTATTCAAAAATAGCTGAGATTCGTATTTTTATTGCGGCGATAAAATAAATTAGTTTGGATTTCTTTATGTCTGTTAAGTTTTTAGATAGCTGTGGATCGGTAAAGTCGGTTTGAACTTTTCAATTTTATGGCAACGCAGCCGCAGTTAATCGCTGTAATCTTATGAACCGTTCCAGCATAGAACTTCTTTTGTAGATGATTAAATTCATCACTATGAACGCTCGTAAAGGTCTTCGCTAACATTAATGCAACGCGATTTTGCGACGTTTTTATTGCTGAAGTGGATCTATTGAACATGCTGTTTTTTTACTTTTAGCCACTTCTCTTGATTAATTTCTTAAAAGTTTTTTTTACTTTATCCTATTTTTTAGACAGATTTGGTAGTTAAACAGAAATATTGAACTTATCGGCTCCATTTATTACAGGTCATAAATATGCTTTCAGTGTTAACAGTGTCCCTGGTTCAAACCATGGTACGGAGCGAGAGGGAATGGGAAGCTGTCACCTCCTTCTGCGAAGCAGTCATGCTAGTGAAGGAGGTGGCGGGACGTGAGAGGGAAAGAGCCTCACGTCCCAGCCGCCGCGGGAGACGCCCCGGGCGTCGGGGTTCACGTGATGGTTCCCGGCCACCGTAGGCGCGGGCCTATGGATGGCGACTTATGGGCCAGCTAGCCGTCCGGCCGTCTTATGACGACAGGCCGTGTCGACGGCGCGTTCGTGTTCCACGCGCGATTGACTGCTGCGTTTCGTGTCTCGGGTTCGATTCCCGCACGGAAAAAAATATTTGTATGGCCTACATGTAGTTGTTCCGGGTCTGGCTGTTTGTGTATGTGAGTTTAAATGTTTGTGACGCACCCACGATACAGGAGATATTCCTAGTGTGGGCATTGTTTTTTCAAAAAAAAAAAAGATACCGTGGCCCTGGAACACAAAGGTCAAAGAAGGAACATGGATAGGTTTTAGTCAGTAGAAGTCTGACACTCCCTTCCGCTCCGCCCAGTCATTTGAAGATTTCCCACCAGAAAAAAAAATTTTTAGCAGTGTGGCTGTTAATGTTTATTACTGATCATAACCTTTCAATCATCGATATGAAAGAAAGAAGGTCATGACAGTTGTTGTCACAACCACCACACTTGACGAACGGTTTGGTGAATGATTTACCTTGCCTACCTGTGCTTGGAAGCAGGACCATTACAATACCAAATTATGACCCTGTTCTTATCTATATTTTTTATAAAGTTCCAATCTTCACAGCAGATTAAATGCGTAGTAATTGCTAATTTGTATTCTTCACTCAAATAGTCCATTAGTTCGTTCGTCGTTTTAATTAAAAAGAAATGAGATATGACCTACACTATACCGCAAACTACAAGGCATTAATATTAAATATTTATCACCATTTTGCGCAACAATGCGAGGCCGTCGCAAACTATTAATATTAAGTATAGAAAATTAAAATTGAAAAGCCGCGGTGGGTGAAATGGAACTTCATTATAAAGGTCTCAACTATTTGCAAGGACGATTAATATTCCATTTTACACACGGACGAATAGATAATGTCCAATGTTTCGTTGAACCAAACTGGCTAGCACAACTTACAGCAACAAGGACGTTCTATATAATATCAGTGATTGAAAAACATCAGCTTGGGAAATTCGAATACGAAGATTTTTTTATTTTACCATATCATTCAAGTACAGCTAAGTAGTAGCTAACTTTTGACCTCACCCAAAAACTTATCCTACTCCGAACTTACACACCATGTTTACGTATTTATCAGAAGTTGTTTGCCGGTAGCTGTCCGAGGTCCCGTCCGGCCGTGTGTCCGCTTCTGGGGCGCGGTCCCCCGCCGCGGGTTGTCACTGCTAATTTGCACACAATTGTTCATCCCGGACTGAAAGTATAGAAATGAGAGGAGAAATGTAGTCGAGACTCAATGTAACTCACTAATTGGACCCACAAAATTGTATTCCTACCAGTCGTAACGATGGATGTTCGTTAAAACTTCATGTCGAATGGAAATGTAAATGCAGATACTTTCTCAGTGACTTTGTTAATCGCGAATCGTCAAGCGGACTTCGTTACGATTCTGTATAATTTCGTATAAATAAATCCCTATAGGACCTCCGTCAACTCTACCTATATTTATTAATGATATCAAAAGGTTCTTTCCCTATTATATGAATATACGATCATTTATTTATACGAATATCTACGTTACATGTATATGCTTAACCTTCCTACTATGTAAATACACCTCCTGGTAGCAATAAACCGATTGTGCTGATTGTTTTCTTTATTATACCTACCCCTTTCGTTAAATGTACCGCGGTTTATAAAAATACCCCAATTTAAATAACTTAAAATGTAAATTCCAGTTATTTTCCCCATTTCCATAGGTTCTTGTAAATTATTGTTTTTCTGGTTCAAAATTAATTCATCTTTACTAACAGCATTCGTTTCAATAGGTCTTCTTTTATTATTGTTAACTTCGAACATCCACTCAACGATTTTAAAATTAAATTACAGTACGCCTCCATAAAATTTTACTAAGGGAAATTCATTGTCTGGTTTTCAATTGATTTTCGAAAGTAATTAACTTCAATATCGACTAAAAATAACTTAAAATATTCCTTTAAACTAAATTTTACATTGCGTTATCTATTGGGAAATCATAATCGTTTTCAAAACACAGCCGAACAAACTCGAAATAACTTCGGAATAGAATGGCAATGATTTGTGAAATAGTGTTGGGAAGCAATTAGCACAATTCAAGTTGGGCGATGAAAGAGATCGCGTGTGGCTGAGGGAAGATAGTAGTTTGGAGTAATTACGATTGTTGTGAGCGCCGACAATCACTTAGAAGCGCCTTATCTAAGGCCTACTTAACGCGCGGACTTGGCTATTAAGTCATAAATCGTCGGTTAGTCACGCAACGAGCTGACGATTTGGCTCCAAGCGAGTTATCTTCACCTTGGCATCTAATTAAGAAAATCTTTTTTTCTTTCCCCCCCTTAATTGGAACCCTAAATTATACGGATACGTAGGGTAATAAACTGGACTCATTTTTGGAACACGCTCCCGATTTTGGAAATGATAACGGCTGATTTGATAGCGAGATTATAATATGAAATACGTGTTGTGTACATATTTTCCCGTGTAAGCTATTTCGTTACAAATGTTTGCGGTAATTACGCCGGAGCTGATGTTACCTCCAGCCACAATCAAATAGATAGTTGTGTGCGTAGTTTGGTAATTATAAGGTGCTTTCATGCGTGAGTCTCTTTGTCGAGTTTCTTGTGAGTGTGGTGGAGATATGTCACAGCTTCCTTTATTGTGATATTTGGGTGGTAGGTAGATGTAGGTTTGTAGTTTAATCTCTCAATTACGTCGTATCATTGGCGGGTAGATTTAGCGACGTCCCGCCGGGTGGATAGTCTCACTCAGCCGACAGTAGCTATCCATTTAACAATTGGACAGTCAGTTTGACACATGACAGTGTGCCGCACATCCCCTCGGCTCGATGCATCCCAATTTCAAGTGTGTCTGGCCACGATATTAGCCATTACGCAAATATCATTTGCGTTGCGATTGCGTTTGTTTTGTTTTGGTTTCCATTGCGTTTCAAGATAAGTTGTTTAATTTTACATGTACAATTACATGGCTCAAATCCCAAAAACAGCGTATGTTCAAAGAAATTTGTTGATGAATCCCTTCGTGCGTTTTCCGTGTAAAAAAGTATGTTATAGTTAAGTTCATCACAAATAAATTGTATTGTTTAAAATTTTAATAAACCTTCTCAATTTTTTTTGGTTAATCGTAGAAAATAGGTCCTTTTTCAACCTTCATTGTAAATTATCTCTGTAACGGCTGAATAGATCGGCATGAATTTTGTAACAAAAAATACGTAATGATATACTTAACAATCCGTATTGTTTTTTTTTCTGTTATTTCTTTTAATATTTTTAAATAATAAATAAAAACCGAAATTTTGTGAAATGTGCGGGGCAAGTCAACAAAAACCAGTACAGGGATCAAATCATCAAGGTCATCGAGCAATGTAATGCCCTTAATTTGAAAGGCTTTTTTTATTTAGGTACCAGGTAGGTAGATGGTGGTGGTGGTGGTTATTATAGGTTTACCTACGTGCAGTATAATTTATTATTATTTCGAAAATACCAGTAATATTTTTAAAAACAAATTACAAATAAAACTGCTAACAAACTTATAACAATACCCTGGTGAAAAGGTATAAAATTAAAGTCAAAATAATTCAACAAATAGCTGAAGATCCAAATATTAGGTTTCAATATTCAGTACTCAGGTGCTTGAACTTATTGTGACGTCAAAAAGACAAGCCAACGAAAGTCTGCGGTAATAGGTTACAAGTACTTTTTAATACTCTAGATATTACAGTCCTATTGTTTGAGCAGAAAGGTTCCAATCCCAGAGCCTTCATATTTATTAAAGGTATTGACCGCCATTTGGATTCGAGATGGCCATTATTATAGAATTATAATAGGCAAAGTTAGGATGGGGGCAGTTTTGGGCCTGTTTGTTAACCAACTATGTACCTACTTACGTTTTGTTTGTAAGTTCAGGGTTGATGAACCTTTTGTCACGAAGATGGCGGAGCTAGATAGTAAGGGGGAGTTACGCTTAAGTTCCGGTAGGCACAACCAGGCGGCAAAATCTAATAATATAAATAGGCATTCGGAAAAATGTTGCTCGATTTAGCTCGAATTGTTCCGAGAGGACCCGAACGTGATTCAGCGATGATAAGTACGGAATAGTGTTTGCAGATGTGTAGTAAATCAAATGTGTCAACCCGTATACAACATTAGTTTTAGTATATGCGAAACCTGAAACACGTGTTTAGTATTTTTATGTAAAAAATCTATGTACAAAATTTCAAAACTGTATCGGCTTGTTCTGGTTGTTTGCACAAAAACGTGGTCACCACGCGGCACCGACGCGCGTGCGCCTCCAGCGTCGTCTTGAGCTCATTGATAATAATAATTTGGCAGTAGGTACCTCAATGATTGCAATAGGTACTTAGTGTCGCTTGGTGTCCAACTTGTAACCTTTTTTATTTTTTTTTGGGACAAAATATAACATGGTTTAAAAATATTGGAATCGATTCAATTACTTATTCTGAACAAACTATATTCGGGTTTCGCATATACTAAAAATAATGTTGTATAAAGCAGTCATTGTCCCGATCGTGTCGACCAATGGCTTAATAGCCAATAGCTTCGACCAACATCTGAGGAGGCATTCGCTTGGCAGCTGGATCAAGGGCTTGATTCAGAAAGCAGTACTTCTGGACACGGCGCGTATCGTTAGGAGGTTCCTTCTCAAAAGCCCTAACCACCGGTAGCTCGGACCCTGTTCCCGATGCCGGTGGGCTACTATTTTTAAATGTTTTTTTTTATATTACTTTGTATAGAAATATTTAAAAGTGTAAATTAAATGTATAGAAAATAAATAAAGGAATAATAATGTTGTATAAAGGTGTAGTGTGTTGTAAGTCATAATAAATATAGCAATAAAAACTTCTTACGTTTTTTTAGTTCACACATTAAAATTCGTCACACAAGATAAAAAAATCCTCAACTACTTGTATCTGTAAATTATTGTCTTTTCTTCTTAAGAATTGACATTAAAATTCTAGTCACATCTTTTAAGAAGAGAAGTGAATCACGTTAAGATAATATATCTACGTAAAAAAAGTCTTTTATACTGGGTGTTAGAGTTTTCTTCACAAAAATAACAAGAACATTTTTAAACTTATCACACTAGTCTATAAAATGAACATGTTACAAAATGTATCTTAATAGGACCGCAATATATCACAACAGCCACTTAAAAGTCAAAACTTGGATAAAAATCTAATCCAAAGAAGTGAATACTAAGTAGTTCGAAATAATTTTTATAAGACACACATTACTACTCTATACGTTGTATTTAAGACTTTTCTGGGGTATGGGTCAGGAAACAAAATTGGAGGTTAAAGGCGAAAGGAAGGCAATAGATGAAATTATAAGTAACAACCATTGTTGATATGCTATTAAGGGTTGGTTACGCTTTAATCGTACTAAAAATACGCGCTTTGGACGTAGAGTTACGGACACCAGTCCGTTATATAATGCAAGGGTTGGTTACGTCTAGTGGTCTCAAACGCGACTGCTGACGAACTCCTGGGTTCGACTTGACAGACCCGGGTCCAATTGTTATTGGCTTTTTCCATCAGGAATTTCACAGTGTCCGGTTAATGGCAATTAGCTCGCTCCTATTACATGGCACTTAAAGATAACTGGCGAAATGCGGTTGTACTTTTAGGTACACCTCTGCCTAAACCTTCGGGGATTACAGGCGTAATGTTATGTTTAAAACTTTATAAAGCGTCGTTTCTACCACCCTTACTTGTGGGCCAAGACAATATGACATTATATTTATACGATAATGGAAATGTCAAAAATACATTGGGCTGAAAACTTTAAGTCAATTTTGTTGATCTTCTCTGTAGCAATCACTTTTAGGTTTAGTCGAACCGGTATGTACAAATTGCTGACGTGTGGTACCGGACAGTCCGACACCTCTTTCCAATACTTAATGATGTATCTGTTACTGACCAGTGTATGAAGGTGGTCCGCATGTCAGTTCGACTGAACCGTTTCTAGAGCTTGATAGGTTATGTTTAATAATATAACAGATAATAACATAATATAAACATAACATTCATTAATTTTCAGGCAACTTTGGCCCATAGATACATATTTGGCCATAGATATTTATGTTAGTCTGTAAGGTATATACCTTACAGACTAACATAAATATGATAAAATACAAATTGTGCTAGTAAATAGAACCTTAAAACTATGTTAGTAACACTTCACTTGTGCACTATGTCATTGTCCGTTCATGTGGCTGCACTGTGGTTCGCTTCCACGGGCAAATTCCCGTTCCAATAATGTGTGTGGGTATACCTACAGTGTACCTATAGTACACAGTCTTAAGCAAAAAAGTTTTTTCTCCAATCACTATTTAAAAAACGAACACACATACTTCAACTAGGATTTGAAGTAAAACATTTATTTACGATTGTAGTGGTGCCAGGAGGCGTGTCCCTCCATTCAGCCGATGGTTAATGTCCAGCCCAGGAGCGCAGTTCTGCCAAGAATAACAACTGAGGCCTTTGTGGTCGAATACTCGTTGTATTTAAATAGCACTTATTCCCTTTTCCAACATTGTTCAAAGTTTCACGATAAATTGTGACTTCACTGACGGTCGGTAAAGTTTATTTTCGTTTATTGAGAGTTTTTGGAGAGTATTGTGAATTAAAGTAATGTAACAGATGTGATTTTATGTAGAAATCTACTTGAATGTAGGAATAACTATTTAAAAATTTCACCAACCCCTTAATTAAAAAAATACTATTAAAAACCCATTATATTATTACTAATTAGTCCACAACTTTATCTAACAATAGGTGGCAGAAAATAAAATACAGTGTACAAAATGAAGCGACTCGCATGTTCTGATTTTGTAAGAGATTCTTTTCCTTTCAAAAACTATTTAATCGACGAACCTTACCTCAAATGAATTAATCTAGTAAATGTAATTTTCTCACATCGCAGTTACAATAAGTAACAAAATTGCTTGTAGTATTCTAAATCTTTAGTGCTTGCATTAAAATTGACTTTACAATAACAGTATCTGCATTATTCCGCTTACCTGAAAGAGATAAGCATGGCATACATTTCGGCCTCCACACTGGAACATAATAACATGCATGCCCACAGCATAATTTGTAATTTTTAAAATATGTCGTCTCTTTTTTGCGTGGGAAGAATGCCAAATGGTGGCAAACGAGGTGCATACGAGTAGGTACCTAGGTTGAAGTCATGGCCGGCAGTGGCAAATGAAACGTGAATAAACTACAAGGTTCATTTTGTTTTGGTGCACTATGAGTTTTTGTGAACATTAGGTAGGGTAAAAAAAAAACACGTGTTAAACAAAAATTCCACGTATGTTACTGGTAAATTCTAATTTTCCCGATAAAAGTGTTAAGCTCCATTATGGGGTGAGGCAAAACTGCCATTTATAGTTAGCGATTCCAAATTCCGGGCTCATGTTCAAAAGTGATATTTTTATAACAAAAAAAGCGAATTGGAAAAACACTAACACAAAATAAAATGTACACTGGTAGACTGGAAAATTGTCTTTTATGGGCGAACCAGAAAATAAGGGGCCATAAAAGAATTCACACTGCACTGTAGCGCATTGCTATCAATGTTTAAAATTACAGATTTTACACCAAGTTTACCTCAAGTCTGTGCTTATAAAATGCAAGAAAAACAAACACAGTTTTTATCTAAAAGATGGATCACTCGCTCGGAAAGCATTGTAATGGACTTTAATTCCAATACAGTGTATTTACCTGGTTTATTTGTAGAGGAATCGCGTGTAGTCGGGCGGGGCTCTCCAGTCGCCTGTGGCGGGCAAGGCAATCGGAAGATTGATAAAACATACGGCAAACCCACAGATAAATTGCTGCTGCATACAAACCAAGCAGATTTGTTCCATCAGAGATAAGTTCATACCTTGTTTGTTCAGAACGTTCATAACACAGTGTTTTAACAGGAGTTTCAAACCGCGCAATAGGGATTTCAGTTCGAGGGTAGTGAAACTTAAACAGTTCCTCAAATGAATAGGCAGTTGAAATTAGTTCGGGGATGATGTTAATAGCTATAACGCTTTCAGTGATATTAGTATTGTAATACCCCTCCGAATTAATATTCATCACCGTTTAAACAATGATTTAATCACCATTTTATTTTAATAATTCACCACCTGACATAATTATTCGTGATTAACAGCCGAGGTCGTCATAAATCTGTTTTTATTGTCAGTTAATAATATGGCTGTAGTTATTTACTTGCGATTAATTTGGGACAGGTTAGATTTATACTTAATTATGATTTTACACTCCGATGTTAGTGTTTTAATTAGCCCTATTTCCCGTTTGTACGTGTGTTTGAAGTTAGAAATTCATGATTTTGTAACGAGGACAAGTTGTAATTACACTTAATTACTTATTAGGTACCTACATTGGTTTGTAATAAACCAATCGGTACATTTCCACGTCTGTTGCCGAGCAACATTCATGTATTATGTATAGCTCGGGTTGTATCGTACGGCTACAAATGAAAGTATCTAAATATGGCGAGATACAAGGGTATACTCGGTTATATTATGTGTATGGGGTTCGATTAGGGTCGACAAGCCTCCGTCCCTGTCGCCTCACATGATGGATGGGGCCCACATCAGATTTCGGATAGTTTTTTCAGCATATTATATTTTACTATGAACTTACGAGAGTCAAAGTTCCGAGGTCACTGCAAATATCACTTTAGTCATTTTTTACGGACGATAACATCGTGTTTGTTTTGATCTTTTTCTTGAGATTCAAAGGCTGTTTTAGTTGCTAAACTAAACCATTTTTTTTACTAAGTAATGAAACTTGGCCGTGTGTTCGTTCAGTGAACTCACTTTTTAATAATGACCCAAATAGAAGAGTCGTTTCAACTGCCTCTTAAACAAATATTTATTCAATAAAAGGGGAAAAACTCCCAAGAATTGGCACATCTGGGAGAAAAGAGCTTGAAGCAGGTCCGTAATATGAAAGATGCGGTGTTAATTTAGCATCGATATTGCGGAGTGCCGAGTCGAAAGTAAAACATAACCATGTACCTACCTGCCTATGTAAATTGGGTACTTTCCTCACATTTACATACGTACATACCTTTCAGTGGGTTATTAAACACGCCGTCGCTTGAGTAAACATCGTAAATCACACAAAACTAGGGGCTTTGTACACACAATTTGCGTTTCTAATTTCCTACTAGGTAGGTAGATATTGTTTATGTACCCTAGTCATATTATTGTATTAATTTATAACGGTGACATAATTAACCTTAACAGTAAAAGGTTTTATTTTTATGCTTTTTCGTAAACTCATCATAAATCATAATGTTTTACGATGACACTTTTAAAACCTTTTAATATTTCCAGTCGGTTCGTTATTTGCATGCTGTGAAATTAATCACTTATTATGATAAATATCTAAACTGTGCAACGCGCTTTATCAGAGAACAATAGCCGTCGTTTCTAGAAGGGATGAAATAGAACACATTGTGTTGCATGAATGGATGGTATGGAACACCCTGTATATTGAAAATTGCCGCGTAATGCCTACAATACACGTGTGATCAAATTCCTACATCAAACATTACTTATTCATATAACCCTTCGTCCATAAACTATGGATAAGTTTCATAACTATTGCTATTGGCTTTTCACTGGAGCGATAACTGTTCTTGGTAATTGATTGGTTTTGTTTAGCTATACATAATTGAACATAGGCTTCATATCTTATTTCCGTTAACCAATTGAAGATTATCCAGAGGAGCTCATGGCCAAGGTGGTCTGTGGATGGGTGACCATACAGTATATTCCGAGTTTCGTCCGTGCCTCGGAAAGCACGTTAAGCCGCTGTCATTTGTAGATCATTTGACAGTCGTTACAGGTAATCAGTGGACCGAAAGTCGACAACCTGCAGTCTTACCAAGTGATATTGTATTACCAAGTGCTAACCATGGTGTGGAGATCACATAAGCAGTCGCTCCTCGTAAAATACTGGTATTTAGCTGCATCCGGTAAAACTGGACCCCAGTGAAGTTGGGGGAAGGCTAGGCAGTTGATGAATTGAAGATTATCCTGAGGCCTAGACAAAATATCTTAAATGGGATTGAAATGAGTTTGCTGTCAGTCCCATACATTTTTGACTTTTCTATCATTGAATCTGTTAAAATATCACTTTGTCTAGTACTTCGGATAAAAAAAGGTTCCGATCTTGTGGCATAGAGACAGAGAGACATATTGTTCCTCCTATTTTCGAACCTAGCCAATTCAGCTAATTCAACAATCAGAAACTTCTTGCACAAATATTTCAATGTACTAAAAAGTTTAATCTTTCACGCTATATAACTAAAAGGATCGTTCTACTTAAACTAAATTAAGTGTAAGAAATGTGAACAAATACGAGTACCTAACGCATTACGAGATCGAGTGCTTTTAGTCGAATGAACATAATGACGAAGATACATGGCCGGCCAGTTTGACGCGCATGTTGTCCTTTTAGCGTGTGACCGGAGATACGAAGAAATTGTTTTGCGAGTAAGTACCTACTCTGGGAAATGAGGGTATTGTTTCTACAATACTACAATGCCCTCTTCAATCTTCCTCCGAATGACAAACGGCGATAGATTGTTTATTTTGATCTAAAATGGCAGCACAATTGTTTTAAATTAAATTAATATTGAGGCTTGCAGTAACATCAAAAATAGGTCTTAGGTAGTAGTGTAGTTTTAGTGAGAGAGAAAAAATATTAATTATCCCTAATATTATTGCACCTAAATTATTGTTATACATACAGGGTGTAAACAGACCCTCCAAATAGCCTTCAACCAAGCATTCTGTACATCAAACTAAGTAACTTTACGCAAAAATTATTGCTGGGAATCGACTTTTTTTTTGGGGTGTAAAATCACGTTTTACGGTAGGACTCGATGGTAAGCATTCAAAGCGTTGTGCTGATGGATGGATTGAAAAGTACGGGGGTCGTGGAGGTGTGTAAAGTTAAAATCTTACATACATTAAAAAAATGTATTTACAAAAAAACTTGTGAAAAAGTTTTAACTTTGACCACCAATATCTCCGTAAATAGAAGGTTCCAGATATGGTCTACAACAAAAAAATATCGCAAAGACGGGGAGAACAAGTGCCTTTCGGCTATGCTAGGGGTCTATTTACACTCTTTAGAAGTAGATATCTACAAGCCGTTCTGCAAATAATAGAATAATCATTTCACAGTTTTGCGTTATCCTCCCTATTTGTTTTAAAAAAAAAGAATATTACGCTCAAAATGGTTGCTAAAAAAAGCTGTTGAAAAAGTTGGCAAACATTTGTCAGTTGTAACATTTGCCTGTGTGTCACGAATCTATATTGATGCGTGAAAATGTCTGCACGTCCTAAAATTTTGCGGTTTTAGTCCTAAGTATCGTATCTAGGGTTGCCCAGACGTTAAACCCTTTTCCAATAAACACGTTGTGAGTACCACTTCATTTGTAAAGAACAAGCATATAGAAAATACTCCGACGAGTACATAAAAGTTTAAAAAAAAAGCATGGAGTTTTTCATGAAAACGGTTTCGTTGCCTATCAGTTTAAGGGTCATAACATAACATAACATAACATCCAGCCTGTAATCCTAGAAGGGTTAGGCAGAGGTGTACCTATTAGTACACCAACATTTCGCCAGTTATGTTTAAGTCCCATGTTATAGGCGTATATATGGTATAGGCGGGGAGCCTATTGCCAGCAACCGGGCACAAATCCAGACTCCGCGGCTGCTACTGAGAAATTCTTGGTGGAAAAACCTTATAACACTTTTCCCGACCTGAGAATCGATCCAGCACTAGACCAACTAGGCAGTCAAGGGTAATTTCGATTAAAATCGAAATCATCACTTGCATGCTTGTTTCTAATAATGATGACAATCGTCAAAGAGAGGGGAGCAACTAGTTGTTGTAAATTCTCCATACCGCACAATACAATTTTAGCGCCCATGCCTGATTTTGACTGCTGAAATTGGATGGTGTTGTTCGAAATATGCAATGCTGATAGTTCAGCTATGAACTTCAGTTTACCATCGACACAATCATGTGTAGATATATATTGTAAATTATGTTTACTCTTGTGAGTAGTTTAAACACATCAATTTTAACTAGATGAAATAGAACACAAACGATGAACTATTATTAGAACTAGCTGTGTTCGGTGTTTCTTATCTGACTACTCTGAGGTCAGGCGTAGTACTCGCAACCGGCGTGCATGTATGACCAGATGTATGAACTTGGACGAGGCAAAAGGAAACTTATACTGTCACTTACGGGATATCATCCGTGATTGACGTAAGATGTTACGTAAGTCGGCACGGTTGGCGCAGTGTCTGAGCGTGTCGCGGGTTCGATCCCCGCACCACGGATCAAATATTTGTATGATCTACATGTAGTTGTTCTGGGTCTGGTTGTTTGTGTATGTGAGTTTAAATGTTTGTAAACGCACCCCCGATGCAGGAGAAATTCCTAGTGTGGGGCAAGGTTTTATAAAAAAAAAACCGTGAATTCTTAAAACAGAACAAAGGCGTGACTTTATGTATATATTTTATGTATGTGTACTCTGAGAATATATGTATTTATATGTTTTTTGAGATATTTTTGATATGATTACCTTGACAAACTTAGAGGTCAGTCTTATAAATTCGATACAATATTGTTTTGGCACCAAGTGAGGACCAAGCAGATTAATGTCAGATAAGGTCTTTTAGGAAAGAACTACACAGATTTAAGTGGACCTGTCCAGTAAGTGCAGGCATGTGTTAGTAATCTTGTAGCTCAATTCTGAACTTGAACAGGAGCTCGATGCTTCGACGAACAATACCAAAGAAAACAACATGCTGCGTGCATACAAGCACGACAAAGAGCTTTCTCTAAAGCAGAATCTATAATTAAAATGTCATAAGCAGTCCTCGTTGTAAACTTAAAAGTCATAAGCATTATACCTAAGCTATCTACATCCAAGTATATTATTAATTAAAGATGGTTTTCATGTCTGTATGTCTGACTGTGATTTCCATCTAAGCTACGCCACAGATTTTGATGTGATTATCACCAAAATTTTAGAAATTGTACATAATTTGGAAATATTGTGTGTCACCAATATTAAATGTTCATGTAATAATGGTTGGACTACAAGCCGACCCCAACATAGTTGGAAAACGGCTAAGCAAATGATGATGATACTGGTGGCGGGCCGCTTGTACAGTCAGTGTCATTTTACTTGACTTTCCTTCTCCTCTTCTGCTTTTTAAGATTGGTCAGCTAACTCAAACCACTGACTGTACCCGTCTACAATAATATTTTCGGGTAACGCGTGTGTAAGCTCGCTTTAATGAGTCGATTGCGTGGGAGAAAGGACTGATCGCCACCGCCCACGGTCTCATACGTGTCAATGCGCAAATTACACTATTTCTCGCTACGGTACATACGTATTGGATCACGTTTAATTATATCGGTATTTAAGTAAGGACTTCTTGGAATGACTTCGGATTTTTATTTGAGTATTTTAAAGACGTAAGAAGGTCTATTTTGCCGTGCCTAGTAATGCAAAAATTACCGGTACCTACTGATGAATTACTGACTCTACGAAAAAATCAACCTACTAACAAAGTCTACAATCCTCATTTTTTCCGACAAGACGTATCATTTTGTTTGACGAATGACTTTCGTATAACCGAAAAAAACGGCTCTGCCGAAGTGGTTGTGACATCGCGTTCAGATTTAAACAGCAGCCACACTGTTGCTTGCGGTTGTTGTCAATCGCAACGCCACTGCCGTCTGCGGTCTTCTTTCGCTTTCGGAAGAGTACCATTTTCGTTGTGTCGCCGTCCGTGTTGTACACCAATGAACTGAATGACTGTCAATAATAGTACTGACGCCAATGATGATTTGACCCGACCTATTTCGCGAGAAAATTAATCCTACAGCTTCCATTTTACATGCGTGTATGTAACTGATAACAAACAATTAACACACTCCCCACTCATAACTGCTTTCCCATTTCGGAGTCAGTAAATACGGAGCGTATGACGCCATATCGGTCCAACCATTCGTCCGCAATATTGGTTTGATAGCGTTTTATTTTCAGCATCGATTGACAACGCCGACATCAAAAATGATTGGTCAATTTACGTACGGTGGAATGAAGCTATTTAAGAACTGATGGTTACTAAGGGAGCCATAAATGGACCATGGATATGCCTTTATTATAATACTCTTAGAGCTGATCTTGAAATAGTTAAAGTTATCATCATCATTGGCAGCCTTATCCATCCACTGCTGAGTATACAAGGTGTAAACGGACCCTTCACGAAGCCGTCAACCAAGCGTTCTGTACATCAAACTAAGTAACTCAACGCAAAAAATATTACTGGGAAACGACTCTTTTTTGGGGTGAAAAATCACGTTTCACGGCAGTTATCAATGTAACGCACTCAAAACTTTGTGTTGATGGACAAAGTTCCAACATTTTCACACACTTTTTTGGAAATACAAGTTAATGTACCCTGTACTAGTTAATGCACAATGTTTTGAGTGCGTTATTTTGAGCCCTACCGTAAAACGAGATTTTTCACCCAAAAAAAAGTCGTTTCCCAGCAATATTTTTTGCGTGGATTTATTTAGTTTGATGTACAGAATGCTTAGTTGACGGCTTCGTGAAGGGTACGTTTACACCCTGTAGATAAAAAAATATAAGAGGTGAAAAATATGCACTTGCTATTGCAAAAATACTTGATTCCTTTTAAAACTAAAAGTAGGCTATTAAAGTGATATGATATGTCCCTATCTGCGAGTAAAAGTTAGCTAGCGAGTGCCCGAGGCGCATGATTTATGTAACTACACGGTATAAATTTCACTGGACAGATCTGTAGTGAAAAATTTGTTTATTTTTGTGAGACTACACTACGTGGACACATACAGAATAGTTTAATATTATGGATTGAACATGTCCTACTTCATGTTTTTTCTTGTACGTAGTCATTTTTAGCAAGCTCTTTAACCTTTTTTGTGTCTATAGTTTTATGGCTCGAACTTCTGACTGGCAATCAAGATATTATGAGTTCGAAACTCGTTCGTTCCGTTGAAATATTGAAGTAAAACCACTCTCAGATTTTCTCGTTTTATTATTTAATATTCTTTAAGCCGTTTTTAGTATTAAAGATTGTAATGACTGTTCAAAACAGTAAAAAGTAATCCATTCAATAAATAAATAAAATTGAAGAGTTTGTTTGTTATTTCAAAATAACAGCTTTTTACTGAATGCATATAAAAGTATAGACGGTACTTATAACAAAAACCATTTTATTTTTGTTTGTCTGTTTGATCCGGCTAACCTACGAAACGGCTGAATCGATTTTGACGGGACTTTTACTGGGAATTATTTTTAAAAAAGAAGTTTAATTAAGGAAGATTTATTTTTATGATAATTTCACGCGAACGAACTTTGCGGGCAACAGTTAGTTATTTAATCATCTTTAAGCCGTTTTTAGTATTAAAGATTGAAATGACTGTAAAAAAAGTAATAAAATAATAAAGTTAACAAAAGCAGACAAGGCCTTCGGCCTTCGCATAGGTACAACCTATTCTACTAAACCCATTTACAGGGATCGATAAGTTAAGCTTATAATTTAGTAAATTACTTATATACCATATACCTACTTTATCAATTCACTTACATTAATTAAAGTGATTAATCTACTCAATGTTTGGACATGTTGCCATACCCTTTTTTCCCCGTCCGGTTCTGTTTTCATAAAAGTAACGCTTATCAAATTGGATTAAGTTGAAAGGGCAATAGCCGCAAGGACATGACGAAACATGCCATAACAATGGCGAACGGCCATAATTAATTTATAAAAGTGTTGTTGACCAATTCGTTCAATTATAAAACCGCTGTTATTTATGATGGAATAGGAACATTTTGGTTAAAATTCATGGAAATAAACAATGGTTAATTAAGCAAGTACAAACCAATTACACAATAACTACTAATTTCTTTTCAGTAGACGTAATTTCAACACCGAGTATTATTAAAAAAAGGCCTCAAAAAGAAAAATAAATTCAAACTATTGATACTATCAACTAATAATATCAATCAAAAACTTAGGGCTACGTCGTAGCACCTCGCTACGGCGTAGCACCAAGCTACGACGTGTGGTACGCCATAATGTTTTCTTTGAAAGGGTGCAATAAACTTCTTTCATACGCATCGTGAGATGAGTATTATACATTGTGTGTGTGTGTGTATACGTGTGTGCTTTCCGTTTACAGATTGCAATAATGCCCTAAGGGTATGAGCACAGTAAATGGCATAAGCGACTATTGTAAATATGAGTGGCGTATACTTTGCGTAGCAGTGAGATACGAGTTTTTGTTGCTTACAAAGATGACGTTACGTTTGAACAACACAACGCAACGGGAACTTTGTTTTTGTGGCGTATATGTGGAATGTACTATAGATACACTGTCCTTATTATCTATTTGAATAAAAAGATTTGCTTTATTAATTTATAATCAAGTCGAGGGCATAGTGAGCTAAAAAACCCGTCTAAGTGCCAGTTGGACTTGCGTGTGAAAGGTTCCGTACCATCGTAATAGGGGAGCCTCCTTTAATTTATTAATTTTTTTATTATTTGTTACTATAGCGGTAACAGAAATATACATTAACAACTGTTTATCCATTACAGATCATGACGGACGGATGGACGGACAGCGGAGGCTTAGTAATAGGGTCCCGTTAGTTACCCTTCGGGTACGGAACCTTAAAAATGATTGGTCGTCTTTGGTTGAAATTAAAACCTCGAAATTATAGGTTCACTAAAATATGGCTTTTAGGGTGGGACGCAACATGAGTCGATACTCTTGCGCCATCACATCTTCCAAGCTCGTCGTGCTGTGCTGGTGCTGCCGCTGCGGCTGCAGAGAACCTCACGCGGCGTAAATATAGAAACCTTTGTGGTAACTATATTTTCGAGCCGTTTGGGGTTGAAACTCTGGGGTCGTGGGGTCCGAGTGCTCATAGCCTGTTTAAGGAAATTTCGAATGCCTAGTTGACGGTTCCGATGACCCCAGGGCTGGCTTTTACTTTGGCCAGAGGCTAAGTGTTGCCATACAACGTGGCAACGCCGCCAGTCTCTTGGGCACATTACCAGCTGACAGCGTTGAGGAGGAGTTTTCGATGCCCTTTTATAGTTTGTTGTTAGTTTATTTATTTTAGGTTATTTAATAGTTTTTAATAATTCTGTTAATGAATAAAAAAAAAATAGTTGAATCCAAAAAAAAAAATATACAATGTAGTGACTATGATTAAGTTGTACAACAGAGAAAGTTTAAAGACGAACGTTTGACTTCTAAACTAGGCAAGTCCTAGATACTATTTATTCCCCGAAGTGCGGTGACAACGTGCAAACATAACATACCTATGATCACTCCTGTAATCCTCGTAGAGTTAGGCAGAGGTGTACCTAATAGTAGACCCACATTTCACCGACCCATGTAATAGGATGATGATGTTGATGCTAATTGGCATCAACCGGGCACGCATCCAGACTCCGTGGCTGCTACTAAGAAATTCCTAACATCGTGCAATTATTTTTATATTTTTCTTTATACAAATACATAAGTAAGTAGATAATCGCTTAATAAGCTTACCTGTAATGTTAGTTGTAAGTTGAATAAATAAATAAATAAATTTAATGATGTTATTTATTGGGTTTTACAGGAATCGATTTAAATTTTCGTAGGCGATACAAATGATAGTTTCTACAGACGCTCTCTCTAGCAGGGTGGTATCTATCTAAGAAGGTATTAGCTTACCCCATGCCATTGTTCTGTTCCATAGCTCATTGTCTGCAAGTAAACATAGGTATAATAGTTATGAATACTTGGCTCATGTGTTTTATGGTGGTCTTTATTTATACGGTTAAGTATAAGACATCAAAATACATGTATAACACTACGGTTTTAATTCCCGCAGGGTTAGGCAGAGGAGTAGGCATCCACAGTTAACAAGTCAAATAACATGTAAAAGACGGTGAGCCTATCGCCATCAACCGGGTTCAAAACCAGAATCATTGAATAATTTCTGATGGAAAATCCTATAATACTGACCAACCACGAATCGAACCTAATCTTGGGTTCGATTCGTGGACTTAGCTTTTACGTTGTCAAGCACTAGACCAACGAGACAGCTGTAGATACATTTTTCCTAAAACCGAGAGAATGTTATCCCCCTTTATCCTAAAAGTCACAAACACGTTCTAACAAAACAGCACCCAAACTCGTAACAACTCCCTAATTCGGATATTTACTTAAATTTCAAGGATAAAAGGATCAAAAAGTACTTAAACATCTACTTAACGAAAATTAAAATAATTACGGGGGTAGTATTCGGAGGGCATCCATTAGGTCGTTCCGACCGGCGCGTTACAGATAATGCTGGCAACGTGGGGTTATTGTTCGAAACAACAATGGTGCCACTTACGTGAGCGAGCTCTTATCTCGTCGACCACCTCGTTTGTACCGGCGGACGGAGGCGGCGGCCCACCTGCATAGCCGAGATATTATTTCGAGGTGACATTAGTGTAGGCAACACACAGTTAACTATAAACAAAGCGACGTCGTCTTTCAAGAGGTAAGATTAAGTGACTTTCAAACGTAAGTAGACGAGTGACGTATATGGTTACTTAATTGATATTAAGTGGAGTTATATGATATTCTGATGTCGTGTGAAAGTCAACGTTGAAGGGTAACCGCAAAAGTGAAAACTTACAAGCTTTGTTTAGTTATTAAGGGTCGGGAAGACTGAAACGGACTTTGTCAAATGTATTTTTAGTGTCCTAGGAACCATAAACTGTCGATGGACTTAATATATGCGAAATAGAAAGTTTAATAATGCTTACGTATCAAACTGGGTCCACGTCGTGGATTATGGCGCACTCTTTCTCACAGAGATCTGTGCTCCAGTCGCGGATAAGTTTTGGCTGAATAAAACAAGTTAAAAATTCGTAGTATTATGACAGTATTTTTTTTACACTATATAAAAACAGCCGCATTTGGCCACCTCTCGCCTGATGTGAAGCGATGATGAGAAATTAGGGAGCAGAGAAATTAGCTAAAAAAGAAAAAATAAATAATAAAATTGATCCACCACCCAATAAATATTTAAACCCGCTATATGGCTCTTCAATAACGCATTTTCAGCCAGAATTAAAGATCAGTTGGATATCATCACAAAATATATTCAGGCAATCGCTTCCAAAATCTCGATCAGAGAATCATATATTCATGTTAGATCCCGTTGGACTAACTCGGTTAGGATGAACTCCATTCCGTGAAATGTTCCTCTTGACTTCGAGGAGCTAACTAGGACATTAGGTATGCATGATACTTGGCTGTGAGATCGTGTGGTCTTTCCAAGAAGTGGTATCCTTTATAATTTGTTTTGAGCCATGTAGAGAAAAATCATAATAAATATTAGATTTATAAGTTTTTTTTTTATTTAGGGGTTTGCCATCGAACCATAATCTAACGTACCTCTTAAGAATGTTGACCTTCTGCATTTTAGTATTTTTCGTGATTACATAACATCACGCCTGTAATCCCCGAATGTTAAGGCAAAGATGTGCCTAATAGTATACCCATATTTCGCCAGAAATGTTTAAGTAATGTGTAATGTGTAATAGGGGCGAGCCTATTGCCATCAACTGGGCACAATCATATATCAATGCAAAATCTTGACTCCGTAAGTTGCTGCTGAGAAATTCCTGATGTAAAAACCCAATAACACTTTGCCCGACTCGGGAATCGAACCCAGGACCTCCTGCTTCGCGATTATTCTCAACATAATCACTCAAGTAACTATGTTAATACAAACTGCGAACACTGTGCAGTCAGTTCTATTAGGTATGATTGGCCGCACATCTGTACTAAGAACCAGAGAAAGCTGGCCTCTTACTTCATGAAAACTCCGTACTACTTAAGGCCAGCAGAAGGTCAAGTATTACTAACTCGCAGCCTACTGGTCACCTACCATGACGTCTTAAAGCAAGAGTAATTCCAGTGTGGGAAAGAGATGGCGCTAGTTGACCTGAATAGCTCTGTCTCTTTCCTACACTGGAATTACTGCTGCTTGAAGACATCATAGTAACCCCCTGCACTAACATTGAATGGCTCATATCTAACCAGGGTTTTGTATAGTTTGTGTCAATAACACAAGAAAAACCGCCAAAGTTTGAGGAAGAAAGGAAAAAGTGAGTTAACAAATTCCTAAAGCCCTCAGTAAACAACACCGCTTTTTCAAAAGTCCTTTATTTCATCCCGTGTTGACAAACAAATAGCACACGCAACAAAATGAGTAACTAGAAAACCAACTCAATCAAACAAAACTACTAGTTTCTCTCGTAAACTTCTACTTACACGCAATATACAAACGTTTTGAGTAAACACAGCGACTCAATGGAGACATTTTTAGATAGGACTGTATGTACGACTAAAACTGACTTGATACTTATTATATATGAACACAGTAATAAAAAAAGTAATGTTCATGCTTTACTTATGTTTTTAGCAGAATATTTATGCATCAACTCATTGTTCTTTCGACAGTCCAAAACAAAATGATTTCGTTTTTAATGTCGCTCTGTTTGTCTGTGGATTTCAAAGTAGTACATTCAAACCAAAAATCCTCATTCATAAACGACGTGCAAGTGACAAGCGGCCGACAAAGTAAAGCAAATAAAAACATACCGCGCGATAAAACTGCCTGACTGACTCCGCGGCCCACCTGCCTGTTTGTAGGTCAAAATTTACCTAACACCTCCAAAACTAACCTTAGGTAGGTAAAGTAGGTACTTCAACCCAACTCTGTATGACTTTTGTAATATTTTACTCTAAAAAATATCAGTGGCGACGCTTTTCGTAATGTATTTTAGTGGCACTCCTGGGATTTCAACTCTGGAATTTGACGTTCGAAATTATTATTAAAGGAACACAAGGACAAAAAGTACAAATAAAATATCCAGTTTATTACGCAGTTTTATTTCGAACTTTTATTTCAAAGTCGATAGAGTTAGGACAATATGAACGTTTCATTAATTATTTGTTTTCAATATTGTTTTATTAAATTCTTTCTTAACAATGCCTTCTAACTTACGTAAAACTGCCTTAGATTATTTCATACAAAATACTTTTAAATTAAATAAAGCAGATCTATCTACTTAGGAAAGTGGAACTTTGTACAAAATCGTAAATCCACAAAGGCAACAGAAAATTTATTCAAATATGACTACGAGTATACCTCTCGTTTTAAAGAGATGGCTCTGTGATTTATAGGTGTAGCAGTGACGTGGGAATATCATCGCGAATGAAAATATGAAACATAGAACTTATCGAATCTACCTTTGAGTATTTCAAAATGAAACATTATTGAAACTTGTGCAGAAAATTAAGAGTTTTGAACTTACTACTGATTCGCCAAAGGGATTGGGCATTCATTAAAAAGTGTTTAACTTTAATACGCAGAAAGGTCACCTTTGAGAGATGTAAACACAGTGGGACGGATTCTTTTGAGAAAACTAAAGTTCAATTACTGTTTCAACATTTTTAATTTTATTTGTCGAACTATTCATTACATGTAATCAAAGAGAATCAAATAATGGAGTTACGTGGGTAATACCTGTCGAAAAACAAAGTCTAGAACGATCAAGTAGCTATATCAATAAAGCCACTCTTAGCCAATAACTTGGTTTATTAACGACGTTGAGTATCATTCAACCGCACTAAAGTACTAAGTAAGTGTGTATAAACAAAATAAGGTTGTTAAAGTGTCAGTTGAATAGAACCTCTTGTGCGTATCGGACACAGGGTTTGTCCATTAGGCTGATTACGGTCAAAATGTTCGCCCTCTGGGGAGGCTGCGGCCACCAGTTTCCCTTTCTCTGGACGTAACTATTAAATTTCGTCTCTAGCTACCAGATATGTAGTTCCCATATGAGATTAAAAGTTATATAGATGAAATACGTTGAGATTATTGAGAATATCTACCTACCTTTTACCATTTCATTATTTTTTTTAAAGCTTTTACAAAGCCTATGAATAGCTTATTTGTTGAGGATAATCTTACCGAATAGAATTCTAAGAAAATGTTTCTCGCTGAATGAAACTTGAATAAAATATATAATTTAAGTAGTCCCAATTCCACACGCCTTATCTAACGGCGAGGACAATAGAGCGATAATATAATAACACTTATTTGAGATCTAACCACCGCACACAATGGAGAACAAACCAACTGTAGGCACTCCTGTGAGCTGGGTGGAAACCGATAGACGATAATACACACTGAATAGGCCCCAAATGCCTCTTCTGTCTATAGAGCTTGTGTCTTGTCATTTCACAGTGGTCGAGCCCTCCACGCAGATAATGACGTATCTATAGTCAGATATCCTAGCTTAATTAGTAACTAGGCACTCAATCACGCTCCAGTTACCTATAATTATCGAATTGCACAACAAATTAAGTGTCTGACGCATCGCATTTCCTTTGGGACTGATTAAACAATAATTTGTGAGCTTGGTTCCACGTATTTCATAGAAAATTAACGGTGATTTTGAACACACGGAAATTTGACACTTTGACTGATTTTCACAATTTCGTGGAATATGTATCGCACGGGTGTGCTCTTTTGCTGCATTCTGTGGCGTAATAGCCAATATTGTTAATTGGATAAGCTCACAGTGACATCAAAATCGTTAGTTACACTTTACGTACTTATGCAAACGTGACGAATCGTTATGTAACTTTTGCTACTAAAATGAATGTACAATTTTGTTTTTGAGAGAAAATATAAGTTTTATACCTCTGTCGTATGGATGACAACACTCCGTATAGTTCCCAGTCACTAAATTATTCAACTGACAACAAATAAGCTACTAATTAGTCTTCGGATAGCCGTGGCCACCATTGAGCGGTAATTTTAGCAGAATTGTTTAAAAGTGTTCAGTAGTGGTAACAACATCAACAAAAACAATGTAACATTTATAAAAACTATGATATCTTATTTAGTAAAAATACTGAAAGATTAAATACAGAACTGAGTGAATTACGCGTCTATGCAATCAGGCAAATCCTTGGCTACGAATAACCCGCTCATACCTCCCCGAAAAAAAAACAACCCATTATTTTCCGCTACAAGCTATATGAGTCTATTTGACAAGTTAAAAAGTAAAAAACGCCACTCTCGCGAACACTGCACAAAGCAATGCCACTGGCACTTTTGACGTTTGACACTTCTTGTTACCGCCATCTTTTTTGGCGGAATTGGTTAATTGGTCAGCGTGCGAACTGTACCGTGTGGTTTCATCATACCTTCTCGTAATGTTTTAAAGGGATTTCTGTTCAAAGGTTCGAGATCAAGTAGAAAAGGGTTTCTGTTCTATAGTGTGATTAAAAAATAGTCGTCGAGTTATTAAAAGGCGTTTTCTTTGAGGGTAATATTTTTATGTTTTGCCGTGCATAATAAAATATACACAGAATCCCAGTCAGATGTCGTCTTGTCACGATGCTAACAGCCTGACACGGAGTTTTATAATCACAAAAGAATTTGTATACTATGTTGAAAGCCAATTAATTTGATGTATATATGCCAGTTTCAAATTGCTTTATGAAAATATCCCATCGGCTTAGTGATCGCAAGTACTTCTTAACTCAATTCCCTGATCATTGAAAGTTATAATTATATAACTCTTCATCTGCTCTAAAAAGGCAAATGTTATGACAATTATAAATACTTCGTGGTAAATTGCAAAACAGCAATGTTGGCAGCAGGCCCAACTTCTTGCAGGCTTTATTAATGCACTCCAAAATTAAACGGCAATATTATGCTTCCATTAGGTACTACTGAGACCTACATGTCAAGGAATACAAACGTGACCTGTATATTATCATTCGTAAGTTTAATAATACGGCATCAAGACAAATTGGACTTCTTACAAGCAATATTGGAACGTCTCCCTAAATTTCTATTAGCTTGGGAAGAACGAGTGAAATTTTGTTCGACACAAATTTACTGCAGTTCATAAGGAACCGAGAGAGCGATGCCTGTCATTACTCATGGGCGTGCCTCGAGAACATTCTTTACTTCTGTTGCCTGTTTTATGCCATATATGTACGTACCTAGTTTATATTCCATATGAGGTCAGCCTGACTGATAGCTGTTCTTGTTTACAAGGCCCACTGAAATAGGATGCCACATATCAACGTCTTCCAAAACTTAACCTGAAAAATCCTTCAATTAATTATGAAAATATTAAATGCAAGCTTTTCTTTTCAAGTGAAAATAATTTATTTTACAACTCGGAAAATGTCGCGATCGTAAATTGAATAAGGTCATTGTTGATTTTTATAACGAAATTCAAAGGTTTCCTTTTGATACGGTAAAAGTAACTATTGAACAGTAAAAATATTAAGGTCGCGCCTTCAGTTTGATAGTTCATTAACGAAATCATTTGAGTAAGGTTATTATATTATAAATTATTATATATTGACAAGTTATTTCAAGATGGTTTCATTCATTAAGCATATTCAGTAGTAGTCTAATCCAAAATAGACGCAAAAACATTAAAAAAACTAAATATTTTACTAAAATAGGCCTAATCGACGTTTGTTTGAAATAAATTAAACCAAACTTTCCTAAAACACATAGTGTATATTTGTAGGTATGTAGAATATATCCTGATCTCATCAGGACAGCCACCCACCAGTCATTAATTACATAACTCCAACGCGGACAAAAACTTGATAATTGCCTTCATTACCCTTTCGAGAACACTCGACCGGGAAACTAGCACATTAGCAACGCGTATGGGAACGTTTGTTTCATAAAATATTTCTCAACCGAATCACGGACAAAGTAAGCGATACGATTCTAGCGGGAACTCTATGAATAAAATTATCATTTTGCAGAATTGATTCTGGAACACAGTAAAATACTCGTTCTATACAGCCTGCTTATGAGTATCTATCCATTTGACTTCGGTATTATTTTATGCAATTGGTACACAGCTATCGTATGTATTGCGAATTGGACTGTATAATTAATTGTACAGCCCCGTTTGGTTAGGTAATCAGATGTGATATTATTCTACACGATTGTCCTTCTGTTTTGCATTTTGTTTTCTATTTATATGTTAATTTTTAATTGTTTTCTAACGTTATATGCACAAAATTAAATCAACAACGAGTCAAGACATCAATAACTGTATAATGTCTGAAAATACTTTTCTATTTTGGTTTTATTGGACAAATTCAAGATATTTTCAGAGTCCCCAAAATAACTCACTCCCAGTTAAAAATATCATCTGTCATTGGCATCAAAAGTTGACTACAATAAATTCTAACCTCAGAATCAAATAACATTTTCAATTTCACCGGATACGAGGCGTGTTGATCGACAAACAGTAGGATTGACTGAGTTTCGCCCGCCAACCGGGTAGGTACATTCGGCAGCTTGAAAATTGCCATCATATTTCAGTGTCAAACGTGCCGCGCCGAATAACTTCCTTAGGTATAACACTCAAAGTTTATGCGAGGAAATCAGTCACGGATGTAAACAACAAGTAAGTAAGTTAATAGTGATGCACACTTAAATCAATTGGCGTATTAAGTTATAATTACTCAAGATAACAGCTGGAGACGTGTTATTGTTGTAACTAATTAATTACTCACTTAGAATATAGGTTCTAACGATAGATAGATACTTTAATATTTAATAGACAAGTTAACTGTTATAATAGAATATTATGTTTGGCTTAATTACGATATACTACGAGCCATTGTTAAGGAATATTGGAAAAATGTTTGAAAATCTCCTGCTCCGTATCGCCCGTAGCAAAAAATAGAAGCCACAGCATGCAGACTCAATTTTCTTTCATCTTATTAATATGCAAACGAAGGACGACTTTTATTTATGAACAATTTTCAAGATAATAACATGTGTCGAGCTCGATAGCAGAAAGTTTTGGATAAAAGAATGACGATAATATTTTGTGAACATTCAATTTTCTGTCGATATGTAACTTGTCATGAATTTTTAAGAATCTCACAACGAAAAGTTATTCATTCGAAATGATAGTTTTATGATTTCAATATGTGATTGTATAAAATGTTTGTATATAGTGGGTTTAGTTTTAGATAGGATTTATCTTAGTCCCTTTCCTGTTTTCTGTATAATAGACTCAACAAGATATTTAACTTCTATAGTTTAAGTTATAAAAATGTAGTTTTGTAATATCGGATTACTTATCAATACTTAATTACAAAAAAACTTCTAGAAGTTGTGGTTTGAGTATTTCATCCCATCGTATCTAATTGTAGATATTTACTTAAGCTAGTTTTAGTATTTTTTTTACTAATTTAATTATAGTTGTGAATAGATTAATTTTATTTTATAATTTTACTGTCCTAATTAAAATTGTGCTATGTAAAGTGATGACCTGGAACACAGGTTTAAATAAACCTAGATCGGGCAGGTCGGTACCAAACGTTTGAATTCATCATTAACATTACTTGCAACAGTAAAATGTATTTTTTAGTTATAATTTACTTATTTGCACTAATTATATCTTTGTATGAGAAATTACCCTACTGCTCCTAAATGTACACTTTTGTAATACTTTTTTTTTTAAATAAATTATTATTTCCTTTATTTATTATTTAGTAGACTGTACTTTCACAGTTTTAAATATTTCATAATTTTTTTTTATAAAACTTTTAAAAGTATAAAAAATAGAAAAAAAAATATAAATTATTCTTATGTCTAGTGAAAGGCAGCAGTTCCATGAAATCGATTAATTTATCTCCAAGAAACTCTCTAAAGGCAGCTGATAAAAGGATTTTCATCCCAGCTCTCTCAAACGGCTGGCTAGACAAAGCAGTACAGTATCATTACACAGCTGGGTCTAGGTCAGGCCTGTCCAACATACGGCCCCCGGGGCACCTACCGGCCCGCATAGGTCTTTCATCCGGCCCGCGAGCAATTTATAATTTTATAAGACATCAATCAAATCAAATAACCAACTCGAGACGTCTGTGTGATATCAGACACCGGATAATTTGTTGCATCCACTTCCATTCTCTTCTTTATCAGTCTTTTTTATGTTCTTTTATACATATTTTTTTGATTTAAATATTTTTTTTATTTCCCGCCAGTCTGCGAGTGCTGTGCGAACTATAAGTGACGAATTCACTATACCTAAAATTGTTTATGTTTATGTATGTTTTAGTGAGTAGTTGGAGTGCCATATAAATACATAAATCAATCATTAAATATTGCGGGAACATTGTTTTAAACAATGTCCCTAAGTCAGTTATTCCAGTGTCATATTTACCTACTCTCACCTACCTGCGAATGCACACCGGATCATCGCAGTCTAATTCGGCGAAGCTGGTTTTATTTAAATTTAGAAATCACTTTGTATTTCTTTCGGCCCAAGGAGGGCCAAGTTTAGATTTTTTGCTGCAGCCAGTTACAAAAAATCTAAACTTGGCCCTCCATAAAATTATGTTGGGCACCCCTGGTCTAGATAGATCTTGTGCCTTGAAGAGAATATTATGCTATCGGACGAGGATGACGCCTCTTTGTGGCGGTAACGTTTGGAACACTGCGGAGTTCCTGACTAAAGGCTTACTAAGTCAAGCTAGAACATTCGAGCACTGGGAATTATGTTTTAGAAATGACTATTTCGTCAAACGTAGGCAACTACCTAACCTACTGCAAAATGGATATGAATATTTAGAAGATCAAAACTGTATTGTATGCAGTTTAGTTCTTCTGGTAGGTTATACCTACAAAACACTAATATTATAATCCTTCCTACTAATATTAAAAATGCGAAAGTTTGTGAAGATGTGTTGATGTCTGTATGTTTTTTTACTCTTTCACGCAAAACCTACTGACCGGATTTGGATTAAATCAGGTACGCAGATAGTTTATAACCTGTATTAACACGTAGGTTACTTTTTATCCCGGTAGTACGATCCCGTGGGACAATTTTCGAACTCCACGCGGGCGAATCCGCGGGCTTAAGCTAGTGTTTGAATAAACACCTTAAACGTGACAATATCTAAACGTGAGAAACAAAAAAGCATACGATTTAATGGTTTTTTTTTTCAAACTAATATTTCAATTACATACATACACAAACTGCGGTCGTGGTCCCAAAAAAAATTAATAAAAATTATGCTGTTCAGTTTCGCTAGCTAATTTAGTCTGACGTTGTGTAAAGAGTTTATTACACCATAAGATCCTCAGACATGTTGTGAAAGGCGATATTTTAGCAGACTGTCACTGCTAAGTAGTGCCGCGGATCTTGAAAACGTTATATACGATGTCTGTTTGTGACTTCAAGTGGAACCGTTCCCTTGCAATAATCGTACGTAACTGCTACCATAATAGGTTTTTTTTATTGTTATGGCATTCTTCAGTCCGGCACATAGTGCTTCATTGAAGAAACTGAACGTAAACCTAAAATATATCTTCTATCTTGAGCGTACCTATACAAAAATAATTATGTATGAAAACAGTCGATTTAAGTATGCTAGCGTGAAGACGCCTGCAAACTTTTGATTGCCCATTCATTGGATGGAACTTAAAGCCCTAAGTTTTGAATTAATATAATCGATAACAGTAAGAAAGAAAATTTTAAAGAATATGGAATAATGACAAGCATGCATTAAGCTGAAAAAACGTCAGAAACTATTTAATTTAAACTGTAAATAACGTTATTTTGTTTATAAAATGTTGACAAAACTACCCCACCACAAAATGGCCCGTTTAGCTAATAGTGTATAAATTAAAAGTGGGACATTAACAGTTACTATACAAATACTTAAAGTATTCTCGGTAAAGTAGTTTAAATGCTCCTGCAAATTAGTCATGGTGCGACGGAGCGGCATCTCCCGCCTACTCGACCCGCCATTGCAACGAGCACTTTTTTTATTTAATTTACATGATTACTAAAACTCTTGAATATTTATTAAATAATTTATTTGTGATATTATTGTGGAAATCTCTTTAATTGGTTTATGCATGGCTATGGGACTTTAGGAAGATTATTTTAATTAATTAACCTATTTTTGCCCACCGCTGGGCGAAACACTGTCCATACTTTTTCAATTTTCTTTATGTTTTGCCTTCATCGGCCGGTAGGAAAAAACCGGTTTATTATTTATCATAACATCACATCACGTATGTAATCAACGAAGAGTTAGACAAAGGTGTACCTAATAGTACACACACTTTTCGCCAGTTATGTTTAAGTCCCATGTAATAGGGGGCGAGACTATTGTCATCAACAGACTCCGTGGCTGCTACTGAGAAATTCCTGATGGAAAAATCCAATGACACTTTGCACGACCCGGGAATCGAACCCAGAACCATTTATCATTTCTCATCATATTCTACGAAAAGAAAGGTCTTAAGGTTTTATAAGGACGGGACATTAAGGAGAATGAAACATCTCAGATGCCGAGTAAACACTGAGTATATTTGGTGTATTGATAGGTCTTATATGTACTCATACAGGTAGAATATAATATACTTATCTACTACATCACACCTCCCATGGTATTAAAAAAAAAAGAAAAACCTAAAGTTTTTTTTTTTTTTTTTTTTGGGTTACAGACTTATTACAGTATTCTAGACATTTCTAAGATTATACATTTTTATAATTATATTGTAGTACATAGTGCTTAATCATATTAAACTAATTCTTCTCAACTAATCTTATCAATTCATTCATGAGAGTATAAGTTTTACAATAACATAGGCTGTAATACGAGTTAGTACCTACCTACTAATAACTATCCAGTGTAACTTAAGTGCATGCACGTTGTTGTGTTAATCAATTTATTTTACTATAGTTGTTTCTATTTACTTAGGTAGGTATGTTATAATCATTCATGATACAACTTCGTTCGATTTTTATGAATTATATCGGGTTTCCCATTTATATTCACCTCAACGTTAGGCGACATGTCTTGAATGACCTTGTATGGTCCCGTGTAAAGGTTTGTGAGTTTATTACCAGTTTCACTTTTAATCAATATACTATCGCCCTCTTTATACTTTGTGGGCCTTATGTGTTCATCATATTTAATTTTCCTTTCCAATTTACTTTTGATTAAATTTCTTCGTGCTTCTGATAGCGAGACCTGTAACCGATATTTGAGCTCTAGAGGATAATTGTCATAATTATATAAGGGTTCTATAGTTTTGGCAAGGTTGCTTGGCAAATTGCATGTTTTTCCAAAAACTAGTTCGAATGGCGTGAATTTAGTCGACGTATGAACTGTTGTGTTGTATGCGAAACACCAGAATGGTAGCCAACTACTCCATGATTCTGGTTTTTCTTCTACATGTATTCTTAAAAAATGCCCTAAATTCTTGTGGGTATTCTCCAGCGCCCCAATACTTTGATGGTGATATGCTGTTGAATTTAATTTTGTAATATTCAGAAGTTTGCATACCTCCTTAAACGTCTCCGACATAAACTCGGCGCCTCGGTCAGTAGCTACTTCCCGCGGGACACCGTATTGTAGAATAAAGTTGTTGACAAAAACACGTGCGGTTTCTGTTGATGTTTTAGTTGCTAGCGGAAAAGCACATACATATTTTGACAGTTCGCATTGAAGTGTTAAAATATAATTATAATTATAGTGGTCCCTATCTAGTGGACCCACTAAGTCCAAATAAATTTTCTCAAATGCAGAATGAGCCGTAGTGGTAATCACCATAGGTTCTTTTACAGTAACCGTATACTTCTGCTTTTGACACTTTGGGCATTTTTCCACAAAATGAATAACGTCTTTTTCTAATCCCGGCCAGAAATAATACTTTTTGATGTTATTTAGCATGCGTCTAATGCCCGCGTGACCGCTTGTGGGCAAAAGATGGAAGTCATTCAGTATGACTCTTCTGTCATCCTTATTTTCAACTCTCTCTACTTCCTTTAAAACAGTAACATTAGGCCCCTTCCAATTAGGGGTGTTTTTAATCTCATTTGTGAATTTTTCTACAAATATTGTGTTATTCTTATTTTTCATGAAATAGATTTGATTTATATTTATTTGGTCACAAAACTTACACATCTCTCTCACAAATGCGGCTGGCGTCAATTGCGATTGAGCAGATGGATTTATAAATAGCGTCAATTGTTTACTGTCATATAGAAATATTTCATTCGCAAAGCTTATGCTGGCCTGTTTTCGTAACGTAGCTAAATACTTCTTGTCTATAAACCTTAGTTCAACTGAATTTCTTGGTTTAACATTGGACTCTACTAATTTCGGCTGACTTGGCAAATTGTCCTTCTCCATGTCTTTTTCACTAACAGTAATATTGGTCCCTAATTTTTTATATTGTGCACGTGTCATAACACATGCATATTCGCTCATTTCTTTTAATTCTTGTGAGGTCATCGTAACGCGAGATAGCGCGTCTGCGGCCACATTCTCTTTACCTTTTATGTATTCAATGCAATAGTCATACTCCTCTAGGCTTAATCTAAACTTAAGTAGCCTACTCGAGGGATCTTTCTGACTGAACAAATATATCAACGGTTTATGATCAGTAATTATTTTGAAAGTACGCCCATATAAATATGGTCTATAATGTTTTACACCCCATACGATAGCTAAGAGTTCTTTTTCGATTGTTGGATAATTCCGTTCGGCTTTGTTCAGGCTTCTACTGGCGTAAGCAACTGGACGGCCGTCGGCATTTGATAAAATTGCTCCTACCGCGCAACCTGATGCATCAGTCTGTACGATAAACTGATTAGTGTTCGAGAAGTCAGGATATTGTAGGACGGGGTGTGTTGTCATGCATTTCTTAAGGGCTTCGAACGATTTCTGACAATTATCATCCCAAGTGAATGCTTTATTTTTCCTACATAATAAGTTCAAACTATACGCTATTTCAGCAAATTTGGGTATGAATTTTCTATAATAATTCGCCAGTGCCACAAAACGTTTGACTTCTCCTGAGTTTTGAGGCACGGGATAATTCTGCACTGCTTTTATTTTTTCCGGATCGGGAAGTACCCCGTTGTCTGTTACAACGTGGCCCAAATAAAGTAACTCTTTTTTTAGGAAATCGCACTTTGAAGGATTTAATTTTAAATTTACTTTACGGAGTCTTTCTAAAACTTCGATTAAATTTTTGTTGTGTTCCGTTAGATTTCGGCCTAATACGATAAGATCGTCTTGATAACATAAACATTTCTCGTAACAAAGACCAGCCATGGCCATGGTCATCATTCGTGAAAACGAGCTTGGGCTGGTCTTTAGTCCCATGGGCATTCTAGTCATTTGAAACTGTCCCGAACAAAAAGCTGTATATTTTCTACTCGCTGGGTCAAGGTCAACATTGTGAAAACCCTGATTTAGGTCTAAATGTGTAAAATACATACAGCCAGACAAGGAATCTAATATTTCGCTTATGTTTGGTAGTGGGAATTTGTCATCCTGTATACTATTGTTTAATTTACGATAATCTATTACAAGGCGCCATTTTTTCAACCCATTTGAATCCGACCTTTTAGGCACCAAGAGAACAGGGCTCGACCACTCACTGTTGCATGGTTCTATAATGCCTTGTTCAAGCATGTTATCTATTTGTTCTTTTATTTCTTTTTTTTTTTGAGAATGTGGAAGTCTATACGGTTTTGAATACAACGGTACAATGTTTGGTTTTAAGGCTATCGAATGTTTGTATATTTGTGTCGTTGTTAATTTGTCCCCTTCAAGGTAAAAAATGTCATTGTACTTGGCACATATAGTTTTAATACTTTGTTCTTCCTCCGAGCTCAAATGCTCTAAATTTAGTAATTTGAAAAGCACCTTTACTCTTTCCGCGTTCTGAACGGGCTTTTCGAATGTACAAATATTATAATCCTTTGCTAAGAGTATCGTAGGTTTTAGATCTTTTAAATATACATCAGTTTCGGTGGTATTTAAAACTCGCACTGGTATTCTCCCGTTTATCGGCGTTCCTAGTGTACTTGCTAAATACAATCCTTCTTTTATCTCGGATGCGCAAACAACACACTCCTGTGAGATGTCTGTTTTAATATAATGAAGTGATTCTGATCTCGCGGGTATTGTTAATGTGTTTTGCTCTTGATGTATTGGTAAATTTATTTTAATATTTTTGTTCCACAGTTGTACAGTATTGTTAGCAAAATTCAATACCGATTTATATTTATGCATAAAGTCTTGGCCCAATATGCCACTTGCCTTACATGGCAATGATTCGAATACGAAGAATTTATTATTTAGAATCTGATCACCTATATATAAATTAAGATAAACATATCCGACGGCCTGTGCTTTGCCACCGATACCATTAACAACAACCTTCCCGTTTTGGATTGGAATGTTTAGTTTGAGTACATGTACCCTTTTTATGGCTGAAATCGATGCACCGGTATCAATTAGCCACGAGTGCGAATAACCATTTTTATCCAAGTTTAATTTAATATGACATATGCTATTACATGACATTATTATATTGTTATTCACGAAAAAACTTGTCAGGTATTTCGGAATCTTCTGACTGTGTCTGATTTTCTCGCGAATCCGAGTCTGCCAAAATATGCATTTGCTGTTGCTGCAATTGAGAATTCTTTGTATGATTATAAAATGTTCTACCTCTGGTTCCTCGAGATGATTTAAACGCTCGATCACGCCCTCTGCCTTGTTCACCTCCCGAGCTGTTATCTTGGCGAGGTGATTCTTCCTGAGACTGCGCTCGTACTTGTCCTCGTCCAGATGACTCACCTCTGAAATTCCTGTACTGACCTCTGTAATTCCTGTATTGATACGAGTTATTACGGCGCATAGTCAAGATATCAGCTGACGTCGACGGGGATGAAACCTCTTCGTCTATAGCTGCTTGAACTGCCTCGCTCAAACATGTAAAATTTCTTGCCGCTATTATGGTGCTCAGCCGACGATTTCTCAACCCGTCAGCAAAGCTTTTTATGGCCTGTTTTTCATTTAATGGTCTTAACACACTATAGCTGGCCTCATTCCCTTCGGATTGAGTAATCGTCAGGTTTACAAACAAATCTGTAATTTGCTTTCCGAACTCGTTTAAGGAAAGCTCATTTTGCCTAAGGTTAAGTAATTTGTGCTGCAAAGCCGTTGCTGACTTTTTAGGCAGCAATTGCGATTTAATCGCCTTAATCAGACTATCCACACTATCATATTTATTGCTAAGCTTCAGCTTAGCCGCCTGCGAAAGACGACTTTTTAAAACAAAATTTATTAGTTTAGTTTGACCATCTTGATCGAGTTCTGATTGATAATATTCTATTCCGTCAATAAGTTGCTTTATACTTGTCTCGTCATCTGTTGAAACTGGTAATAGGCTCAAAGCAATTTTTAATTCGAATTTAGACATATTTTCTACTTTATTAGGGCTCTTCTCTGTAGATGGATTATTACATAAGTCTAATATATTCTCATATAAACTAAAGAAAGATGTTACTATTTTTTCTATTTTTAGACATTCGTCTTCCTTTAAGCTTGATCTTAATTGTTCTATTCTTTCCAAATCGGTGTTAAAGAGACTTACTATATTATCTGCTTCTTTTATTTTTCTCAATACAACTTCACCCTGTCGTCTACTTGACCCGATTTTTACTAAATACGTTCTTATCTTGTTTAGCTCACTATTTAAGTGGAATAAATGTTCATACATTACTGTTCATTACAGCGAATAGTAGGATTATTACAATAACCATTGGTAGACACTTATACACGCACACCCGAATTCACTTACACGCACTGACACTTTGCACTTTCTATTTTTCCGGAATGTCCTTGTTGTTGTCGCCAGACCGGTAGTTGCACCCCTCACATGCAACTTTTGGATCTCGATAATTCTTGGTTCGATTAGATGATCGCCGCAAAATATGTCTTGTCAATTGCTCCCTCATCCAAGACTGATGGCACTTTTTGTACAGCCTATATATCATATAGGCAACTCCAAGAAGTAAAAGCGTACATATGATCATAACCACAATGCTTATTGTGGATAAATGATATTTGAGCTCCTCTATCGTAGCTGAATTGTGGCTTCCAAAGGCACTGTTCTGGTTTACGAAAACCTCTTCATTTTTCACTTTTGACTGACACATGATGATTTTCTTTCAATGGGCTTTCAACTCGATGATACTCCCTCAGAGAACAATTTAGATTAAATGCGCACATGATTGACTAATGCTCGCTCAAGTGGCAGGGTCGCCATATAAGGACGGGACATTAAGGAGAATGAAACATCTCAGATGCCGAGTAAACACTGAGTATATTTGGTGTATTGATAGGTCTTATATGTACTCATACAGGTAGAATATAATATACTTATCTACTACATCACAGTTTGCCGAGTGTACCATTCTAAAAGTTTCCGTGTATTCTGCGTGTACTATAAACGCGGATAAACATTTAGATAGATCAATAAACATTGAGGTTAAATTATGAAAAAACTCACCCAAATAAAATCGCAAAAACCATCTTAAGATACTTAGATGTAAACTACTGCCCCGCGTTGGTTTTTTAAGTAAAGGTAAATGTATTTACATATTTACAAGGGATAAACTATGGGTCTGTACTTTCCTAAGTGGATCAAATTTGGAATAAATGTTTCTACTTACGGGGCCCCGGTGTAAAGCCTTTGGGGTCTGGAAACAAAATCGGAGGTTTAAGGCGAAAGGAAGGGAATGGATGAAATTATAAGTACCAACCATTGTTGATATGCTATTAAGGGTAGGTTACGGTGTTATCGTGCTCAAAATACGCGCTTTGGACTTAGAGTTGCGGACACCAACCCGTTCTATAATACAAGGGTTGGTTATTCTCTTGCTGCCTCACATCTCTTGGACTGCCTCCTTGGTCTAGTGGTCGCAATCGCGACTGCTGAGCATGAGGTTCTGGGTTCAATTCCCGGGTAAGGCAATTGTTTTTGGGTTTTTCCATCAG
The DNA here is from genome assembly GCA_905163415.1 of Noctua fimbriata. Classification (NCBI taxonomy): domain Eukaryota; kingdom Metazoa; phylum Arthropoda; class Insecta; order Lepidoptera; family Noctuidae; genus Noctua; species Noctua fimbriata. The sequence continues at coordinate 10,029,674 of LR990932.1, forward strand.
ATTTGTGCCCAATCGATGGCTTGCCCCCTACTGAATGGGACTTAAAACATAACTGGCGAAAACCTTCGGGGATTACAGGCGTGATTTTATGTATGTATGTACGCGCGTTTGTCTCTTGTTTTAAACATTTTATTCAGTACATCAATGAAGTTAGTATTTCGACTCACTTGACCAAAGTTTTTGTAGTTATATTATTGCTAGCTTTGATAAGTCCCTCTTTGCAAGTTAATGCACAAGAGCCATTGTGTGTAATGATGGCTAAGCAATACACAGACAGACTGCCTAAACTATGTATATTGGTCAAAAGTAGCTACAAATTTCTAACTTCAAATTAATATTGCTTCAGACAGACTTGACCTTAACTTCGAAATAAAATAAAGGGTTCGCTAACGTATTTAAACGGATAAGACTGACGTTTAAGAGTTAAATCAGGCGAATATTAGAGAAAATTCGGGTCTTACGTCAGTTGGGTCCTTACACAAACGCTGGAATATTCTTTAGCAAAAAGCCGCTACTAGAAATAACTTACATTATTTGAGTCTAGGCAAAATCCCTTTAAATATTTCCTTTGAAATCAAAAGTAGAACAAAGACAGCCTGTATATTTATGTCAGTGCTTTCATAAATCTGACTATGATAAACGGCGGCCTACTACAATTTATTTACTAGACTGAAAAGTTGTGTGTTTTTATGAAAATTTTGTTTATTTTTACCAACATTTGTCTAGTCAAACTATAAGCAAAAAATAGAAACTCCGTGTTTTTAACAAAAACAGGATAAAATCCACGAAATTACAACACATGATGATATCAAAAAATTAAAAAAAAGATTCATTTTTCTTAGTTATAAGTATTCAACTTGATTCAATTGAACACGGTTTTAGAAACATGCCACTATTCAATATAAAATATTCAATATATATTCAACTTTAACATGTAACTGAAAGTTACATGTTAAAGTTTAATTTATATCCATTTGAAAAACTGATGAAAAACCAATTTCATACAAGAGCATTTTTACAGAGTTGAATTTCAATATGGCTTCGAAATTGACACTTGACGTGTGTTATTAAATAAATTTGATTATCACGTATCTATCAATCTAGATATTTTTCAACTTCGATAGGGAAAACTTGATATGGAATACATGTGAAACCTATTCTTTCATAAATGATTTATGAATAAACTGCGACTAAACCGTTTGCCATCTGATATCATCGTAAAATACGCCCTTAACCAGATTTTAGGATGTCTTAAAATGAACAACGGCAGTACTTTAATCCCTGAGGCTTACGATACCTGCTCATAATTTATACTCGCGAAAGGAGGTACTTTATTTCACTCACACCTACGTTCTATTCTTGAAATCACCTGTACATTATTTTAGTACTTGTTCACGATATTGCATCTGGCCCTAGCACAAGCGCGCGATGTAAATAGCGCGATTTTAAAATTTAAAATACTCGTTTCACGTATAGTTTTTTCATAATTTTAAGAATGTATTCATATCTACGGATGTTACTGAGTGTACTTGTGCAAACAATTAAACTAAAATGCTATGGGATAATTGGATTTTAATTTAAAAATCAATGTATATACGTTACGCTTACATCGCGCGCTCGTGCTAGGACCTCTATACATTATTTTAGCACTTGTTCCCTTTATTGCATCTAGTATCACTCACGATTTGTAATAAAATCTAAGTAAGATGATATCGTAAAGCTTATGAGGTTGCTGTAGGACGCAATATATCCGTACTCGACGTCCTTTGCCGTACGTCTAGTACTCGAATAGAAAGACAAAATTATATTATTATTAAAAGCTTCTTCGTAAGCTAGAAGGCCTTATAAGATGTTTCACGAGGCGCATAATACAAAAGGCAAGAGGGCTTGTGTAATAGAATCTGGGTTTTATAAACATACCCGTGCAAAAGCTACTCAACTACTTATGTAGGTAGGTATAGTGGGAAAGGGTACTATTTCAATTATCGTGTTAGAAGATCGTAGAGAAATAAAGAAGGGAAATAAAATACTTGCCCCTAATATGATCCATAAAATTAAAAATAAAGTACTCAAAGAAACATGATTTTAGCTCTTCTACACCTGAAGGAGAAAAAAGATTAAAGCCACTTATTCCTCAACAGCGTCTTCTTGTTTTCTGAGAACTCCTTCTCCAAATAAATAACTTTTATGAAACTATTTCTTCAAAAATACTGAAGAACTGCTTGCTGTGACTATGTTTACGGACTGATAAGAATTATAATGATGATTATACGACGTTACAACCCTCCGCCTACACTTCCACAACAGTATTAATTTTATGTTCTCTCTATATACCCACTTATCCAGTCGTTTCCATTAGCGCTAGCGTTCAACCTAGATTTTAATTATAGGCTATTCTGGAATATAAATGGCTAATTGGGATCTGAGAAACCACTCATATCGTATTTCATGGCCTTTCCAACAAACTGTGAAGGACCATTGGAGCCGCAACTATGCCAAATGTAGTCGGAATTTCCAAGCCAAATATTTACTGGAAACAATTTTTTTGTAAAAGTCAGTGTAATCATTTACTTTGATGAAATAAGTAAAGTAAAAGTACAGCGGAATGGTTGTTCTCGTAACGGGTTTTTACAATTACTAGCAAATTCTTTGACACTCGAGTGTACCCGTCACTTTGTTCCTGAATAAGCTCTCTTAGTTCCTGTGGAGTGTTAGCCATTTTACACAAAACAGGTTTCAAACAACGATGCCCCTTTTGTTCCGTAACAATGAAAATACTTGAATGTAAACTGAGAGTCTTATCACGGTACCCTTATTTGTTTCTCAAATCACTGTTGTTGACTGTACATGGTGTTTTCTCTTGTTCGTCCACTTTTTGATGACGTCCGATCGCGAAATTGTCTGAGATTGTTCTACAAATTGTCTTGCTTGTTACAAACTTGAATATTCTCCTTTGAGCGCACCGTGTATTTCAATCCAGGGCGCCAGTAATGGGACTACGCTTTGTTTTCAAGTAAAATAGACTAGAATATGAATATTATACGGCATTACAAATTTCAAAGTTGGTATTAGACCTTTTCATTAAACATATTTTTCATTTTGGTCGTGTAGGTAATGTATCTAGGAATTGTGGGTTGAGTTAATATTAAACTTCGAATACAATAATAATATGATACGCCTGGTAGAAGTTTCAAATTTAGGCAATAGATTTCTTGTGTGCCGTAGGCATCTGACAGTTTTTATGAAAAATCTAATTGCTTAGGTTAAAAACTTAGAACAAAAATCTTGGTAAATAATTAAAATCAAATCAACCCTGTAAAGAGGCTGTAGGGTGTGTTGGTGTACAAAATCATCCACGCTGACAAATTCCCTGGCAAAGAGCTAGTTAACAATATTTCTCATAATGATTTAATTATTACCCATCAGACACACAAACTCCTTCCACTCACCTTTAATCTAAACCCCTTATCAAATCGCCCCTTAATCAAAACATCGACGACACTTATGACTTAAGAGGCACCTTTGACTCCTACATAACGTTTCTCGGGTTTGACGCCAGGGGCGCTATCGTCGCCATGGATAAGTGAAAGCACCCATCGCGCCATTGAAGACCCGCTTACACGAACACCCTTATCACAAACGTATCGGAAACGAGTTTTATATTAGCCTATTTTCCGTAGGCTTGCTGTGTACCCCTGTTTTGTTAAGTGGCTCTATGTTGACAATGTTGTTGAATGCATATTCATTCCGTTTTTTTTCTGTAAAAATAAATGTTCTATTACATTTTTGCAGGGATCTTTTTCTGGAATTTTAAGTCTCAACCCCAGGCCAAAAGAGGAGCTCGTGGCCGAATAATGTCTGCTTGGATCGATCGCCAGGTTAAGCCGCTTGCCTAGGTTGGTCATACCGAGTTTCCTCCGTGCCTCGAAAAGCACGTTAAGCCGTTGGTCCCGGCTGTCATTTGTAGATCTTTGACAGTTTTTACAGGTAGGCAGTAGCCCGAAAATCTGACAAACGGTCTTACCAAGGGGTATCGTTTTTCCCAGCACTAACTGGGTTGTGGAGGTCAGATAGGTAGTCGGTCCAAGTAAAATACAGGTATTTAGCTGAATCTAGTAAGACTGGAAGCCGACCCCAACATAGGGGCTGGGAAAAGGCTAGTGATGAAACCCAGATCAAAATTTTACGGGTTCCATATTTGCTGTAGAACATTCCAAGACGCTGACCACCACGAATCGTTTAGTGCTTTGTTATGGTTAGGTTATAAAGTAACTGACCGTAAGTTATAGCATGAAATAAATTGAAACAAAATGGCGTTCTCTCGCTTTCAACTGGCCCCAATGAAAATCAATAAAACGTATAAGCCCCTTTACCATACTGTACCACTGCCAATATCGGAATTCAATTGAGTCCGAACGCTACAGGCCTTAAACTTGCCGTTGTCAAGTCATAACGGTCTTAATGCCCTAGTGCCCGAACTACTGTCAAACAATTGTCGAGCTATTGACGTGTTTCTACTTTGATGAATTGGAAAAAGATTTTTATTTTAAAGTGGTGACCCGACCCGTCCGTGTCTCGCTCACTTACTATGGCAACATATCGAAACATCGAGATTTCTTAGTTGTATAACTTAATATGTGTTTATTTTATAATTGTATGTAATAAACACGTATTTTTCATTTCAACTTAATATCATGCCTGTGATCTCCGAAGGGTTAATAGAGGTACAATATCTAAGATTACATCGACTTTTCGCCAGTTATGTTTAAGTTCCATTTAATAGAGGGCGAGCCTATTGCCATCAACCGGGCACAAATCTTGACTCCATGGCTGCTACTGAGAAATTCATAATGGAAAAACCCAATAACACTTTGGCTGAATTTTTTTTTTTTTGTTTTTCTTAGGATGGAAAATATGACCCCATGACCTCCCCCGCTCTGGGCGGAGCGGAAGGGAGTGTCAGACTTGCACTGACTAAAACCCATCCATGTTCCTTATTTTCCCTTTGTGTTCCAGGGCCGCGGTATCTCTTTCGAACAGTCCCGCAGCCCTGGCAGGTATCGGCCCATGCGGACCCGTACGTGGTTGCTGACATCTCTTTGAAGCGCGCGTGGAACACGAACGCGCCGTCGACACGGCCTGTCGTCATAAGACGGCCGGACGGCGAGCTAGCCCATAACTCGCGGTCCACAGGCCCACTTTGGCTGACCTGGAAATCGAAACCAGGACCGCATGCCCAGCATTCGCGCGTCATTTTATTCGACTTATTTTATAAGTTAAGTAAATTTGATCGCGAGTTCAATGTTCAAACTCGAAGCATTTACTCGTATATACATATATCATATCAGTCAAGGATTTGGTCAGTCAGAATAAACATAAAAAATTAAATTTAGAATTTAAAAACATTTGAAAATCGTCGTTTCATCGCGAAGAAACTAGCTCTCAAATAAAAAAAACTAAGGTGCCAGAGACAGACACACACGTATACACATTGCGGTCAAACTTATAACACTCCTCTTTTTGCGTCGGGGGTTAAAAATAAAGAAGCTAGATTCGTGCGAGCGACTGCCTATTTATTATACACCATCTCAACTGACTCGCTCTCCTCATTTACCTACTTTCAAAAGATTATCACAGAAGCCTTTAGACCACTCCGTTTATTGAAATACAAATAATAATAACAACCTTTAACAGATATAAAAGCAGGGTATTTATAAAACGCTATTGTAATGCGAACACAATAGGAACGAGTTAGTTTTTAAATTAATGTTCAAGCTTTTATTCAAACATAATAGATATTGAGCTCTTTTGTGGTTTAATGTAAATAGCAGTACGTGTTTGTAGTAAAAGGTTAAATATAAAATTACTAGCTTATGGCCGCGGCTTCGCTCGCGTGGAGTTCGATAATTGTCCCACGGGATCTTACTACCGGGATAAAAAGTATCCTATGTGTTAATCAAGGTTATAAACTATCTGTGTGCTGAATTTAATCCAAATACGTTCAGCAGTTTTTGCGTGAAAGAGTAACAAACATACACCAATCCTCACCAACTTTCGCATTTATAAGTAGGATAGTATAGTAAGATTCTTCAAAAAACGGGTGGTAAGATTTACCACAATCATTCTTTATATTTACTGCCAAGCAGTACCTAAGCTATACTGTCGGGTGGTCGTGGGAAATAAGACTGTTCAACAATCTTTGACCTTTTGATGACAGACAAATGAAAAGCAATGCTAGAACTAATTTTGTCGGATGTGGTCCACGAGGTACAGCATCTAAAAAGATAGAAGTAACAACTGAAAACCAGATGGGCTGTCTGCCAATTCCGTCAATTACTCAACTAGAAAAATACATAGCAGTCATGATCAACTGCAAAATTCTTTCCCAAACACGTCGAACATTTTCTTATTCGCAGTAACAGACGGACAATAACGTTAGGAACTTGGCAAGTATATGTAAAATTAATGAAAACAAGAGGTAAAACGCTTCCAGATACGTATTAGCTGTACCTGTTCCTGTGGCACGCTGCCAAATCACGCTATTGAATATGCTCTTACTTTTATAAGAACTTTAGTCGATCTCTAAAAAGGAATATGTAAAATTATTAGGGTTGGGTCTTCGTAAAAAGGCGATCGCACCTCTTAAGGACATCCGTTACTGAGTGACGGCTTATTTTCTATAGGAGCTCGTGGTCAGGGTATTATGTAAAGCTTGTGCCACAATACAGGTAAAGTATGCACTCGGTGTTATCGAATAATGTGGGAGCGAACACGTCAATGGCAGGCGATTGACCAGGATCGCATGTTTAAGGCGATAGTGAAAATTTGCTGCAGAATTCTGTGGCTTAGAGGAAATTCCTTTCTTAAGATTGGAACCTTGGTTTAACAGCTGGGTATAAATAGATCACTCATTTCATTCTTTCTGAGAAAGTTGCAAAACGTAAGGGATTATGTGATGTAGCAGCAACGTATTTGGTTATGTTTTGAGTTATATGGCAATTTTCTAAAAGTTCTCATGCACGAAAGTATGAATGAGTCTAATTGTCTTTAGACAATTAAATCATTCTAATCGAACTGGTAACAAGGGAAAACAAAACTGTTAATAACAGGCATACAATTTTATATCATCCCTTTTATCTTTACCATCAAAACCTTTGTATCAAAATTGTCACTTTCTAGAAGAAAAAAAACTTTAAAGGTAATAATTTCCTTCCCCTGCAAATTCACACAACGTTTACACAATTTTCTACAGACATACAAGTACAAGGGTAGGGTACAAGTGCCCTAAGATTCTGATAGTGAACTTTAAAGTTACATAATCTGGTTCTCGGTGTGGGAGTCTTATGTTGCCTTACACGTCGAGACCATAAATGCGAATAAAAAGTATATTTGGAGTATAAACATAGTACATTGCGTCCTGAATGTCAAGTGACGAGAGTGTGGCTCACATTCATAATGCCTTCGGTCTGCTGTGGAATGTAGATTAGGGATCTCGTATGCTTACATAACTGTCGTGGAGTCTGCGCAACACTGACTGACTAGTAGACTGTTATAACAAATGCCTGTAGAACATTTTATACACAACATTATTTTAATTATATGTGAAACCTGAATATAGTTTGTTCAGAATAAGTAACTGAATCGATTCTAATAATTTTTAAACCATGTTAAGTAAAAAAGGCGACACCTATCGCAATCATTTAGGTACCTATTGCCAAATTATTATTATCAATGAGCTCAAGATGACGCAGGAGGCGCGCGCGCGGCATCGCCACGTGGTGACCACTTTTTTGTGCGGACAACCAGGTAACAGAATAAGCTTATAACTTTGTCATTTTTCATGATTCAGTTTTGAAATTTTGTACATGGATTCTTTACATAAAAATACTAGACACGTGTTTCAGGTTCCGCATATACTAAAACTAATGTTGTATAAACATACATACATGAAGTCACGCCTTTTACCCAAGAGGGCAGGTAGAAACCACAGAACAACACCTGCTACGATTCTTACATACGCCTTTTGCTTCTTCCAATGTTCCTGCAACTGGTCATACCCGGTTTGTAGTACGAGTTTTTCTGAAGAACATCACTATCTCCTGACCTCTCGGAACAGCATCACCAGTTCTGTATAACCACTTTAGTTATTGAATAGTACACCATCAAACTAAGGTTGAAACAGTAAAGTAAACAATGAGTGCTCGTTATTTCCATGTTCAATGTGAGTTCTCCCTGTTGATTATAAACTTTCACACACACCTCAGTTGGAATTACCAGAGGGCCTCGATAAACAAGTCGCTTTGAAAACCTTTCGTATTTCTAATTCTGACAGGATTGTCTGATGTTTTTCGGTGGCTTCTTTCAGACCAATTTATTTTTAGGGTACCGTTGCCAAATGGCAAAAAACGGAACCGTTATAGAAACGGTTCTATCTGTTTGTTGGTCTGTATGCAGCCATTTTACTCCGGGACTGTCGGTACCAAACAGTTGAAATTTGGAGGCCACTTGTCTTCTATCAACCGCTACACAAAAATAGTGTGAAATTACGAATTAAAAAAATAGAGGTGACTCTCCATACACGTAACAGAATACAACCTAGTTAGTATAGTTGTAGTGTGGTTAGTTATATATAACTGAGTGGGGTTTTTATCGACAGCTACGTAAGCGGGTTTGTAGAACATAAGAATAACATTCGACGAAAATTGGTTTGAATGAGATTTGATATTTAATTTTGTTTTTCATTAAAATACTTTGAATTTAGCTTGAATTTATTGCTACATTAAAAATCGCAATAGTCTGCGGTACATAATGTGTTCACTGCTTTTATTTCGATACTGAAAACCGCTCTAAGTTTAAAAGTACTTAAAACTTTAGACGATGCAGATTATTAGCTCAAAACTTGCAGGAGAGCATAAACAAGCTAACTTTCTAAGAATTCGCTAGATATAGAATGCCGATCTGTTTGTTCGCGTAGTTGAAAAGCGAACTAGGTCAACAAACTCTGCAGGTATTTAAAAGCTATGTCTTTGCATTGACGTAGCCAAAAGGTAAAATATGTGGTTTATTCAATATGGCTCCAAATAACAGACTTGGCGATTCAGGTTATTTTTCTTGGTTTTATTTTACAGGAGACCTGATTCTCGAAGCTAGTTATTGTGAACCTGGATACTCTTGTTTGGTCACCATATGGAGACCGGATACCGACAATGTTATCCTATTTGATATTTAACTTCAGACCAACCATTTTACTAAAAAAATAGCTTTTTTATTTACGAAATAACTTATCTAGTCAGCGAACTAAGCTCTTAAAAGCAAAGGGCGAGACATATTTTAATACTGAAATACTCATTCAAAATTTTGTTGTTGTATTTTACCACGCCGCGACAGTTCTTACAGCGCCGCGACTTCACAATGTCCATCAACAGATTCAAAAAGCAAACTTGGCAAAACGCTTTTATTTCAGTTCCCAGACATTCAAAAAGTAGCGAAAACTATATTTCTCTGCAACACACATCAGCTCCAAAGTTTAGAGTTTCAAGTCAATAGCGATGAAAAAGTCTGAGTTTACCGGGAATCCGAGGCGGACTTCCAACAATACATTTTTAAAGCAATTGATATTCGCATAGCCATCGGGCTCCCAATCTAGATGGAAAGCTCCCCAGTGCCCCGTCCATACGCATATTGCAGTCATTGCCAGAATAGAGCCACAGCAACGCGTTACTGTAACACAGTGCATGTATTACGCCAGTGAAATATTGCAACTGCATCGAACACATCAATAAGCCTATTGAAAAATAAAAAGTAACTCCATTGTTGCATGTTTTAAAAAAGTGAAAAAACATTAAAATGTTTCACTCCAATTATATCTATGGGCTTTATTTTGTAGCTGAATGAAATGGTATCGTAATTGAATATGTGAAAATGGACGGTGTTATTTACATGATAACGTGAATACTGAAAACTGAGATACGCTTCAAATGTATCCGCCATTTTGAATTTCCTGTGACGTCATAAATGGTACATTCTAAAATAGACATAAGCCAGTTTTCAGTTACACTAGACGACTCAAGTGACACCTTTTCAACAATCGGCTCAATGCTCAATGCTCAGACTTAAAATTCCAACAGTGTCCCTTTTTAGGTGTCACTTATTCTTACTGAAAACGGGCATTAAGGAAACTATAGTCCATGTATAAAGCACGTTTTAGCATTAGGAGGTAACTAAAAATTACCCACGCTGAAATTTCCCTTTTCCAGCCATATCCTTTAAGCTTCAAAAAAAGAAACAGAACCAGGTCCCTGCGAGGATTTTAATCAGAGTGCGATATAAATTATTAACTGACCGCAGAAGTTCGCTGGCGAGCAGAATTTGTTAAAAACTATGTGTTATGCTGCACAGTCCTGACGGTATCCCCCATGTGGCCCTCATACAGTGGTCTTATTTTTGTTACGTGTAATTTGTTTTCAGCCATGCTTTAGCAGATTAAAGCAGGCAGAACTAGATTTTGCAGTTTAAGAGTTAATTTTATGAATACCCTGGATTAGTTTTTCTCTCAGATTACAGGCTAAGACTACGGTTTTATGACTTAACAAAACACACGGTTTTATTTCTTAAATCGTAACTTAATAAATAAATTTTATTCTATCAATGATGGTGAAGACCACATCAAAATGTTCTGCTCAGTTTACTAACACACAAACGGACACGAAAAGCGACTTCAATTTATAATGTTTTCACGATGCCATTGGACGCGTCGCCTTTTTTAGTTATTTAATAAAAATAATGTTATAATCTGAAGTTTTATGACACCCCTGGGTGAGCAAGGGATGGGGGTGGTCCTGATAAAAACCCGAGAACATAAAACCCGTAGCTGTTACAAAAAGCAATTTAGATTTAATTTTACTGAAGTTTGATATTAAAAATCTGCACCAAGGTAGTGTAATCCTGGGATTCTAGCCACTAGAATTAAACATGTATTTGGTAAGAAAGTATAACTTATTTCTATACTAGTTTCTGTCCACGACTTCGTCTGTGCCATATCATTTAACGCGATAAAATCATATTTCGTGTTAACCCAGGTTATGAATCATCTGTGTGCCAAGTTTCATTCAAATCCGTTCAGCTGTTCTGGCGTGATTGAGTAACAAACATCCAAACATACAAACTGTCACATTTATAATTTTAGTAACAGTAGTAGACAGGATCTCTCAGCTATAACTGATAGTTAGCTCGGATAAGCCGTCTACTCTGTGTTATACTAAATCTAAATGAAAGTTTATCTCACCCTATTATGACTATATGAATTAAAAATAATACCAAATTACACGCCATTCCGTTTCTTTGTTTCGTATGATATCTTTTTCCTCTCATTATTGTATCTCGATCTATAACTGTACAGCAACCACTACGCAGTTTGTTCATAATGGTATTCTAATAGGTTCGTCATTTACCTAGACCACGTAGACTCTTCATAAAGCTATCAGTCAACAAGCTCGATTATTAGCACAAGCACTGACTCGAGGAAAGCGAAGACTATAAACTACTGGAAGCGTCTAGCTTGTATTTATTTTACAATATAAAGATTTTACTGTTTTGTCGAAGGTAAAATTGAAGTAGATGATTTCTTTTCTTTTTTTAACAAAAGTTTGCCCCACACTAGGAATTTCTCCTGTGTCGTGGGTGCGTTTACAAACATTTAAATTCACATACACAAACAGCCCGACCCGGAACAACTACCTGTAGGTCATACAAATATTTGTTCCGTGCGGGAATCGAACCCGCGACTCAAAGCGCAGCAGTCAATCGCTCAGCCACTGCGCCAACTGTGCCGTCGAGCCGTCGTTCTAAGCAGTAGCAGCATGTATGTATCTTACTTAATATTATATTTGTGAGGATGCATGGATGGATGTTTGTTACTCTCTCACGCAAAAACTACGGAATGGATTTAGATGAAATTTGGCACATGGATAGGTTATGACCTGGATTAACACATAGGACACTTTTAATCCCGGTAGTATTATCCCACAGGACCGCTACCGACTTTTCACGCGGGTGAAGCCACGGACATAAACTAGTATTTTTTTATGTTACAAAATGGGCCTGCTCTTGATCTCGATCACGCCATCATGGAAAGCGATAGATGAGGTCTATGATGGGACGAGCGTGCCCAGAAGATGCCTGTTCACTCTTGCTTTGAAGGCAGATGGGTTAAATGTGGGAGGGAACACAGATGCAGAGAGTTCCACACATTATCATACATTCTTTGTAAATGTAGAATTTTAAGATTTTAAACTATCATGGTCACTAACATTATTACTTAGACAGGAAACAGGAAACATGGAAGAATAGAAAACAGAAGAATAAGAAAACAAGATGAAGAAAAACAATAGAAAGAAACAGAAAAACAAGAAGAAAAGAATAGGAAACACGAAAGGAACAGAGAAAGAATGAAGGAGGAATAGTAAACATGGTAAATATCCCGTTTCCTGTCTAAGTAATAATGTAGAATTTTGTCTAGTGTTGCTGATATTTTTGGCAGTATCACTATTCTTTAGCTTGTATTCTATTTATCACCTGGCTAAAAAGGTGTGATTCTATGCGTGTGGATAATCTATTGTATTATATTCTATTTACATAATTCAAAAACCATATCGTTGTGTTTTTTCATTGGGCCTTATTATTTTCTTTTTTTCTCAATAAACAAGCACTGAGCATCAAGTAGGTTTACTAAGCGCATAATGGCGTTTTTAGATCACTATCTCTAGGTTCCTTTTACGGTGTTTTCTTCTTCTCTTTATGATTTTCCTTTATACAAAATAAGACTTTATTGAAAAAGGCTTTGTACTAATTTGCTAAAGATTCAAGTTGTTGTTTTTTTCCATTATTTATTTACGGAAACATGAATTGTAATTTTCCTCCTTAGATAAATAGTTGCCATGGAGATTTCCGCTACCATTTAGCCGTCAATTTGCTGTCAAAATAAATAAACGCATACTAAAGACAATAATAAATGCCTGAATGGTTTAAGCGAATTTCAATGATAAATGTTATCAACAGAGCATCACCACGGAATTAATAAATAATTAACATGTTGCGGTCGTTTAATATGTAGTAAATAATTATAAGATTAAACGAACTTACCTTAAGTGAAGTTCTATCTTAATTATACGAAGCTCCTTGTCCGAGACGGTTTAACGTGTAGTAAGCTGTTTGTACCAGCGCCAAGTCACAACTTTAAAGCTATAAAAAAAAAAGTTAGATTCCTCGTGTCACATCCCTATTTACTTGTCATTACGTTTAAAGACAGGTTTATGAACAACCCTAATACTGGGATAATACTCGGCAAGTATTAGTGGGAGGGTTTTTGGGACTGCCGTCTCGGACAAGGAGCTTCGTATAATTAAGATAGAACTTCACTTAAGGTAAGTTCGTTTAATCTTATAATTATACTCTCTCCTTGTCCGAGACGGTTTAACGTGTAGATGTTTGAAGTTAGGTTGTGAATAACCAGATTTGGTACTTAATAAAAAAAATATTATGTATTAAATGACTTCTATGTGGTATGGTATATTAATCAATAATCAACAATAAAATTATAACATTAGGTTACATTAATTGGTAACAATGCAAAGAAAATAATTAACAAATTATGTGTTAATAACAGTATTACATATTACACTACTAAACTGGGTTGGATCTTCATTAATAGGTCTATTATAATGCCTGGCAAAGATGGCAGAATTCTGAGACCACCCTGCAGCTTTTCTAATTATATCAATACTGACGCCGGATCTGTTTGCAGCAGACGTTGACGCATGTCTGGTGCTATGGGCTGTGAATATGGTGACATCAATTCCTGCTTCTTTCAAGGTCAGCTTGATCCAACGGCTTATAGTCTGCGTTGAAGCGTTTTTATAAGGCTTCTTAAATGTAATAATTAATTCGTCTATACTCTTTCTTATAGAACTTGTCTGATCGATATATGATTTAATGGTGTTGAGAGGACAAATTTCTTTTTTCTGTGTGAAAGCTTTCAAGTGGAACATTGGTTGTATGCTGCCTCTTCTAGATGTTTTTATTATATCAGGTATATATATTTCTACACCGCTGTCACTGAATTTCATATTTGATATCTTTATCATTGACAAAGTTTGAACACGATGACCAGTAGTTAATGCCAGTATAGTGACCAATTTTCTGGTCAATTTTTCAAGTGTTACCTCTTCATTTGGGTAGCACCCCGCTAGATGATTAAGTACTATTCCTGGATCCCATGTTCTGTCATATTTCGGCATTGGTGGCCTTGACCGAAAGATTCCTTTAATCAACCGTTTTATCCTGTCATCCGAACCGATTCTTGGTCCCATCAGGAGGGATAGTGCAGACCGGGTAGTGTTAATTGTTCCATATGACGCCCCATTTTGATAACAATTGGTTAAAAAATTCAAAATGTATGGAATAGATGCCTGATAAGTGTCTAAACTGTGTTCCCTGCAGAACATCCACCATAATTTTAGGGGTGAATCATACTGTCTGAATGTATTTATTGAGAGTGAGTTTAACATCACATTTAGTGCTGAGCGTGGCGTTCCTCGCCTTATAAGTGCTTGGCTGACAGCAGCCCTGCAGCCAGGGTAAGCTGGTGGTGCAGGGGATGGTATTCTCTGAAAGGGGATGACAACAGACTCTTGTTAGGACTAAAAATAATGAGATCTCCACAGGACAAAGATTTAATTAGTGGGAACCATGGTTGTGATGGCCAATAAGGAAAAACTAAAATTCCAGTGGCTTTATCTCTCTGTATCTTATATAAACATTTCAACAATAATGAAAAAGGTGGAAACGCATAGAAAAATATATCTGCCCAACTGAGAGTGAAAGCATCCACAGTGAATGCTTCTGGGTCACATTTCCAGGAAACAAATTTAGTACACTTATTATTTGTCCTAGAGGCGAATAAATCTATTTCGGGGGTACCAAAACGCTCAGTTATTTGTATATAAGCTTTTTGTGAAAGTTCCCATTCAATATTAATTTTCCTAGATTCCTTATCAGCTTCAAAATTATCTTTGGTATTTATATAGGAAGCAAAGATCCAAATATTTCTATTTTCACACCATTGCCAAATCTCTCTTGTGATATTATTAAGGTGTGGATATTGCACTCCCCCCATTTTGTTAATGTATGCCACTGCAGTAGTGTTATCTATTCTCAATAAGATTTCACAATTATATGTGTCTTTTGTAAAACACTGAAGCCCTAAAAGAGCAGCCTTCAATTCTAAATAATTAATATGGTGTTCCTGCTCTGAACGTGACCATGACCCAGAAGCTTTCTTCTGACTGCACACAGCTCCCCAGCCTGTGGTAGAAGCATCGGTGTGTATTTCTACATGGAAATTATATTGTTTAATTGGGTTACTTCTGTTTATATTATGTTGCCACCATTTCAATTCTGATTTGATTACTTGAGAGATAGTCATAGTCGATTCATAGTTGTCATTAGTTTTCAGTAATGCTAGGTATTTCTGCCTTTCTAAAACTTTGGTATATAGCCAACCATATGGAAGGGCTGGGCAAATTGAATTAAGTGTTCCTAATAGTTGTGAAAATTCTCTTATTTTGCAAGTACTAATTTGTCTAAATAATTTAATTCTTTCTAGAATGGCTATTTGTTTTTGCTGTGGAACTGACAATGAGAGGTCTGTGGAATTTAAAATAAAACCTAGATATTTGCACGTTTGGCTAGGTGTTAGAACACTTTTTTCAAAATTTATTATAAAACCTAAATCTTGCAAGAGTTTGCATGCTATCTGAATATCTTTTCGGCACTTAAGTTGACTTTTGTTAAAATACAAACTGTCATCTAAATAGCATGTTAATATTATATTATTATTTCGTAAGTACGTAATAACTGGTTTAAGAAGTTTTGTAAAAACAAAAGGGGCTGTACAAAGGCCATATGGTAGGGCATTAAATTCGTATAGTAATCCATCGTATTTGAACCTTAAGAATTTTTTACTATTTGCCGATATTGGTACTGAAAAGTAGGCCTCCTTCAAATCTATTGAAGCCATGTAACAATTTTTTGACATTAATTTACAAGCTGTTCTGATATCTTCTAGCTTGAAATGCTCTGTATCTATGTATTGATTTAATTTCTTTAAATTTAATATGAATCTAAATGAACCATTGGGTTTAGGTACTAAAAATATGGGAGATGTAAATTGGTCTGCACAGTATGAACACTCAGAGATTGCTCCTAGATGTGTAAGCTTTTTAATCTCAGAAGAGATAATTTCTTTCTCATTTTTTGGCCAGTGTTGTGGCTCAGTATCATGAGATGGTGGTATATTGGTAAATGGAATATCATAACCCTGTATCCATCCTAACACTACAGGGTCATTTGTAATCTGCAGCCAATTATTTATATAGTATTTAAGTCGGCCTGCATGTACCTGATTTTCTAGCGGTAGTGACGGGGCTTGGTTTTGATTGGAGGGCGAGTTCTGGCCTGGTCTGGTCTGGTCTGGCGAGGTCGATCGAATCGAGGCTTCTTGTTCTGTTGAAATTGCCCACCGCGAGCTTGCTGGTATTGTGGCTGATGGTTCTGCGGCGGGCCCCTCCAGTTTAACTGTCTCTTTGTGGTTGCAGTCGGTTTGGTTTTCCTTTCTGCAATCTGTGTGCTTGTTTTTTGTATAGACTGTGCAGCTTTAATTTTATCTGCACAGTCTGATCCAAATAAAAATGTATCTATTTTTGTATTTTTGACAGCTTCCTGTATGGTTTTGGTGGCTCCTGAGAGGGCAAAGAATTTTCTGGAGGAGGAGTCTTGATGATGTATTTCAGCTGCTATTTTAGCAGCATCATTGACCTCCTCAATAAGCTTTTTGCTATTTATGTCGCCTTTCAGTATGTTTGTTAGGGATCGGCCCAAGCATGTCATTAATTTTCCAGTAAGATTCTGTCTATTAATTATCCTTTTGTCTCTCTTAACAGAGGGTTCTGAAAGAGTAGCCAATAATTCTGCATTCATTATAGGCGCAACTGCATTAGGGAAGTTGGATGGAGTAGGATATTTTTCAATTAATTTGTCTCGGGCATCCTTTCCCAGGCCTTCTGCCATGATTTTTATCCAGCGAAGGGCCAATTCAGGTCGGATTGGATCGCCAAACTCTTCTTTCTCCTCTCCCTCTTTTCCCAGAGCCAGTAAAAACTCTTCTGGAAGTTGGTCATTTTCTGAAAAAGATTACTTTATTTAGAAAGGGAGTGAAATGTCTATCCGCTCAGTGATAGCGCTTCAATAACTGATATGTTACACAGCATTATGTCTTGGAGCATCGTCTAACCGCAAGGTGATAGCGCCTGCTCTTTGTTTTAGGTTTGTTAGATAGTGAGACACTGTCTATCCACTAGTGATAGCGCTTGATGTCAAAAATATATGTTCATACATATACAGCCCAGGCGTTTGAAGATTCTATTAATCAATTAGGTATTCATAGAGAAATGTACAACACACCTGTATAATTATTTTCTGCTTCATTGATAATGACTGTTGGTGCTTCCTCAACAACCATCGTCTGAATTGCCGGCGGCGGTGGCGTATACTGGTGAGAAGATGGATGGCATGGTGATTCTTCTTCATGGCTATCTCCTTCTGAACCTTGAGGCAGTTTTCTTAATTTGTCTTCGAGCTTCCGTATCTTTTTCTTGAGATAGTTGGCATCTTTACTTTTCCTTTTCCCCATTTCAATTTAGAAAGTAACTAACACTGTACTCAAATCAAATATGAAAAGTTTTTTGGGTTCATAGAAGTTTATTGTAACTTACGAGAAGCAGAAAAACCGTTAGTTGAAAATTCGTTCATTCATTTGTTTGAATGTGAACAGAACATCGGAAAAATTTAATTTATGGTCGTTTATTAGGTACTAATCTGAACTAATAACCGGTATCCGGAAGCGGATATGTATTGCTTTATGATAATAATACGCATAATTTTTAGGTTAGACGTCGATTACTTACTTTATCTTAATTAGTGTCTAATTCCTTGGGTATAGTAGTAATTTTTCAAAACTTACCGTAACGCTGAATCCAACAAGAATTCATTGTAATGTTTACACAACAAACCTTGACACTTGAGTGAGACGCTCATTCTTTGTTGTTTGTTTACCAGAAAACACTATGTAGTTTTTTGTAAGACGCAACACCATGTACTTCATAATAACACTGATATAATATTGTTTTAAGCTATTACTATCGTACAAAACAATAAAAATAACATTTTTATCACGAGGAATGAGTGACCGCGCTGCACAAAAAACCGTAATGACAAGTAAATAGGGATGTGACACGAGGAATCTAACTTTTTTTTTTATAGCTTTAAAGTTGTGACTTGGCGCTGGTACAAACAGCTTACTACACGTTAAACCGTCTCGGACAAGGAGAGAGTATAATAATATTGTGCAGATACATAGCAGAATACCAGACGTTTAAATAATGACTTCTTAAGCTTAATATTGTGGATTCATATCTACTATTATGTACCTAGTCGTTGGTATTGTATTAACCTTTTTCTTTGATACTGATTTTTACAAACAAGTGCTATAAAATTCTTCATTAATAATAAAAATAAATCTATATGTTAGGTATGATGGGATGACCAGTAATAATAAATTAGGATAAGGTAGGAGAATGATGGGGTGTCATTTGTAGGTCTTTGAAAGTCGTTAGATAGTCAGTGGCCCAAAAAGTCTGACAACCAGTCTTACCAAGGGGTATCGTATTACCCAGTACTAACTGGGTTGTGAAGGTCAGATAGGCAGCGGCTCCATGTAAAATACTGGTATTCACCTGCATCCGGCGGTTAGCCTGTAAACCGACCCTAACATAGTTGGGAAAAGGCGAATTCTATGCTGATGATCTGCTAAAACATAACATTTTGTATGTATAGCAGTGTATGAATTGTTTTGAATTAGAATTTGTGTTTCTGCGTAATGATTTTAATCATATTTGCCATTTGTAAAGTAATTAAAAGGTTCAGCTTATGATGTAGGTAAATTAAATGTTTGCAATGCTCATTTAATTACATGTGTTAGTTAAAAGGTAGTAAACCTTTTAACTCCCATTTACAAAGAATAGTTAAATATTTCATCTGTTGTTAGTTCTCTTTGCTCAACCATAATCCTAAGCAATTAATGCAAATTATTGTGAGTTGGGAGAAGATTATAGCTCCCATTTGCATTTCCATACAAACAATATGCTCTTAAACACATTTTCTTTCCATTATGCTCAAGCAGTAACTACCTATCCCATTAGTATTACTCCTCTTTTGTAATATCTTTTTACATTCCCCGGTTGTTTTTTTTTAACATAAGTATGGGTACTACGTGTAGTGGACTAAACCACTTAAGAACACTTCAACCAACTTACCTGTGCAGGCGGTAAAACACGGGGTGCGTTGTCAGAATTCCTCCTCGTGTGCCCGATGGCTGCCGGTCCCTCTCGATACGTCGGGAGGGAATAGCAGCTGCCGGGCCGGTGCACCCTGGGCGTGGGCAGTATCCTTCCCCGAGGAATGGGAAGAGATTCTTATTCCTTGGGGAATGTTACTGTCCATGGCTAATATTCTGACATGGGAGGGGTCCGTTTTGGACCAAGGGGGCGTTGCTCCGCGTGACCCTCTGAAAAGCAGAGGGCACAGCGGAGTAGCAAGGGCGGGCTCGGTGTGCACTTACCCTGCCTCCGAGCAGACAGTGAAGGACGCAGTCGTTCACTGTCCCCGTCGATATCGTAATCCCACCGTCGAAGTGTCGTGGATCACGTCTCGCGGCTTCGATTGGGACCGAGGGTCTTGGCTTAACCGCCCGGACCGCGAGGTAGAAAACCTCTATAAAAAGTTACCCCGAATCTCAAGCGGCGGCGCACCGCGAGGAGATGTATGGCTGACGGGTTCCTACGGAAAATCAGTTGCTAGTGCGAACCACTGCCGGGCCTGGCTATGGCTTATCTGGGTACAGGGGGCACTGCCCAGATGGACTCTTTATTTCCCCCATACTCGTGGGAACAACATGGAAAATTGTTTAAAAAAAAAAAAAACGGCCGATAACGGCGAAGCAAAGGAGGGGAGGGATGCGGGGTCGGAGTCCGGCGCCGCATCCAGCGATGCGAGCGCGGGAGGCTCAGAGAGCTCCCGGCGCGGGAGGCCCGGGACCACTACGGTGAACGGGAAGTTCTTCCGCAAGCGGTCCTGGCCGGAGGGCGACCAAGGGTCGTCATCGGAGGGAGAGCTGGCCTCGGCTCGCAAGATCCCCACCAGTAAGCGAGGAGGGATCCGCGGCAAGGGGAGAGGCCTCTCTGCCGCCGAGAGGTCGGCGCGGCTTGCCGAGGAGGGGCGCCACCCGGGGGTGGCCGGTCGCGGGGTGGCCCGTTCGGGCTCCTCTGGCGACGAGGTGGGTGCAGACGGCGGCTCTGAGGCGGAGCGTAAGGCCGGTTTCGCGAAGGAGGTGGAGGCGGCGCTGAGGGCTGTCTCTTATAAACAGAAGCCCTCCACCAGGCATAAGGCCATGCCTGCAGCGATCGCCTCCATCATGGCGTCAGCGGAGGCCAGATATGGGGGGCCCCCGTCAAACGAAGTGGCCAAACTGCGGGCGGAGGTCGCTCGCCTGACGGCTGCCACGGAGCTTCTCCAAGAGGAGAACAGGAAGCTCCGAGCAGACTTGGCCGGTCTGCGGGAGGCCGGCCCCCGCAAGGCGCCCCAAAATGGGGGCCAGCAGCGACCAAGCCAGCCCGTGCCCGTGCCGGTTGAGAACCAGGTCCTGAACCTGGTTCGGCAGGAGCTGGCTGCCTTCCAGGCGCGGTTCTCCGTCCTGGAGGGCATTGTCCTGCGCCCCCCCCTTGCGGCAAACAGGGCGTCCCCGGGCCCGAGGGTAGCCACATATGCGGCTGCTGCGGCCTCCGCACCGGGGTCGTCTGGCCGGCCCTCCGGCAGGGTTGCGTCGGCCCCCGAAGGGCCGGCTCTGGCGAAACCGGCTCCGGCCAAGAAGGCGGCAGCCCTGAGGCAGGGCAAGGTGGCGGCCCAAAAGAAGGGCAAGGCGGTGACTGTGCCAGCGCCAGCCGCGAGACAGCTGCCACCGCCGCCCCCCCCGCCCCCTAAGCCTTCTGCGGCCGAGACCGGGTGGCAGGTGGCCGGAGAGAGGACGAGGGAGCAAAAGGCGGCCAAAAAGGCCAGGAAGCGGCAGCGCAAGCGCCAGGAAAAAGAGCGGAGCGTCGCGGCAAGGCTCAGCGCCCCGAAGACCGCAGCTGTAGTGATTACACTACAGCCGGACGCGGAAAAGAGGGGCGTGAGCTACCGCGACGTGCTCGCTAAGGCGAGGGCGACGGTAAATCTTGGGGAGCTCGGGATCACCGGGGGCCTCCGCCTCAGAGTCACCGCGACAGGGGCTCGAGTGCTGGAGATCCCCGGCGAAACCCGTGGCTCGTCCGCGGACGCTCTGGCAGAAAAGCTTAGAGCGTCCCTCAATGCGGACGAGGCCCGAGTGTCCAGGCCCGTCAAATGCGCAGATCTGCGCATCATGGGTCTGGACGACTCGGTGACCGAGGAGGAGGTGGTGGCCGCCGTCACCAGGACCGGTGGGTGCCCTGCTGAGCAGGTCAAGGCAGGCACCTTACGTCCGGACCTGTCGGGCATGCGAACCGTAACGGTAAGCTGCCCTGTGACGGCGGCGAAAGCCATTGTGGAGGGCCGAAGGCTCTTGGTGGGCTGGGTTTCGGCGCAGGTTAAGCTGCTGGAACCCAGACCTCTGAGGTGCTTCCGCTGCCATGTGGGGCACCATGTGTCGGTCCGGTGCACCTCGGAGGTGGACCGCAGTGGCCTATGCTTCCGCTGCGGCCAGCCCGGTCACAGGGCCGCGGCTTGCTCCGCCGCGCCGCACTGCGCTGCATGTGCGGCAACCGGCAAGCCGGCCGATCACCGGGCAGGGAGCAAGGCCTGTGGTACACCCGCCAAGGCCAAGGCCAGGGGCAACGGAAGGCCCTCCACCGCCAAAACCCCCACCGTCGCCATCACCGCATCCGCCGCCACTGTCGCCGCCGCGGCCGCCACTGCTGCAACTTCTGCAGCGGGGCCCTCGCAGGGGGCCCGGGAGGGGGCTGAAATGGAGTGCCAATAACGGCCCCATTACGCCTTCTCCAGGCGAACATCAACCACTGCGCCTGCGCTCAGGATCTGTTGATCCAGAGCATGGCGCAGTGGTCGATTAACATCGCCGTGGTCTCTGAGCCGTACTTTGTCCCGCCCAGGGATGACTGGGTGGAGGACCTTAGCGGCTCAGTGACCATAATTGCGTCGGCCGCCGCCGGTACCCCGACCCTTGAGAGTGTCAGGAAGGGTCAGGGGTACGTAGCAGCACGGTTCGGGGAGATCGTTGTAGTGGGAGTCTACTTCTCTCCGAACCGAACTCTCGCCGAGTTCCACAACTCCCTCAGGGAGTTGAGTGTCGTCATCGGGAGCCATTCACTCCCCGTGCTTGTGCTCGGGGACTTCAATGCCAAGAACTTGGCTTGGGGTTCTCGTTACACGGATGTGCGGGGTAGGATGGTGGAGGACTGGGCACTGGAGACAGGCCTGGTCGTCCTAAATCGGGGTTCTGTCCCCACGTGCGTGCGGATGCAGGGTGAGTCGGTGGTGGACATATCGTTCGCTAGCCCCGCCCTGTCGCCGCGTGTCGTTGACTGGCGCGTCATGGAGGGGGTGGAGACCTATTCCGACCACCGGTACATCCGGTTCGACGTCTCCACTCAGACCTCAAGCGCGCCGGTCCTACAGGCCCCGAGTGGTCCGCGATGGGCGCTGAAGCAGCTGGACCGGGAGCTCCTCCTGGAAGCCTCGATCGTGCAGGCCTGGGTGTCATCACCGGCCAGGCCTGCCGACATCAACAACGAGGCGGGTTGGTTCCAGGAGGCCATGTCCGAGATTTGCGACGTGGCAATGCCCCGAGTTCGGCCAGGAAGCGCCCGACGTCAGGTGTACTGGTGGTCGCGAGAGCTGACGTCTCTGCGTGAGGCGTGCGTTGCCGCGCGGCACCGGTACGCCAGGCATCGCAGGCTCCGCATCCGCCCTCCGGATGCGGCAGCCATTGAGGCGGAGCTTTACGAGGGGTACAGAGCGGCGAAGACCGCCCTCCAGGAGGCTGTCCGGCGGGCCAAGAACCTGGCCCGCGAGGAGATGCTGGAGTCTCTGAACGGAGATCCGTGGGGGCGCCCTTACAAGATGGTGCGGGACAAACTCCGCACCCGGGCCCCCCCGCTGACGCAGAGTCTCCGGCCTGAGCTCGTGGAGGACGTGGTGAGCGCTCTGTTCCCTTCGCGAGGGAGGCATCCTCCCCCGCCTATGGCTCCGCCGCCGCTTGCGGTGCCGGACGCGGACCACACCGATGACGACGTTCCGGAGGTGACTGGGGTAGACCTGGGAGTGGCGGTACGCAGGCTGAAGGCCAGAAATACCGCCCCGGGACCCGATGGCTTGCCTGGCAAAGCCTGGGTCCTGGCCTCTGAGGCTCTCGGGCCCCGACTGGAAGGGCTCCTAAGCGCATGCTTGGAGAGAGGCCAGTTCCCGCTTCGTTGGAAGACGGGGAAGCTGGTCCTCATCCGGAAGCCAGGGCGCCCTGCGGACTCTCCGTCCGCATACCGGCCCATCGTGTTGCTCGACGAGGTGGGCAAGCTCTTTGAAAGAGTTATTGCTAACCGCCTCGCCGGGCACCTCGCGGGGATGGGGCCGGATCTTGCGGAACACCAGTTTGGTTTCCGCAAGGGGCGCTCGACGGTGGACGCCATCATGCGCGTGAGAGCCCTCACGACGGGGGACGCGGTTTCCCGGGGCGGGGTCGTATTGGCGGTGTCTCTTGACATCGCCAACGCCTTCAACTCCATGCCCTGGAGCTGCATTGGGGAGGCACTCCGGTATCACCGGGTGCCGACCTACCTTCGTCGTGTGGTCGGGGATTACCTGACGGATAGGGCCGTCATCTACCCCGGTCGGAGCGGAGAATGGAACCGGCGAGAGATGTCGTGCGGTGTTCCACAGGGATCGGTTCTGGGACCGGCCTTGTGGAACATCGGTTACGACTGGGTGCTGCGCGCCGACCTCCCTAGCGGCGTCAGCGTAGTCTGCTACGCTGACGACACGCTGGTACTGGCACAAGGGAGGTCGCACGAGGCGGCGGCCGAAAACATGACACGCGGGGTTGCGATAGTCGTGGAGAGGATCCGGCAATTGGGTCTCGAGGTGGCATTGCACAAGTCCGAGGCCATGTGTTTTCATGGGCCTCGGAATGCGCCACCGTCGGGATCCCTACTGACGGCAGGAGGGGTTTCCATCGGCGTCGGGTTGACGCTGAAGTACCTGGGACTCGTCCTTGACAGCCGGTGGAACTTCGTGGAGCATTTCCGACGTTTGGCCCCCAAACTGGAACGGACCGGTGCTGCCTTCAAGCGGCTCCTGCCCAACCTGGGGGGTCCAAACGCCTCCTGCCGGAGGCTCTACGCGGGGGTCGTGCGGTCCATGGCCCTTTACGGGGCCCCGGTGTGGGCGCGTTCTCTGAGGCGGCAAGCCGCCCGCTACCTGAACGCGCCCCAAAAGGGGATAGCCCTAAGGCTAGTCCGGGGGTACCGCACGATCTCCGGTGAGGCGGCGAGCCTCCTTGCCGGATTGCCGCCATGGGATCTGGAGGCGATAGTCCTCGCACGCCTTCACGAATGGCGCGCGGAGGCACTACGTCGGGGGGAAACTCCGCTGCCGCGGCAAATCACCGCTCGGCGGACAGACCTCCGGCGCGATCTCATGGTGACATGGAGAGAGCGACTGTCGCAACCCCGTGCAGGGCACGCCACCATAGTGGCGATAAGTCCCCTCTTTGAGGAGTGGCTAGAGAGGCGCCACGGCGCCCTCACCTTCCGCCTGACGCAGGTCCTCACCGGACACGGTTGTTTCGGGAGGTTCCTGCACCGAATCGGGCGGGAGGAAACGCCCGGGTGTTTCCACTGTGAGGATCGTCCGGAGGACACGGTGCAGCACACTGTGGAGGCCTGCCCTGCTTGGGCGGAGCAGCGCCGTGTCCTCGTAGAGGCGATTGGCGGCGGCGACCTCTCGCGCCCGGCCCTGGTTCAAGCCATGGTCCGGAGCGAGAGGGAATGGGAAGCCGTCACCTCCTTCTGCGAAGCAGTCATGCTAGTGAAGGAGGTGGCGGAACGTGAGAGGGAAAGAGCCTCACGTCCCAGCCGCCGCGGGAGACGCCCTGGGCGTCGGGGGTCACGTGGTGGCCCCCGGCCACCGTAGGCGCGGGCCTGTGGACGGCGAGTTTTGGGCTAGCTCGCCGTCCGGCCGTCTTATGACGACAGGCCGTGTCGACGGCGCGTTCGTGTTCCACGCGCGCCTCAAAGAGATGTCAGCAACCACGTAGGGGTCCGCACGGGCCGATGCCTGCCAGGGCTGCGGGACTGTTCGAAAGAGATACCGCGGCCCTGGAACACAAAGGGCAAAGAAGGAACATGGATGGGTTTTAGTCAGTACAAGTCTGACACTCCCTTCCGCTCCGCCCAGAGCGGGAGGGGTCATTTGATGATTTCCCATCCTAAAAAAAAAAAAAAAAAAAAAAAAAAAAAGGCGGTAAAACACAGAACTAAAATAAATGTACCAAGTTTGACATATCGATGAATTTTTGCTTGACAAGCAGCGCCACCTTGAACTGCACACTTAAACTGGTCATACTACTGTAACATTTTGACATTGACAGTGCCTTCATGTCGTATCAGGGAAGGTAAGGGTGACTGTCGTGGTGCAATTGATAACTTTAAACTGATTAGATGTGCAGTTGATATAGGTGTGTTTTAGAAAAAGTTCGTCGTACATTTAGGTCGAGTAGGTAATTATGTATGGGACAGCTTATTATTTTTTTCGCAACAACGATGTTGATCCTAAACATATACTGACACTTGATAATTTTCATTAACCCCACCTTCTTGATACATCCTTTAGAGAAAAAAAACTTAATATATAAGGTCTAACTTTTCATACACGAAATATTTTAAGAGTAACTTCTATAAGTCGTAAAGTCGCCATAGCAACGAAAAAAGAAATTAACGGAGTGTTTTTTTTTACGAAATTATTATAATTTTAAAATTGTTTGAGACTTTTTGCATAATACCTTTACTATCATATTCTAACAATGACATTAGGTAAATACGACGTAGTAAACTAGCGTAATGGATGTTCAAAAATAAGGAGCTAGTATTTATTTTGTGGGTCAAGTAATTTTAAATGATTTATTTTTTATAAAAATATACTTAGATAATAAAAATAATCCCTTGAAATGGCTTCGTTAGATGATTCCCTGAAAATATTTCGTATATGAACAGTTAGACCTCATATACTGTACTACCTACTACCTTCATTTATTCGACAGTGACAGGTCGTCGCTAAGGGTCAAATGAAACCAATACTGTGCTATCACGATCATGTAGACATGTTCTCTAGGAGATGTAGTCATGAATATATCGGAAACGAGAATATTTGGTACATAGACGTTAACATTGGATCTAGAGGGACGATATTTAGGTCCGATTTATTGACTGGTTTTGTGACAAAATTAGGGTGACACCTATTGGGTGTCAGTAATTAGAATTATATTAACGTCGCTTTCTATGCGAATGTGGTATAATATTATGTAGTTTCACGATTTAGTTTATTTGAATTATAAGAAATGTCTGTATTTAATTAAGAGAAATTAAACCAAACGCTGTAAAATTACAAAAACATTTTTTTAAAAATCGCGAAACATAACCCTCCTTTAGGGTTTCGCCGCAGTCGGGTAAAAATAACTTAATTCTCTACACTTTGTTCATTTTTGCTGACGCAAAAGTATGGGACGACTGTATATTTTATACATTTTTTAAGTTGGTCGGACAGTAAAAGTTGTTCGTAATTATTACACTTTACAGAGAACCTCATGAATACCATGCAATTAGCACTTCTGTAGATCAAGTGCCTGCTATAATGACTATCTTCAAGAGCCTTTATTAATCATAGTCAATTTATACGAAATGAACACAACTCACGCCATGTTAAGTTGAAGTAGCGGAAAAATATGCCAATATATTATAGGGAGAAATCTCTAGTGAATTCCCTATCAATACATTTTACACGAATTACTTATTACGAGGTAATCCATTTCCTTAACAACCGACACGCGATGATCGGAAGCTTTCAATTTTTATTTCATTCGCAAAATCAATCTGAAAATATAGACATAATAAAAAGACGCCTGTTTTTTTTGTATAATCTTCAGGTTTGAAGGACAAACATTATAATAGAACAACAAAATAGGTTCTTAATTAGTATATATTGTTAAGTGACCAGTCTTACCAAGGGGTATCGTATTATATTGTGCAGGTCAGATAGGCAGTCGCTCAATGTAAAATACTTGTACTCAGCTGCATCCGGTAAGACTGGAAGCCGACCTTAACATAGTTGGGTAAAAGGCTAGGCAGGTGAAGACGTGGACGGCGAGTTATGGGCTAGCTCGCCGTCCGGCCGTCTTATGACGCCAGGCCGTGTCGACGGCGCGTCTGTGTTTCACGCGCGCCTCAAAGAGATGTCAGCAACCACATAGGGGTCCGCACGGGCCGATGCCTGCCAGGGCTGCGGGACTATTCGAAAGAGATACCGCGGCCCTGGAACACAAAGGGCAAAGAAGGAACATGGATGGGTTTTCCCCAGAGAGGGGGTTTTGATGATTTCCCATCCTAAAAAAAAAAGGCAGTTGATGATGATTGTTAAGTAATAGAAATTTATATGAAAAACTTTAATGGAGGTAACGAAGAACAATGTAAGGTATAGTAGTTGTAAGTATCTTAGTACACTCGTGATTCGATTCAGACAGTCATACAGCCATGCATGGAAGCTTACGCGCGCTTTACATATTTTTAACAAATATTTTGTGTTGGTTTTCCATCCAAAAACCTTGCGTTAGCGGTCTACAACCATGATAGTCGTTGCATAATTAAAATTGTGACATTCTAAATGCTAATATCAATTCCGCCTTACAGACAAAGAAATTATCAGACCCCATTCAAACCACACACTACATCAATTCCAACACGTGGTACTTCCAGTATCACTAAACCACGTTCAAGGGATAGATCGCGTGCCGTCAGAGATTTATAACTCAATCCGACAATCAGCGAAACGCTTAACTAGCTGACGATAAGGTGTCGGCGAATGATTGCGTCCGTCTATTCGCCGTGAAATAGGAACTATCGACTGTTAACCGTTAAATACGATTTGGGGATAGATTATGATGTTATTTGGGGCTGTTGCACGGCTATTGATTATGGATTGAGTGATCTGCTGTAAATGGGTTTGATTTTTTGTGTTGACATACGTCAAACGAACTGTCATAGTCTGACGAACGAACTGTCTGAATCATCATGAATGATGATGATGATGATGATCTGCTGTAAATGGGTTTGATTTTTTGTGTTGACATACGTCAAACGAACTGTCATAGTCTGACGAACGAACTGTCTGGTTATGTAATTGTAGTGTGTATGTGTAATTTTATTTTTTATTGATTATTTTAATGTACATGTGTTTAATGTGATTTTAATTTTTATAATTTTGATATGGACTATGTCTGAATTAAATGATTAATAATATTATTATTATATTAATATATCAGCCCATGGCTTAATTGCCAAGAGCCTCGACCAATACCTGAGGAGGCCCTCGTTAGGCAGCTGGTTTTGGGTTAGCTCGTTCCATCGTCGACCTCATCTCTGTCCTCAGGACTAGATTGAGGCCAAGAGTAAGCCCATACAGAATAAAAAAAAAAAAAAAAAAGCTGGATCAAGGGCTTGATTCAGAAAGCGGTACTTCTGGACACGGCTCGTATTGTTAGGAGGTTCCTCTCTCTGGAGCCCTGACCGCCGGTAGCTTGGACCCTGTTCCCGATACCGGTGGGCTACTATTTTTTATATTTTTAAATGTTTTTTATATGGTTCTTGTTAAGAAATATTTAAAAATGTAATTAGTGTGTAAGAAAATAAATAAAGGAAATAATAGTATATTACGTCGTATAAAGCTTCTGCCGGTTACTGTCTTTGGAAAAATAAAATAAAAGTAATGTAAGAACTGGCTGGCGAATGGGCTTCGCATCCAGAACGACGTGATCCGACAGAGAAACAGCGTTGTCGACATAGCTCACAGAATAAGTAACCTGAAATGTGAAATATATTAGCCGTAGAACCGATGACCGTTGGTGTTGACGTGGGGTGCGCCAAAGTTCACCTAAATTTTCAACTCCGATAATTGGAAATCCGAAAATGTTCTTCCTAACATTTTCCATCCTAACAATTACAATTCCTAACTACTCTGTCTCTAATGTTCATAATTCCGAAGCATTCAAATTCATAATGTCAGTAGCAATAAACATCTATTATACTTTTATTTGTTTTCCTATATTTTCTCAACATAACCATCTTTTACACTATTATTCTATGTCATATCTTTTTTGTTTAGATTTCTTTTTATTCATAATAATCAGTATTATAAACATTGATTTTAGGTATCTTTATTTTCCAAAAAAAGTGTTATATAAGCAAATCGTTTATTTTCTCGATTCTATCGTAAGTATATTGTATCTAAATATAAGGCTAAAAGTGTCTTGGTGTTTTTGTCTCCGACTAACCGTTTGTCGTAAAAACGATGTGGAAGGGATCCATAGGTTAGGTTAGGTTAGAACTGTGACCAACTAAGCGCGAGCCGAGCGAGCGAAGCGAGCGGTGCCGCGGCAGCGGCCGGCGAGCGCTACCTCGAAATTGGTCGCGAAATTTTTGTAAGTATTTTTTTCATAATTCCCCAAAGACGACACTCTGACCTGAATTTCATTCATTTAAGACAAAAATCAGTGAAACGACCTTTAATCATTCTAAACTAAAATATTATGGTAATTATGTTTAGGGATAAAAGCGTTATGATAAAAAATAGTAGGAGTTTAAATATATTTACATTAATGATATTATTAATTACAATTTTCGGAAACATGAGTGTTATGAACATCGCCGGTAGCACTACAAATAGTATGAATGAAAACTTTAGGATGAAAAGTTTTAGGAAGAGTGATCATTCGGATTACAAATCATTTGGAAGAACAATTTCGGGTAATGAACTTTAGGTGAGCCAATATGGACCCGTTGACGTGTTCTTGAGTGGAGACCGCGGAATCGGCAAGCGTAAGATGGGACGCCCTCAGGCGCGGTGGAAAGACGATCTTCGCAGGGTAGCTGGTAGCAACTAGATGAGAGCTGCCGAGAATCCAGTTAAGTGGCGTGCGATTGAAGAGGCCTGTGTCCAGCAGTGGACTTTTGTAGGCTGATGATGTTGAAGAACTGGGCTTTACTTAATATAACTGACAATGTGACATATTTGTCAAAAAAAATAGCAACATTATCACTTGTTCTCTACAGGCGCTGTTTAATAAATAAACTTGTAAAATTATCAGTGTGCATATAAAGAGAAACCACTACCTATTTCAAAAGCAATACTGCACATACAGTATGATTTAAAATTAAATTCTAAATGTGTGCCGTTTCATTATTAGGTCCCAAGCTATAAGCAGATTTTCAATCATATTATGAAAACCACGTTACCAAAAAAACCTGCAGTGAGAATAAAATAAAGTGGAGCCTACCTGTAATTTAGTAAGTAGTTTTAGTAGGTATTTTCTGTCTCGTTAGTGTAGTGGTCGTAAGCGCTACTACTGATTATAACGACCTGGGTTCTATTCCCAAGCCGAGCAAAGTGTTAGTGAGAGGTTTTTTTTTAGCACGCCGGATTCCGGGTTTGTGCCTGATTGATGGCAACAGGTTCAATTCCTAATTACATGAGATTTAAACACAACTGGCCGAATGAAATTCTCTATATTAAACTTATACTGTCACTTACGGAATATCTTCCGTGATTGTTCATTATTTTGAGCTCCCAAGCGCCATGAACGCGAAATGAAACGCAAACGCTGAAACGCTGTTGAGTATGTTGCGGGAGGCAAGTGAAACTACGGGCTGCTGTTAGCACACTGTTTTATTATATGTAGGCGGTGGGACGGGCGCGCGCGCACGCACACATGAACATGCGCGCACACATACATAACATTTCGTGATGCTCTATATTGTACTACATGTCTACCTTACCCTTCCTTGATTATAGGCGTTGTATTATTTGTAACTTAAACATATTTTCGACTCATTTTCACTTGATAACCTCACTGGATAATTCGATATGTAATTAAAAAAACTCAAGTTATCTTTAAACTGCAGTTTGAACCTCTCATGTTATAACGAGTTTGTTCACCCCTAATGGTCTTTGTCACTTGATATTCAAGTGTATTTCTATGAGACTTAACGGTTTGACATGTCATACACATTGGGTGTAATGAAAATATTCCAAGTGTCAAAATAAATTGGTATAGAATCTTTAACAGCTTCGATATTGACAGGCTTTTTAATAGGATGTTACAAAAAATATGCCATGCCATTGGGTGCAAAAGTACCTTTAACGAAGCCGAAAGGTACTTTGTTCTCTCTGGTATTGCGATCATTATTTTGTTCTAGACTATACTTTGCAACTTTTCCACGAGTATTTTTTTTTTAATTCAAGTTTTTAATGTTATAACTTTACTTTAAACACCTCCATGTCGCTCGTACTATTCAATGCATCCATCAGCACAATGTTTTGAGTGCATTACATTGAGTGCTTCCGTGAAACGTGATTTTTCACCCCAAAAAAAAAGTCTTTCCTCAGCAATAATTTTTACGTAGAGTTACAGGTTGACGGCTGCATGAAGGGTCCGTTTACACTTGTATATTAGAAAGGGTGAAAGTACCTACTCAGGAATATGTATGCATAACCTTGAACTTTTGCTAATATACACTTAAACATAACATCACGCTGTTGTCCGGGTTGTCCCGAAGGGGTGTACGCGTAGCTAGTACATCCACATTTTACGAGTAATGTTTATGATTCCTAATCTGCAATTTCATACAAAAATGCAACACCTACTGAAAAAAAATGTATACAACAGCTGATTTTCAATAGATAATATTTAAACATCAATCCCATACTAAAAGTTGTAGAATACGGGTTGGAAGGGACGCCGACGCTAAAAAGGTTACCACTATTCTGTACGTTATTTTGAACCCCACAAAGAAATTGTTCATCGATAATTAAAAAAACAGCTTTTTCATACATTTTGAATGTATAGGTATTGCAGTTTTGTAGCAAACAGCTGTTTTTTGGTTTTAGCGTCGGTGGATTCCACCAAAACTTGCATTAGATCTTTCATATCATTAGACGCATTTCACAGAGGTACCTAGAAAAACTGATAAAATCTTTAATCAACTGACGTCATCATTCATACCGACAAGCCCTATACAGTTTCCAGTACAACAAATAATAGTTTTCTCTACAATATTTATAATAATAATGAAACAGGAAAATAAACGTACACTATCGACTTATTCATCTTGGCATCCATTGTTCCTCGTTGTTAATATCCGTCGCGGAACAGACACGGAATTAAAAATAAAAAGGAAATGGAATGTACGATAATAATTGTACCTGTTGTTGTTACATTGTATTGTTTGTACTAAATTAATGTCTTGAGCGGAGAGTGGAAATGTGATTCTTAATCATTGGCCTGTCGGTCTACTTTTGATTAAGCGTGAATTTACGAATGAAATCTGAATGTGCGAGTCGAGCATGGGGTCCTGGTTTCGATTTCCGGGTCCGGAAAGTGTTATTCGGTTTTTCCATCAGGAATTTCTCAGTAGTATAGCCTGAGTAGATTTGCGCACGCTTAAGGGCAATAGGCTCGCCCCTATCACGAGGGACTTAAAGATAACTGTCGAAATGTGGGTGTGCTATTAGGTACACCTCTGGCTAGGCCTTCGGGGATTAAAGGCGTGATGATGATATGTTCACGAATCAAACTGCCCAGCACTATTTAAACTGTCAGTGTCGTTCTGCTTTGCAATATTGGCACCAACTGCTGTTGAACACGGTTCAGATGTGCTGATCTTGTTCAGTAAAATTCTCTCCAAGAAATTATAGTAAAACACAATTCGCGCAAAAAGATTTCTGTCTGACCCCCGAACCAGAATGATTTTTCATGTGCTTGATCTATGTTTGTAGTTAAAAGCACCATGTGAGCGTATCCAAATACGATTTTACAATTCCTGCAAAACAAAATGGTGACACGATATCGGTGACTAATGTAACCAGAGATACAATTTTGCAGGGGGAGCCTGGTACTCGTGGGCCGCTGCTACAAAATGCAAGGTTTTGAGTCCGAAACCCAAGTCAACAGAAATAATCACCAATAGATATGTAATTAGCTACTTATTGTAGGTAATTGCTTGTCCATGTTTGAAAAAGTATTTTTAGATTAGACAGATCTAGGTGATCACGTTAATATCAGCGTCAGTGTCGTTCATTTGGTCTTCGAGTTTTTTGGAGACTTACCATACCTTGCAGCTAGTGAATCATGTGATGGACAGTTTCGCACTCACATTGTGTCAAGAAATTATGACTACAACACGTGACTATTATCCTCCTTTTGTCAAATTATGACTTCACTAAATCTGTCGGAGAAATACAGTGTGTAAACAGACCCTTCACATAGCCGTCAACCAAGCATTCTGTACATCAAACTAAGTAACTTTACGCAAAAATTATAACTGGGAATCGACTTTTTTTTTGCGTGAAAAATCACCGTAAACGGTAGGACTCGATGGAAAGCACTCAAAGCATTGTGATGATGGATGGATTGAATAGTACGGGGGTTGTGAAAATCTTACATTAAAAACATGTATTTAAAAAACAACTTGTGAAAAACTTAGAACTTTGACCTCCAATATCTCCGTAAATAGAAAGTTCCCAGATATGGTCTAGAACAAAAAAATGATCGCAAAGATGGGGAGACTAAGGGCCATTCGGCTATGTTAAGGCTATATTTACACCCTTTATTTAGCCAGGAAGTTTGCTGTTAGGTACTTCTAATTCCCAGCTGGAAAACCAGCCAATGTGAAGTGGGCATTTCGGGCGTCTTTTAAAACTTTTGACGTCCAAACGGTTACAAAAGACAGCCCGTTAATTTGAATAAATGAGTTTTGAATTTTACTCTTCTACCTAACTCTTCAAGTTCAATTAAGGTAATAGGATATTTAAAATTTTAATGTAGATCCTCAATGAAGGCAAAAATTAACTTTGATTCAATACAATAGCTTGTTATACAACGCTAATTAGAATAGTTCACTAATTGGAGGGTTATTGTGTTGCTTGTTAACAACGGATTGACAATGTACTGGAATCCTACCTAATTGATGAGATGGGGATGGGTTTACAGTACTAAAAGGATCTTTTGGCGCTTAAATGACATTGACAAGCATTTGGTAAGCATTTGTTTTTTTTTAAAACAAGACGGCGACATTCGTCCCGATTTTGGCGACGCGCCATAAAAGTCTTGTACAAGTTTATTCACCACAGTTGTTGCTGTCAGCTTGGCTTTCTACGGATGGTAGTCGTAGCACACTTGGCAACAGGGACAGTTTAAGGCAATTAACACAAATTGTAATTGGTCATTCATTTTTAATAAATTCGAGTATCGTCCTCGAAAGCCTAGTCCAATCCGTCGGTGTCTCGTGCACTCTGTATAAAAATCACTGACAACTAAGGTTAGATCTCAAGTCGCATTTAAAACTCCAAATATGTTCGATTCTTAAAATAATTCACTTGCAAGGTTCAACTCTTTAATCAAATAAATTTCTCTACAAAATTCCAAGTGGCATGAAGTACCCAATCCGATTTCTTGTTAGCAATGTTAAAAAAGACATTGAACGACGAAACAACAACAATCTCTAGAGAAATATCTACAATCTTTTTAATCAAATCTGAACTCCTAAACATGTAAACATGTTGTAGGAGCATCTAAGTTATCACCTTTGCATGCATTTTACTATTCCCCCGGCAGCAATATGCTCCACCTACATTAACGTGAGAGCTAAGAGTGGAACGTTCCTTTGCTTTAAAAATGTCACTGAAGCAAGTACAAAATTTAAAATTTTTCGTCACAAAGTATTTCCTTTGGTGTACATTCATGTGTACCATGCACTTAACGTAATTCAAAAATGATTTTCTACTAAAATGTTCATGGCATGAAGATTTTGTTTGGAAAATAATTTGAATATGTAGACCATAGATTCCTCAACGGTCAGTGCACATACACACGATACGCCATCGCATCGTGGCACGTTGCGTCGTCGGATATCGATGCGATATCGTCTTGCAAATACGACCCGACACGATGTAGTATCGTGCCACAATGCACGAAAAACATCACAGACAATACTGGGCCCGTCCATTTTCTTCCATCATTGGTACAGGATGGCAGCGTCAATTTTCATGTCTTTCTACGATGCACGTCGTAGATTTCCACGACACGATGACGTTGCAACATGTTACCACGCGACTTCGTATCCTGTGTATGCGTGTTAGCCCTTAAGTATAACACACGATTTTTCATAAAATTCTACACACACGCCCTCGTCTTTCCTACCACATCATATGCTACTGGTATGTAAAATATATATAAAAGACAAAACTACAGCAAACTTGAGTTCAATATTATCTAATAAATATGTACAGTACATAGCACAATATACGTTTACATGACTTTATCTTTAGGTTAGGGAACTGTACCGTTCGTCGCATTCTTGACGTACTCTCTAACATAGTTTTACCAGTGGAAGTGAGCGTTGGTTATACCATTTCCAAACTTGGCCGTCCATAAGTGCTTGGACTATTTAGTCGCTATAATTTAGTCTCGAGCTTGACTGAACCCTTCGACCCGAGCCCACTGGATAGCTGGCAAAGTAATGTACGGGCTCAACACTTGGTGTATGAAAAAATCTTTTAGAGCGTTTTTTTGACGAACGATTTCAAATCGATGATGAAGAAACGGCATGCCCTAGAATAAAAAAAATCGAAGGCATTTAAAAGCCACCGAACAATACAGCACCGAGTCCACGTGGTGGATTATGGACTTATCGGAGATTACCACACTTTCTAAAAGAGAAAGGGTCTGAGTGCTAGCAATAGGAACATAATCATTAGTCATCATATAGCGCTTTTCCCAACTACGTTGGGGTCGACTTTAAGTCTTACCAGATGCAGCTGAAATCCAGTATTTTACATGGAGCGGTTGCCTATCTAACCTAGCCCATTTACTACTGGGTAATACGATACCCCTTGGTAAGACTGAACGTCAGACTTTCGGGCCACTGACTACTGACTGTCAAAGATCTACAAATGACAGCCGGGACCAACGGCTTAAATCGGCAAACGGCACCAATTCACAGACGAACCTAGGCAAGCGCGGCTTAACCTGAAGATTGATCCGAGCGACTGTTATTATTTAGCCTAGAGCTCCTCCATTGTATCTCACATATTAAGCTTCAGACTAACATGCAAATCGCGTTGAGAATTTATTTTGTAGCTATCTGCCTGAAAAGTCACCCCTTTTATTGACGGTACACGTAAATTCGCCCGTCCTCATAAAATTGTTTAATTAATAGGATACCGTATACTTATTCATAATATCATATTCGACCTCGTCTGCACAAAAGGTTTTATGTCGCGTAATGAAGTATCTTTGAAACACTATAGGCGTTAGACGGCCGCTTTTTAAGCCTTTAATTACTCAAGTTCTAAAATGGTCCCTGCTATAAAGTTAATTAACGATTATTTAGGTTCATTCGATGGTATATGATACCTACAGACTTGAGGTCGATGTTTTTATAAAGCTTTAATGAATTATACCTCCCACCATAACTTATCAGCATGATTTTTTTTTGTAAAATTAATGATAACGTGATAAAACTAATACTCTGCCTAGCATTCATTATAATAATTTGAAAAATGAAACAAAATACTTCAGACAGGGTTTTCGTTTTAATTAAAATGATGAGTTAATTAACGAAATGAAAATAGGTAAATTAACACGTGGCACATTTAAAAACATAAAAATGTTAATAAAAAGTTTAATTATAATTTCAACTGAAGAACTTCTTTTAGATAATTACTTTCCTCGCACCTATTCCAAAAAAAAACAATCTGTATAAGAAGTTAATTTCATATTTTATTCTGTTTGACACTAAGTTGTCATATTACACCCAGAACAAAGTAGTGACAAAGACCATAACTTTGAAACAGAAGTGGCAGTCCGTCATAAAAGTAATTCGACCATCAAATTACTAACGCCCCCACTTTTTCAGAACACTTACGTACATTTCCTCTATGGAAAGTCGTAATATAGCACTCCTTAGGGAAATCTGTTCTATTGCCAGCTTGTTTTGTTGAACTGACGTCTGTTGGCCAACTGAATGTACCTACCCACCAAATGAAACAACTTATTATTCTTTAACGTTAATATGAGTTGACTCAGTGAATTGAACGGTGAACAGGAATTTAGGGACCATTTTTTCTGCACGATTAAGTTGATTCTTTTCTGTTTTTTATTTCACTGGCACAAAATATTTGGGGCTAAACATAAAAATAAATGTTAAGAGAAACCATGTTGACTGTTTTGTTCTTACCTTCACCTTTATTTTTTCAAAGTTGCTTCAATGCCGCATGCAAACTTTTATAACAACGTGTTTTATAACAAGTCTCAGGAGAAAATAATGTGATGGTACTTAACTACACGTGTTTTCTATTCGTACAAGAGCTCTTTGCGCTTGTCTAGAAAGCTTTATGATTTCCAACAATACAACCTTTTATTCGAGACAAAATAACATCAAATACGAGCAAAATCTTCATCTAACAACAATAAAAAATAAGAAAAACACACATCCACCTTATTTGCCTATAAAGGGGGATCTAATTTTCCGTAGACACACCTTTATATTTTACATAATATTCATCTCGATGTTCGTTTGCAAATAACATAAATGTCTGTGTTTATGTCTCACATTCGCTTTGCTATTCAAGAGAGAAAATTTTAACTTAACGACGGCAATAACGGCCTCGCCGGGGCTCGTTTACACCTCGACGTAATATTTTCACCTGCGCGTGAACGGAAGCAAGAGGTAGAGGGAATGTATCTACTTTTACCACCTTTTACCGCTTTTTTACCCCACGCGGCGTACGCACGGTTGAATTGTATTTTATTTGATAAAAGTTTTCATTTTAATGTTTTCGGGTTATTGTCGCCGTTAGAATGTAATATTAGGGACTCCCGAATTTCTCTTTTAAGTGGATTTAGCGTAATATGTTTTGTATGATAAGGAGTGAGTTTATTGGTGGTGTCTTATTTTCGTTTTATTGTGTGCCTAATCTGAGGCTGTTTCTAAATGTAGGCATTTGTTTCCCACGTTATTTCAAACGAGCTTTTTCATATTATCTACGGTCCCCAGCTATCACAATATCATGAGATTATTTGATACCGCAGCCAAAAAAATGTGGAAATAAATCGGAGCTCCAAAAACTGGTAAGTAGATGGATACTTGACATTTTATCAGTGTTGTAACTTGAACGTTTAGGGAGGCCACAGTCCCTTTGATGTAGCAGGTTATTTCGACAGGTTGGATGTCAAAGCTTGAGTTTAAAAATTGAACTGTGAATTAATGAACGTTGAAGAACCATCTAGTGTTATGTTTTAAACAAACATAAAAAATGCTTAGTACGTTTGTTAAGCAGGAGAACGTGTGTGTCTTTTTGTAATAAAGAGTCACATTCCAGTAATCCCACGCTAAATCTAGATTTAAATCTAAGACGAGCTAAAAAGACGAAGCTACATGTCAGTACCTAATGTTTTCGCTTGTTTTCTCGAAATTCATTATTATCTTTGTTTAGAAAAGTTATTATTTTAAGCTTGATTCTTATTGTAGACCGATGTTTGTCTATGATGAAATATGAAACGAATCTCCAAATAATTAAATGAAAAGAAATCAATGTTTTTTAAGGGCTAGCCCAATAAATCCATTTAAACACACCAGCAAAAATCAGTAAAAGGATCTTTTGCCGCCATCTTGTGTTACAAAATATTTACAAATATGTAAATATTTGGTAACAACAACACCTCTCTGTCAGTGTCATTTGAACGCCAACATATCCTCATCACTATAAATGTACCCAGCTTATTAGTTCACAAGTATATTCTTCCCAATTACTTCACAAAACTGCGACATACCAAGCTACTCAACAGAAATAATCCCCTTTGGCATACAATAGAGTGAGTAAAGGCGGTCGGGCAGAGTTTGGTGGTTACGACAAGTAGAAAAGTGGCAACATTAATCTGATCCCGGGCAGCAAATAGCTCTCGAATGCGGTGGCCGGGTGTAATGCACCGTGTGAGGACTAGTTCGACCAGAAACTGAGCGGCTGCGACCGATGTGCTCCCTACACGACCCGCTGGTTCTGCCAGTAAGCTGTTAAGTGACAGATCATAAGCAGTTAATTATGAGTTCGTCTGTCCTTTTAGAATCAATAGTAAATATATTTTGATATGTGATCGGCTTCGCCCGCTTGGAGTTCGGGAATTGCCCTCGGGATCGTACTTTCGCGATAAAAAGTAATAAAGCCTTTATGCTATTCCAGACTATAATCTATATCTGTGCAAAACATCTAGATCCATTCAGCCGTTCTGGCGTGATTGAGTAACAAACATACATCCATCCATCCAAACTTTCGTTATAATAGTAGTAAGATAAAATGAGTTGAGCGCCCAATCGGTGGCCTCAGAAAGCACAGCATCACTGGCATTTGCAGTGCAATACAGACTTAAGACTGTAGCAGAAATGTTTGGAAATAAATAAGATCTATTAAAACAGAATACCAATAATAAAAGGTTAGCGAAGCAGGCGCTTATTTTTAATCTTTGGTTAAATAGCCGTTTGCTTCTGTCAACCTTGTCCTGGTATTTAAAACCCTATTTTAAAATTAGGCTGAATAATAAAGTACCTAAAATCCATGATGAACTTAAGTTGATTTTTATTATTAGATTTTAGTAATGTGTTCTGAATTATTGACCGTACAAAGTAAATACCCACATTGAATTAGGTACAACATTTAAATTAATATTCTTTAAAACTAAAGGTCTCAAGGGGAAACGTCTAAACGTGCAGAGCGGAGCGACTTATCTAAATCATACCACTATGTGCCCTGAGTTTGTTTGATACGCCTTACGTTGTTGATCAAATTACATTTCAGTGATTTACTTCTATTCAAATGGATGAGCCCGTGGCTAAATAGAAACAGCCACATGTGTCGATCTTCAAGGTTAAGCAGCGTTTGCCTAGGTTGGTCCAAGGATGGGTGACCGTCTTACTCTTATACATATTATGTGAGCTTAGAGTGTTTAATAAATAATAAATACATAGTCTTAAATTCTGACCAAGACTTTCGGAACATTTTTATTTTCCAAATGATTGGGTTGAGATGAAGTACGAATGATGTCCTCGACCGTCATTTGTATGTATGTAATACATTTGTATTACCAATAAACACTAAACAGGTGACACTAAAAAGGGTAACCTGGTTATACATAAATAATGTCAAACTTAATTCATTGCTCCTTTGGCGACTTCACAAGACGTAGGTAAGTTTTGGTCAAGAAATAAATAATGTATAGCACTCGTAGGACTCAATTAACATAGCTTTTTAGGACATAGCCAGTATGGTAAAAGAACGAAAAAAAAAACGATAAGAATAAATTGAACGAACGTGGTATACGAATAGGTTTGACAATATAACGTGATGACGCCAAGTCTCTCTCTCTGTGTGATAAAATGCCTTTGAAATGTTTAGATAGCCAACATTTTTAACAATAATAAAATCCGAACATTTATTTTCTTAAAATACGTGACAAACGCATACAATTTTTTTTAATAAAACTTGAAATCTGTCATCACATCAGACAGCACCAGTTTACCAATTGCTGCCCATCGTCTGTGTCAGCCTTAATAATACCAAATATAATATAAAGCTCCAACGACATCTTGCAAAAAAAAATGTCACCCTCAAAAACGAAATAACTCTGTCCTCTGGAAAATTCTATAAATATTCAAAATTTATGTGTCCCTTTGAGCGAGTCACACATGTCAAATATTTCATTTTCATTCGTAATTTATCCAGTGACAGTTAGACATCTATTCAGTATCAGATATCATGTAGTGTCCAACCAGGCGTGGGTGTTCATATTCGCGACAACGCTGACTCAGCATGATCCCATCTCGTGAAAGGCTCGCGGACGGTCACGTACAGGCTTCAATTTATCAGCTATCAGCCGCTGTGGCCCCTATGTGGTTTCGCGAATATTTTACATAGTTACTGTATATAGAACATGTAGGCCCGACGACACTTCATAAAATATGCCTTAGAGCGTAGGGTCGTCACACATTTTTGTTTCTTTTTTTGCGTTGCGTTCACAGAGCTACCGTGATTTGGGAATTTGCAATGGAGAATACCTATATATATTATAGTACCTACTCGAACTTTAACCACCCAAAATATACAATTCTGTTTATCTGTAAATCACACTCGTCTGTAATTAAAATTGTGCCTATCATCAAAAAATGACTCCTGGAATTCGTATATTGATTTATATTCTAAATTAGCTGTTGCCTGCGATCTTCGTTCTCGTAAAATTATTAAAAAAACTATAAAAATAAAAATGTTACTTCCTTTTTTGAATCGGATTTGGTTACCAATTTCAAGGTTTTTATTTTTTTGCACGGAGACATAATTTTATTTTAAAATAAAAGTAGTCTTAGTTACTCCTTATAACATCAGCTATCTACCAGAAAAAATCCCGTCAAAATCGGTCCAGCCATTTTGGAGATTAGGCGGAACAAACAGACAGGCCGACAGATTGACAAAAATTTTTAAAATGTGTTTTTGTTATAAGTGCCGTATA
This sequence comes from Noctua fimbriata, assembly GCA_905163415.1. NCBI lineage: Eukaryota > Metazoa > Arthropoda > Insecta > Lepidoptera > Noctuidae > Noctua > Noctua fimbriata. Next base: position 10,071,690 of record LR990932.1, read on the forward strand.
TATTTTCATATGCATTCAGTAAAAAGCTGTTATTTTGATATTACAAACAGACACTTCAATTTTATTTATTTGTATTAATACATAATGTATATCCGCCCAAACTGATGTTGAACCGACGTTCAGTGTGACCCAAAGCCAAGTTTAATAATAGATTCCCGATTAATTCATCATCCTCGCAAATGGAAAGTGCAAATGACGTTCCAGAAATTGCCTGACATGCAACACACTGATGCGTTAATGAGCAATCATGATTCCCATAAGCAATTAATGCATGATTTTAGATTGGATATGCTAACAAGACAAGTTTAGATTAATGATTAGGTATCTAGTTATTATCATTTTTGGTAACAGACCTAATTGAAAGGACTATGATTTAACTATAGAACTAAAGCGTCGTCTATCCCCTATTCAACGTACCATCTTTCTTCACTAAGAAGACTATTTCATAAGATCTGACTTTAATACCACAGAATTTCTGTTTATTTCAGGTACTATCAGAAAGTCACGCCACAGCGCTCTTGCCGCGTCACGCCACGACCACGGCACATGTGTTTGTTGCCTCTCTCGATAGTCCTCCTGCGCAAACACGATCCGAAAGCAAACAGTTTATTTATGTAATACGCTCGCTCGCCCCGAATATCAAATGATTTTCTAATAACGCGAGATGATTTTACGCTCAATAAATAACACGGTGTACGCTAATTCAAGATTGTTTTTGAACTGAGGCCCTAACACGAGCGCGCGGTGTAATCGTAACGTCAATACGTCGATTTTAAAATTAAAATACGCGTTTCACATTTTCATAATTATAAGAAGTTATTCAAAGCATGATGATACTGATTGTGCTTGTTCCAAGCAATTTAGAAAAAATGCTATAGGATAATTGCATTTTCGATTCTTAAATCGACGCTTTCACTTTACGTTTACACTGCGCGCTCGTGCTAGGCCCTCTGGTTCCCAGTAGCCAGTTTACACGCCGTAGTTTTACGTCACTCATTGCACTTCTGTAAAGTATACTTTGTGAATAACGAAGTTATAATGGCACGTCTTAGTTCAGGCTAAGCAAAGTTTGTTGTTATAAGAGTATCGACTTTGAGCCAGACAATGAAGATCCTGTTAAACAATTTAAGCTTATTAATCGCTGGGAATTGATCACAGTTTACAATCACAAGGAAAATTCATGATTTTATGTCACGAGCGTAACACGCCTATCTTCTCCCATGAGTGTTATAAAGCTCAACGAAGCGATTATCGCGAAAAACATGAATAAAATGTACGATATATTAATATATTACTGTAATTACCAATCTGTGTACCCGTTAAATGATGTATGTTCAGCTGTGGAAATTTACAAATGGGTAAGAAGGGTGGAGTAGAATTCCAGGAAGAAACATTTTACAAACCAATTAATATTGGCGCTGCTTTATCAAACCTATCACCACAGATATAGATAGACCTAGATAACGCAAGTATCACGATCTGTATAAAAACCAAGCGTGCCATTTTTTGACTACCTATTATGACGTCACAAACACTATTTAGTGATGGGAAAATCAAATCGATTCTACGTAAGCTACATAATAATATGGCACGCGAAGTAGTTGCTCTCGCGTTATCTAGGTCTATCTATATCTGTGCCTATCACTCAATTGACAGCTACGAACAGTAATAGGTACATAGATACCTTCGCCCAATTCTCCGAATCCCATTGGAATCGTTAGCAGCACAAATTCAGGCTCGCCAATAACTTTCTGCAAATGAGTTTATTTCGACAAGCTTCGTTTGGCACGGGTCGTCATTTTATAGAAACCGACCCGATAGTTACATAGTTACGGATTCTAATTTCGGAACAATTTATTTGCACATTTTGATATTAATTTATGTAACCGCTTATTCAGTTTTGAATATCTCCTGTACCCTAGGCTGTATTATTTCCAAAGATAATGTTATGATTAGTGATCTTTGAGGAATAATTTGTGTAGTAGGACGATTTGCATTTCATAGGCCACCTTCGCATTCACAGGTATTAAATAGTTGATAATTAAACCACGGTCCCAGGGTGCGGGGATTCCGCCCAGCCCTGGTTCAAGCCATGGTCCGGAGCGAGAGGGAATGGGAAGCCGTCATCTCCTTCTGCGAAGCAGTCATGCTAGTGAAGGAGGTGGCGGAAAGTGAGAGGGAAAGAGCCTCACGTCCCAGCCGCCGTGGGAGACGCCCTGGGCGTCGGGGGTCACGTGGTGGCCCCCGGCCACTGTAGGCGCGGGCCTGTGGACGGCGAGTTTTGGGCTAGCTCGCCGTCCGGCCGTCTTATGACGACAGGCCGTGTCGACGGCGCGTTCGTGTTCCACGCGCGCCTCAAAGAGATGTCAGCAACCACGTAGGGGTCGATGCCTGCCAGGGCTGCGAGACTGTTCGAAAGAGATACCGCGGCCCTGGAACACAAAGGGCAAAGAAGGAACATGGATGGGTTTTAGTCAGTACAAGTCTGACACTCCCTTCCGCTCCGCCCAGAGCGGGGGGGGGTCATTTGATGATTTCCCATCCAAAAAAAAAAAAAAAGGGTGATCGGGGATCCGCTGGATGTGAAACGCACGGGACCGGTCAATGTGTCGACAGCGGATGTCTTTCGGCTGAAATGATGAATTAAGCTAAGACAGTGGCATTAAATTTCTGAGAACAGGTTAGGCACTAACCACATGATAAAGAAGTAGAAGAAGAAAACAATCGTTGGTGAAGGCATTACGTCATAAGGATATCAGCATGCTTTGGTACCCAACTGTCTGCTGAAGAAAGCAACAACTTCTGCCAGTCGTCGTCATGGCATTTTAGCCTTACAGTAGCTTGAATTAAAGTAGGTACCAACATACTGTAAAAGATAATCCGAATAAAAGAGGTTCTTATGGATCATACCCTAAACCACAAGGAAAAAAACAGATTTTGTGTAGTTTATTTTGTAAACAAACGTTAAAAGTCATGACCTCGAATTTAATACACGTGTTGATTTGTTTTAACATTACATATTATGTTTGCGAAAAGATATAAACGGATAATGAAATCCATTAAACTGTCTGGGTATATAAATTGTTTTAGAAAATAAATAGCCTGTAGGTATGTCGAGAGCTATTTCGTTGTTTAACTTTTAATGGACAATATCTCTGTAAATAGGTTCGGTAAATAGAATTTACTTCACGCCTCCAAGTACTCCCCGGGGTAAGCAGAAGGATAGGTACTCTCTTGGTCCCAGCGACGATTATACAGTTCTAAGCTTAAACAATTGCAAACCAACCTGAAAAAAGATGTCAGGATCTTACCCTTGTTCTGTTACGATTTTGCCTACCAGGAATGAGACTATTATTGACACAAAAACACCATGCTTATGTTCCTCCATTTTATGTTCCTTTCCCTAATTAATCTAGTAAAAACGTAATTATTTTAATTATTATTTTTAGCTCCTTTCTTGCTTTTGAGATAACTTAACTTTAATTTATTCCTTTGAGGAAACGTTTTATTGATTCAAAATCAAAAGATTTTATACCACATAGGCCTACATGGGCACTTATAAAACATCGTGAAAAGGTGTACAATTAGAAATGAAAACCACTTTTTTTTCCAGCGCACACAAAAATAATTTTAATAATTAGAATGACGTACAGCCAGTACCGGCCATTATTAATTCTGTCGATAAAGCATTTCTAAATTCAAAGATCCAATCATTTCAAGTTCGACGTATTTCAATGGTCCGTAATCGCCATTCTCTGAACTTTGGAAAAATTCTTTATTACTCCTGTTCAATATCTTGGATAATACACATGATCGTTTTTATTCGCAAACAATTATTTGAATAAGGGTTTTCTTAACATTTCTGAACAATCAATACTTACTCGTAAGTGCTTGAAAATAGGTAGTAAAATAGCTTTGTCTTCAGTATGATTTGGCCTTGCATTCAATTAACGGTTTGGTCCTTATTTGTTATTGGACTAGATTTATATATTTTTCTAAAAAATGTGCTAACTTGTAAGTTTTGACTGATACACGAGACATAAAGTATGAATATAAACAAATTGAATATGCTTTAAAAAATCAGTAGTATAAACAACCATAGTGAGTGTCATCGTGAACGACACTGACATCGTGAACTGACAAGTCAACGAGTAAGTAAATACAAAATTGAAACATGCTTTTGTATCAACAACAATAAAAAAAATATAAAAATAAAAACACACGTGTAGATTCCTAATATAGGTAGGTACAGAAAATCTAATAAAGATTTATAATTCATAAGGTGGGATTTACACGTACACACGAACATTTAAAATTGAACAAATTAAACTGCAGCCATACTTCACACGCGTTCAAAAATAAATCTTCATTATACAAACGAAATTGTTGATTGTAATCACAACTCAATACCCAACTCCCATAAAGTGTAAAATATGTAGAGCACAATAATTACAAAAGAGATCGATAGCGGGTATAGTGCGAACCTGAATGTTTTATACTTCGCTTGCTGAAATTTATGACCGTGTGTCCCCGCTGTTATTACCTTACGTTGAATAAGCAAACAATTTGCGAAGTTTGTTGAAATCAAGACTCGTTAGTACTTTGCTCACGGCCAATCAGCGTGAAGAAAGTCATTAAGTTTGATTGGAAGTTATCTTTCTTCGACTGAAGAGTGCTTAGCAGACTGAAAAAATATTGGTAAATTATTCAGAGATGCATTCGGAATATTTTGGTTCGATTTCCGCGTAGCCTGACTGAATATTAATTGAGATCTGATTTCCGCCATCAAAAGTATGAAGATTGATTGAATATTGCTATGTACGCACAGAATTCATTAGCAGAATAAATAAAAGCGTAATTAATCCTGAAAGATGAATTTTCAGTGGAACAAATAAAAAGTAATGAAAAAGAGCAGTAGGTATTTCGATACACAATCCCTGGAGCTAATTAAAAAAAGTTAAAGAAGTTTGCTTGGGAAAAAATTAATAACGAAACTTCCGGAGGGGAGTCAGAAAAAAAAATATTATTGAGTTACGTTTCGCTTAACTAATTTAGGTAAAAAAGGGGGCTTAGCTTGTCCGTCGGGGTAATGTTCCGATGCGACCCTTATCAATTCGTCGTGTCCGTCTAGCGGACGCGTCTACCCGGCCTTTATTACGTATGTACGCTCCTCACGAAAATAACGTGTCACTCTAATAACGGCCAATGGGGTGACTGGGGCACAACATCCCCGCTAATATTTAATATGGAAAACGGTTAGCTTTGATAATTTCGCGGATAAAAGGAAGAGTACCGCAAATTGAGGCGGAGTGACGTAGGTAGATATACCTATGTATGTTCTTATTTGCCCCCGTACATTTTATGGTCGTGTACAGTTTTTGGAACATAATGTGATCATGATTCTATTAGAAAGTATTTAACCCTATGTAACAGCAGTGTTGCCCTCATATAAGCTACCTTTTCGGACGTAACAACGTTACAGGTTCTGCAATATTCAGGTTTTCTGCTAACTGACCTATTACGAAAGCTTTAATAGTAATGAAGAGAAGTGGGTTTTCTTTGGATTTGAAGATCTTATTAGATTCAAAGGTACCTATATAGAATTAACAATAGAATTTCTTACCACTTTTTTTATTCTATTAGAACTAAGGTCTTAGGTGTATACTTAGTTTTCATTGAAGGTTGAAATAAAAATTCTTTTTCGCATTAAAACGTCAGTTGCTATTAGTCATCACCTGTCTAGCCTTTTCCCAACTATTTTAGGGTCGGCTTCCAGTCTAACAGGATGCAGCTGAATACCCGTACTTTACATGGAGCGACTGCCTATCTGATCTCCACAACCCAGATAATACTACTATATATAGATAATACTTTTTGGGCCACTGACTACCTAACGAATGTCAAAGATCTACAAATGACAGCCGGGACCAAAGGCTTAACGTGCTTTCCGAGGCACGGAGGAAACGTATGTAATGGGTGGTCACCCATCCACAGATCGACCTAGGCAAGCACGGCTTAACCTAAAGATCGATCCGAGCGGCTATTATTATTAAGCCACGAGCTCCTCCGTCAGTTGCTATTAGTATTTTTTTTTTTTTTTTTAGCATGGGAAATCATCAAATGCCCCCCCGCTCTGGGCGGAGCGGAAGGGAGTGTCAGACTTGTACTGACTAAAACCCATCCATGTTCCTTCTTTGCCCTTTGTGGTTCCAGGGCCGCGATATCTCTTTCGAACAGTCCCGCAGCCCTGGCAGGCATCGGCCCTGCTATTAGTATCTGGATTCATGAAAACTGACAGAACCTATGTTTTGTTAACTTATGTGTTATAATTTAATGTTTAAAAACTGTTCTTATCACCAGAGCGACAAGTACGTAGATAGAATATCTAGGTAGATGCAAGATGAGATAAAACTTATATTGTGTTGAAGTTACCTATTTTTCTGCTTATTACCAAATTATCACGATAACACAATAAAGTCATGAATACAGTTTAAACGGTGTTTAACTTTAACGCTCTTTTTCATTTTATCGAGTAAAATTCCGAATAAAAAAGAAATAAAAATATTTTAATATGTTGCCGGTACAGCCGTAAAATATCTTTAATCTAGTTTATTGGTCATATAAAAAGGGGCACAACCCACAACTTTACGTTTTAATTACCACTTTTCTGTAAAGGGTACAAAGTTTGTGAATGATTCAGATAAACAATAATTACGAGCGTTCCAAATTAGGAAGTTAGAAGAAGTTTACGATGTTCAGAGCAAACATGAAACTCAGTCCGGCAAGCGCCTAATTAGTTAAGTTTATAAATTTGTTACCTATTTGGTATGCTAAGTGCCCTACAGAAGAGCTACAAGCTATTTTTATTAGACTACAAAGTACTGAAACCTTTTTAAACGAAAACTTTGTCTAATTGTGGTCCTTAACTTTGCTAACTATAAATTTAGCTTAAACGAAAAATACGGTTCCATTTTTTATAAATGAGGCGTTCATTATTGTTCTTTTTTCAAGAATAATCCTAAAGCCTTAATTAATTACAGTTCTACTTATACCTACATCAGTATCAGCTGGACCTGTCTATAAAAGTAAACTTTAGGTTCAGGGTTCAAACACAATTTAGTTTTTATACTCAGTTCAGTTTATATTACTGTTCACTTGTTGTACATACTACGAATACTTAGTTAAAAAGCGAACCTTACTTTGTAAGAGTTTACCAAACAAACGTCGTCGGAGACAAAAATAAATTTTCTATACAACATTATTTTTAGTATATGCGAAACTTGAATATAGTTTGTTCAGAATAAGTAACTGAATCGATTCCAATAATTTTTAAACCATTTTATATATTTTCCCAAAAATATTTACAAAAGGCTACAAGCGACACTAAGTACCTATCGCAATCATTTAGGTACCTACTGCCAAATTAATATTATCAATGTGTTCAAGACGACGCTGGAGGCGCGCGCGCGGGCTCGCCGCTTGATGACCACGGTTTTGTGCGGACAACCAGGTAACAGAACAAGCTTATAACTTTGTGATTTTTCATGATACAGTTTTTTTTTTGTACATAGATTCTTTACGTAAAAATAATAGACACGTGTTTCAGGTTTTGCATATAAATACTAAAACTAATGTTGTATAATGCTGCGCACAATAGAACATTTAGTACGCCATTTGATTGACCTTGACGAGGACACTATTTTAATTACAATATTAAATCAAATTTAATATTTCCATTCACATGGTTTCTCTTGTTATATTGAAAAATCCAGTTAGCACAATGATTTCCAGTAAGACGAGACATATTTTTGTTCAATACAAATGCAAATCTTTAGCTCACCTTTGATATTGACATGAATACGAAATTTTATGCATATTTTGATTTAATAAGCCTCCCATGTGCGTGACTTTATCTTGATTTTTTTCTTATTTCATTATAAAAAAAAACTCAATTTCCTGTGACACCAACGTGTGAATACAAATCAGTTGATTTACATGTCTCGCAAAAGAACATAGGTGGCTTATGTAAGATGGTGGCACTAAAAATCACCCACGTAGATATACCTAAGGTAATCTAATGTATGTGGAATTATACTAGGCATGTGACAACACTGAATACATATTTAGTAGATATTCGGTCTACATTCAAGGCGCGTTCGGATTTGGCAAATGACAGACAAATTGGCGGGCTGGGAACGTGACGTATGGCACCGACACCCGCTACCCAGTTACAATAAAGTGAGCCAAACTCTTTAGAGTTTGACTTTGGCAGATCTTACTTCGCCTATTTGAGAACTCGGCATGAGTACATTACCTACACCTATTCACAAATCTTTGTGATTTATTACTTGAAACAAGTTCGAGTTGGAAGAAGAATTCTATAACTAGGTTTTAACGAGGATTCCTTAGCTCAGAAAATTATATGGAATTTATAATTACGGATTCTTAAAATAGAATCTTAAAATTAAAGGTTTTACAGAAGATGTTGCTGAAAGGAAAAATGCTTTCAGTTGCAGATTGCAGAAGACGCTCAGCAAGATTCAACCACCAGTTATTATACAAAGTATTTGTAATAATTTGAAATCAAAAGAATGTCCTTTTCGAAATGCGTCGAGGTTTCTTTTCTGTTTGTTTTTATTAAGACATTAGTTTTTAAGATGGATTGTTAAATATAGCAATTTTCCTTGAATTCATTTTTTACTTAAATCTCAAAACGAATGATTTCTTTAATCTAAAACCGTGCAGAAGATCTGCAATTTTTTTAAATTAATTTTCCAGAATATTTAATTTTAATCCAAAACCATGGCAACACTTGTTTCACCTAATTTAATTTCGAAAAAATCACGTCCTCTACTCGCATTAATTATACGACACCCCTTGTGTGAAAAACCAATCTAATTCAAAATTAACATTTATAATTGAATTAACATTTTTTCATTCGCGCCCGCCGGCTGCGCAATGTTAGACTTAGAATCATCAATCATAAATATCATTGGTTCGCTTCATCACTTATTCAGCTCTACTTTGTTGTTCAGAGCCAAGCTTGTGACATTTTTGTGAGATTGTAATTATTTTGAGTGGTTCCGGCCAGCTGTGACAAGGGTTTCAACTTGAAGAGAATACACACTATTACAAGATGTCGCTGACTCATTGACTCGGGGCGTGACTTTTCGTTTGTGAGGTCCCGAGTTTCGTGGTAACAAATTGGTAAAAATAAGGAAGCTAAGCATCGTTTTGATATTGGCAAGTAGTGTGAACTATATAGTCGGTTAGGTTGAAATATTCACACGCATATTTTATGACACACGAAGACACACATAATATACATATTTTGAGCTTTTATCGATTAACATGTGAGTTATGAATGACATTAAAGACTGCATTTTAAAAAGTGTATTTAGATTACAATTTGTGAACGTGTACATGGTCCTTAAGAATATGAGAACGCAATATTCTTAATGATAGTACAATAAAATATAAACCACGGTAATCCCAGCTCTGATTTAGCAATATTTTGACGTTGCTAAAATAAAACAACTTTTTACTTAAAATAAAAGTATTTTAATGAAATACCGTGGCGACACTTGGGGGAGGCCTTTGTCCAGCAGTGGACGTCTTTCGACTGAAATTATAATGATGATGAAATATCTAATGCAGCCTGGTGTTATTAATCTATTCGTATTTTTTAATTTATCAATATTTGGGCCTCATCATCAACATCATCATCATTCCAGCCTGGAATCACCAACTGTTGGGTATAGACCTCCCAGTTTCTCCTGCCACTCTTCTCGGTTTTGTGCGTCCCTTATACATGCGTTTCTCGCGATCTTGACGATATTGTCAACTCAACGCGCTTTTGGACGGCCCTGGTTTCTTAGACCCCACCTTGGCCACCATCCGGTCAAAACCTTACTCCATCGACCATCTCCGCGTCTAGCCAGATGTCCTGCCCAACTCCACTTTAGGCGTATCGCCTTGTCCCCGACGTTGAAAACTTTTGTCCAACGTACGGCCTATTTGGGCCTAGGTTCACACTAAAGCATAATATAACACAGACAAAAAGATGTCTTGGTAAGAAAATTCAAACCGTTCTGCGCTAAAGCAGTTTTACCTTCAAATATGAACGATAATCAATAGCTGATACTTGAGGACAAAAATAACAATGTAGGTATTATTCAGCGAACGGGGTATAGGCACACAATATGCTCTTCTGAACACCCTTTGTACGCCAATGGCAATATTAGGTCTCAAAGCTATAGAGCCAAGCTTATCGCTATTTATCGCCAGTTCCTATCTCGGGCCACTCTCGAGCATGCATAAAGCCTTAATCACACTTTGCTTGACTCCGAGATTGAACCCTGAACAATGGAAGCCACAGTAATCTATACGGTGTTTACTACCATTTTCTAATTAAGTGTAAATTCGTCCAAATACACAACAAAATCACCTTTATAGCACTCAAAATTACTTAATAAATATTTATAACCTAACAACAAAACTGAATTTTAATAAACTCATCAAAAACAGTTTGTGTAAATGTTCACTGATCCAGAAAGCTGAAATTCTGAACGAACTTCAAAAATTTCTACCATAACATTTAGAATAGTCACAAAACTTTACTTTTATGCCCAAATCGCTCGTCACTTAATGCTTTTACAGCTTACTGCACTGATTTCAATAGGGTATCGCTAAAATTCTCTCTTGTATATAAAAATAAAAATATGAATAGTTCAGAGGCTCCTCATTTATTATATGATTTATAGACTTTCAAAGGCTTAAAAAGCAGCTTTCACTTTCAGTGATTTATTATACTGCTTCTAAGTATTTGTGGAATAAAACAGAAAGGTATTGAAACTGCCGACGATCAATATCTGTCAAAGTGAAAAAATTCAATTAAACGAGCTCGCGAATTCTTCCATTGGATAAACGGAAGGCGTGAGAATTGAAAATTATGTGTAAAGATTTTTTCTATACACGCTCGAAGTGGTGTTTTGTTGATGGAAATTCTTTTAGCTATCGATTTTTATGGACAATAACGGATATCCGTATAGGAACCTGAGCAAGCGATTTTTATTACTGAATACTCAGAATACGTACTCGTGCACTCTCGCCTTTGTTTATTCAACGCTAGAACACATAATCTATGAAAACATTTCACTTTGAGTCGCGGACAAAGCAATATATTCTATCTATTATTTAATAACGTGTCTGGTAAATAAAATGCCTTTGACGTCGTATTAGATTGCGATCCTTTTGTTGTGATGTCATTGCTAATATAGTAATAAGACAGCCGATGAAGGTCAAGAGGTGAAATCTAATAGCATGACACCCTCGGATGAAAGTATTAGAAACTAAGTATTAGGCAAGAGTTAATTATAACTCGATACACAATGATTTTAGGAAAACTTGTATGGCCAGTTCATTGACCGGTTTGATGTTCGTGAATGTGTAGTGTTCATGATTTATGATTTTTGCCGTATAAAGATTTTCAGTGACTGGCGTGACATTTTTTATCAGATTTTTATTTGTGATTTATTTTTTACGCTTCACTTATCAAGTCATCATACATTTCTCAGAGTTTGTTGAGCATAAAAGCTTTTCCGCGAAACAGCTATTATACATTACCTTGCCGCGATACAAGGAAGCTAACATTATCAGGATTATTTTGCATTGTGTTCGTACAATATTTGTGAAAATATTTAAATATTATACGTCATCGAACTCCATAGCACACAGTCAACACGAAAAAACATTAGGCAATGTTATAGCACTTTTTACAATACTATAAAAGTTTCAATTTCATACTGACATGTTTAACGACTTTTTAAATTGATATGAAGTACCAGCTGTTGCATTTCAATAGCTGCAGCCCAAAATTCTCGCGCGCTACCAAACTTATTTGGCCTCGAAGGTACAGATAATATATTTTCTTTTTTTCGACAGGTCGTGACTATTCGAAAGCGTTCTGGGTGACTTGGCAATACTTTTGAAGTAGGGAGGGAGAAATGTTGTGCTAAATAAAATATAGTGCTGCATGTAACGTTGGTACCTGATACAAGTTCGAACTTTGTTTTATTTTAGACTAGATCTTTTTTTTTATACTACATGGGCTTACTCTTGATCTCAATCTAGTCCTGAGGACAGAGATGAGGTCGACGATGGAACAAGCTAACCCAAAAGAAGCCTATTAACTCGCAACTTAAATAGATTGGGGACATATGAACTTGGTAACACCGACGCAGGCAGGGAATTCCATCTGCCCGTGCTTTGAGCGTTTATTATGACGTGTCAAAACATTAAGTTTTCTTTACTATTTTTAAATAGAATATGAGTGCAAACCTTACGGAATACATGCTCTAAATGATCTAGATTTTGTGACATTTTAAAGTTTTAGGCGGCCGCACAGGCAGACATGAAAAGCGACTTAACTCTATAGGTACTATGTATTGATTTAGCAACCAACAGAAATTATTTTGTGATTTTTCTAGGTTCAGTCCTAAACTAAGTACACGGATTTCTTATTACACGATGATTAATGTTGTACGGTTATTACTCACGTACTTATTTTAGAGTTTTCCCGACTAGTTCTGACCTTTGAAATCGTTGCGGCATTTGTTTTCAATTACATTTCCTTGCAGCAGTTAGTTCTTGTCGTGCGTCAATCACTTCAAAATTAACTTTGTTTAATTGAATATTGTTCTAATGACACTACGTATATACAGGTGTGGGAGTGATTATGTGACGGATGTGAACTCACAGGATAAGGTCTTCTTCACACTATCAATCAAACAGTACTAAGCCACCCGATGGGCCTTATACATAAATTGTACCGAGGTCCGCACACTTATGATTTATAGCTTACTAACTTTTGCCTGCGGTTTCGCTCGCACCGGAGGGAATGGGCAAAAATATTTACTGCTTAGACCTCGCTTAGTTTGGTAGGTATTGCTGAGGTCCGATTTTAATATTAATGAGTAATGGATGTAGAAATAATAGTCTATCCAAAGGAGAGCTTAAAAGATCGCTGTTAGCTAAAAGACCGTCCATTGTGTACTGTATATTTTTTACATTTATATCTTTAATTCACATTATAAACATAACATGACGCCTGTAATAATAGAAGGGTTAGAGCAGTGTACCTAATAGTTCACCCACATTTCACCAGTTATGTTTAAGTCTCATCATGGGCGTCGGCAGATTTTTTTCCAGGGATTTAATTATTTGCACGCCACCTCGAATATGTTAGATTCACGGAGTAACTTGACGAAAACTATCCAGAAAAGCCCATTAATCTAGTGAGCTTGAAAATTTTAGCACCCTCCTCGAATTTGATAGGTTTTCTTATTTACGGCTGATTTTGCCTATTTATAAAGAAAAGCTTATGAACACAAAGGACATAAGATGTCTGACCGCGCTCAAATATATTAGGATTTTCGGATGAATTAGATTATTTTTGTTCATACACTCAGAAACCAGAACAGAATTTCGAGCAAGCGAAGCGAGCTCGAAAATGTTTGCTTTCTGTCTCGGATGTAATGGTTTTTCTATGTAATTTCATTTTCGTTATGGGGTGCAAGTGCACCTCTTGCACCCTGCTGCTGGTGACCATGGGTCTCATGTAAGAGGTCAAGCCTATTGCCATCAACCGGGCTTAAATCTAGACTCCGTGGCTGCTACTGCGAAATTCTTTATAGAAAGACCCAATAACACTTTACCCGACTTGGGAATCGAACCCTGGACCTCATATACTAGACCAACGACGCAGTCAATGACCGTTTATTCATAGTAAATATTATATACATTAATAAATTAAAATAACCTATATTAACTAACTAACTTAAAAATAAACTTAAAAAATGGCGTCAAAAAACTCCTCCTCAACGTAGTCAACTGGTAATGTACCCAAAAGACTGGCGGCGTTGCCACGTTGTATGGCAATGTTATCAATTAATTCTTATGTTGTACATCAAGAGTTTTTATCTATCTATCTAGTCATAGGTGTAAACTTTTGCGTATAATTTAGTGGCACATTACGTAAGGCCTATGTCATCATATAATATGTGTGTGTCAAAATAAATAATGTGCCTCGCGCTGAGGGGAATACTATAGAAGCTAATTTGTAATAAGGTTGAAACCTTGTGTCACACTGTCACGGTAGGTGCCTTTAAATATATAATGATTTATTTATTTTATGCACGAAAATTTATTTATTTGAAATGCAAACTGAATTCTATACATATACATCTATTTAAGTATCTGAAATATCTTACGAAAAGACAGATTAGTCAACTTGCGTATCGATCTTAGATCTCGCGGTTGTCAGCTTATGTTCGATTAGAAAACCAACGACGATGGCAATAGATGTTGCAAAAATATAAATTACAGAAAAAAATACTGGTTAATTTTATCACGAAGGTCGTTCGAACTAGGACGCTTATAAATTATGAGTTTGCTCTGTAATTACTGGCTCTGTATTGTATTTTGAACTTATTGCACAGAACCACACTTTGCATTATTGTTCTCATATATTATGCTATCTATGGCGACGCTTAAGTTACGAGCGTACTTTAATTATGTGGCAAATTTCTAAACAGCAATCAATGACAAAACTTAACGTAGCCGCATGGCATACCAACGATGCGTGTCAGAAACGGATATCGCGTTTAACAATGTTAAAAGCCAATCTAAGGTGCACGACGTTCTAGTTATGCGTAACATCGTGGACTTGCATAGTGACACTTATGGAGAAGATAATGAGCTAGGGCACAACCAAGTTAATAAAGTCTCAGTTCGTAGTAGAAGGAGGGTCTCGCAGCTTAGCAGAGGCACGCGGCGTAGCAGAAGCGTGGCATAGCAGAGTCGCACGGCGTAGCATTGTCGCACGGCGTAGCAGAGTCGCACGGCGTAGCACATAGCGTAACAGCCGTACAGTATCATTAGCAGTAAAGAGACTTCATTATCTAATTTTAGTAAATAAAATAAAAGAAAGGTTTCTCTTATCTTCGTGGCTTCATTATTGTGTATCCTTAGAATCTCCCTTGAAATGGATATTGTTGCCCAAATAAATAGGTCCATTTATTTGGCTAACAATTTCCACGTGTAACCTGTAATGTTGAACAACAAAAGTTATCGATTACTTTTCAGTTGGATATACTTCTAGTTTTACTGTTCTTATTGAAGTAGAAAGTTGGGGAGACGAACAATACAACATCTCGTGATAATCAAATAAATATTCATTAATCTGTTTTATTTATTGATAGCGGCACTTCTGACATTATTCATCGCTGGTTAATATCGATGTGTTCATCAAGAGTATTGATTACAATATCAAGTGACTAGATGTGCATTATCGCATCTATTTTATATACATACATAGACGAATACTATATATATGTCGGATTGTCAGGATTTATTCCGTTAGGCTCGTACATCATATACAGTGGGCAGACGATGGGTTTCGTGCTATGAAAACACAATGGGTGCGATACACTGTTTCTAGCAAAACTAGCGAATTACTTGAGATTACAACTTAACACAACAACATGGGGCACAATGAATCGAAGACAGTTCCAAGACGTCTCAACTCCGCCGCAATCAGACATTGAATGTCACCCTCGCCATGAGCTGAACATCCGACCTCTGTAGAAGCACGCAGTGGTTTAGGAAGACTTGTGTAGGTGGCGTGATGTCACCACCGGCGTACTTGCGATTCATTTTATGTCCTTACTAACGACCGGATCCGTCATATATAAATACAGGACCGATGATACTGAAATCTAGTTTTATTCCAAGGTTGAATTTTAATATTAGTTAGAGCTCTATTAAACTTTCAGTAGCTGTCCACATTTTGGATATATTCCCAACTACATGAAACCTAATCTCATTTAAAGTTGGCAAAACTTTTCCCAATTAAAATATTAACTATGGCAAAATCTGCTCATTTTCAAAATGGTAGACAGACATTGCGATTTCTATGTACCAAATGAAATCTAAAATAAGTACCCACATTTCGCCAGTTATGTTTTTGACCCATGTAATAGGGGGCGAGCCTATCGCCACTAACTAGTACATGAGTCCAGACTTACTGAGAAATTCTTGATGGAAAAACCCAATATCACTGCCCGACCTGGAAATCGAACCCAAGTCCTCATAGATGGTAACATATCAATATATTACAGTAGAATCGTAGGAAGTACGAATAAACATTGGTATTACTTTAATTTTTGGACGTAAGTGCACATTTGGACGATATTAATGCGTCGCCCATGAATAACGTGAGGCGGTTCACACGATTCTGTCGGCAAATGGCCCATATGTCTGGCTTAGCGGTGTAAACACCCCAAATAATAACATGGCAATATTGCTTCGAGCTCAAACTGCGCGAAGGTGACAGTGTTCTACTGCGGAAATGTCTGTCGTTAGCATTTGTTTTTATGTTTTGTTAACGTTTATGTGTTATGCTGTTATTAAAATGGAGTTTTCTTAATTAAGCTCTGGATGTGTTCAGTAGATTAGGTGGTAGACTTGCGTTTCGTCTTATTGTATACTGACTACCTCATTGGTGTAGTGGTCGCAAGCGCAATTACTGAGTATGAAGTCGTGGGTTCGATGTCTAGGTTGGGCAAAAGTGTTATTGGGTTTTCCAATCAGGAATCTCTCAGTAGCAGCCATGGAGACTAGATTTAGTTGACAGCAATAGGCTCGCCCCCTATTACATGCGACTTAAACATAACTGGCGAAAAGAGGGTGTATTATTAGGTACACCTCTGCCTAACCCTTCGGGGATTACAGGCGCGATGTTATGTTATGCTTTTAAGTACTTTCTTACGCTACCTCCACGACTTCAGGTGATCCGACTTGTAACGTGACTTGGCTCAAGATACAGACGCGTGCGTCACTTGTTTTCCGTGTAAGAACCGACGTGTCGCAGTAAGTCGTGGCGTGCTCATAACTAGTTGTTTTCTGCGCAGTCGCTGTGACAGCAATCGTGTCGCTTCACGTGTGGCTAGTGGCCAAGCGGTTACTCCGTATAGAGTTCTTAATAAAGTGACGACACTCATATTTCCTCATTCTTGTTGTACTTTAAGATTAACAGTTGATATTCTTTACTTTTTTTTTTCATTTCACGGAATTCATCGTATGTGGAGGTTCGCGTTCACGGATATATTACTACTCCTTGGATTATACTCCTTATATGAGGATGTGTACCGTAACTTTTAAATTAGAGGGGGTGGGTGAGCTGGTTTTCAACACCAATCGGTCGTATTTTAACCCTGGGGATTTTAATTTTGAAGGTTTACGCAAGTTAAATTGCATTCGGCATTGCTCAGTAAATTAAGAGTTAAGCCATCTCGTCTCAGCATTGTTTTTCCGCCTACATTGTTTTTGTGAGTGTGACGTTCTTTCATTATGAGTAGGTATTAGTTTCTGTAAGTTATACGATGAACAAACACGCTTTTTACAAGCATGCAAAACCGCATGACACATCATTTAACAGTTGAACAGTGTTATATTAGAAATAAAACACGAAAAATTTATTCGCGTTTTTATAACATTTATACGTGTAAAGTTAGATGAAAAATTTATAGCCACCCTTTGGAACAGTAAACTTTATTGTAGTTTTATTTTATGGACTTTCATAAATCTACATTTGTAATTAAAAAATAGTAGTTATAACACGGGGTTTTGCCTTCTAATAATATTAACATTTGATATTAAATTCTGCAATTATAATGAGTTTTCTGGCTGATGAAGTTCATTCAATTAAACAGAGATATGAGCTAAACCGTTTGTAAAGTTATGCGCTTCACGGGCGAATGCAAATAGCAAGGTTATCCGTTTGGAATTAGCTTAACTAGTTTACAATTTTCGCACTCCACTGTTGAAAACGAAACCATTCATGTTAAACACAAGCTTTAAAAATACTAAAATAGTTAGACGGCGTATTCTCGTTAAGTGCAGTTGCGTCATAAATATCTGGTTATTGCGCATTTTGAGTGGTGCCCGCGATCCCGACACACTTCCTGAACTAACAGCCTCAGAGGCTGTAAACGTCTCCAGCGCCTGACTTTCGGTGATTTACTCCAATTTTATGTGTCGCCTCTACTCTGGATTTATATTAAATTTATTTTATGGTACAATTTTACAACCCTGAACATGTTACGATGGCCATTTACGTCTTCTCGTTCGAACACGTGTTTAAACGTAATTGTGGCGTTTATTTATTTTTAATTAGTTTACTACACGTACGGAACTCGGTACAATTTGGGTAGTTACAGGGATAATTATCTGTAGTTGTGAAAACGATAAATATATTTTATGACAGCTACAGTTTATTTAATGTTTTTATTTTTCTGCTTGCGTTGCTATCGTTCCGGATATCGAAAAGGTATTACGTAAAAAAAAAATTGGGACACCGAGTGAATTCATTTCTTGTTTTCAGTGAAGCATTGAAAATGCTGTTAATGGAAGGAAAAATAAGAATGGCATCGTACAGCTGCGGACAACGGGGACTGCTGGTAACTGAAATTATTTCTCTTTAACAATGGTAGCCGAGGTTATATTATTGTTTGTTCAGACCATTGTACGAAAGTAATCAAGTGGAAAAGCAAGGAGTTGTATTGCTCTGGTTGTGACACGAAGCACTCGACTGTCGCAATAATAATTATTAATCCCGGTTATTCACAGGGGACAAAGCTGCGAGGTGAACGAGTTTTTTTCTATTTATATTCACACACGTACACGTGTATGACACAAATGGCTGTGTATAATGTCTCAGTAGGGAATATTTTACATTAAATTTATTAATGTCGTGTGTCGAGCGACCTTAGGTGTTAGGTTCATATGCTGGTGGAGACGCCTACATAAGTTGGAGTATAATAACGCTTTCAAAGAACATTGAAATTACTAAGAACATTAAAGTTGTGAGTAAAATGTTTTGAGCTCGAAAACAAAGACTGAAAATGAGTTTATCTATCAATTTATTCCTAATTAGGTTACTGTCTTCGTGGTTTGATCAAAAGTTTTTATGCGGGTAATTGTTTTTGACGCAGAACGATATGATAAATTAAGTTAAAATTAAATAAAGTTCTTCAGAGCATAATAATAAGAGGATTGAGAGAATATTATTAGAACATAATCCAGTGAATAAGCTCATTTCGTCGCTCAAAACAATGCCTGATAAAGTCGAACGACAAACATATTAAAGTATTAAGTCTCAGCGACGGTTTACATACATGAGCGTTCGTCAAATATACGTACTTATATGTATTTCTATAACATTCTAGAATACGTTTCCACAATACAAACCAAAGAACAATTTTCTTATAACTAGGCTCACGAGGACACGGAAATAGGTAATCTACTTACTAGTAAGTAGTTGGTTGGACTAGTTAATACATAATTATTTTATAATTTAAATAATTTTGTGGTCAACCAGATGTCACGGTTTGGGTCCCGATGATTTTGAAAAATGGAAGGTCCATTTTTTATTAGCGAGTAAAATATCTATAAAACTATACACAGATTTATTGCGAAGTTGCAACCTTTATCACGGGATATTTACCATGTTTACTGATTTCTTCGAGTTCCCGATATTTCGGCGCTGTTGCGAGCACCATGATCACGGATAAACTGCAAATATCTCGTTTTCAGTGTTAATAGTTTTGTGTGTATATTAGTGACAATGTCAGTTTAAAAACTTATGCTATAACTACCTATCCACTAACACAGTCATTTCTTGTATTCAGTTTCTACAGAATTTCCACAAATATTTCTCAATAAATTAATAGTTTGGCGTCTTGGATTCTTACCTCAGTACTGTTTTGTCTATCCAAAGGTTGTCTGGAAGACATCGCCATTAGTAATCAGATAAGCTAGTCCATTGTCCATTTTTGATCTAAGATTCAGAAATATTTATGCCTATTTTAAAGACGATATCTATTGTTTTCGACTCTAATGTTATTATTATGAAAAACATAGTTATCCTACTAAAATAATGCTAGTACATCATCGTACAGAAAGTTATAATTATAGTAGAAATAGAAGATAAGCGGCTAGCCAAGTAGATAGTAAGACGAACGACTTTTACAAATAAGCGTTTATCTTTATCTCTTACAAACTTAGGGTTACGAGTAGGAATGTAGACGAAAACATGTTTATTTGGAACTAAGTAGACGTGGTAGGGTTGTTTTTTTTATTTGTAATTTATCTCCTGGACCAACTTTAAGATAAAAGAAAGTGAAATCATAAAAAGTTAAATAGAATATATATTTTATTTTTCGTTTAGAGTGAATTAGACATTTTCGACTTGAGAAGTCAGATATATCTTTAGTTATTTAACAAATATTTTTTGTCATATTAATAATAGAAAAAAGCAAAGTGTTCGTCGAGCTCGCTGATTGTTTTCAGGCAGCCATAATAAATATCTTCTGACTGACAAGTAAACTTATTTACCGAAATACACAGATTATTAAACCGTTTCTATTTCTAGTTCCATTTTATATCAGTGGCAAGACAAAAGCACAACACACTGCAAGTATTGCCTTCATAGCCACCAAGAGTCATAGCATACTTTCTAAATAAATGTAACCCCATATTTTAACACCGTATTAGAAATTAAATATTTATTCGGGGAACAGCGCCATCTACCGGGAAGTGGGAATAGTTTCGGTTATTCTCAAAGGATCCGCCCTAACACACCCTTTACGTTATTACTTCGCTACTTGAATTGGGTGAGAATTAGCAAAGGCAACAAGTTATAATGAGCTGCGCAAAAACGGAGTAAATTTAGATAGCAAATTGTAGTTAGTGTGATGTTAAAGATTCAATATTTGTCTATTTTCGTGCCTTTTATTTATTTGCATATAGAAAATTGTCTGTTGGACCAATAATATCGCCTTTAAACGAAAAATTACCATAACTTCTTAGAAGCATTCAAATAGTTTTTGTTCATTCGAAACAAAGGCTATTAAAAAAAAAAAGGAATGAAACATACATAACATCACGCCTGTAATCCCCGAAGTGTTAGGCTGAACTGTACCTAATTGTAGACCCACATTTTTCCAGTTATGTTCAAGTCCCATGTCGAAATGAAGGTGTTTTTTTTTATCGTTAAGGTTAACTTTGACCGTAACATTTTTCAATTACGAAAAATATAACAGCAGTAAGCGTAACTCACTGATTCCTGATAATTCGTTTAATAAAGTTTTGACGCCCGCCGAAGTTCGAGACATCGAGTCATTAAGCGAGACATAAAACCAACTACGAAGAATACGGCAGTTAGTCGGCTTAGCGACGATTAACTTTGGCAGAAAATTAAAAGCGACGACGGAGAGATAATAAAAGCAGTTGGTGAAAATACGTGACCAATATGTCCTGGGAGGGTTCTGGCTTGATCTACAAGTTTATGTGCCTCACGTCTCGCGAGTTTGCTTTGCCAACGTGCAATGGCTACCTTACTGCTTGCGCGGCTCGCTTGTTTCCACTATCGAATCAAACTTCGATCGCTCTCAGTTCTCAGCATACAATGTCAACTATGTGCCGAATACGGCATCGTGCGTATTGCGCAGTAATCGCTTCGGTTTAGCATACCCAGTTTTGTTTGCTTAAGTATGGTTGGATGAGTTTGTATGTAGCACACATACCTAGGCATAATTTCAAATGAGGACACTAAACTAGGTAGGTAAGTAATAAAATCCTGCTATAAAATCGAACTTGTAAATGCACCATTGATTGCCCATGATCATTTGACTAATAACCAAATTAAGTATGTCTTAAAGACAATTTCATTGCCTACCGATAGCTAGAAATTGGTTGGAATTCGAGTTCAAAGTTAAATTCAATGATTTATCAAAGTAAAGCAAGACTGTAACAATTTCAAAATTCAATTCCACGAAGAGAAGTTCTGAAACCACACATTTTCTAAACTTTCCTTTTGCTAAAACGCTTTAACCGATATTGAGTGCGGGAGGAGGTCCCATCAAAGATTTTTTCAGTTTTCGGTTTGGTATTCGTCTATTTTTTGTCCCGAAAATATCAACACTACGCCACGCGACCGATCAAAACTGTGGCAGTTTTTTTGAGCTATTTTTTGTATCGTCTACAAATACATTTGTAGTTTATAAACATAAATGTTTGCACTTAAGAAAATGAAAACACTTTACTTCAAAGTACAGTAACTGAGATGGACAACTTTTTAAATTGTTACATTCATCAATCACTCATACTTGTTCCACGCGTTCAAACCGAGCTGTGTTCTCTTCATGTAATTAAAGCTCTTGATGAAAAGGATGAGACGTGTTTCCATATTCAGGGCCGAAAGTAGACCTTCATACAAACCACATTCGGCTTAATTAACTCAAATCCTGCGTAATTAAAAGGATCTTATCTGCTGCGGTAGAAACAGGCTCTATCCGTCGTCCAGCCGAAACTATGCAAAGTTTTAATTAAGCCATTTTATCAAATATGAGGGATACAGGATGCGTAGGCGTGGCTCCAAGGGTCAGCGAATGAAAGGGTACGATGACTATCGGAAGGCCACGGTTTCAATCACGCCAGAACTTCGCTCGTTAGACCACACACACGTCAACAAATGCCATTCATAACATTTCACGCATAGCTCTTTCATGTCGCGGCGAGTTGAAAGTGCCCTGTCAACAGTTTACATCGATATTATATACATTAACCGTGCGTGTGGGAGAGAGTTTTAAAATAAACAGGACTTTTTATTCTTGACTTGCGAGCTGATGCCCACGTTTATTGAAAAGTAACGATTTACAAGTTACTCATCAAGTTTTCTAAAATACTATCTACTATCATAATATGTATTAACGGAGTTTACAATAATGGCTGCCATTAATTATTTGAGGGGATTGGCGCTGATAGCCGAAATACAGGCTTTTGCCTAGTTCAGCTACAGATGTAAAAGTCTTTTGCATAGTGAAAAATATAGCCTGAAAGAAATTTGTATAATTCTGTGAAATTTATTGAATAATCTTAAATTATTATAATAATGTTGTTTTTCGCGACTTTCAAGTAACAGACCTTCTATCTCAAAAACATAAATATTAATAACACCCGAGCCACAACATTGAACAAAATAGTTTTTAATTTCATTTATATAACTCTATCCTTCATCAAGACACATGCAGAAAATAATTAAAACAAACGGTCCTCAAGACAGATAATGCCAGCAAAAACGTATTATTAAGTTCTATTTGTACACTCCACAGCAGCATAAAGAAATAATAAGGAAAAACAGCAGACGAATTAGGACGTTTTCCGCAAGTGGGAGTTACTTGGTCATTTCTTACTTATTTATAAAAATAGTGTAGGATAGGATAGGATAGGTAGGTGAAACGTGTACCGCGGACGTGATAAGTTAGCGCCGATAAGAGTTTCTTATTTGTTAGCGTTGGAAGTTCGCATTAAAAAGACGAATGTGGGTTCGGCGCAAACGATTTAATGGCCATATTTAAGGTTGGCCTCTTGATCCGCTTACAAAACGAATTGGTTGCGAAATTGCTTTCTAAATTGGACTAGTTCGGCGGTAGACAATTTGGCAAGACATTTGTATTCTTACGGAGAAAAATAGCATATACCTCGAACATCTGATAGTGAACGTCGTAGGTCTGTCGGCATCCGTCGAGTCACACAGTTGGGCCTGAGCCAATCATTCGATCGAAATGAAATATTTCGTAGCAATTTAGGGACTTAATGAAAAAAACTCCCCTTTTCTCATTTAGTGTGTTCATGTATGTATAACGACGGAGGGTATTGGATCTGTTCCGCTGTGACGTATTCCTCTGCTGACATCGTACAGCATCATATTGCTTCGAGTAATTCATGCAAATTTATGGATTAAATTAATTCTCAATCATTTTATTTTTGTCCACCGTCTGAATTTGAACAGACAGCTCATTTATTTGCACGTGGCTACGTTTCATATCTCCTTTGCTCGACTATATGCTATTATAAGTAAAATAAAAAGCCGAGCCACGAACTGTAACAGTGTTCCGCGCTCGCCATTCTTAATGGGAATAGCAATGTTAACAGTCCTCCCTCATTGTCTATAAATTGGATGCCGCGGCAATTTGCTCATCGTACTGTTTTTAAAATGGGTATTTTATTGTTCTCTCTTTTATTTAAACTGAAATTACTCCTCATTCATTAGGACGAGAGGACGCAGCGCACTCCACTCCATTTTTATTTTCCATTGTTGGTTTTCAAAATTAAGCCCCAGTAACAATTGCTTTGTTAATAAGGGTTCCACGATTAATCTGCTTTATTTTTTCTTTTCGACGAAACAAGAAAGTCTTCGGACAACATTAGAATTTTTGCTGTTCTAAATTAATCAGAGCAAAATGCGTTTTAGCATCACTCTGTGGGCAAAAATGGCGGTGCGCATTTCCTCAAATTCTTTGTTTGGCAGCCACCATAATGAGATTGAAGGCTTTTCAGTTAATGAAAACTACACCGTCCTGCTTTGCTTGTTTTTTACAGACGTTGCGAGTAATACGGGGCGCGCGTGCACACGGATATAAAATCCTTTTTATATGAAACACTGAATTAACTTTAAAAAGATTCTGTATGTTATGAATTTAATTAAAATACTAAGAAATATTAATTACTGCTCAAGGCTCAATTTCGATTGTAAAGGTGTAATATTCTGGATTCATGTTCTCACTCATAATATGATTTCAAATCGTGTATCAAGTGGAATATGCTACGTTAAACACGAATAAATTCAAGCCTATTGTTTACAAGCTCCATTATTAGTTAAATTTCAAAGCAATAATGCTGTACGATTTCTGTACACTCGCTAAGTTTCATAATTACTTTGGCCAGACATTAATACCGACCTACATGGCAATGAGCGGTAGATAGAATAGCGAAGTTCCCATTCATGAAAAGTTTTATGGTCGCAGTTTAAGTTTTAATTACAAGTTGTTATGGTGTAATCAGAGTGTTAAGAAACTCTAGAACATTCTATAATGACAATGAAATGGCTGCATGTATGGTGCAATGGTCGACTGCTATCTACTGACCAACCGCATTCTTAGATCTAAGGTCGAGATCTAGAAGTGTTACTTAACACGTGCTTGGACTTATTAGGCTTGTTGCATCTCTGTCTTACACTCTAGTTTGACACGTGTGCTGCAGTGACGGGAATACAGTGTACCCAAAGTTTGTGTTAAATGCGGTCTATAGATCTCGGCCTATGTATATTATAATATTCATATATCAGAAAAGTTCGTTTGCAACATCAGTAAGTTCAGAATTCGGACACGGCAATCGGCAACACGTGCGCCAATAGTCCGTCGTGTTAGCACAAAATGTACCTATGAAGAATGTTGACTGGTGGTTTGCTAATGTCCGTTACGGTGACCATCTATATTGTGTATACAACATTATTTTTAGTATTTGCGAAACTTGAATATAGTTTGTTCAGAATAAGCAACTGAATCGATTCCAATAATTTTTTAACCATGTTATTTTTTTTCCCAAAAATATTTAAGAAAGTTAAAAGTTGGACATCGAGCGACTTTAAGTACCTATTACAATAATTTAGGTACCTACCGCCAAATAATTATTATCAATGAGCTCAAGACGACGCTGGAGGCGCGCGCTGCGTGGTGACCACGATTTTGTGCGGACAACTAGGTAACAGAACAAGCTTATAACTTTGTGGTTTTTCATGATACAGTTTTGAAATTTTGTACATAGATTCTTTACATAAAAATACTAGACACGTGTATCAGGTTTCGCATATACTAAAACTAATGTTGTATAGCTATGAGCGAAGTCACACTATTCGCGGTAAACTTGCAAGCTGCTCCCAGTTAGAGGAAAACTTCAGAATTTTCCCTCGTCTACTTATCGCTTTTATGAAAACAAGAATTAATGAGATACGATTTACAAACTTTCAGAAATAAGTGATACGAAAAGCCCTTGTTTACTGAAATTGCTGCTGAAAACACGAGATATAACTGTGTTACTGAGTGGTGTGACAGGTTTTCAACCGATGTCAATTGGTACTCTCGCTCCCAAAAATAAATAAACATTTATTACTCTGAGATTTCTGTAATAAAAAACTGCATTGCGTTCGTGTTATCCAATCAACATGAAAGTCAACGCAGAGGTTCACGTGAACTCTGTTACTGGCTCTCGTTTGATCTGGGTTCCTGGTATTCCAATATCGCATGCAACGTGCGTGGATATTGTAAAAACACGAATATTGGGTACACTATCATTGTTGTGCTTATTTATACAATATATTAAAATAACGGCGACGTCACGCATCAATATAAATGATGGGCAATTTATTCGTCGTCCGTTTGTACATATTGTCGCCGGTTGAGCTTGACAGATGACAGCCCCGTATTGTTGGTGCAGAGCAGCAAACAAATACGGCCGCATCACGCTCTCATAAACGAGCTTAAATATTATCCTTTAACAAATTACCACATTGTCTGCTTGTAAAAGAGTAAATAACATTAAATATGAAACAGTGTAACTGAGGTCGACGCCGCAAAATCTTTGTTAATGATCCACTAGAGAGCCCAGAACACCTTTTACACACAGCTTCGCGCATTAATCGAGATTTCGCAAAAGGAAATCAAGCTTCCGTAATCCCAATCGAAATGTTTTAATGTAATCGCTTTGGGCCTCCTCGCTGGGTTTTGTTTAAAGCATTTTTCTTAATTGAAAGCTCTTTCATTATTACAAAACAATAATATGGGAACGGTGAGTGCTTTCGGCAATCAGAATATCACTTAGTTTTTTTTCTATTAGGTATATTTAAATGGAAGTAGCTGTATACGAAGATATTGATGTTATTACTTTTAACTGAAATAGTGGTTAATTTTTTTGGGAAAGTGCACATTAAGCATTATTATAATTAGCAGATGTTACGTAGTTCACTTAAAAAAATGTAGTTCAATTTCTTTTGATTCTGGAGACGATTATTAAATTAAAAACTATCTACTGTATTAAAGCAAGTAGTAACTCGCTAGAACAAACAAATTGATACGTATCCATTACAACTGACAACATCTAGATCGTTATTATCATCTCCATCACATTCCTATGTAAATTAAATCAATGTCTATATAAAGGGCGATGGCAAACCCTTGATTGCAAGACTTTGCACGCAATTCGGCAATAAACTTGCAGCTACGGAACTAAAATTTCAACGCAACTTTATTTTTATCAAAGGAAGTCGTTAGACGGTATCTGAACCACCTCGCACGTATTAACATACATAATTATAGGTAGTTTAACAATTGGAACAGTGCCAACTCGATCCAACTTAAATTATTCTACTATTACAGTTTTTAGGTTTCCGCTACTGAGGGAAACAATGTGTTTTCTGAAAAATTTTCGACATAGGCGTTTCTGAAGACAGGAATTTATTGGCTTGATTTATTACTGTTATCTGAATTCAAAATTCTTAGTTACGGCTATTCGGGGTCTATAAAGCTGGGTCGGCCTATACTTACGTATATCTAGCCTTTAATTAGCAATAGTTGGCGTTCTTTTGTCTGGTAATGTAATTTTAGATTTTTGTGAAAATGTTTTTTTTAATTCCTTTTAGATTTTTCTCGAATTTATTCTAGTCACGGTTTGAATGCGAAGGTAATTAAGATTAATTTTAAAGTGTTAAACGCTTTTATAAAAAAGGCTGAGAAGGTCACAAATTGTTGAATTAAAGTCATATAAGTATATATACCTATACAGGCCTTCATATTGCCTAGGCACATGTAGTACATAGAGTAAGTGGTAGTCTACCGATATTTTTTTACAATTAAAACTTTTTCCGTGACATTAACCTTCTGTAGGACAAAACAAAGAGACTGTATATTCCCCTTTATTGTCAAGTACAAGGGCTCTGTCGCTGACACTTCGATTTAGTACGACCCTTGGTTTGATAAAAGTCCTTTCACCGGTCCACCCATTATTTAAGTACTTGCAAGCAAATAACAGCCTATTGCGCGATAAATAACTTCATTTGTGAATTAAATTTACTTTAACATAAAAATTTACATTTGCGATAAGAGCATACTATTTACTTTACGGCTGAAAATGTACTCATTTTTATACATTAGAATCTAGATCATATTTTATTTGGTACCTAATGTAAGTGCGGTAGTGGTAGAATGAAAGGTAAAATTCGAGACATGACTGATAGCGAAGGAAAATAAGGAAATAAAATATTATTGTACGTAAATTACGATATAATACGAAAGCACTTAAGGCGCATGTCACGCGTCAATCCGCACGCGGACTTACGCTCGCTTCATGTTGACATGTTTTTATTTTTACTCATGAACCTTTCGGTGACTTCATGTTTAATAAATAATAACGATACAGAATGCTCAGTATTATATTTGACCTGAAAGCCGACGTTCGAGAAGCAAAAGTAATCCGAGGATACAGAATCTACGTTATTACTTCTGCAGCGTCCCTATAAACGCAATTCCGGGAAAAGAATTGATGCTAAGTGTCCTTTTTTGTAACGTAACAAAGAGCCTGAAAAATAGCACGTCTGAGGAAAAGGAGGCAAAGTAAATTCAGCAATTTATTGCTCAGCCTCGGGCTCTATATTTGTTGCAAATGAAGACGGGAGCGAGGTGACAATTTTCGGATGCTGGGTCGAAATGACCGTCCGGGGACAAGCCGGCTCGTCGCGGTGCCGCGGCCCAAGACTGCTCTCACCTATGTACGGTCTTAAAAAGTTGACCTTACACTGTCCCTTAGAATAATACATGAGAAACATTTTAAAGCGTGTTTATTTCTTAGTAAATAAAGGTCAAACTGCTAGTACACGTAGGCAGAGCTGGGTAAAATACATGCTTTGCTTTAATTAAAATACAAATTTAAAAAATACTATCTCGCATGTATTTAAAATACGTTATACAAAATATTTTTAAGTAGTGTATTTGAAATATAAAAAACAAAATATAGTATTTTAACTATTTTTATTTAAAACACAAAATACAGTCAGGTGTTAGGTTAAGTAAATAGAATAGAATCGTGACATTTGTAGTTCTTTATTTCTTCTTCTTTATCGTGTGGTTAGTGCCTAACCTCCACAATAGCCACACATTCGTACTAATACACTTTAGTAATACACAGAAGTTTCGTGAAAATATCCGTCTTAGAATAAAAATTTCAATTTTATTGACAAGATACTTGACAATTTGACGTACGGTAGAGGTGCAGTGTTAAATTCAGAGCTATCGAGCGCTATTTTCTGCAAAACGCACCCATGAATAAGATGTATTTATGTTCAAAAGTATTTTGAAGCCATAAGTATTTGAAATACTAACTACAAAATACTTCAGCGTCTGGTATTTGAAATACTAATTAAAAATTACATTTTTAGAAAGTAATTGAATTACAAATACCAAATACATATTTGTATTTCAATTACGTATTTTAATTACAAGTAATTCAAATACTGGGCAGTATTTGTATTACTCTGCACGAAGGCAATATTAACAAAAATAATCCTAGGTCACATCTGTACGGGTGTCCGCGTGGTGCATTAAATGAACCCGCAAACATTTTCCTTTGTCCGGCCAGTGCACGTAATATCGGTGATTAGGAATTACGCTGGTAATACACAGGGGCAAGTGAATAAATGTTATTTACAACATTGTTTAATGCGAAGCTACGCGTGCTCTCCCCGGGTATTCCGCGTAACTTTCAATTTACAACGCACGGGGTTGTTCCTTTTTTAGTAGGTAGATGGCGTACACTAAGACTTTTTACACTTATTTTTATGAAGTCAGAAGCTATCTTGTGTTATAATTCGCTTGATTATTAATTACAGGCTTATTTCCGCTGAACTTAAAGTGTGTAAATCATCTGCCTGCCTTTTTCCAACTTTGTTGGGGTCGGCTTTCAGTCTTACCGGATTCAGCCGAATACCAGTATTTATATGGAGCGACTGCCTATCTGAATTCCACTCCACAACCCATTTAGTACTAGTTAACACGATACCCCTTGACAAGACTGGTTGTCTGACTTTTGGGCCACTGACTATTTGTAACGACTGTCAAAGATCTATAAATGACAGTTGGGACCAACGGCTAAACGTGCTTTCCGAGGCACGGAGGAAACTCGGTATGTAATGGGTGGTCACACATCTACGGACCAACCTAGGTAAGAGTGGCTTAACCTGAAGATCGACCCGAGCAGCTGTTGTTATTTAGCCACGAGCTCTAACTTAAAGAGTGTACATGGTTGGTAAATACAACCTGTTACCGGCTAAACAGTTTGTTTGGAAATGCCAACATATTGAATTTTAGTCCTCACGACTACTTCATGTCTCTATCTCTATTTTCCTTTCTTTCCTAAAATAAAAATTAGTAAATCTAAAATTCCTTGGAGATTTTCTGAAGTAGATAATTTCAAATGTTTCTTCCACTTCATTCTTCCATTTAATTGACAAAAAATAAATAGTATATTTCGTTTCTCAGTAATACAAAAAGGTTTTCTTTACATTTCCATTACCCAGTTCAATAAGGTACAGTCTGTTACAGAATCCCATTATTAAAATGTTCCGTTTAAGCTAGGTAATTCCGCGTTCAGTTTGCCGGTTCAATGTTGGTATTCAGTATGCAACCCGCATTCTATTTGCGAGACATCCTGTTAGGTTACCAATACATCTGGGCAGTGCTGGCTAGCGAACCGATGAGTCGGTACGTGCGAGCGGTGACAATGCAAGCTCACTGCACCAAATACACTTTTCGTGTAGACTGTACCGATCGGTTACTGGGCGAGACTTTTAAAAAGGTTTTTTACTGATGAGGTTGATTGTTGGTTTTCAGGGTGTGAATTTATAAAACTGGTTTAAAACTATTTGGTCTGAAATTATACACAGACTTATTTCTACTTAAGTAACAACGAAGTAATAAAGTTAGTTCTTCAAAATATTGTAACATTTATTTAATAAATTACAATATTGTAAAGTTGAAGCCTGAAATTATGAAGAAAGCTGTAATTGATGGAGTAACTTTTATGGCTCTGGTATAAGACTACTTGATGGATGGGACCCGTGAGGGTAGGTAGTTTCAATCTATATTTACATTTATTAATATAAATAAAGGCAAAACAACGAAACCGTTTCAAATTAAAGGTAAAGGTTGTACAGAACGAAATAAACAATATCAATACGGAAAAAGTAAATATTTGTTATATTAATTTAATAAAAGCTCCACAAATACAGTACAACAAACTTACTCGATTCCATGAAGCTTTCTGTAATGAAATACCTACATACGAGTCTTACGATTGTAGTGTATATCCAATATCAGCTTGAAACTCATTTTTCCATTACCAGGCGGGCAGGAGTCCGGAAGATATTGCTAATGCGACGTATATTGGCTCTGGTGTGCTTTGCTTCATATTGGAAGTATAAAACGCTTGTTTGCCAGCATTCCATTAATTCCTCCTTTTTTTTTAACGGTATTTAAATGAATACTTCGTTATAGTCTCAATTAACATAAAATACAATGCCTATAGAGTAATACTTCACTTACACTGTCACTTACGGGATATCTTCCGTGATTTTTAATTATTATAGTGTGCTCTCGATATTTTGACGCTGTTGCAATCGCTATGATCGCGGGATGACCGTCGTGATGCGCCGTGAAAGCTTAGACAGTGTTTGAGTAATACTTTATTTGTTTTTTTTCTGTGTTTATAGTCCAGGGCTATATGATCGTTGGCGGTCCGGTGTAACATGTTGGCCCGCAGGGTTGCACGTTGTAGTAAGCAAGTTAAAGTAACGGTTTTCATAGCTTATTGCCAAGTCTTCTACACTCAGCGGACCATCAGCGCCCTACGGATCCAGTATAATAATGGATTCCGGATGTTGATGGGGCTGTCCCGTTTCTGCAGTGCATCTGGTATGTCCGCGCAGGCACACGTCGACGACTTTCACGCGATCGTAGTCTGCGTCGTTACTCTGCAGAGTAACGTTCGCACGGGCCAGCTCGAACTCCATTCTGAAGACTATAGCAGGGAGGTTCTACTCCCCGATTTTTGCGGCTATTGTTCGTTGATGCCTCTCGCACAACAAGCTTGTATCAAATCAAATCAAATCAAATCATATTTATTTCTGTAAATTGGTTTACAAAACTCTTTTACATGTCACAACATGTTGTTTTTTAAAACTAGATGGGGCCGGTGTTTCGTACCTGACTACTCTGAGAAGAAACATCCGAAACAAACTCAGAGGTCACAGTCTCTTTTAAAGTCCAGACATTGCTCAAGTCATATGAGGACCATGTAGATTAATGTCCGAGATGGTATTTTGAAGAAATAACCACACAGATTTGAGTGGACCTGTCCAGACAGTGCAAGCATTTGTCAGTGATCGTGTAGCTCGACTCGTAATCCAAGGAGCTCAACGACACGACGAACAATACCAAAGAAAGGACATTTGGGTAGGCCGCATAAAGTACTCGAACTGCCAGACAATCGTGAAACTAACTTAACTAAAAAATTAAAATAATAATAATAGTATGACCCACGTAGTCCTCATATTCACAGTACAACAAAAAAAAAAAAATATAATACGACACTTGAAAAAGTAAAATAAAGTCAAGAAAAAAAAAATAATAATAATAATACCACAGGTACTTGAAAAAGTAAATAATGTCAACTAAATCGAACAATAATTAATAAAAATAAAAAATGTCAAACAGTAATAAAAATAAAATAAATAATATCAAAATAAGTTGTAACTAACATAGTTTAAAAGTTTTATTTTACTAACCCTCTGTGGCTGTTGCTTGTCCGAAAAAAAAGTTATTTTATTTATTTATTTATTTTATAGTTGGAATAAGGCAAGGCACAAATATTATGATGAGTACCTATGCATTACCAACACTATTAAGACATTGCTACTTAGTATCTATAAGGGAGTAAGTCTTATTACTTTGAAGTGTACCTATTCAAATAGATAATAATGTTGGAATTGGCATCTCGATACCAATAGATACTTTAACTTAACATCAACTGTTAAAGTCACAGGCTTCTGCTTATAAACCTGAAATAACAATGGGGCAATACCGCGTAGGAAGTACGATGTGGGAGTCAGAACTCGCCCACTGAGGAAATGTAAGATGGAATCGGCAATTTTTACAACAAAAACCAAATTAAAAAACAATATTTTATTTTCTAAGGAAATGGAAAAGTTTCTAGGTTGTTATTTTATATTCTATGCAATCATTTAATCGTTGTTTACCTGTAGTAGACTTTATATGGGTGCGGAATAGTCTTGTTTTCTTTACGATAAATATGAACTTTTATTTTTGGTATAAACTGGGAGACATTCGTCAAAAAACTAAGCCAACTTAACTATACTTTTTCTTCATAATACGACCTACTTTTCCCAATGATATCTTTACTATACATATTAATGCTATAAATGCAAAATTTACTTTATTCTGCCTATCACATTTTGACATCTCAACAGCTGTATTTTGGAAAAAAATACAAACGAATAGGCATGACCTATGTTAAAATATGAATACTTTTTATTCCGGCAGTACATTCATGTCATAATTTCCGAATACACATGCGGGCGAAGCCACAATTAATAGCTAGTGTCTCATAAAATCTAAACAAGGAATGTTTAAATCATACATGGTGCATTCGTAAGTATCCACATTTTCCATAGATATTTTCATTTTTGTGTACAATCCAAAAACAACGCACTAAAATCAAACAGCATTAGGGTCGGCTTTCAGCCTAACCGGATGCAGCTGAATATCAGTTTTTTACATGAAGCGACTGCCTTTCTGACTTCCACAACCCGGTTAGTACTGGGTAATATTACCACCTGGTAAGACTGGTTGTCAGACTTTCGGGTTACGGACTACCTATAACGACTGTCAAAGCTCTTCAAATGGCAGCCAGGACCAACGGCTTAATGTCCTTTCCGAGCTACGGTCCCATCCACAGACCGATCTTGGCTAGTGCGGCTTAACTTAGAACATCGACCCGTGAGGCTTTTATTATTTGGCCACGAGCTGCTAGAACTAAAATCAAACATAGTTAAATATTATAATAACTGCTTTTGATTGATGTATCACTCGTATCTGCCCAGTAATAAATACATAAATAATATTTATCATGCAGCATGTTTTCCACTATCAATAAATTACTCGACTTATGTGAGGTAGCCACGTCGTGACGGATCATTTCCAAATATACATTGGTGAAGCAATTAAATTCTACGTAAATACGTACGTATTTGGTTGTAAGTGTAGGTATAACATAACTACACAAGCCGACAGCGGTTTATCACACACTCACTACACATCACGGTGTAGAAAATATAGGAATCAAGGCTTTTGGTCTGATAATTTTAACATCAGGTATTTTTTTTTATCGGATATGTCAGGATTTACTCCGTTAGGCTCGTAGATCATGTGTGGCAGACGGATGGGTTTCGTGCAATGAAAATAAACTAGGTGCGATATACTATTTATAATAAACTAACAAATTACTTGACATTATAATTAAAAACAATAACACGAGGCACAATGAATCGGGTACAGATCCAGGACGTCTCAACTCCGCTCCGATCAGACATTGAATGTCGCCCTCGCCTCGAGCTGGACATCAGGGCTCTGTAGAAGCACGCTGTGTTGTGGGTAGACTAGTAAGTAGGTCGCGTGATGTCACCACTGCACACAGGCGCGCTTTCCAAATCATTTTATGTCCATACTAACGACCGGGTCCGACATATATTTATTTTAAAAACCCAGGGTTCAAAACAGAAGACACAGCGCTTAGCTTCTTAAAGATCAATTATATAATGAGTTAAATTGAGTATGAATGTGGATGGGTATAAGAGTAGAGGAAGACCAAAGAAACGATGGATTGACTGTGTGAAGGATGATATGGCAAGAAAGGAGTTGTCTGATGGCATGATGAGTAATATAGAAATATGGAAGAAGAAGACATGCTGCGCAAAAACCAAATAAATTAGGATAAGGGCGGGAGAATTTTGATGTAACTAGTAAAATTATATAAGCCTAAACATATTCCAATGAGTTGCATTGCTCTGTACAAAAATGGTTGAATAATCAACTTTTAACACAGACGGATACAGAAAACCGGTATGCGCTTGAGACTGTATTTCGGGCTGATCATGTTTATGGTTATTTGTATAACCCAAAAGCATAAATTTGGGCTGTTTTACTGTTCCCTTCGACACAAGAACGCATGTATGAAGAGTCCTAACCCATCCACGGACTGATCGCAGCATATACAACTTGACTTCGTAGCATTACGTAATTGTTTATCAAGAAACCCTTCAGCATAATAACCATTTATAACTCAATCTACAACGTTGTTAAATCGTGTAATAGCTAGCCCAGCTTAATAGTTTCGCAAACTGGTTTGTTTCGCAACACTAGTAGGTTCTACATAGATTTATTTCCCTATTTGAGACCCAAATGTCCTCCCCGACGAACATTGCACGCCCCATACAAATTGAAAATCAATGAACCACGGGATCCAATTTAATATGGAGCCCTATACATCTTCATATCACTCAATACTGTTTTGTGAATGTATCGTAATTTTAAATGATACTCTTTGGAGGTTTAAAGTGGAGAGAGGATCAAAGTTTTAATCTAACACAACATCACGACTGCAATTCCCGAAGGGTTTGGCAGAGGTACATCCACATTTCACCAGTTATGTTTAAGTTCCATGTAATAGGGGGCGAGCCTATTGCCATCAATCGGGCGCAATCCAGACTCAGCGGCTGCTACTCAGAAATAGCTGATGGAAAACCCAATAACACTTTACTAGACTTGAGAATAGAACCCAGGACCTCAAGCTTAGCAGTAGCTCTTTCGACCACTAGACCAACGAGGCAGTCTAAGTTTTAATCTAGTCAGGTCAGGTCTAGTCTAGTCAAGGTCTGGTCAGGGAATCTAGTGCTAGTACCCCCCGCTTATTAATAGAACTCTCTGTTCCTCTTAGCTATCGCCTACGATTAGCTTCGTTGGGGTAGTGGTTGCAAGCGCTATGACTGAGCTGGCTTGGGTTCAATTCCCAGGTCGGGCAAAGGGTTATTGAGTTTTTCCATCAAGAATTTCTCAGTAGCTGTCACGTAATTTGGATCCTAGCCCGATTTATGGCAATAGGCTCGCCTTCTATACATGGGACTTTACCATACCTGGCAAAATGTTTGTGTATTAGCTACACCTCTGCCTATCCTTGCCGGGATAACAGGCGTGATGTTATGATATGTTTTATGTTACAACACAACAATTATTATTGTACTTAGTCGTGATAATCGTAGAAGACATTATTAACCGATTGTAGTCTTCGCGGATAAAATTGGCTTTTATAGATAAGACCAGTAAAGCACAAAAGTAACTGTTAAACCTATTATCAGTAAATAGAATGCTTAGTTCTTGGATAAAACCGAGTATAACACTGCAACTGCTTACTTACCGACGCGAGCTTTTTCTCCTAGTAACTCCTCTGATGAAGTCACTGAAGTTTAAATGTGGAGCATTCACGAAAGGCAGGGAACTATTACAAAAGTAAGAAGTCTTAGCCTGTCTTACTTTTGATTGAGCCAATATGAATGAAACTTTGAGTTTCGAACGTGAACGAATGAAGAGTTGAATTGCGAATGAACGGGCGATTGTAATTTATGACGTTCGATTCTCACCCGACTTGCAACACTTTACATTAGAGGACACGAAAAATTGTGTTCTTACTAACTTGTTCTTATGTGTGATGTATTGTATGTAAGCAGAATTAACTTGTATCTATTTATTCATATAAAATTCAAAGTCCTGACTGACTGATATATCAACGCACAGCCCAAACCGCTGGTCCTAGAGACATGAAATTTGGACGGTGTACTCTTTGTGAAAAGTAGGTACCCACTAAGGGTTTTTAGAAATACCACTCCTAAGAGGGTGAAATGGGGTATTGAATTTTCTGTGAAACTTAATATTTTCTGGGTCGATTGACTCGAAAATTGGTGTAAACACTCTTCAATTAAAATTACGAGTTTTTCCTAAATCATCCCCCAACAGATTCAAATAGGGCTTCGAAGCTCATGTAGACGGGAGCATAACGCACTGCGCGTTGCGCGGGGCGCGCGGGGCGCAGGCGTATTTACCTAATTAGTAAGTAGGTAGGATTTTTCTGAGTAGACGTGTCTGTAAATATGGTTTATTCCACCGATTTTCGCGTTGGCTCGTGATACGCTACATTGATATTAAATACTATGTAAAAATATTATGTCTATAAATAGATTTCTAACTAATCATTTGATTGTTGTCACCGGTGTCAATATTTCACATATGTAATTTAATTGATAGTACTATTAACTAATATTTGCAAGTTATAAGCAAGTACATGTAAATCTATGTATGTACTATATATACATACATGGATTACTTATTATCCTAGAAGTAAGATCCCGTGGGCAATTCCCGAACTCCACGCGAGCCAAGCCGCGGGCATAAGCTAGTTTGGTATAAAGCGTTAAAAGATAGGTAGATATTTCTATTAAATACGTGTATTTAGAGCATAGTTTTAATGAAATTACCATCAAAACCAAATTAAATAATAAGTAACAAATATTTTAACAACATTAATCAATCAATTATTATCAAGCAAAGTGCTTTATTGAAAACCCTTATACTTTACGTTGAACCAAAATAATAAGAAAATTAAATTTTGTAAGCCGAAAGCGTCTCGAAAACTTCGTCGAATCATCTCGATGTCATATCATCGCCGGCTTATATTAATTAATATTTTGGCGTTAAGCGCAATCACGTTCCATGTAACCGTCAACGCATTGATGGCACGGTATCTACTTAATTAAATGTCGTAGCTATAGCACTGACGGAGAGGCCCGCCACTCTTTAGTCCTGTCACGCCCGCTTGATACTCAAGGCATGAACAGTGAGCCAATTAGGAGCCTATAATTACTATGTTAATTACAGACACTGTTCTTGTTTCTCATCTTGCTATTCCGACCGTTGCGTTGTTATATAAACATAAATTCTCTCCCTCCGAAGTAAGCACTAATTAACAAGTGCCAGAATGATTACAGAGCAACTATTTACATTGAAATGTGATGCGAAGTGTACGTTTGCGTTCTGGGTTACAAGCTGCAGCAAAAATAATTGTTGGTACTGAGTCGCTTTATGCTAAACGACTAATTAGCACACGTGCGCTGAAAAAATAGAAAAATGAAAGTAAATGAATAGCAACTACATTTAAAATTATGTAAAGGTATTTCTCTCCCAGCGTTAATAAGTGTACGTCGTATTGGTGGCGTAGCACGCTCATTTTCCAAATGTCGTAGCACGTAGCAGCTGTCGACAGTGCTACGGTGCTACACGCGTAGCATCTTCGTGGCTACATTAGTGTGTGGCGATCGTATCGGTTAAATGCCAACGCTATCGTTTGCAACCTGTGCACCGTATTTTAAAACAGTGATCATTAGTAAAAGCATTTTGTCGATATGAGCAAATGTGGTGTTACTAATTGGATACAACGTAGAATTGAAAATGACTCGTAATTGAATACATTTAAAATTGTATCTAATATTAATGTACGATGAAATGTAATCCACTTTGCCAATATAATCTGAGCCAATTGGCTTTACCGAAACCTCAGATCGAGCGTCAGTCTCACAACTATGATTGACACCTAATAAAGTACCTAGCTATGCTCCCCCCACAGACCCACACAAGCGTGAAAATACGCAGCAATCCGTTTACACTACACAAAAGATAACTCCATTTTCTTCGGAGAAAATGTATTCGATAAGTTTACGCCGAGTTACGATAAGTCGCACAATTCTAATCGATAATAATACAGAGAGTATCGATTCAATTAGCGATGGGATAACTTCGAGAAAAGCCTTGCTGGTTAACAGACTGTAATAAATGTTGTGGAACTTACTTTTCTCTGTCATTTCATTCGGGATATTTGTTAAGTTATTGCTTTTTTACATCAGCTTGAAATGTCTATTGTTATATTATAGTGCTGATCCTGTTAATGGTGGGTCGTATGGTACATTGTTGATAACTTGGTTATCAAAAAGATTTTTTTTTGTGTTCAGTTTTGGTACTCTTGGCGCATTATTGTAATCATTTTTTATGAGAAAACATGGGAGAGAGACATCCGAAGCAATTATTTTCATATCGTCGATTGAAAATTGACCTTAAATGATTAGGAAATAGTGAAAGCGAGACAGGAAACATGCCGTAAGTTTAATACCATAACCTGTTCTGACTCTAATGTTTGGTGGGGCTATAGGGGTGTGAAGAACAGGATGTAAAGCTCTTCATCCCCCACAGATAATGACGGATACTCCGACTGGGACCTGGTGTCGTGTCTGGTGGGCTACTGCCCGACAGTTGTTTTCGGTCGATGTAGAATTTTGATTTTAGTTCTTCATGTGTGTCATAGATGTAGCTGATGTACTTTTTGTATTAAGTTGCTATAGTACTTTTAGTAGTGCCGCTACAGGGCCACTAGTCACCTAGTCCACAGACTGGCACAGCTAGTTAACTTAACTCCTAGTTTTATAAAACATCGTTAATAACAAATAAAGTAATCATCAACATCATTTCTGCACACAAGTTTCGCAGCATTGACCGGTCCCGTCTCGCATCCAGCGGATCCCTGCAACCTTCACCAGGTCATCCAACGTAACGTCTTCCAGTTCGCGGTCGCCACTCCAGAACTTTTCGGCCCCATCGGCCATCCGTTCTTCGAGCAATGTGCTCTGCCCACGGGCATTTCCTCGAGCTACGTCGGTAACCTTGGTTCTCTTCCGGATGTCTTCATTTCTGATTCGATCACGCAAGGAAATTCCGAGCACAGCCCTCATCATTGCCCTTTGGGTGACTTCAAACCTTCTGATGAGGCCCATTGTGAGCGACCACGTTTTGGTCCCGTTTGTAATCACTGGCAACACACACTGGTCATAAACTTTCGTCTTGAGACACTGCGGTAAGTTGGACGAGAAGATACCGCGCAATAAAATTAATATACTACAAACAAATAAAATAATGTACACCAATAATAATACATTTCCCTATTATAATTATTTAGACATCTAGTAAGATTGAAACCGATTACAAAAGTTAGTCTTATTAATGATTAATCACAGTTAGTAAGTTTCTGTAGTTGGGGAAATCTTATATTACTTTTGTTGGAAAGTGTGATTTTATTCAAGGTTCATCGCTACCCACACCCGCTATTTCTTATACATTTTACGTAATAGGTCTATATATAC
This sequence comes from Noctua fimbriata, assembly GCA_905163415.1. Lineage (NCBI taxonomy): Eukaryota > Metazoa > Arthropoda > Insecta > Lepidoptera > Noctuidae > Noctua > Noctua fimbriata. The sequence continues at coordinate 10,112,005 of LR990932.1, forward strand.
GCATACCATTAATTTCGATGAAAAAAAAATTTGGTACATACATACCACAAATTCGGTTAAAAAAAAAAAACCGTGTTTGCTGACGGTACTCAACGCGCTCGTGGAGACCAACCCTGGTTTGGACTTGTTTGCTGATGAATGGAAGACGATAATATTATAATGTTTGCAGTTCTGGGAGAAGACTGAGTAAAAGGACTACTTACCTTAATTTAGTATTAATGACTTATACTGGATTAAATGTTTTAAATAAGTTTTTTTATATTGATTTTACATGCATGATGAAAAATAAATAAGATAATATGTTGCTTAGGTTTTTTCCCGCTTACGTTATCTTAATCATCATCACCCACTGTAAATGTCCAACTATAGTTATTTCACAATTATTTAACCTCCAACAGGAGCAAACCATCTGCAAACTTATTGTAACGATAATAAAGATCAGAGATTTTAACAGCCACACAAAGTAAGAGGTAAATAACCATGAAATAACTGTATTGACATAGAAAGCCAATTTTTAAATTATACCATTTGATTCGATCCGCCTTCATTCGTATTTCGCCTATCCCGAAACAAGTGACGGGCGATCGATTCGAATGCTATAATTTCCACAAACATCGACAATATTGTTACAATTTCGGTTACCCATTTTGCCTCCGGGAGACGAAAGCTTCAGGTATCCGCCGCCACTACTCAGATAACATTGTCTTCGCACCGAGTCTGTATACTAAACAAGACTATCCGTTAGGTTGTTGTCTGATAGATAGACAACCAAACGATATGCAGGACAAGATTTACTAAAGGCTCGTGCTGTACATTCATGCACAATGCATGACTCAAAACAGCAGTGCGTAAGACTGCGAACTGTCGTAAATTATTTGTTTATTAGTTAGTTACTTTGTCTAACTTACTAGGTGGAGTAAAACTACAAAGCGACTCTAAAATGAATGTCTAAATATAAGATCTAAACAGACCCTTCACGAAGCCGCCAACCAAGCATTCTGAACATCAAACTAAGTAAGTCTACGCAAAAATTATTGCTAGGAACTACTTTATTTGGATTTAAAAATCATGTTTTACGGTAGGACTTCAAAACATTGTGCTGATAGATGAGTGCAGGGGTCATAGTCTAATTTACAGTAAAGTCAGAATATTTAAAACTTAAATTAAAAAAAAAAGTGTAAAAAAGTTGGATCTTTGACCTTAAACGGAGATACCGTAACTAGAAGGTTCCCAAGTATGGCCCAAAACAAAAAAAATATCGCAATGACGGGAAGACCAAGTAACTTTCGGCTCTTGCTAATTGTATTGTAAGGTCTCTTCATTTCTACATTTAATTGGTAGTTTGGGCTCAAAATATTATCTAAAAAGACTCAACATGGACAAGTAACAGAAATCAGGAACTTGCGAACCTCAGTCTTATGACACCGTTTGTGTGAGATATCAGCTATCACGTTTAAAATCTTTGTTCAAATGTTTTCAAAACGCACTAGGAGATTTTACTTAAGGTTGAAATGATTTCGAGCTCACGATATGAAAGTGTGAAGTGCTACACCTTTACCTAGCAAACAAAGTAGGTAAATATTTCAAAAAACTTCCAAAGGTTTCATATGAATACAAACTACCTCTAATAGAGAGACGGAAAAACGTATTGTATGGGCACCGCAGCCACCCACCGAGACCTCGAAAAGGACCAAGAAAAAGATGTGAAAGCGTGGGTAATTTTACCGCGGAAATCTTGGAAACGATGCAAAGTTTCGCGAAGATATTGTGAATCTCTGAGACTTCTCAAAACTTGAAGCTCTTTTGCTCGTTGCTGTGGTATTTCCAGAAGCAATATTAAAAAGTAAAACAACTTTCGAAATATATGAATTATTATATGCGGCATCAAAAGCTGACTCGTTATCCGAGGTGGAGTAATAAAACCTTATTTTTATGGAAGCAGTTTTCGTAGTTTCTGTTTGGAATAATTATAAATGGTAATGAAGAGTCACAATTAGTGCCAAGCACTGCTTGAAACCACGTTTGGCATATATTTCGTGGCTTAAAATTTGATAAAACTGCAGTAATAATAAGTCGGGAGTGCACTTTCTTTATGCAATACCTAGTACCTACAGTCTCTTTTATGACTTTCCGTGTTTTGCTGACTTGACGTCGATAGCGTTTTGGTTAATGTTTTATTGTTGAATTACGTAAACAACATTTTTAACGAGGTCTTTAGTACACCAGTACACCGTCATTAGCTACCTGTGACATCTATGATCGATTTACAATTTTAAACAAATACGAGTATATTGTTTTCATTAACTAGTTCCAAAACATAACAGATCCTTTGTCTAATCAGAAAATCTTAACAAAACTAATAGAATACTCGAAGCATCCCCCTGCAGCTAGTTTTCAACAATATCACCAGACTCCAGCTTAAACCCATGCACAAACACCTCCCAAACTTAGAATGATAAGCTCAGTGACACATGCATTGTGTATTGTGATTCATAATAAAGTAAGGTGGAGCGGCGGGCCTCAGGTCATAGAATAGCAAAATTGCGTAGAAGCGAACCTGTGCACGTGCGCCAATGCCGTACAAACAAAAATTCACCTACATCTCTTTACGAGCGGTATAATGACACGTAGATTTCCAAAGCACAAGGTAGAAACAAGGAGAGGACAAGGGAACTAATTTAATTACCTTTGTAAGAAACGGTGGGCATACCACGAACGTGCGATGTGAACGTAATAAAAATTTGTATTTTTTTTTAATTAAAATTCTCGTTTCGCACATAATATTTACTTAGTTTTAAGACATAATTCATAATTATCTAAGGTGGTGAATTTAACCGGAATGCAAAAATGGATGCACCGCTTGTCCACGATTTTCATGTGAGGGCTGACTCGTGGCTCCATGTAAATACTGGCATTCAACTGTATTCAGTTGTTGCGGCCGGTTGGCAAATGATGATGAAGATAGTAGGCCAAGTTAAACCATAAACCAATCACGGCACGGCTCATACTTGTACATTATGCGAGTCAATAATTTGCGGCAGGAATGAGTGTCGCTTGTAACTAACACGGATTGTCAATGTTGTGGAAAATCGAACACAACCCTCATATAGTGCTGCATGATTCTTTTGGCGTGTCGCCTTAATTGGAATTAACATCTCCATTTTGTTTTTGCCATACAATTTCCACGGACAAATGCACAAACGTTTACTAATAATGATATTCATTCAAGCGCCAAAAGTAGCATGCAACACTGTAACGAACACGGCGCTGGCCACAAGTGGCGTAACAATGATAATTTTATGCAGTCCAAAATACCCCTTACTGTCAGTAGGCATTTAGAAACCTTTCAGAGAGAGTATCGCATCTACGTAATATTATTTCTTCATCTATGCCCAGAGACAGCGGTATAAATCAAGAGCCAGGATTGTACATCGCACGCCGACTTAATCGCACCTGCAGTGTCGCTTGAGCATAGCGTTTAATACATAGTGATATATTACGTCATTTATTAGCCGCAAAGCTTGGTGTAGTTATAATTTGATATGATGCGCTTCATTAAATCGGTGGTTGATATTTTATAAAGGAGAACGTCGGGATTTAAATAAGTTTTAGTTATTGTTGTAAGAAGAGACTTTAAATCAACAATTATTTTGGAAATCTCAAAAAGAAATTACTATTTTGCTTATAATCAACGGTCTACCAACACAACCTACTCATTAATATAAAATAATAATACTTTTTTTTTAAATAATCTATATTTATACAATTTAAATAAAATTGAAGTTTCTTTTTGTAATTTCAAAATAACAGCTATGAACTGAATGCGTTTGCAAAAAAACTTTTTTTTTAATTTTTGTCTGTCTGTCTGTCCGCCTGTCTGTTTGTTTTGTTATCTCCGAAACGGCTGTTACGATTAAGACTGGACTTTTACTGGCAGATAGCTTATGTTATAAGGAGTAACTTAGACTTTTATTTTAGAAAAAGGTTTAGGGATCCGTGCAACAAAATTAAAACGGTTGAAACTGTCATTAAAATCCGATTCAAATAGGGAAGTAATATTTTTTTAAGGTTGAGGGAAACATCTAGTCTATGTATAATTGAATACTAATAACTTAAACTTACTTTCATCAGCCTCATCAACCTATTGTAGTCCACTTACTGATGTTTATATGTGCATTTATTATCATATATGTTAAATACATAAACAGTAACAATTCAGTCGTACTAGCCAGCATTGTCAGTTGTTGATTGTGGACCCTCCCCCATAGATGGCGTATTGTAATAATCATCGCGCTTGACAGTAGGATTGATTAATGTTTAGCAGTGGACAGTGTTATTATCATACAGAAGGATATTGCTGCCCATCCTACAAGTGTCATGGCAGTCAGGGATACTATGCAAAGGAAATATTATTCTCGTTCAAGTTTATGTACGATCATAAAAAGAGTTTGGTATGTACAAAGCACTTGGTATGGAAACTTTATTGAAAGTCACATTTTTTAAACCGTTTTTGAGCACAACAAAAATAAATCTTTAAATAATCATAAATAAAATGATAGTCTGATTTTAAGCATTTAATTTTACCACTGCTGGGACACAGGCCTCCTCTGTACGAGAGGGAATGGGCTATATAATCCACCACGCGGACCCAGTGCTAAGTTGGTAGATATCACATGCCATCGAATTTTTGGTTCTACGCCACCTGGGCCAGCGCTGCTCACTGGGCCACCGCTAACACGGGGTCACCACTGATCACTGGTCCACCGCTGCTCACTGGGCCACCGCTGCTCAACTGGGCTACCGCTGCTCACTGGGCCACCGCTGCTCACTGGGCCACCGCTGCTCACTGGGCCACCGCTGCTCACTGGGCCACCGCTGCTCACTGGGCCACCGCTGCTCACTGGGCCACCGCTGCTCACTGGGCCACCGCTGCTCACTGGGCCACCGCTGCTCACTGGGCCACCGCTGCTCACTGGGCCACCGCTGCTCACTGGGCCACCGCTGCTCACTGGGCCACCGCTGCTCAACTGGGCTACCGCTGCTCAACTAGGCTACCACTGCTCACTGGGACACCGCTGCTCACTGGGCCACCGCTGCTCACTGGGTCACCACAGCTCAACTAGGCTACCACTACTCACTGGGCCACCACTACTCACTGGGCCACCGCTGCTCACTGGGTCACCGCTGTTCACTGGGCCACCGCTGGTCACTGGGCCACCGCTGGTCACTGAGCCACCGCTGGTCACTGGGCCACCGCTGGTCACTGGGCCACCGCTGGTCAAATAAATAAACTCTTAGTTTTACACAAAAATTCAACGTCTTATTAATCTACTTCTGATGCTAGCCGTACCTACTACGCAAAGAATACTCAAAATAATTTCGTGTTTCATTTACTTTTAAAAAATCAGACGCACTAAGACGGTACGCTATCACCAACTGCTTGCATAGTTAAGTACTTATCTCTTTTGTAAAACAGTAACCAATTAAAGTGTGTAGACTGCGAACGTCAAAGAAATTCATCATAATTGGAAATTAGTTAAATATTCTGATAGTATAAAGGGATATCGTTGAAGGCGTCTAATTTGAAAGTCAAACCTATTTCTAGAAATTCAGCGAGATATTGTTCTGTGGTGAACTAATTGACGTTTACGCCTACTGGCTTATGCAAAACTGATCTACGCGAATAACTGGAGTGTCTGGGCGGTCAGGAGTTCGTTGATCGATTGACAATAATTTACTCATTTCATCATCGTTTACTAACAATAAAAAATCCAGCCAGTGTGAGTAGGGCTCGCACTCATTGGGTTCCGTAGTACCAAACATTATCATCATCATCTTCCTGCCCTAGTCCCATGTTAGTCAGCGCAACACGTTTTTTCGTCACCAACCGTCACGGTATCATTATTTACACCTTTTTCTTTCATATCATTCCTCACACAATACATCCATCGTTTTCGTGGTCTTCCTCTTCCTCTCTTTTTATTTTGTCATTTCTGAGTCATCCATCCTCATCACATGACCAATATAATAACAATATTTATAACTCCCATTCATACGTAAATTTACACTCAACAGCAAAACTAAATTTGTTTTATATATTTACGGAACCCTAAAATTATACTGTTGAGGTTTTTATCGCAAAATTAAAAGCAGCAACAGTCTCCCACACCTACCTATGAAGACATGTTAAGCAATTGGTGGGTTTCTTGTTTCATATATTCATCTCCATTCACCATTCACTCCAAATGTATCGTTTTCTTCAGCCTTCCCCGACCCTTATAGTCTATTAAAAAAACAACGTAATAACCGTATTCTGTCGAGTATCAATTACGAAGGCTCAAAGCACCGAAGAATAAGATGCTAATGAGAAACTCAATCTGGTTATTATTAATAATGTGAGATGCGGTTATTGTTTAACGACACATTTTGGTGCTCGGCGGCTAATATCGTTAGTGATATTATGAGTCGGCGCTGGCGCGTGTGTCGTCACTCTTCGTGCTGTAGGTAATCTCGCCTCGGATTAATACCAGCTGCGGTGTCTCACAATATTTATATTTTTAATTTCACGCTACACTGCACACAGGGATTATACTAAAATTTGTGTTAATATTTTTGGTACACAGCCAAACTTTCATTGCGCTCACTCAGGCACTATCACAGTCTATTGAACTCACCCCGCAGCGCGACTACGATCCGACGGCGACTAGTCGCAACCGACACGAGGTGCCACATTCGTGATGCCAACGATACGGCCAACTTTTAACTCTTGTTTTGTTTAATTAAACTTTGAATTTATCTGATTAACTTATTCTGTGTTATGATTTCATGTTATAGCTGACGCAAAACTTTCTCCTATTCAAGCAAAATATACCAACAGAATTATGTTGTTAACTCTACAAACATCCCAACTTTCAAAAGTCTAGCCACAGTAAATAAGCCGAACAAACCTTACGAAGCCATTACTGAACCCTTCATTTATTTTAGCATTGTGTCTTTTACCGTCCGTAAATAATAAAGTTTCAAATTTCTGCACGCTTGTTTATGAAAGCTCACCAATTCATTACTTTATTTGTTTAATAAAGCTCGAACGGGCACCGCCTGTGTACATTGGGATATAAATTACCTTTAATTTAGGTGAACGATCCAGAAAATATGATGATGTAAAGTTTTCATCAAGGCTTAATAAAGGCGGGCCGGGGCGTCGGGTAACTACGTAACAGGGGCGCTGCACCTACTTGTTATGAAATTTCGTGTGATAAGATTTAGGTGTAATGGAGCTTCAGGGCGATTTTACTTATGAGAGTATATTGGGCACCGGAGCACCGCACTGGGAAGCGGGCCTGGGAAGTGTCCCGCCGGCACACGACACACGACCTAGTAAGCGTTATGTTCGAGGTAAGTGGCGGGAACCATGTTTTATGTGTGATTTAACACGGGTTGGGAGCTTATGTCACTTTATAGATAGCTACGTAGCTATTGAACAAAGTCTGTATACCTACTCGTAACATAAATATTCTACTAGTTTTCGCATCTAAATGTAAATGTTTTACAGCTTGAGATGTTGTAGCTACAAACGTAAAAAAACTCATACATGAGTAATTTTATGGGCAAAACAAAAAATAGAGAGATTTTCTGTGATGTAAATTAAAAGTGAATGACTTTTAAAGAAACCTTTGCCGCACGGTTGATTGGAATTGCAATTCCGATGTTGAACTAACATAAAAACAGGACTTATGTACTTAGTATTTACATAGTTTGCGAACGAACTTTAAAAATGTTTTTGGATTTTTTTTATGTGAGTACAAACGAGAGTAAATGAGCAAATTACATAAGCTTTAATCAGTTCGTAAGATTCTATTATTCAACAATCGTCAAACGATAAACTATGCATTGCAATGTTAATTGATGCGTTATCAGTTAATTGATGAATACTGTCCACCATTATAGAATCAATTGGCACGCTAATATAATTAACCCCAAATAAGTAGCTGCCATAAATCTATTCCAAACGAAAACGTCCTGACGTTAAATATTTTATTAACATGTAATAAAATTTGTTATGCGAGAAGCATTGTGCGCGTTCAAAGGAGCTGTTTCTTTATTTAAAGTCATATTCCGAAGTAACGTGTAGTCGCTACAAAACATAATGATTCGAATGTATCTCTGTCGTGAAACTGTACCTCTGGGAACCGCGAGTAATAAAAATTCCGGCACACGCGTTACAAGTGTGCTTTCGAGAAAGTAATCCGCGAAGAAATACAGCCTCTACCGACTGCTTCCACATTTGTAACTGGGAAATCTCCATTTCTCTTTGACTACCAGTCGTTTCAAAAGCCACCGGGTCCCTGGTGTGTCGTGCCGAGGCGACACTCATAAAAATTCGCCGTGCCGAAGTTTCCCGTAACGCGTGACAGTGCTCAAAGCGAGCGCAGCGGATTTCGTTGTATTATAATTTTATAAGCTACTTAGATATGCGTGTGGGCGATTCCGTTTCATGAATGTCACATTGAATTAAGCCCTTTGTTACGTCAGCAGTTTAGGCGTCACACAAAATGTATTGTTACGGAATAATTGGGGCATTTAACAGACATTTTATTGAGTCTGGTTTGTCGGGTTAATATTTAAACTTCTCTTATTTCATACTAAATTGGGATAGCTCGGCTTATATGTAAGACATAAATATAATTTACTACAGGCCCGTCCACGCTTTGCACGGGTGCACATATATCCTATGTTACTCCGAGATAATGTAGCTTTCTAATGGTGAAAGAATTTTTGAAATCGGTCCAGTAGTTTTTGAATTTATTCGTTACAAACACAAAAATTTTTCCTCTTTAAAATAGTAGTGTAGATAGCCTATAGCACCCACGAATATTGTAGCTTTCTGTCAGTGAAAGAATTTTTTGAATTGGATCATTCGTTCCGGAGATTACCCCCTATATACAAACTTATTAACAAATTTTACCTCTTTATAACATTACGAGTAGTATACATATATATAAGGTCACATCTGATATACACTTCATCTCATCATTCTTACGATACCTCATACAAATTGTAGCCCCGGACGAATTTTATCAAGTAACAGATAAAACCGTCTCTGATTACACACGTTAACTCTTAATCAATAACACTTCACGTTAAATAATTAGATCGGGCAAAGCCGACGTGATCGTTATGTTTTCGAATCAAAAGCAAACATTTCATGTTTATTACAGCCTGCCTTAATTAATTTCTACATCTTGAAAATAATGCGATATGAACGACGCGATTAATTATTGTTTACCATCTCGTTTGTTGCATTAAATCGTAGTTGATCGTTTGGCTCGTTAGCAATATCTCACAGAATCATAGTCGATAAATATTATCGTTTTACGTGACAATATTTATTTCTCGTCTATTCCGGAAAAGATTCCATTAACTATACTACCTTATTTGTCGTAAAGAGCAAATCAAATTACTTCTTACTTCGTGGAGATAACAGCAACCTTGATTTTTGTGTTCATCATCATCAGCCTATAGCAGTCCACTGCTGGACATAGGCCTCCTCAATCGCACGCCATTTAACTCGACTTTCAGCAATTCTCATCCAGTTGCTACCAGCCACCCTGCGAAGATCGTCACTCCACCGAGCCTGAGGGCGTCCCACCTTACGTTTGCCGATTCGCGGTCTCCACTCAAGAACACGTCTACCCCAACGGTCATCGGTTCTACGGCAAATATGACCGGCCCATTGCCACTTCAGCTTACTTATTCTGTGAGCTATGTCGACATCTCTGGTTCTCTGTCGGATCACATCGTGTGATCACTGATTTTTGTGTTAGTTTTACAAAAATACGACCAATCGCTGACTGCGAACCGATGATTGTGGCAAAATCCCGTTTGATCAATGAAATCGATGACGAATTTTTAAATTTCAATTAATAGGTAAATTAAAAACCGGCATCATCAGTCTGGTTGTTGCAAGCGCGATTGCTTTGCATGAGGTCCTGGGTTCGATTCCCAGGTCGGGCAAAGTGTTATTTCGTTTTTCCATCAGCAATTTCTCGGTTAGAACCACGGAGTCTGGATTTGTGCCCGGTTGACGGCAATAAGCTTGCCCTGCCCTGTTACATGGGACTTAAGCATAACTGGCAAAACGTTGGTGTAGAATTAGGTATATGTACCTCTAGCTAACCCTTCGGAGATAACAACCGTGATGTTATGATGATGATGTTATGATTAAAAATCTTAATATCCTTTGTCAGAATCTTAAAAGATATCAGTGCTTATAACAGGACTTTTTCCATCTGATATAGAAATGATCAACTAAACAACTAATCGTAACTACGTAGCCGAATCACTAAAATCAATCAGCTCACCTTGAGCCAAAACCCCTTACCCAATATCAGTTCAATTAACAATCTTTATTTATGAGGTAATACGCTACTAAATCTCCGTGTCTTGGGTCTTCCTCATTAATAAACAAAGCAGGGTGACAGTGAATGGCGACCCTCTGCGTTACGACCGCGACCTATGTGCCGGTTATAACACGGAGGTTAGGAGCTCGCTCGTAACCCTGTCATTTGTTAACATATTTGATTAAAACCTGTAATTCATTAAAATTATTAATAAGCAGCTCACGTGTGCGAGGATAAATGGTGAGCTTAATGCCCAGGACGGAGGCTTTATGTTTAGGAAGTATTTGGGTGGTTATTTTTAGGCGAAATGTTATCTATATTGACATTAAACTTACAGAAAATAATATCCTTCTGTAGTATTGTCCTAATCTGTAGTGCCAGTGGTATATGTAGTGTGTAGTGTAATGCCTCTTCTTATACAGTGAAGTATGAGCTCTGCTTGCATGTTGGCGATTTCAGACCGTTTACAAGTCCAAATTGCCTTTTGATGTTTTCCTTCATCGATAGTGACAAACGACTGAATGAAATCGTAAGTTATCAAAGCTTTATGCAACATGTTGTACCTACCTTGGTCATAAATTAGTAGGAACATCATTAATTAGTCTGAAATCCTGACTTAATTCCTCTAATTTGCCAGGCACGTTTGTCTCCATTTTTTACTTTTCGAGATTAGCATAAATAAACTGCTTAATCCTGTTAATCGTATTAAATTATTCTTACTGTTGTTGTCTTTAAAACGATATTCATTAATGGAATTGAAATATATAGCTGAAGATTTTTTATACGATGGAAATTGAACTCAAAAATACGAATTTAAGTTGGCAAGTGACAATCATATCATGACAAGTTTCTAGAAACTGATATTTCATCTATCACGTCATCGCAGCCCGTCAGGCACCATATGTTCAATTTTAAGTCTGCAACGTTGCACTGTTCTGTCTTCGAATACATTTGTAAACGAGTGGACACAATTTCAACCTTATTCCTTTGTAATAAGAAGACAAGTATGCATGCTGTACATCGGTCTTCCAACGCTCGGATCGCAATTAAGTGCTTCCTGCACGTTCGTGTGGCGAAGGAGGAGTCAACTAATTATGACACTCTTTTCCTTCAAATTAGTGACGTTTGGTAGCCCCGGAATACACAATAATTAGCCCTCTTTCACTTGAATGTTTTGCTTCACGTTTGTCTATTTTTGTCTCCGTACTCTAATAAAACGTAGTTTGAACGAACTGGAAAGATTTCAAACAAGATGGCGAGTATAAATGTAAAGAGATATCCTGAATAGGAGCTTGTTTTAAAATAAACATGAATACATTTACTTTTTGTTGGCTAATAACATGCTTATTTCTCTATTCGGTTGAAAACTTTAGAGCTTTGTGATACAATCTTCTTTCTAGCGGCAAATTATAGAATTTTATCGGTTGTTTTTAGTGATTCTGATTTCATATTTTCACCACAAAATGTATAGAAAGAACTAGTATAGAAAATTAGCTGTAAGTATTATAAATTACTTGGAACAAAGTACCTAAGTAAGTAGTCTTACTGGTAATATAAATAAGTAGTCTTGTTTAAAAAACCTGCTTATTTTAGGTCCAAAGTTACGTCGAGTCTAATTTTAGTACTAAGAATTTGTATATTTATAGACATCAAGAGTAGAGACATATTATTGTATACATAAATAGGCACAATCTAAAAGTATCCTAACTACAAAATTGTAGTCAGGATATTTTTAGATTGTGCCTATTTATAAAATCAACCTTCTTGCGTAGTAGCCAACAAAAGGATCTCCTTTTGTTGGCTACTATGCAAGAAGGTTGATTTTCTCAAACCTAGTGTTATTCTGCTGGGGCTAGGCGATTGTGACCTGAATGCCTGAGACCTTAGGCATTATGTATGTTTGCCCAAACAATCTAGGTAATATTTGCAGCAGCTGTTGCAAATGATTTTCTTGTTTTGACGTGAAACAGAGTGGATCTAGCAAATGTCTGTCTGATTTAAAGCACAATATTTTGATAAAAGTTTACAAATATTTAAAAATATATCGTCTTTTACCCGATTGTGTAAAAAATAAAGTGGTATTTATATATCATATATTCAATTTACGCAAAGACACTTTAAGTAAAGTGGTTTCAAAGCTCATAAAATAAAATATTTGACTTTTTTGTCGAACTATTTTTTCGTAAAACCATGTTATGGCGACTGTCAATTCTTAATTGCAGGCTTTGGCCGTATAAAGATAAATCCTTGAACTTTATGATTTTTTTTTTTATTGGCAGTTACTTTTTTTTTTTGTAAATTGTCTGAACCCCCGCTTTTTATAACTATAGATTCAAATGTTTATAATTCACTGAAATATTGACCGCCACTTCCGCGTCTAAAACGCGGCTCCATTGTACTGTTATATTGAATAGACAATCGAATCACGCTTTGTTTGACCAATCATATCCAATCCTTTATCCATATGAAAGTGCTATGTCAAAGCTAAACTGAAACACACGGACCAGTATCGCAGTAGCAAACTATTTTAGATAACTAGATTTAGTTTTATATTCTAAACATTTCACCATTGTTACAATGTTAGCTCATAATAAAGCACTAATGAACTTAGTAAAACAAGCAGAACAATGGCGTATAGCATACATCCGCACGGCCAGGAGTTGTCAAGTTTGTGAATTTAGCATGCAATGCCGCGGGCGCTGGCGCAATATGCCTATTGCAGCTTTAATGCCCTGCGGTTTGGATTCGGTCCACGTACGGAGGTCACTATAAAAGTGGTCGGGCCCTGGCGGTGTTCAAATTGTTTTCATCCCACAAACTCACACGGTACAGTTAACATGGCGACCAAACACAAACTTAATTTATTCTAAAGTTAGATTAGATTCTGTTACTTTGTGTGTAAAACTATAACTGAAACCGACACAAATGATTTTGTTTCTAGTGTAATGTAGTTTATCGCTCGCTTGCAGCTCATCGAAAAACTAAAAGGGGTAATCAACCATGCCTAATCATATAACGATATCTTTTATCGGCTTGCTCACCGACAAAATAAAAATTCATATTTTATTTTGGCGCGGGCGTCGATGTTAAAATATTCAAATATTCTGACGGAACACTTGAGCCTCTAGCTTCGGGCCGACATTTGAAAATGGAAATAGACCTGTTCGTGCCTACAAGGGAAATCGTATTCGACATTTGACGCAAAATGATGATGCAAATTTCACGAAAATATTATGCGCGGTTAAGTATCAATGGCTGCGGCTCTGTGAGTGTTCGATTTGTGAGCTGTTAGGGTTTTATCGACAAGATACACTTTTGTAGACACGTTACTAACTGTTATCTGTTTTCAATCAAAGGGAAAGGAAAAAGATTTATAGCATTTTTATCGGTAAGAAACAGTTTCTCCCCCAATGTTAGGAGCTTTTATACATTTGCTAAACTTTTTTCAGCTTAGTTCACTCTTTCACGTGTTTTAGATATGAGATAACACCTTATATTGAAATATTTCATCTGTTGTACTGATTTATACTTATCGCATTAAATACTTTTGTATTTTATAGAAAATGCCTGATCAATTCACAACAAACAATTAATAACTAATTTTGCCATTGAAGTTTAAGGTGATGCGTTGCTTAATTTTCGTGGCGTACGTTCAAAAAAGCCATCTCACACTTAAAATTATATTAAATAGTGTATATCTATGCACTTAAAAAACCCATAGTCATCTCCATCCTCTTTAAACTCTGTGGTCTAATGATATTCTGGTTGCAATTTAAAATATCTGTATTGAAATATTTTCTTAGCCAGTTTCTAGATCTCGGTGTCTTCGCGTGCAATATATCCGAATGTAAATATATCAACTCTGCAAAAGGCTAACCAAACGAGTTTGTAACGACTTGAGGTGCATCACTCCAAATTTGAATTTCATATTTTGGCACAGCATAGACAGTACTTGAGGCAAGGTATGTGCTCGTACTTATGTACGAATATATGCTCATTTACTTTGTATATACTTGGGATGAGTTTAAACTTTGCCTTAGAATGTATTTTAGGTTTTAAGCTGTTTTAGACGCGTTTAAGACAGTTATAGTCGGAAGACGTGGGTTTTATACAAAACATGTAGTAGATTCAAACTGTTTTAAGCTTTCACAATTTACAACTAAACTTATACTGTCACTTACGGGATATCTTCCGTGACTGTTCATTATTTTGAGCTCCCGATATTTCAGCGCTGTTGCAAGCGCCATGATAGCAGGGTCGCGGGTGCGGGCGGGAGCCAAAACTAATGAACAATCACGGAAGATATCCCGTAAGTGACAGTATAAGTTTATGTAGTAGATTTTTTTATGCTCATGTCTTTCATGTTTGGTTGGAAATTATTAGGACAGTCACACAGCCATCAATCGTGGCGGTCCGTAGGTTTACAATTGCCATTGTTTAATGTTCCCGCTTATTTGTTTAAGCCCAGATTTATATCTAAGCAGACGATGTGAAAATAGGACGCACTATCTCAATGTCCAACGACCATTTCAATTGTCTCAAGACATTTAATCCTATCTTATAATTTTCGGTACGAATAACTTGATAACAATAGTGTAAGTACAAATGGCTTAACGGTCGTGAGCGCTGAGTAGCAAGCAGAAGAGGCCAATACCCGCACCATCAAACAAAGGGGACCCGCAGACAAACTGTAACACCAACCCAACCTATTAAGATGCGTGCACACGGGCAACTTTAATTGCTCAACACTGGGCAATCAAATGTTTCGTCATGATCATGTTGAGCAATTCACTGCAATGCCAATACGTAGCAACTGTTGTAAAATGCACGTTCAGTTAGATATTTGTATGTAGGACCATATTTTATTTTATGATGCATACATAATTTAATACTGCTTACCCACAATAACAAACATAAATATTGCAGGTTCATTTACACGAAGTTTTTATTTTTATTTGATTACCTATGTAACTACATTAATTGCCTCAGTACTAACAGCTTATTCCCGGGCAATAATTGCTTGTAAAATGGCTCGTATAAGCGCACCTCAACACCAACCCAACCTATTATACATATGCTATTATTTCTAGTTATAGTTTCTCCGTCTCTAGTTGGAACTTTGTGTGAATTGTTAAATTCCATTTCTGAAAAGCTACTCTGTGCCACAGGCGTCGCTACTTCCTAACTAGAATTTAATTATGAATATCTGGAGACTGTGGGTACTCATAGTTTGGCACAAAGCATTTACTTGCGTAAGGCGCATTGTCCACTGGGGCGTAACTGGCGTAACTGCTGTAACCGTCACTGTGTAAGGGTCGTTATTTATGAGAGGTAAATAAATGACAATACACATTGTGTACCAGGTGGAACAAAGGCGGGGTTTGCTAACTCGTTTTTTTTTTAGTTACTACTATAGTTTTTCAGTTGCGAATGTTTTAGTTCAAAATAAAAATATTCAATATTCCCTAGAATTACAAAATACGTGAATAACACATGTATATTTTTCAATAAACATTAAAATTTCCACAGAACAACAAAAAAAACAAAAAAAACCTGTGACAGAGAAGAGAATTTCAATCGAAACGCAAAAATTGCTTCATAAGTCTCATATTTTCCGATATTCATTCTGTCATTAAAAACGGTAAAATATTAGCTCTGATATGGTTTCGATCTCTCTACGGAACCATTGAATGCTTTTAAATGATGTTTCTGAAAAAGGTAGGGCGGCTGTATGAGCCGGGCCGGGGGCAGTTGTGCCAGTCATCTTTTTCTCACGGGTATTAATAGCGATTTGAAACAGAGTTGGGTGATTTTGCATAATTTTCTCAATGATCTATCTGTTTGCCTAATGGAATTATCAAGTAGATACTGAAGGATCTACGTCGCATTCATAAAAGACCTTTTTTTCCCCTTTAAAAAAAGTGACTATTGAGCCACTTTCTGTCAAAAACAAAGGATTATAATGTTGCTACGCCGTAGCTGATGCTACGAGGTCATACTACGCCAGTTACGCTGTCGTAGCAAATAACAACTATATGCTACGCGTCGAGTTACATTTCTTAAACTTTGTGCGGTCGTTTCACGTTTTGAAATAGTAGTGTGAAATATCAGACTCGCTTTGTATTTCCTAAAATTTTAGGTACATACGTACTAACAGGTTACTTAAAAAAAACTTATTCTTTTACTTTACTGGTTTTAACAGCCTGGTTTATTAAATAGAACTTATTTATTTTGTTTTTCCGTTGCCACATCGATATGCAAATTAATTTAATGAATATTAATTGTCACGCCTTTACCCCCCTGGTGGTAACCGGAGATATTTATTGATTGTATAGCTACTGTTTAAACACAGTAGACCAAAGGGAATATTTACATTAATTGCCAACATTTTAACCTTGAAATATACAGAATCTGACAAGGTAGGCTGTTCTTTCGAGAAAAGTGGAAATTGGATACCGGGCTGTATATAACGTCTCCTACCTCCTCTCCTTTATCTTGTTTTTTCAATGCAATTTCCCGAAACAATAATTAATAATCTTAAATATTAACCAACAACACCCTTCCTAATGTGTTTAACTATCAACAGATCCTTGAAACACTTTATATTCTCTTCTATTTTTAAAAATCATTAATTCCATAGTTTTTTTTTTACAGCCTTTGTAACTGGCCACTAGACCAAAAAGGCGACACTCACATAATTAAAAAGTCAGCTTAATTAACCGGCACACAGTTATAACCAGCGTCCGTGCCCAAGGGAGTGCTTACGAACATTGCTATGATAATACTGCCACATTGCCACTAGATATATCCGATCTTTATTGGGTAGGTTATGCGGAACAATAATGTAACGAAACGTGGTGTAAAAAGTAATTTCGAAAACAAATTAACTTTTGTATGTAGCACAAACCATCATCACACTAACTTGTAGTAAAACTTTCGTGAATTTCATATTCATGTAATATTAGTATGTATGCCATTTATACAACTATAATTTATGTAGGTATCCATTTTACAAGTTCATAACCTCTAAACGTTTCAAATAAAACACTAGGTGACAAATTAAAAGGATAACACATAAAAAGAAAAAAAAAATGTCCCAGAGACATGACGTCATACAAAATGACAAAAAATTAAAAATACAACTCATGACAAATATTTATTAATACAACTAGAAAGAGAAAAAAAAAATGACAGCTTGCACGTCGGGACTATTCGGTCGGATTGGATTCGATTTTCAACTCTCGACTCAGAACAGTGAGTTCAAATCAACAGTAATGATATTCAGGCAATAGGCGCCTGTCAGTGTTCGTAAAAACGAGCATTATTATTACCATGATAACTACGAACCTTTAACAAACTATGTACATGATGGTAGTACGTTGTTACAGCGCATAATGTGATGCAGTAGCCCATAGCCCGTCTTAAAGTAATCCTTTAATCGCCTTAGTTCCATAATTAAGTTTGTTCGACCAAAGTTAGCATAACACGCCACCGTGAAGGAAAACATCGTTGGAAAGCCTGAACTTGATGATCAGAAAATTATCATCTCGCATTAAAATGCGAGATGATAATTAAAATAAATAGGTACATAAAAATTCCAGCGATAATTACCTCGTTGGTATAGTGGTCACAAGCGCTACTGCTGAGAAAGAGGGCCTGGAGTCGATTCCCGGGTCGGGCAAAGTCATACTGGGTTTTTCCATCAGAAATTTCTCAGTTGCAGCCACGGAGACTGATGCCCGGTTGATGGCAATAGGATCGCCACCTATTACATAAGAGCTTAACATAACTGGTTAATGTGGGTGTACTAATAGGTACACATCTGACTAACCCCTCGGGGATTACAGGCGTAATGTTATGTTTATAATTCCTCTGCAATTTGCTCAAGGCTCATTGGCGATTTCACACATCATCATCATCATCATCATCATTTCAGCCGAAAGACGTCCACTGCTGGACATAGGCCTCCCCCAAGTGTCGCCACATTGACCGGTCCCGTGCGACTCGCATCCAGCGGATCCCTGCAACCTTCACCAGGTCATCGGTCCACCTAGTGGGAGGCCTTCAAACGCAGCGTCTTCCGGTTCGCGGTCGAAGAACCTTTCGGCCCCATCGGCCATCCGTTCTGCGTTTACCTTGCGTGATCGAATCAGAAATGAGGACATCCGCAAGAGAACCAAGGTAACCGACGTAGCCCGAAGAATAGCCAAACTGAAGTGGCAGTGGGCAGGGCACATTTCACACACATTTAAATAATTATAAACTCAGGATTTCCCATGATGTTCTTCTTCGCCGAAGTAAAAATAATCACATTGATACCTACTTATCAGGATTTGAACCCACAACCTCGTGCACAAGTAAGGCAACAGGACTATCGCGGCACTTCATACCACATCTAGCAAACTTTAAAATTGAAATATCGGGATATTATTATAGACTTGTTTTGTTAACGGATTATGGATGTACAATTTTTCTGTTGCCTTTGCTTATGCTAGTTTGGGGGTTTGGAGAACAGGGTGTAAAGTTTTTCATCCCCCATAGAAAAGGGAGGATCCTCCGACCAGACGGCTGTTATTTCTGGTGGGCTACTGCCCGACAGTTGTTGGTGGGTTCTCCTATATAGTCTGAAGTCGCGGATAACAGGCGCGATTTAGGATTTAGATGTATTTCGATGTTTAGTTCATCGTCTGTGTCATAGATGGCGCTGAAGTGCTTTTTGTTCAATGTTGGTGTAGTACTCATTGTAGTGCCGCTACACTAGTATTTGGTTCACATCAACAAGTCAACGGTAAAAAAACCGTTAATTTGACCCATTTGGTAGCACAGTTAAAGGGGGTAACCCCTTTGGTTTAATAAAGCACCCATTTTTCTCCCTTCTGACTTTTTCCAACGCGCCTAAGCCATGAGTCCTAATTACCGTGGACATGGTTTTTGAATTAGGCATAACACAGAAATGTACTTAGGCGACAGTGAGCTAATGTTAATCGTGTGTTAGGCCGGGTTATATAGCTGACATTACATGCAACTAAACATGCTTGACTGATATGATTATCATTTTAATTATATTACTAAGTGTAAAGTATGGAGCTCGTGGCTAAATAATAACAGCCGCATAGGTTGATCTTTAGACTTAGCCGCGATTGCCTAGGTTGGTCTGTGGATGGGTCTACCCACCACCACACATTACACACCGAGTTTCCTCCGTGCCTCGGAAAGCACTTTATTCCGGTAGTCTCGGCTGTCAATTGTAGATCTTTGACAGTCGCTACGGGTAGTCAGTGGCCCGAAAGTATACCAACCGGTCTTATCAAGTGATATCGTATTACACAGTACTAACTGGGTTGTGGAGGTCAGATAGGCAATCGCTCCATGTAAAATGCTGGTAGTCAGCTGCATCCGGTTAGATTGAAAGCCGACCTCAACATAGTTGGGAAAAGGCTTGGCAGATGATGACTTAAAGTAAAGTTTTGGAGGTTCGTTTTGTATCGCCCAATGTTTTATTCATGTCATCAAAAACTTGGACAAATTGCTATCGCTTTCAAAGTGTTTCGTATTTCTATAGCGACTTTTGTGTTTGCAGTTTTATTCATTTTTTACTTTACTATCATTGTAATCGCTGATAGCCATCTTGGCTTACCAATTTCTTGTATGGAGTCAGTTTCTTCTCTAACTTCTGATCTCTACAACCTAATACTGAAATTCCAAGGCAAGGCCAGTTGTTACAATGCGGGATTTGACCACCCGTAACGACTGTCATAGATCTTTATGTGACAACCAGTAACGCTACTGGTTGTCACATAAAGATTCACTTTAACCTGTTCGCCGTAACCGTCCATAGACTAACGGCAGCCAACGCAGCTGAACCTGATAGATTGATCAATTTGAGGGGCTATTATTTTGCCACGAGACCCCTTAACAGAACATCGTTGTTATAACAGTACAAGCAGTACTTACTTACTCGATAGGATTTTCTTTCTTGTTTCAGCAAAAAAAGAAAGAGCTTCCAAACTAACTTTTTTCTCCTAGTTATTTCCTTTTAATTTAATAATTTATTACTAGCAACAAGACTCATAGTGTTAGTAACAATGTACTTACAAACTATGCTATAATACACTTACAAAGACAAAAACAAAAACAGGTTAATTTTTCAAAAAATGTTTCTCAATCCTCGCTTTTTTAAATTATTAGCGTTGTCTGAATTAAGGTGTTTATTAAGTAGATTGCAATTCATATATCGTCGACGTCAGTGCAGGACCTTGTAAATACACAACGTTATTTTTTACAGGAGAAGCTAAAACTTGTTTTAAATATCAACCAACAAGTATGTCGAAGGTCCTAGATTTCGTCTGTTTTACCGACTGTGTGTGCTGACTCAATCTATTGGACGTAGTTAAGCGAAAAGGATCCAATCCACAAATGGCCAAAATAGACTTAGTGCATCACGTCATGTACCTGCGGCAAATAAATATATTTTCTTTCTTTCTTTCTTTTCATCAAACTGATGAAGAATATCAACACTTATTCATTTGGGTTGGTCGTAGGTTAGGTCTTTTTTACTAGCTGATAGTATTTTTTGGCCATGTTGTGGATTGGATCCTTTTCGCTTAACTACGTCCTATTTATCTTGATGAAAAAATGCATATCGCCCAAAAAATTTGAAACAAGGTCCTGTACTAACGCCGATAATATTTATATCATAAGCAAATCAAGCACACGACCACTACTGGAATGCTGGACACAGGCGTTCTCCAAAAAACTCCTTAATTTGCAGCCAAGTTTTTACACATACCTTCATTCTTATAAAGATAGTTTACACCAAGTGCTGAATCTTCTTAAAGCTTAAGCGTGCTGAACAGAGATAAGAAAGTAAAGACGAGGTAAAGATTTCCCACACAAAATAGTTTTTCCTCTCATAAAAGTCTTTCGTACCTAGCTACCCTATGAAATCTCGAGCACTTAACTAAGGATTAGGTATACCGTGACTATAAAAAAAAACTTTTTACTCCGCTCCGGGTGGAGTTAATATCACTCGGCAGTGACTTGGAGGAAACCGACCGTCTATCGCCAAAACTGAAGATCAATGAAACGTAGGAAGTGTCGTATACTTAGTTCTAGTCTTTGCCTTTAACTATATTTCACTTGTAACGAAATGAAACGAATTTGGACATTGGAACTTGAAGATAACGTGAGGGTAAACGACACTTTTCTCGGGTCCGACCTCGAGTTAAGAGGGTATCGTCGAAGGAACGAACGTGTGCGTATGTTCATGGCATATTATTTACGAAGTAGACAGATCGCTTGGACGAAGGTTTTACGTAATCAATTTATGTAAACGAAATAGGTAGACGGCTTATTTATTTGGAAGACTTGTTTATGTAATTACTAGCTTATACCCGCGGCTTTGCCCACGTGGAGTTCGATAATTGTCCGACGGGATCATATTACAAGGATAAAAAGGTTATAAACTATATGTGTGCAAAATTTCATCCAAATCCGTATAGTAGTTTTTGCGTGAAAAAGTAACGAACATCCATGCATCCTCACAAACTTTCGCATTTATAATGGTTGTAGGTACACTGTTGTATAGACAAAAGTTTTATAGAATTTCATTTTATATAAAACTTTTCTCATATTATCATTTCATAGAATACTCAATACGCAGAATAGTTACTTCGAAAAAAATTAAATCGTAGATTTTTGTTACAAATAAAATTTAATGTTTGCATATTCATATCATAGAATAACAAATCAAATATTTTTTATACTCATATTGTTTAATATAAAACATTTTATCGAGTGATATTTACAGAAATAAATATGATTTAATTCATACCTTTGACAAAATGCATATCCTCCTATAAAATAACAACACCGCGTTCACAAAAAGAATAC
This sequence comes from Noctua fimbriata, assembly GCA_905163415.1. NCBI lineage: Eukaryota > Metazoa > Arthropoda > Insecta > Lepidoptera > Noctuidae > Noctua > Noctua fimbriata. The sequence continues at coordinate 10,134,297 of LR990932.1, forward strand.
GAGTAGTCTTGTTAATCTGATTAATAGTGACTTAATATACACGTACGTACTGTGTTTATTTTGCAGTTCATAATTGTTGGAGTGCCCTAATTTTATTACTGCGATAAATTTTGACGTAGCGCTCGCCGGCTGCTGCCGCGGCACCGCTCGCTCTGCTCGCTAGGCTCGCGCGTAGTTGGTCACAGTTCTAACCTAACCTATTTTGTCGGAGTAAACTGAATGTTTCTACGTCAAAGTAAATATCTAAATGTTATAATAAGGCGTAGTCGACGGGTAGCCTCGATAGGCGGGGCTCCTATTTCTGTCTGCAGGGTTAAAAGTAACCTAACTGTCCTGTCCGGAGTCGGTGTGCCCCAAGCCCTGAGCTCGCTTCGCTCGCTCTTGCATCCTAAGTTTTTCTTGCCACAATGCCTTGTTTATGTGGATGTGGTGAGTAGTTTATACAAAACAACAAATACGGGTACGATAGATGCATTCGACTGTGTGTATATTTATTTATAAAATTATGGATACCATAACGTCTATTTTTACATTTTCGCTGAAATAAAATACCAAGGAACACATACACCGAACACAGTTTGTAAAATAAAAAAATGTGATTATAAAATTCATTGAATTGTATTTCTGTGAAATATGTTTCATTCAAGTAAATATTTGTGAAAACAATAATGTTGGAAATAAAAATACCAAAATATTTTATGAAACATTTTCGGCGAAACGAAATTCTATGAGATTTCTGCAGGCAGAATGAACATGGATCCTATTATATAATTTAACAACCTATTTTTATGTACCTACATTCTAAGCAAATAAAGACCTATTCTATTCTATTCTATTCTGTCTGCGAAACAAGGGGGCAGCATTTATAATATTAGTAGGATAAAATAGTTATCTGTTAAATTAGCTTATTTTCTAACTAAACAAAAGTATTACAATTGCTCTACGCGACCGTACCGCCCACACTCTTATGAAGTCCCACATGTTTAGTTGTTCTTGTTATAATAACTCACTTTCGTCTACATTTTTCTGAGTACAAGGGCGTCTGCCCAACCTCAGACAATCCTAAAGCTACTTGGAATATTATAACGTATTCAATTTGTATTATCTTTGTGTGTAGCTGTTGGTTTTCTATTACATAAACAAATAATAACTTTTCTGGATTATAAATATTATTTTCGTATCAGGATTAACGAAAATAATATTTCAGATGCATTTATTTACGAAAACAATAAAAAATAAATCTAAAGTTAAAAAAAATTGTTTGTTAAACTGTACACTCGGAAATCATTAAAATACGTATTTTATTGTGTAAAGTGGCGTAACGGCAAAGCGGCCAAAGTCACGTTCAATTTATTTTGATGGCCCGTGAAATACGCATTTTTTATAATACTTCACTATCAAATGGAAACTAGCGATTTGTGATTTAATAGGTTCCGATACAGACAAACAAGCATACAAAAAAAAACAACATTTTGTGTAAAAAACAGAAATATTGAATCATGATAATACAAAACAATATGGTAGTCTGTTTCTGTTAGTTCATTTCTTTTTGAACAGCTTACGCAAAACGATCCTTGGTAGGTGCTTTGTTATCCTTCCACTCACAAAAGAACACGAATATTTTTCGTTCACTTCTGTCTCAAAAACCATAAATAAGTATGATACCATGACCACTCCGAACGAAGCGGGGGCGAGTGCCTACTTACCTACCAGAAAGCTTTAATGCAAAATTGGATTTCGCGGTCCATTAATTTTCAATTTGCGTGATTGCAATTTTGGAGGTTTGCTCCTCCCAAAGACGTCTGGATTGGGGACAGAAAATAACAAAAAGGATTTAGGATGAGATTGGAATGAATACATTACAATCCTACTTCCCGACTTATTTATCTTAGACATCGTCCTGTTTCATCCCGAGTAAAGCTTAAGAACGTTAACGTCTTACGGCATTTCATACAAACTTTCAAGTGATATTTTTTCGAAATTACGGATCCGATTTTATTGAAACTTCGTACGCATAAGCAAGATACATAAGTCTAAAAACTTGACAGAGAACATTTTCGAAAAATAATGTTACAGCTAAATTAGACCGATTTTAGATTTTCCATAGAAACAGAACTTTCCAATTATCTTTTATTTTAAAAAGACATTTCGAAAAGTTCTCTGTCAAGTTTTTAGACTTATGTATCTTGCTTATGCATATCGAAAAAAAATCACTTGAATGTTTGTATGAAATTCCGTAAGACGTTAATGCTCTTAAGTGAATTCTGTGTTTCAATTAAAACATTCATATAAAGTTTCACTTTAATATTTTAATCAGTGAAAGGCTCATTCTATGAATCGACAAATATTTTGTTCTAAGTATCATGATGAGAGTGCTTCAGAGAAAACTCCGTTAATATTTATTCAAAGTATAAAGCGTTTAATAAGATTAATCACGTAATTATCGCTAAAAGCATCTCCTTTATATTTATGATGACAAACTATTCAATGGTTTATGTTATTATCATTAAAATTACAGCATTTAATTTTGATGAGATTGCAGAATATTTTGTCTATTAAGTTTATTAAAGGATTTATGTACTAACCAAAAAAAAAACAGGGCTGTCTGCTTAAATTGCTCCTGGGTACTTAAAATCGTCACATAAGGAGGACAGAGCAGAACGATTGTTGGCCAATTCACTTTATTTTCTAATTTCAACTGTTTAATATTTCATTTTCTTTTACAGTGGCTTTTGACCGCGCAGAGATGATTAAAAATTTGAAATTAGAACATAATGTTGTCAATATGACTGCGCTGCGGGTGTCAAACAAGGAAATGTATTTAAAATAAGAATCAGATAATTAATATTTTAAGTTTTTAATGGGTTCGATTCCTGGCTAGGAATATTGATTTTTCAAAAATCCAATGATACTGTTTTAGTTTTCTTCAAAATTGCGCCCGAGACTCCTTTGAGTTTTGCGCAACTCTTCATAATTTCAGTTTTAGCCATTCACTTGAAAAAATCACCCTGTATACATTAACAAATAAAAACTTTTCAGTCTTCCATGGACGCCTAATTGAAGGACAAGGGGTGCACATTTCCGCAATTCTATGAAAGACAAAAAGTGTGTATCTGTTCTACTGTTTTATTTCTCTTAGTGGGTATACGGACGGCGATGTAGTTATGCTCCGAGCCATTTGTTGGAGGGACGTTTAAACGGCGAAAAAACGTGACAAGAAAACAGAACCTACACATTAAGCTTTCTTTATTGTGAGCCAACGCTTCGTTTTGTTCTGTGTACAGATTAAAACATGATATTTATGAGATACGAACATAATCTGATTATTGAGCTGTCGATGTAACAAGTACTGAATAAAATATCGATGAAGCTCAAGCCGTTTTTAAGGAAGATAATTCGCTGGTAATGCCTTTTAAATTGTTTTTTCGAGGTGATTTTTATGGCCATTTATCTAAAGCTGATTTTGAATAATGGGTGATAACAAAGATTTTCAATACGCTGCCTGTAAACAAGTTGTATTATAAGTCAATGTAAGTACTTATAAGGTATTTAATCAAATATTATTTTATATTATTACGTAGGTAAGTTAATGTGTGCACTTTCTATTGCTCTTGCACTAATGCTGTCGAGAAAAATTACTCACCTATTTGCACGGAATATTGTAGAGGTACTTAGTGTGTGAGTGTAGGTAAGAGTATTAGGTAGTGCTTTCAGCTGAAATTGAAAATAAAGGAGAATTGGGATTCAGAATGGCATATTAACGTAGCCTATGTAGTAGGTTCAACAGTAGTCCGGACGTAATTGGTAACAAAACCATTATAAGCTGGCCTCGCATTTTACTTGAACTCCTACGCTAGGCTGGTTCAGGGTCAAAGTGTTACCATCTACTATTATAGTAGTATCAAGAATGAAATCCCTTCTAATAATAACAAAGTCTTATTATTTAACTTGTTATTAAAATAATAAACCTTATGTTGTTTTCATCATCATCATTTCAGTCGAAAGAAGTTCCCTGTTGGACATAGGCCTTTCCCAAGTGTCGCCACATTGACCGGTCCCGTGCGTCTCGCATCCAGCGGATCCCCGCAACCTTCACCAGGTCATAACGTAACGGTGTTATGAATTCACAAAAATAAATAAGGTTTTACTAAAACAAATTGAGTTTCAGCGTTGATATAGGTCTAGTAATGAGAATTTGAACAGTGACCCTGGATCAGAAGTTAACGTGGGAGTAGCTATGAATAAAAGAAGCGGCAGTCAAGTGTGAAACGTGATGACTTGATTAGTGTTCTATGTGATACTTTAGTTAGAGGCAACTTAAATCTGGAACGACCTGGTGAAATATGTTTGGAACATACCAGACCAATTGAAATTAAATTACCTTGGAAAACTTCATAGATTTTATTTTATTATTTTCCTTTATTAGCCAAGAAACAATTGTTTATATCGTAAATATTTAAGTAACTAGCCTCTGCCCGCGGCTTCGCCCGCGTGGCCTACATGAAACAAATGATATACCATAACAACCTCACCATAACAACCGCATCTTAACAACCCCATTTCACCCCCTTAGGGGTGGAATTTCGAAAAATCCTTTCTTAGTGGACACCTACTCTTCACAAAGAATACACCCTATAAATGTTATGCCTCTAGGACCATCGGTTTGTGTTGATATATCAGTCAATCAGTCAGGACTTTGAATTTTAAATGTATAGATCATCCAATTTAATCTAAGGTTAGTGTAACAATTTCTTACAGGTTAGCACAGCATGCCCCATAAACACATTAGGTGTTCCACAAGCACTGTACCATAAAATTGATGATAGATACCGATATAAAAGTAGGTAGTCTACTTACTTGAAATATCAGTTTTAGTTTTCCTGTAAATTTCGCGAAATAGTTCTCAAAAACTTATACTACTAGTAACTAGCCAGGACAAGATATTTTTGTGCCCATAAAATCACTTTAAAACTCTTTAAATTATAATTTAACAAACACAAGAAATTGTCTTGAAACAATATCAACCTTCTATGTAAGCACCTTAAATAAACATTTTGTATTTCGGGAACCTCTGCCTTGTTTACATTCCAATCAAAATTATTTTCAGGTGTCTACAACTGACATACCAAATAATATTTTGTCTAACATAATTGTGTAGGTTTATAGGTATGACTGTACCGAGGTTGACGCACTTGACCTTTTAGAAGGACAAACGTCATCCAACATGGCCGACATAAAATATGTCTGCCGCGAGTCTTCATGACACGTCCACTCATATTCACCCGATGAATCCCTTTCGTTAATCGAATTCGATTCATGATTTCCACATGATCAACTTACTGAAGCGCTCCTTTAACACTTCCATCGTGATTTACAAACCGTATTAATTCATTTATTAATTCACTCGATTTTCAGTCTAGTAGCAGTCTATCTATCTATCTGGTGGTCCATGTTTTGTCTATCAAGTCATAATTAATACTGTATTACGCAGGTTACGAAAATGAGAGTCGTGGTGAGGTTGAGTATGGAATGTCTGTATTTCCAATCTGTACCTAATATTAATACATGATAGGTATATATAAAAAGTTAGTTAGAATACAATATTGTCAATATACCCTACGTGCTGTATTATATATGTGTGGAATATTCCGCTACAATTGTTTATTAAGTGTGCTTATAAACGGGGGCACGAAAGCTCAACGTTTGTCATCGTTTTCGAGAACTTTTGAGTAGCTATTACCAGCAAGGGCAAACTGTTACTTAGCAAAGTAACAGTTCCCTAGTACACAATAGGTACATAAGTTCATCATCATTCTCCTGCCCTTAACCCTATTAATTGGGGCTCGGCGCAACATATCTTCATGTAAGATTTTAAACTATCATGGTCACTAACATTATTACTACAGGAAACGGGATATTTACCATGTTTACTATTTTTGTGTACTTCAGTTTATCCGTGATCATGGTGCTTGCAACAGCGCCGAAATATCGGGAACTCAACAAAAATAGTAAACATGGTAAATATCCCGTTTCCTGTAGCAATAATATCTTCATGTTTCTATTTGCCTAAGTTATTAATGTTAATTTAAGTATTTTAAGTACGAAACTAGTAGGTAACACTTCCTTGGCTACACAGCAATACTATCTTTAAAGAGCTCGTACCTCTCTCAAAAGCAATAAAGTAATCGTTTGAAGTTAAATACACACAAAAAAACTTGTACCTAACTAAAGAAAAGACGATCCTTTACGAAAGTTCCAAAGACACGATCACCTTGTTTCAAAACATGTCCGTTTCACCCTAACAGGTGTGCCAACTGCAGAACATAAGCTACTTTCCTTTTGTCCGGGTCATCACTGTCTTGCACAGATCGCCTCGCTTGTTAGACGGCTACTACTGAAGTTAAATCGAGATACTTTTCGTTCGAAAGTAAGAAGTAAGAAGAGAACTGTAGGACATGTGTTTGACAAGAATTTTACGTTGATTGTCGATTTGATGGATATTGAGTGACGGTTGAAATAATATGAGTTAGGATTGTATAATCCTAGTTGATTTATATTATTTGCTGAGCTTGAGGTCCTGGGGTCGATCCCCGGGTCTGGTTATCGTGTTACCGGTTTTACCATCAGGAATTTCCTAGTAGCAACTGAAGAGTCTGGATTTGTGCCGGTTTGCTGGCAATAGGCTCATCCCCTATAACATGGGACTTAAACATAACTGGCAAAATGTGCGTTTACTATTAGGTACACCTCTACCTAAACCTTCGGGAATTACAGGCGGGATGATGTGTGTATTTTTATATGAATGTTGGTTGCACTCATACCTTTTGCAGAGATGCAATAGCCTAATGAATTAAATAAGCATTTTATAAAATTATATTGGTTTCTGAAACTACACAATACGAACAGTGAGAATAACCCAAACAGCTATTGATTAGATTGTGTCCTTCAACCAACATTGAATTATTAAAAATCTATTTAATTGTGATTGTTTCGAGTATTTGAAATGCTCATAGTTGTTAAAGTTTTGCTCACTCATCCTCCACTCCAGTGGAACTCAAGTGCTGAGTGAGAGAGGAATTTTGAAACGTTCATTTAACAAAAAAAACAGCGAATGAAGCTGGGTAACTAAGTCAGAGTAATATCCAGCTTTTAATAAAGGATTACTCAGAAATCGACATTATTACAAAACTTTGTTCGATGACCGATGTCAACAAGCTTATTGCTTTCACTCGACCGCCCCGGATCAATATCTACATCATCAACTTTAATAGTGACCAGTCAAGTGAATATACATTGTTAAGTTTGATTTGAATGTTAAACTACCCTCAAATATTTGTGGGACGCACTTGTGGCGACATAAACTCCACTTGTCGATGCCAATAACAGGTGAAATGGTGTTTCAAAATGGAACACGGCAGAGGCTTTCGATCACTTTGTCAAACAAATTGAACACAACACCGAAGGCGCGTTATGTTCAATGTTCAATACGTCAGAACAAAATAAAATAAGTAAGGTAATGTTTTTGACTCGTTTAAGGAAGCTTTTCACGTCTTTCACATTTTCCGCTTTTACTGAAATTGAATAGCTACACCTGACAAACATATTCTCCCATCATTTAAATAATAACAGAGAATACGTTTGGTAAATTGCCTCATTCTCTTTGTTATTTTGTACTCCAAAAAAGAAAAAAAAAGCCTGTTTTAAATTAATGATTGGACTATCACAAAATAAAAACTAACAGACTCAAACCTAAATATAGATATGAGACCTTAATTAATTTCTAATTTTCTAACAGTTAATGTGCATTCCGAACCACGATTTGCTACGTAAAGTACTTACTTGAATAACAAATGAAACCTAACAAATTGATTGCCCACAACACTATGCAAATACACAACACTAGTTCATATCTCAAAGAGCAGACGCGACCCGTGACAACTACATGAAATATCATGTAATTGAACCACAGTAATGCATTTCAGAGCGGGCTCGGTTTCACTATGACACAATAGTACATGTGCATTTTCATAGAAAAGTTAGACTAGGGATCATTTGACAGCTGTTTATTATGGAATTTTGGTGCGCATTGGTGACAGCCAGTCTCTGTAGTCGGTACGATTTCAATATTCAGTGCTGATTTATTGTATTTCACATTTTCAAAAGTGATGAATATTATAGACCCTGTAATGGCAAAATAAGACTGAAGTAGACAAATTATTTCGATTTTTTTTCAAATCTTGTCTCAGTAATATTTATTCGAAAACACATCAGCGACTGCCGCCTTAATTGACAGCGATGGCTTAAATGCTTCAGTTAAGAAGCCCCTTTTTGTGCAGTGTTTTGAAAATAGAATAACAATACAAAAGTGGATGTATACAGTTCACAAAAAAAATTGAAACCCGAAACTATCAGCATAAAAAATCGCTTTAGGCTAGTTTTGTATTTTTTCCTGGTGAGACAAAAGAACAAAAACGTAGTTCAATACGGTTCGTCCCCATTTCCTTTTATATTGCAGAAAATGAGTCCCCAAAAAGGATATGGACACGTGCAATCAATTTTAATGTAGGACCTAATACCGTTCAGTTCCTGTCCGCCCGGAAAGGACCGAATTTTACATACGTAAAGTCATCTTTGTCTGACAGAATCGATTCCCGAACGGATTGCTTTAAAAGGATTCTATTTAAAACCCGGAAAACTGATTAAGTTACTCAGCTAATGGGTTTCTGGAATTCTAATGTTGTGTATTATGATTCTGTGGAAACGGGGATTTTATTTTTGTTCCATACTCATTGTTATGTTAACCATTTGAACGCAACGAAAAATATAAAATGTTTTTGTAATGAAACGAGAAAGGTATGGTTTAAAACTCTTTATCACTTCTATACCTTTCCTTTTAATCACAAATTCCGTCAGACAGCAGAACCATTGCCCAGCTAAGTATCAGCAGCTCTTCAAAGGATTTGAATTTAATTTTAATGGAAACCTGCCTGGACATTCAAACGAACATTATTTGCATTTAAAACGGACGCTTTGAAGCTTCGTCGCACACAATGTTAAACAACTAACACTAACATGCTATTATAACAGTTTTGTTACCAAAAGCTTGTTTTCCTTTCGATAAAGAACAAAAGAGCGATAACATAAAATTAACTTAACATTCTACGCACAACAGTTAGGCTGTAATTGAAAAACTGGCTTTGTGTTCGATAAAACATTTAAATAATCACACTAACTAAAAAGTAATCTTAGAAACATAAAGTAAAGTACGTTGACACAATCAAAATCCAATTGAAGTAAAATTCAGTGTCAATTTGTGAAGAAAAAATATTCCTACAAATATAAAACGTATTATTTTGTGAAAGTATTATTACATAGCACGCTCTATTTGGTTTCAATTTCGAGGTTACACTTTACAAACGTTTTGTTTTTAGATTGTCACTTTGTATTTGTACCTTCTAATAGGGAAAGACCGTGCCCAGAATACCTAATATACTATTAGCAGGATTTTGTAAAACGAAGAGAGAAACAGGAAGGGATTGTGAATGTAAGTGTCACGGCTTGCGTAAATAATGGATTTTTTTGCCGCCTCATTATTTTGGTAAAATACATTGATTTTTTACCGTTACACACGATATACCTTTTATGGAGTGCTACGAAAGAGCTTCTTCGGTCAACGATACTTGAGTAGATGCGGCATATCCCAACTGTATAGTCAACCTTAGTTGCTGGCGAAGATTATAACGGTATGCGCTCATAATAGAGTGACGCTTAACAGGGGAGAATGGAAGAAGTAAAAACATATTGCGCCAACCGGCGACCCGAAGTCAACATGTGACAAGACCAAGAAGAAGATGATATGGTTTTTGTTTTATGTGGTGGTCTGAAAATGATTCAAATTGACAAATTTGTAACATAATACATTTACATAGATTCAAGAATGGACAGTTTAATGTTCAGATGTGCGTGACTCATAATCTGCTCACATACTCATAACGTTGTCACAGCTTTCACCAACTTGTACGTACAAGATTTGAACACAAACGAGCAGTTATCGCCACCTTATTCTCACGGATAGGTCATAGCCCGAGGTTGCGAACTGAGACGATCTCGAGCAGTAAGTAAATGGCTCCTCGATGCTTATTGATATCACGAGTATGCTCAACTAATGTACGAGTACTTCTCGAAATATCAGAGATGTTTCCGCGCGATTTTACCCTCTCCGGAACATAGTTGGTACTTGATCAGTCATTCTTGATGTTGAGACTTTAACTTTGTATAGTAGGAAGGTCTAGAAAGGAGATTGTTGACAAATTAGAGTTAATTTTTGACAAATTCTAGTAAATTTTTGACAAATTCTAGTATATTTTGGACAAATAATAGTAAATTTTTGACAAATTTTAGTAATTTTTTTACAAATTAGAGTAATTATTTGATAAATTAGAGTAAAACTTTGACAAATGAAGGTTAATCTTTGACATATTATTATTAATTATTCAACAATCTCTTTTTGGTTGATGGTTCAACGTATATCGATTGTATTTTCAGTTGATTTCGACTGTTTATTTTAATCACATTCAAAATTATAATTCTTTATCTTTGTGTCAACCTGCTAGGCAATACATTTTTATAGATATTTCTTTAGTTCCGTTAAATCTACTTACTTATAATGCATACTTCGTTCTTCCTCCTGAGCGATATCAAAAATATTTCGGCATGTAGAACCTACACAATTGATTCAATCATTTGCATGGGATCCTGCACAAAATTTTATTTCCGAGATGATGTTAGGCATAAAAGATTTCGGGAAAGATTTCCTTGCCATAAAAAGAAAGGGGCGATTGAATTAACCCATTACAATAATACCACCATTCATAAGCACATCAATCGCAGGCTGCTAAGATATAAGCCTATTATCACATCAGCAGCACTACCCGCGGCCAGCTGCCTGGACCTAAGTGCACAGTCATGTATCGGTTGCCAAATCCTCGGGGGACGTTCACTTGACCCCATGATTCAGTGCATGTACACAGTTTTAATTTTGTTTTGTGCCCGTTTCTATTCCAATTTATTGTCTTTATCGAACGTTCATTTTATACGGTAAGCGAGTGGATTTGCACTGTAAATACTGAACACCTATCTATATTTTATTCTTATCTTTATTTATGTGAATCGAAAAATTTAATTGTTTATCTCTGTCGGTATTTAAATTGGGGGCTCGCTGGAAATTAATTACGAAAAATGTGACATCGATGTTTACGCAAAATGACAATTATTTTTTAACTGAAATGTGGGTATAAGTAGGTACTTAATGACTATTGTAATTATTGCATGTGTTTGATACGGTTATGTAAACCATTTTTAATGGTCGACATATTTATTTGCGACGTGTTTCCCGAATAAATGCTAAAGTGGCAGGTGTGGATGTTAAATCGAAACAAAATACATTTTCGGTATGAGTACTCGATTCAAATTGAGCATTAACATTTCCATGTACGTATATAGAGTATATAATGTTCGTTTGTAGGTACTTTTCGTATGCAAAGTTTCCTCTTTTGGACGGCGAACCAATTTTATCGGTCATTTTATTGCTTTCGACGTTGCTCTCTTTACAACTTGGAGCTTGCTATTACATGAGTACGTATCTAAACTCGACAAAGATATCGGCTTTATCGCCGCTTGGCCATATTGCCCGTTACTTTGAGGGTTGTTGAAAAACCCACGCTATTATCAAATTATAATACAATTTCTTAAAGAGATTTCTGTATGTGTAGGTCTCGGTATTAAAAAACGCAGCAAATTCTAATGAGAGAACCAAAAAATAATGGTAAAATTATACCCAGAAATTCAGTACAATCTACTAACATTTTTACTATTATTGCCACGATAATAACTCTCAATATTACTCCATTTTGGCATAAAAAGATTCAAAGAACCTCGTTAACAGATATTAACCTAGCTAGTAATAAAATTTCACGACCAAATACCCTAGTACATAGACAAAAATGATTATAATTTTATCGGCTATACCTATCACTTTTTTACGATCAACATTCTACCGGAGAGGCGTTACCGCCTGATAATGTCTTCTGTCTTATTGGATTTACGATAGAGCTTCTGTTCCATCCATTGTTTATATTTTCTTACTCAAAAGCCTTATTTCGCAATTTCCTTCGAACATACGGTGTATGAAGGAGCATGTGGCCACAATTAGCGAACGGGTTCCATTTTCCAATACGAGTTTCGTTTCTGTTTTATTTTTGATCTTTATGAAATTGTGCCAAATTAACTTTTGTAGTTGAACGTGATATTCCGATTTTGGAAATTGGTCGAATTAATTGTGTTATTTGGTATTCTGATATTCTTTAGTTTAATTACAAAAGCTGGTGCTCTCTTATTTTTTTATAGTACATAGATAACTCAATTAAAAGATCATAGTTAAAAACATGAACCTTTAAAAAATAAATTGGACTTCTACAAGTTAAAATTCTTCAAATAACCATCAAAGTAGCCTGAAAGTACTGCCTTACCTGGTGTTTTGTACCTCAAGCTGGCAATGACTAATCAAAACACAGATGTGTTCTGAAATATCAAATATCCTTGCATCAACAACGGTCGACGTACATTGATGGATTACAACCACCGTGCTTTGAGAGACGGGTTTTAATAAAACAATGGACGACGAATAGATACGAACATGTGATATTACCATATTACCTATAGGTACAAAGGAGCCTTCACTCGATATTCTGCAAACATAATGGCGGCGTCGATTGACGTAAATAACAATGGAGTTATATGATCGTGATGTTGTATGGTAAGTAAAATTTATTGATTGGATAATGATTTTAGTTAATGGGTTGATCAGTTCGAAATTATTGGCTAAGCAGAAAGCCCTTTTTTATTTATAACAATACTACTTATAACATTTTTTTTTTGTCTGTCTGTTTGTTCCGGCTAATGTCCAATACGGTTTAACTGATTTTAACTGAACTTTTATTGGCAGATATCAGTTGTTACAAGGAGTAACTTGGGCTACTTTTATTTTGAGGCAGCGAGCCTCGTTGCCGGATTGCCGCCATGGGATCTGGAGGCTATAGTCCTCGCGCGCCTTCACGAATGGCGCACGGAGGCACTACGTCGGGGGAAAACTCCGCTGCCGCGGCAAATCGCCGCTCAGCGGACAGACCTCCGGCGCGATCTCATGGTGACATGGAGAGAGCGACTGTCGCAACCCCGTGCAAGGCACGCCACCATAGTGGCGATAAGTCCCCTCTTTGAGGAGTGGCTAGAGAGGCGCCACGGCGCCCTCACCTTCCGCCTGACGCAGCTCCTCACCGGACACGGTTGTTTCGGGAGGTTCCTGCACCGAATCGGGCGGGCGGAAACGCCCGGGTGTTTCCATTGTGAGGATCGTTCGGAGGACACGGTGCAGCACACTGTGGACGTCTGCCCCGCTCGGGCGGAGCAGCGCCGTGTCCTCGTAGAGGCGATTGGCGGCGGCGACCTCTCGCGCCCGGCCCTGGTTCAAGCCATGGTCCGGAGCGAGAGGGAATGGGAAGCCGTCACCTCCTTCTGCGAAGCAGTCATGCTAGTGAAGGAGGTGGCAGAACGTGAGAGGCAAAGAGCCTCACGTCCCAGCCGCCGCGGGAGACGCCCTGGGCGTCGGGGGTCACGTGGTGGCCCCCGGCCACCGTAAGCGCGGGCCTGTGGACGGCGAGTTATGGGCTAGCTCGCCGTCCGGCCGTCTTATGACGACAGGCCGTGTCGACGGCGCGTTCGTGTTCCACGCGCGCCTCAAAGAGATGTCAGCAACCACGTAGGGGTCCGCATGGGCCGATGCCTGCCAGGGCTGCGGGACTGTTCGAAAGAGATACCGCGGCCCTGGAACATAAAGGGCAAAGAAGGAACATGGATGGGTTTAAGTCAGTACAAGTCTGACACTCCCTTCCACTCCGCCCAGAGCGGGGTGATGCGGGGTGAATTTGATGATTTCATCCTAAAAAAAAAAAAAGGCTACTTTTATTTTAGAAAAATTATTAGGGTTCCGTGCAAAAAAAACCCATGAAATTATTTACAAAAAACAATGTTATTGTTGTTGTAACAATGTCTTTGTTTTTTGTTTGTTTTGTTTGTTCAAATAGGTTTTACAGCAATTTCACATGAACAAAGGGGCAACAGCTAGTTAACAATAAAATAACGAACCATTTATATCATTGACGGCATAAGTATTCGTGTATAAAACAGAAGAAAACCCAAAAAAAACACTTTCTCATTCCCAAAAACAATGCTACCGTGTGGAACATTTATAATTCAGCGTTAATTTTCGTTATAATTGTTGAACTGTAAAGCTTTCAAGCCACGATTGAACAAAGACAACAAAAGAGAAGAAAAGAAGGTGCATTGCGTCCCTAGCTAAAAATAAGTCACCCCATCTGTTCCCAAGGGCGTCGTAAAAGTCAACTAAGAAATTATATCCAGTGGGTGGACACTGTGGACAGCCATCTACCTGTGGACACTTTATCTATTTTTTAATCATGTTCAGAGGTCATTTCAGATGGTTGTTTGTCTATTTGCTTAGACTTTGAGGTAGAAGGTCAGACAGTTTCTTACGAAGTACTTAAAAAAAATAGCAGGTAACCTCGATGTTTTTAAAACTTGCGCTGTGTAGGTCTCTCGGAATATATGCCGTTGGACAAACACTGTGTTTGTAATAACAATGTGTTTTGATTTTAGAATATTATTTTAGGTAGTGCGTGTGAATTTCATTTTCACGTAATTAATTTTATATTGAAACGGAAATGGATGGATTATTATTGATATATAATTTGGTGGATTATTATTATTGATAATTTGATGAACTATTATAATTGACTATCAATTATTGAGTGATTATTAATTATTGATTGTTAAAATAACATAACATCACGGCTGTTATCCCCGATGGTTTAGGCAGAGGTGTACCTAATGGTACACCCACATTTCGCCAGTTATGTTTAAGTCCTATGTCACATGGTTAACTGGTAGAAAATGCCTATGGCATTAAGTCCGCCTCTGTCCTTTGGGCTTGAAGTGTTATTACAGGGCGAGACAACGAGGCTTTTTCATTTTATTTTTTGAATATGTCTGAAACGCAGCACATTCAATTCAGCGGCAAGCTTCAAATTTAGCGAAATGTCTTCAATCCCGTAAAGATAATAGGCATGGTATTATTACAAAATGACGTCATTCGTCGCGATTTTATACTATCTAGGTATCACCGTTAACAGAAACGATGTTCCTCAAAAATAAAAACAAAACACCTCCGCAAAACTGCTTGAATAAGTTCCTTTGTAAAATCTAAGAGGACTGTTTTAATCTTTTTTAAATTTTAAACCTTTATTTTAATTTTATCAAGTTACCATCAATCTGTTCAGTCTCTTTGCATTTAACTAACAAGTAAGGATCGCTTCTACTTTTTAAAGAAGGACGCTCTGTAAGAAGGATTCATTCATAAGGAATGGTAAAGACTGCCACAAACAAGTTTTTACGGAGAATTATGGAAAATATAAGAAAATAAGATACTTACTTTTTAAACAAAAACCACAACGAAATTCAAAGTTGCCGCTAAAAGTTGGAATACAATTCCACGCGAGCGAAAAGCGTCCATTAAACGTTTGAAAACTGCTATAGACTTTTATGAGGCTCTTGTACATATCTAGGAATCGTATATTTAGCAACTTTGTAAGTTATTGTTAAACGAGATGTGAGATAATAAAGATATTTAAGTGTTTTTGTTGTTGGACGTTTGCAAAGAGGTTTATGATACTACACTGATACTGTTAGCCTGCATCATCCCACTGCTGGGGAAAGGCCTCTCCCACTGAATCGCTGGTCTTGTCCAGTTCGTCATTAAAATACTATTTAAGGTGTAAACAGATCCTTCACGAAACCTGACAAACAAGCATTCTGTACATCAAACTACGCAAAAAATATTGCTGGGAAACGACTTTTTTTGGGGTGAAAAATCACGGTCTACGGTAATGCTCAATGTAACGCACTCAAAATATTGTGCTGACTGATGGATGCATTGATTTGTACAGGGGTCATGAAGGTATTTAAAGTAACGTTATAACATTTAAAACTTGGTTTGTCCTTAAATATCTCTCAGGTATGGTCCAAAACAAAAAAAAAATTACGGCAAGAATTAGTGCCTTTCTGCTTCTTTAAGGGTCTTTTCACAATTACTATATACAGCCTATCAGAAGAAATATCATAGACAAAATTGTGACGCTATGTTTGAGTGTCAATTGAAAAAAAAATGTCATAATTGTTGTGCTGTAGTTTGACATGTTACACTTATGCCGACAGAACCCAGTTAGCTCCAAAGAGTAGAATACATATACCAAATGGAATTAGTTGGGTTAGCTCTTGCTTTTTTTTTTATTCTCTATGGGCTTACTCCTGACCTCAATCTAGTCCTGAGGACAGAGATGAGGTCGACGATGGAACGAGCTAACCCAAAAGAAGCCTATTAACTCGCGATTTAAATAGATTGCTAGTAGATTACGATTATGTTGTGAGGCGGCGAGCCTCCTTGCCGGATTGCCGCCATGGGATCTGGAGGCGATAGTCCTCGCGCGCCTTCACGAATGGCGCGCGGAGGCACTATGTCGGGGGGAAACTTCGCTGCCGCGGCAAATCACCGCTCAGCGGACAGGCCTCCGGCGCGATCTCATAGTGACATGGAGAGAGCGACTGTCGCAACTCCGTGCAGGGCACGCCACCATAGTGGCGATAAGTCCCCTCTTTGAGGAGTGGCTAGAGAGGCGCCACGGCGCCCTCACCTTCCGCCTGACGCAGGTCCTCACACGGTTGTTTCAGGAGGTTCCTGCACCGAATCGGGCGGGAGGAAACGCCCGGGTGTTTCCATTGTGAGGATCGTCCGGAGGACACGGTGCAGCACACTGTGGAGGCCTGCCCTGCCTGGGCGGAGCAGCGCCGTGTCCTCGTAGAGGCGATTGGCGGCGGCGACCTCTCGCGCCCGGCCCTGGTTCAAGCCATGGTCCGGAGCGAGAGGGAATGGGAAGCCGTCACCTCCTTCTGCGAAGCAGTCATGCTAGTGAAGGAGGTGGCGGAACGTGAGAGGGAAAGAGCCTCACGTCCCAGCTGCCGCGGGAGACGCCCTGGGCGTCGGGGGTCACGTGGTGGCCCCCGGCCACCGTAGGCGCGGGACTGTGGACGGCGAGTTTTGGGCTAGCTCGCCGTCCGGCCGTCTTATGACGACAGGCCGTAACGACGGCGCGTTCGTGTTCCACGCGCGCCTCAAAGAGATGTCAGCAACCACGTAGGGGTCCGCACGGGCCGATGCCTGCCAGGGCTGCGGGACTGTTCGAAAGAGATACCGCGGCCCTGGAACACAAAGGGCAAAGACGGAACATGGATGGGTTTTAGTCAGTACAAGTCTGACACTCCCTTCCGCTCCGCCCAGAGCGGGGGGCTCATTTGATGATTTCCCATCCTAAAAAAAAAAAAAAGAAGATTACGATTATGTTCACGTTGACTCATCTGTCGTTAGTATAGATTTAAATGTCTTTGGATGGGTATCTTCACTTTATTCTTATTCCTTTATTGCACTCAAAATTAAGTGAAATACACACAGAATTACAACTTATAGCTTATGTACAAAGGCGACCTTAGCTTAACTTTACCTTCGATTTCGTAGTTATTTAGAGCTATTTGCTGTGGCTTTTACACCTGATTGTTAATTACACAAGATCACACAGCCCATAAACTGTTCTTGAATATGGCGTTCTGCATGCTAACCACTACAAAGCGCGATCTCGTTATGTATTACTATTATAATCACGAGCCTGAGCGATCGTTGATGTTTGTAAACTACAACTAAACTGTACTTCATCAGTTTCCAGGGGGCTTGTGACATATCTGATACTGTAATCCTTAAACCTATTCCCTCGTTTGGCGATGTGTGTTCTGCTTCTAACTCAAAAATCTCGAAAACTTAGCGGTGCTACATACATTTTCGGTTACAACAATCGATTTGGCTGTATTTATTCAATAACTTTTTATTGACCGACCCGAAGCAATTACTATCTATACATTTTCAGCTCTCACAGCTCATTCAACTGAAGCAGTTTTGTCCCGAACGTTTAGGTACATATATTCTTTTTTGAAGTCTGGCTATGCTGAATCATGCCGACCCGGAAAGGTGTGAAACACCCCTAAATTGTCGTACGATTCAATTAGAACTAAACTTTGTTGGTACTATTTTCGGTTCCTTTCTTATTTTCTATATTATTAATCGGAATTCACCCGCATCTTGCAAAACTTCACAATGGTTTGCCAAGACCTAAGCGCGATCGATTCAGTTTTGCTTCAAAAAGTTCTGAATAACTTACCCATAGAGTGGCTAGGTGAGTATGCCGATGAATCTGCATCCCTCGCAAGTCGGGAAGGGCTTATGTAAATGTAAACGCGTAGTGTTTATTGTACCGAGCCGAACGCTCCCGCGGCCGCATATCAGGGGCGCTCTGTTGACTCTTATGACATCCAATCTGGTGAATATGATCTGCCCTAGCTGTTCTCTGTTTATTTCGTGATTGTTTATATGACACATACCGAATTGCCTTGCCACCTTTATGCAAAAAATCATTTATTTGATGAGAGGAGTTTGATGCAAATCATTTACACAAAAATAGTATAAAGCTATAACAAAGCCGTAATGAAGTAAAAAAAAATTCAGCCACTAATTTGATTCACTTTTATTTGAATATAAATCAACTGTAGGAAATAATTTTGTAGATATTAACATTGGACCGAGAGCAAAGCCGTAACTTGGAAATTAAGACCAAGTTTTAATTGACTTCAGTTTAACCATGGCCTACATTCAAAGTGAAGAAAAATAAAAAAGCGAATTCTTTCACAGAGAACTTATAAGTCGTTTGAGCACTAGCTATGCACCATTAGTAACAGGCTCCCAGACTGAACATTGTATTCTTAAATAATGTCAATATGCACTTTGGTTTGCAACCAAGTTAAAAACATTTTCTGTACGAGTCTTTTAAAACAATATAGATATATTAACTTATATTCCGAGCAAGGGTCAGCAAATACGTGAAACATTTACAAATATGGCTCCCACGCGGGTTAAGTAAGTAATACATAGATGGTATCTGTAAAGTTATCACGATATAGATTGTTTATCAGTTGGCATATTCCGTATACTTTTTTGTAATTCTAACACGTCGGGGCACAGCGTGTTTCTGCTTTGTACAGCCCCTGTTATTTGAATATGTATGAGGCGCGGTCGCGTAGTTCGTGCCACCCGCTTGTATGAAAATGTGATGTCCCGATAAATTGTCAAAAGGGTTGATCGGCAATGGAAAATGGCCGCCGAAAATATGTCCACAGAATAATATAAAATAGCTGCAGGCTACACTCTCTGCCATCAAAGATTGTTTATTTATAAGCTGTTGTCTAAACCGAGGCTTACAATGCACGTTTTCAAAGCAGGTAGCTTTTACCTAAGCAAAATAAAGTTTTAGTGCCGAGGATTTTAGTTTTCTAAAGTAAAGTAATATTTTTATTGAATTGGTTCTTAGGGCAGGTTATCCAAGGTTTGGTAAACAAGTAATTGTGTTAAAACCAATATTTATTCCATTGGAATATAAATACAAGTACCCATCTGGACAAGTAACATCTAGTCACCCAGACCTCTTTTTATCTGATCTCCCGATTACCTCAAGCGAAGTATATTAAGGCTTTGAACTATTTACCGTTTTGTTTTTACTTCCCAACAGCTTTTTTCCTTTGAACCAAAGCTATATTAAATAAACCTGAGTCTTCAAGGAACATAATTAAATGTTCGTTACCACAAACCTGTCAGCCCCTTATAAAAGCAACTCAGTAATTTTGATCCTTTATACTCGTCAATCTATACAAAGGGAGCATCACTGTGATCTATGGTCTGGAACGCACTGATTTTCCGCTTAAATTACGCCTCGGAAGTTCTGTAATAAGCGCCCAGAATTGGATAAGTCTGAGCACTTTAAAGCAAAGATGGGTCACAAAGTTAAAAGTCATGTTACTTAAAAGGGGTTTCTTGGGGTCGAAAAGCTCGGAGGAGGGTAAAAGAGGATTGCCTCCGCACACCTGTCGCCGCCGTGATATACCTCCGTGCAATATAATATATTATTCGGTGCCCGAGTCCCACGCGCTCATTCTGGCGTCACGGAAAATATTCGCCAATAAGAAGACGCAATACGAAACATACTGCATTCTCCGTACGTTCCACGTATAGATGTCTTGTTTGTAACGTCAATCCCGGATATTTTTAATTTCACCATATTTCCATTTTTGCCATAGCTTCGTTTGCATATGCTAAAATTTCATACATATTTATTTTTATTTTATGTTGTTATTGCGATTTAAGAGCCTAAAAATCGTTAGGCGTACGTGTGTATCCCTTTTGTGTCAGCCGGCTTAAAAATTCAAAAATGTTTTCAGTGGAAAATAATCACTTGGAAAAATATTCAGAAAAAAATGCTTTTTTTGGCTAAAACCCGTGCTATGTTCTCAACGTTTTTATTTAGAAATTAATTGATTAGAAATCTGAATAAAAAAACTGGTTAATGCATTTTGTTTGTTAAGCACTTATTAATTAAATGAATGTTTCATTAATAAGTGAAAAAATTAACATTTGTTAATCATTTTTCAGAATTAGAAAATCAAAATTAGATCCCTATTTACCGATGTAAATTCTGACAATGTAAACGAATTCGCTTGAAAGATTTTTAATGAACAAGAATTTATCAAAAAGAACAAACGGTAATTGGAAAGAGTGTATTTTCCCGAAAATTACAAACATCAAAACGACATACAATTTACGACTAATGATGTAATTTAAGGGTCTTTTATTTTGCTTCCACGAAATTGACATTGCGGATTGTTTTTATCCAAAATACAATGGAAATCTTTGGATACAACAAAACAATTTCACATTTTATTTTTACCTTAAGTGGCACCTTTCTTGTAACAGTAAGTAAATAGGTATAATACCTTTATATATAGTGGACCTCTATCCTAAAATGTAAATAAAAATACAAAAGCACCTAATTAAAAACATACACTGCGTTTAAAAAATAAAGAATATACGAAAGTGTCCATTGCCCATACTCTGGTCGGACGTTATAACCTGGAATTCAACAATGAATAGTTCTTCATTTCCGCACGAGTGGAGTCGCTCGCTGCACTGAATTCAAACAATGTTCGATTGCTCTGTTACTTAATGGCCGCCTGTGACGACTGATTTATTGATTGACCTGTCTGCTCCAATGAATGCCTCTACCTTATTTCTCGTTGAAAGTTAATGAAACGGCTGCATGTGGATTCGAAGATATTTTAATTGTTTTATTTTCGTGAATTGGTTTTTTATTGTTGATCGAGACGCTTTTTAAGTGCAAGCAGTTATTTTGTAACCTAAAAATTGCGCAGGAAAATTTACGGCTCATATTAATTTCTTTATTATTTTCAAGTGCTAATTTTCTTTGCTCGGGAAATGCAACTGAGTCACGAAATCTAAAGGAAAATCTTTTAGCACAAGTTTACTACCACATACATAAAGTCATTGCATACCTTTGTCAAATTCAAGTTATATTTATATTCAGAATAATATAACACGCTCCACCGTGAACAACAATGTGGCCAATCATCGAGCATCCTCGATATAAAGAGTGTTTTCTCTTGACTTGCAAAAGAAGCACACTTATATAAAAGACTTTCTTATTCACACTTGACCTCTGTGAGAGCCCCGAATAAGTATGTAAGTGGAAAACGGTAAGATAAAACGGAATCAATACGCAATAATCGGTATTACCGCGAGTGCGTTCGCACGTTAACTCGATCTATCAATCACCATCTTGGGAAGACTCCTGGGGGTTCGGTAGAAAACTTCGCCCCCCCTCGCTCATTATTTCAAGCCATTATGTTTGTTAATTCGTGTTAAATTGCGGGTGCGTCTTCCCGGTCAATCGTTGTCCCTTTTTTCTCGTTAATAAGAGACAATCCTGAATCTCAGATAATAAGATTTTCGCGGTGAATTGGACGGTATTTGTAAAGTATTTCACGCTAATGAGATTGTAAAGAACAAAAGATAGCCGGAGTGCCGGAAATTTAATTCAGCTTCACGTCCACTCTCATTAGACAGTGGGGGAGGAATCAATCATTATTTTATTATTTTTTTATTACTCACGTGTCTGCAGATATTTTTGAACTTCATAATATGAACGTAGGAATACTTTGTCAGTAGTATTGACTCTAATGAAATCCAAAGGTAGCCCATACTGTAAATCTTTCTACCTTTCTTTCTAAGCACAACCAAACTTTTAGTTGCAAAAACTTTCATTTATCTTAAAGGTAATATTTCTTTTTTCTAGATAAAGAGCTATCCATTGATTTTGTGGCTATACTCGGTAATTTTTCGACCGTAATAAGTCTTTTAAGAATCTCCACTTCGCGTTTATCTTACTATCGCGACATAGCTAAATGTCGTCTTCGTACAATTTTTCACAATTCCACCTTGTCCTATGTCCCGGGATGGTTTCTCGCGTCGGTCCTTACGACCTCTAAGATTGTTGGGCCGACCGATGGGACCCACTATTGGGACATACGAGTCGAGGCGTCGTTTTCTCAATAACCCTACGGCTTTCAAGGAATATGGTCGTTACCTCAGACGTCTATCTTATTGTCTGCTACATCACGTACATTTGCCGAAATAGCCACCGCCGTCTCATTACTTATCCGTTCTAAATGTAACCTAAATGTTACGGCTATAATAAAGTTTTATCTGGCAATGTCTTGAAAGGAGATAAATTCGGACGTTATTCAGCTCATATGAGAGGAGCTTTAATAAGACGTATTTCTAGCAACAATGGCTATTGGAGGCGTGAAATATAAGTATTAAAAGACAAGAGGGTAAGTCCAACAAAGCCCTACGGCTAGGGCCCGCGCCGCTAAGCCTCTGGCCGCCTCTCACGCATCCACCCGCATTACTTCTAATTGTGATTTAATGGCCCTCCGCGGCGGATCTGCTTGACCTTAAAAATAAAATATATCGCACATTTTCTCTTGAAACTAGTATTTTTGTCGGGGAATTCTGTGACGACAACGTTTTTAGGCACCCTGATATTATAAGAATGCTTCACGCTGAAATATTTCTTAGCACCGTATCACAGCTTGTTTTATTTTTGACAAGGAATACTTGAGTTAAAAAAAATGAAGAAAAACTTTGAAAAATTCGCTACGCATTTCTTCTTATTATTTTGTTAAGATTAGATGTTTTGTTTCTCAAAACATAAAAAAACCATGGTAAATACAAGAGAAAATGCTATTCTTTTCCTCGAATGTGGGAATGGGATATAAAATCCTTATTAACAAACACAATACGTTGATTACAAAACTCTGGGTATAAAAGTGAAATATTTAGCACAAGAGACAAAAATGTTTATGACGATTTCGCCGGAATAATTTTGCAAGGAAAATGAGAAAATTGCTGTCGCACGATCCGACCGTGCTAATTATGATTTAATGGCAGCCTGCTGGCTGATGAGTATTTTTACAATTTGCTAGGGTCAGTACAAAACAAAACCGACAATCATTTTAATTTTAAATTAATTTTATCATAGTTGGTTTGTATATTTTTCATCCAAGTTTGACCTGATGATTTCAGTCAAACATTTTTGATAATATTATATTCAGCAATATCACGGATCACATATCGATTTCAGTCAAGAGACGTTCTAGAAAATATTTGATTTACCATTGTTATCACAGGCGCGTACCTACTGCCGGTATAACCGATATGAAAGTATTCTTCTGTTATCTCTCCGGGTATTCTTCAACGGACAAAGGGCTTATTCAAGGTATGTTCAATCGATTTCCTTAGACAAAGAGGCTATTTTATAAAACGGTCCATTACAGGAATCTTCCAATTTGCTGAAATGAAGACGTAGGTAAGGCTTATCGTTTGGGACAACCCCGATTCAGAGAAGACAGAGTTATGCTCTTTTCCAGTTTCATCTCTTATATCCCTAATATCAGCATATCTATACACATAGGAACACACAAAGGAATGTCTACTTGCATCTTTGCGGAATATCTCCACAGACGAAAATTCGATTTGGGCGCGAGATAGAAAGATCTCTCTGCGTATTCGTATTTGAATGGATGAGCAAACCATTACTGTATTAAAAAGTATTGCGAACGAAACATTATTGGCGGCGAGTGTACGAGCGACACACGACGTCCGTAAGTGTACCTTCACATGCGACACAAATTCACTGAACTTTTGTGCGACAAGGCGCGTGTATTTTTATATATGTGTCTTGCATTATTTATCGTCTCGTGACTTTGGGTCCTAAGTTTAATAGCGTACCTGTGTCTCTACAAGTTGGGCCCGTCAATTTCTCATGAGGACGTCGCCTAGAATAAAAGGTACAAGTATAAGATGCGTGAAGTAGTAAAACTAGCGCAAGAGGTGATACCTATTCTATAATATATTTAAAGTTCAAAATTGAACTGAAAGAGAACTATATTAATACTGGAGAGCTTCATTTCTAATATTGTCTTTCAATGGCATTCAAGTTTCGCTACGCCATTAACTGCTTATTACTACCTACGCAATAAGTAGCACGTACAATACAATAAATAACTCATATCTCGCATATAATTACTTAAACTGGTAGTTTTCACATGATATGTGGACGTTTATCGTTTTGAAGGAAGAATCCAATTACGATAACGTTATGTTCCGCATGAAAGTGTCGCATTTATGGTAAAATATTAATGTATTTCAATTTGGGAAGGCAGCTACAGACCTCCATAAATATCTGGCGCGTTGGGACCTAGCGGGGACGCGTAAATACTTCGACTAAAATTGAATGTTATTATCCGTGAACTAGCGCCCGCCAGTAAAAGTGGGACGTTTTTGATGTTAGATAAAACTCACGACGACATATTGGATCGTACGTCTGTATTGGCGCGTATTGGCTGGAATTGCGGTACACGCAAGTGGGTTATTCAATAAATATTTTTTGTGAATGAAAATTACCTAAATATACTTACTGTTATTAATATTTTAATTAGTACCAACTTAAGACCACATACATATGACTATATTGCGATAAATCCTTCCGTTTAAATATTTCCTACTTCACGTCTATTTCAGGAAATCAAACGCAAAATTTTCCATTACCGTTTGATTCTAATATACAGCGGTAGGTAAGTGAATTCCAATTTGTATGAGTCGGACTTTAATGCGTATTCATGTGGCACGAAACGGGGCCGCAGTGAGAAAACGAGAAAATCAACACACAAACTGCATTTGGCAACAACTTTTAATGCAATATACTAAAATTGGTTTTCCAGCGTCTGCGGAACGAGACACGTCGACACCGAAACACTAGATACGCGTTAAGAAGAAGTTAGAGACAGATTTATAGGTCCAAACGTGTCCAAACAAACGCAATACGACCCGATGCCATCCTATCAACCAAACAAGTTGTTTGTAGAAGCCGACTTTGGTCATTTAAATGTTGGATTTGATAAACTGCAAGCCGAAATTGTTTTGGGGCGCGTAAGAATAACGTGGATCTTTCATTGAGGGTTTAAGGGAATGTAAATTTGGTTTAAGCTGTTACTATTCTCGTACTAGAAAACTATTGTTCTAGGTATGGTACTAGGTAGTAGCGAAGGGTCAATTTTTGAAAGAGGTATTTTTAATGTGAGTATATTATTTGTCTATAGAATACTGACTGTGCCATTTTTCAAAGGGAAGCCAGTAGGGATCGAGTTGTATGGAACCCTCGCCACTGGTACTAGGTATAGAATGCTATGTTGTCATAACTTTTTTTAGTAAAAGATAGCGTAACAAACAGTTGGCAGCAAAGAATTTAAAAAAAAGTTTTGTACCGACCCCAAGTACGTAAGTTACCTAACACGGGACATTAAGGTATTTAATATATTTTTTTACAAATTACAATCCCGTGAAACATATTTTATAAAAAAATTAAGTGAACTAATAAACTTTGCTTTTAGTTTCAAATTTAAAAAAATATACGACTTGTGTAAATACAAACATAGTTTCGGACAACGATTAAATCAGTTTTGTTTTGATGCGGCCAGAGTAAAAATACTCCACCACATATATGTTTTAAAATGTATATTTACGTATACTTTCCTTTCTATCTTTGAAAATAAATAGGAAAGAAAAATAGATGGTGTATCCACTGGCAGTCACAGCGCCTTGCGAGTTGCTCGGTATCGGCAACAACAACACTGTGTCGTTTAAATTGAATTGAAAAATGATTTATGCCAACAATCTCTGGCGAGACTCTTTTCTTTACACACTTGATCGCTCTAAACGAAAATAATAAATAAAATTCTGTTTCACAAAATTGATCGCGGTTTTATTCTATTTATGAGCGGTTGAAAACGGAAGTTGTTTTTTTTTTCGATTCTCTCTTGTGTTCATTGACGTGAAATTAATCGCTTGGAATTTTGGTGGACCTGTACTGTTTGTTTCATTAATTTGTGGTTTTTTTTTTTAATACAAGTTGGAATGAAAATAGGTTGCTTAGACAAAAAAAAAATAAGTTCATTCATATAATTAATATTTTAAAGAGATCTCTGCTATTATACTATTGGCAAGTGCCATAAAATATGTTTTTCACGCGGGAGAAGCCGCGGGTAAAAGCTAATATTTTTTAAATTAATTATTCGTTACCTACAAGTGTTTTATTAATTATTCGTTACCTACAAGTGTTTTATTAATTATTCGT
The DNA here is from genome assembly GCA_905163415.1 of Noctua fimbriata. Taxonomy (NCBI): domain Eukaryota; kingdom Metazoa; phylum Arthropoda; class Insecta; order Lepidoptera; family Noctuidae; genus Noctua; species Noctua fimbriata. The sequence continues at coordinate 10,161,128 of LR990932.1, forward strand.
TACCTACAAGTGTTTTATTAATTTAGAGAATTTCTTATTAAAAAATTAAGGAGGTACAATTATAAAACACATGGGTTTTATCGTCCACCGTCCGGTTAAGCAATTTTGAGGTCCTCTAAACATAACACACAACAATTATTGCAAGTAGGTTAAATATAATATTTCGAATGGTAATGCTAGTTGAATTATTTCAATAATTTTATGCAGATTGTTAAACACAATGCTGTAATTAATTAAGTGGTATTTCTGCAGCCGCGTACATATTGACTGTAAACCACATAAATACGGGATAAACGCCATCTACATACCACTTATGCAGTGGAATGCATAAGGCGTTTATAGTTAAATCATAAATCATATTTATTTCTGTAAATTGGTTTACAAAACTCTTTTACATGTCACAACATGTTGTTTTAAAACTAGATGGGGCCGGTGTTTCGTACCTGACTACTCTGAGAAGAAACATCCGAAACAAACTCAGAGGTCACAGTCTCTTTTAAAGTCCAGACATTGCTCAAGTCATATGAGGACCATGTAGATTAATTTCCGAGATGGTTTTTTGAAGAAATAACCACACAGATTTGAGTGGACCTGTCCAGACAGTGCAAGCATTTGTCAGTGATCGTGTAGCTCGACTCGTAATCCAAGGAGCTCAACGACACGACGAACAATACCAAAGAAAGGTCATTTGTGTAGGCCGCATAAAGTACTCAAACTGCCAGATAATCGTGAAACTAACTTAACTAAAAAATAATAACAATAGTATGACCCATGTAGTCCTCACATCATACAAAAGTATAAATCGACTAAGTAAATAGAATAGACCTCATCTATCGCTTTCCATCAGGCGTGATCGAGGTCAAGAGCAGGCCTATTTGGTAATAAAACAAAATAAAAATAAAAATAAATTAAGATAATGTTGTATGTGATAAACAATAAAGGAGGTCGGAGGGCATCGCAAACTGCAACAAGGAATTCGGCACATTATAAAGACCCCAGTACATTTTTTTACGATGGTTATCGAAATGCAATATTTAAACGATAAAAATTTTAGGAATAGCAGGTTTTTAACAACCGGAGAACAATTTTAACTCTGATGGGCAGAATCATGTAGAATATTTACTATTTTTTATTTAATAAACTTTCTATCTTGGTTCCTTTTTTTCCTAACAAAAAATTACGCGTCAATGTCCCTTTCACCCTGCATAACTACTAATTGGGAATAAAACTGAAAATAATTCGAAACGTCATTGAACTAAAAACCGCGCAATTTCTACAAATTGAACAAATTGTTTGCTTGTTCAGTCTCTTAGAAAACCGACTGCTATCATCACTTCATATAGATACGACAGATAGTGCACTATATGATGAAGTATTTGCATAAGTGAAGACTTGCCAATACACTTGCAGCACGTGTCGTAGAAATGTTCTAGCAGAAACTAAGTGGCACTTAGCTCAATGTATGCACGGTGCACCGGTGTGTCCCACTCAAAGTGATCTATCGTTCTCACAGCATTACATCGGCTACAGTTTTTATGAACACATGTTTCTGTACGTTGCTTTGTTTCATTTAATAATAATTTTGTTGTTAGTAGTGGTCCAAAAATAAAAAGGGTGATGGGATTGGGAGAGGCCCGCCCCTCATGCATAACGACCGCTGGGCAAAAGTCCCCACGCAATAGGTGGCCGAGGATGGACGTCGCCGCAGAGGCCGGCCCCGAAAGTGGTGGCGGGATGACCTGGACGCGGACTGCGATGACTGGTTCGATGGGGGAAGCCATTGCCCAGCAGATGTACATTAAAAGCCAATAAAGTTAAGTCAAGAAGTTTGAGATCAAGTTTATAGTCATTGACGTTTTGATCAAACGCAAGTTGACGGCTCATATATACCCGGTAATAACCGGGATGATAGGCAGTCGCTCTATGTAAAAAAAGACTGGAAGCCGACTTCGACATAGTTGGGAAAAGGCTAGGCAGATCAAGATGATCCAAGTTGAAGGCTCCAAACTTGATACAAACACAAATGTAAGACGTCCTCAACCCTTATTTTGTTTATACTCCAATGTATGCTGATTAGGTTATCATATCGAACAAATTGTTCAATTATTATTCATAAAATCTTAGTAACCCCTTGCCCCGAAGCAAAATTGGTATGAAACAGCAGAACATACATAAAAATACCATACAAATGCTGACGTAAACGGTCAACTACATACACATTTGACCACATTTCAACAGAAAATAAGAATACAACCCACAAGATTAATAACAGCAATGAATTAGTCGCAGGAAATTGCAGTTTCTTGTTTAGTAAATTCCTCAAGAAGGGTGGGCTAGGCCGGAACGTAATAAAAATTGCGTAATATGTACGTGGCCGACTTATGAAGACGAAGTGAGCGTATTACGTATGTAGATATTAATATTGCCCTCCTCCGTCTCCCCAGTGGGGGGCATTTAGTCATAAGTCGGCGATGCTTTGCATTACCTAACTTTTTGTCACGTATGAAATATACAGTTCAGTCAAGATGAGAATTTAAGATTGAAATTGTAACCAAGGGAAATAAATGAAGAAACATTTTTTTTGGAAAGGGAAAATTATTATGATGAAGGTTTTTGTGTAATAGACTGGAATACAGACTTATGGCACGTTGGATGGTTGTCTTTCATCAATGAAATGGAGCACAAAGGAACATACAGGGTGTAAACGGACCCTTCACGAAGCCATCCACCAAGCATTCTGTACATAAAACTAATTACTTAGTTTGATGTACAGAATGCTTGGTTGACGGCTCGTCTCGACGCAGACATTATTGATGGGAAATGTTTTTTTTTTTGTTTGTCAAATACGTTTACGGTTTCACGTTTTACGGTAGGACTCAAAGTAACGCACTCAAAACATTGTGCTCATTGTTGCATTGAATAATACGGAAATTGTGGAGGTATTTAAAGTAAAGATATAACTTTAAAAACTTATAATAAAAAAAACTTGTGAAAAAGTTGGACCTTTGACCCCCAATATCTCCTTAACTAGCAGGTTCCCAGGTATAGTCTAGAACAAAAAAAAATGATCACAATGACGGGGAGAACAAGTACTTTTCGGCTTCGATACGGGTACTCATTGGTGAACTAAAAGAAATGCAGTCTCATTTTTCGGCCCCATAACTTGTAAGCCGAACCACAGCGTAGCCATTTGGTCACAATTAACAAGACCAATCGTCAGCGTTCATATTAATCCCTTGTGTTAGATAATGACGTATCCATTCCTTTGCAATCACAGCTTGTTGGCTTATTGTGAACAAATTCGTCCTTTAGATAGCTTAGTAATTGAATTTCTCGAGAAAGTTATGAAGTAATCTTGCATCAAAAGATGAAGTTCAAATGGTATCGGGATCCAAAAGTTTCTGTAATGAATTTACAAGTACAGAGTCGCCCATTGATGCGATTGAAATGGTGACCCATAAATGACTTTGTTATCAAAGTTGATAACTGGACCGGCTTGTGTACCGAAAGTTTTTGTATATAATGTACGGGTTTTTGTTTCCTAAGGGACGGTATACTATAAATGCCTACCTATAGTATACCGTCCACGTGGGGCCAGAAAATCGATCCGGTATTATTTTTGCTTATGCTTTTCAATCAATGAATCATTTTATTGTCAGGATACTGAGGCCCACAGATAAAAATACACAAAATAATCTTATAAAATAATAAACTAATACATATAAAAAACCTTATTTAACTAAAACTAGACGAATAGTTGACGGCGTCGTGTTCTGCTGCGTGGTGTCGCGTAACCGTCCTCGGAATGGTCGGTATACGACACCTTTCGGCCAAAAGTCCTCTTACAAGAAGGTCTGCAGATGGTGAGTTGGAGCTCGAACCACGAACGATTTGAGGTTGATGTTGTGCCGCGATTCCAACCTTTCGACCCTCAGAGCACCCTGAGAGCTTTTATACATGGCGTAAAGTTTACACCTTGTATAAGCCGGACCCTTGACGAAGCCGTCTACACAGCATTATGTACGTCAAATTAAGTAACTCTACGCAAAAAATATTGCTGGAATGTCTTTTTTTTGGGGTAAAAAATCTCGTTTTACGGAAACACCTAACGTAACGCACTCAAAATATTATGCTGATAGATGCATTTAATAGAACGGGGGTATTTAAAGTAAAGTTACAATATAAAAACAAAATGGTATTTTAAAAAAACGTTGTGGAAAAGTTGGAACTTTGATCCCCAATATCTTCGTAACTATAAGGTTCCCAAGTATGGTCCAGAACAAAAATTGATCTCCATGCCAGAAAAAACAAGTGCTTTTCGGCCTCTTCAAGGGTATTTTTACAAATATTAATACATAGAAGATACAATAACAATTCGGGGTAATAACTGATTTTCAACGGCGTAATTACTCTACCCCTTAATAAATAAACGTCATCGTCAATGGCATTTTGATCCGTGTATGGTCTATGATACCCATAGACCATAAACGGAACAAAATGACAAACAAGGCCGTAAGACCAGCGGCAGCGAGACAATATTCTATTTAATCTACGAAAATGTACTATGATCCATGCATGAGCGGGTTATATCTGTATCCGTTAGATATAGTAGCAGAAACTTTTGTTTTTTACAGCATGTTTACACGGTACCCCTCCCGCTTCCCCCCTCACCTATTCATAACAGAGTTTATGACATCTTCCTTTTATGAAAGTGCACCGAATTTTATTTTTTACGTTGGTACAAATACTGTGAGCCGGATTTATTACACGAAAAAAGTTGTATAACAATTTTAATTTCGAGACCATAAACGTGGGTTTAATGTGGTACTTTTTTGTTTTAATAATATAAAAAGTTTCTATTCAAGCTGATCTGAGTAATAACATTAATTTTATCGCCTTACTTGTGCTTGAAAAATTTAACGAAATACTACTACTACTAAATAATTTAAATTCACATCGTATCTATGGAACTTCTGGTTTAGCAATGTATGACACAGAGTAAAATCAATTTTGTTTTGTTTGTTCTATTCATTCAACAAGTAAGTCAATTCTAGTAATCGAATACTTATTGATGCATAAACCTAACCGATTATGTAGGTAGGTACTAAGTATGGCTAGCCGTAGTTCTCTTGTAACTAAGTAGGTGCCTATATCAATATCGGAGCGTAATGTTCCTTGCTAATGAAGGATACATTTTCGTCCTTTAAAAGCTTCTAAGCTCACATGACGGGGTAATAATATGATCAGGCGATTCAGTCGCAAAAAAATGCTACGAAACCAACGTACCTAATTTTCCTTCAGGCCGCATGCCTTTAGCCGAAATTCCCTTTAAAGACTTATCATTTCCCGCCACCGGGCCTGAGTAGCTATCCGGAAATTAGATCATTAATGTCCTAATTATCTCCTATCGGGCGGACAAGGCCTTGTCCAATCATGGCATGCAAGGCTTAAACAGGCCGCATAAATGATAAACATAATTCCGTATTAAAACGACCTGACACAAAGGACAATTAACCAGGGGCTACAATAGGACAGTTAATCAAGGCATGAGCATATACACTGTAATCAAATTGGCAGTGGACAATCGGCCTAATCTTTCGCCTGACTGCTGTCTTAATCTGAATCAATGACCACATAACCGCACCCTGGCTAGTTACTAGCAAATTATGAGCATACTTACCTCGATTGCACGCAAACAATGTCGTATGGTGTATATTAGTTATTACTATTTAAACAACGAAGCTAGGTGTACTTACGCCCGCTTCCACCACAAATCACCGAACACATTTAATGCTAAACCAATTTAAAGCGTTCTAATTCTGTTAATTCTTTAAACACATAGATGAATAGAATATAGAATGTTATGATTAGTGGTGCAAGCGGGCTTTAATATTTTAATGAATTTCGTCGTTAATGTGCATTCTACGAACAATACTATGTTTATAGGTGTATGTAAGAACCAGTAGATCAACGGATAGAAGTCATGGGTCTGATCTCCACTTGCTGCACTGGCGTCAACCTACTTCTAGCAATAGAATGTTAAACAAATCACATGGAGTTACTCCTTTGAAATTCTTAGAATAAAAAAAAATACCTATGTATTCATCGAAGGGCAAGCTGTGGTGCAAGTTTACTTCAAATATAAAAAATATAATATCAACCTTCAAGTTAAAAATAATAGTATTGTCTTTGGAATAAACACAGACAGCGGAGGCCTAGCATAAAGTGAATTGTTTTTCAAAGTTGAACCGTAACAAAAGAAATAAAAATAGTTCAATACGTTCCGGCAGGCACGGGTATACTATTTTTTCTTTTTTTTTTCTCTATGATAGCATGCATTTGTAAAGTTTCTCGCTTCCTTCCTCCGTTGTTTGTTGTTATTTTCATTGCAAGGTGTATATGAAATAAAGTCAAATAATGTTTTCTATTTGAAATGAAAATATTGTAAATCAATTTTTATTTATAGTAGCTTTAAATTTCATTTTCAACAGAAGCAACCTTTGCAAATATGGATTAAAATTTAACTTTTCCAGTTCTGGATATTAGGTTTGTTTTGGCACAAGTTAAAAAAGTTACACATTTTAACAGATAGTGCAAGTGTATGATATACTTCAAAAATCGTTTCAATAAAGTTGCACTTTTCGTTCTGAAATATTAACCGTTATGGCCTGGCGATTATAAAAAAAACATGGCGTACGTTAGTATTGGTTGGTATTGTAGAATACCAACTAAAACGTACATATGGCTGGCATGTTCAACGAAGGTATATACTAATATACCTACGTTAGTAAAACTTACTTAACCAGGTTAGGCACTAACCACACGATAAAGAAGAAGAAGTAAAACTTTGTAATAGTTGGTACCTTGTTATAGCTTGTAAACATATACATTATTGTGTACAAGCCCACCTTTTATCAACAGAGTAAGCACACACGTCTCAAATTATGCGTCCACAAAATTATCCTTTTTGGAGAACCTTTGTTGCACGATTAATAACTCAGAAGTTTAATTTTGCAAAATATTGCTACACAACACACATATTTCTATGAAACTGCATCATAAATTGCCATCATAACAGCTCAAATATTCGTTTGCGAATATAACAGAATAGAATAAATGAGCCACCTAATATTCACGTACCCATTTTGCACGATAGACAGATTGGTCGCATTAGAATCCCACACACACTGCACACCAATAGTCCAATATACAGGTTGTTATTCTTTTCCCAGAACTATAAAGCTCGTATCGTGTTCGTCTCTTTATCTATTGTTCGTTTTTCAACTTTTATCCAGACTATTATTATTCGTCCAACGAACACCTAAAGGGTCTACAAAATCTCGGCCACTAACGACCGAAAGTTGAACTACTGTTTGAAGTCGGCATTCGTCGAAGGGGGCCAAAGCTGTTAAACGCCAACCCTCACGTACACAAAGAAGATTTGTGCCGTTATATCTACGTTGTTGGTGTAATGCCTCATTTTCAGGATTAATCTTCATAATTACGGCAATTCCGTGTAATGAGAGTCACACGCGTCCTGCTAATCTGACTCCTTACCTTCATACGTGAGTGACTATGTTCATAATATTTTCTCTTATATCTTAGAAGTTGAGATAAGTTTATTTACAGCGAACTGTGTATCTTTGTTTATGCGGACAACTTGAGCGAAACTTATATTATCTTAGTACCTTGCCATAACTTTTGACGTATCTACTGAGGCGGTAAAAAAAGTCGTATCTGCTATAATCTATAGCTGGCCTTATGAGTGTAATCTGTGTTTGCAACATAGACACAACTCGTATTAAATGGAGTGCATCGTCCTTAATTCTGACAAAGTTCCACGTGAGTTACAAGCTTGTTTATGATTCACAGTTAGTAGTTAAGGCATCGCTTACGTTTACGGAGTAGTGAATAAGTCGAACGGTGAAGCGTAGTGCCAAATAGTTGCACTAACCAGAATCGTATGATACGTAGTACTTACGCAACATAGTTCACAGATTATTAACGTATTACATTTGAAGAGAGCTGTGTTTGTTGTTCTATGCGAGCATCGAAGTAAGATTTTGCTGTCCGTCAGCTGTTGTAGTGCTAGTAACAGATGTTGTGAAATCTATACCGCATAGGAAATTCCTGAAACTATTTTGCCCGAAACTAAACCTTCCAGATTAAGTTTAGATCAAAATATTGGAGTTTTGCGTATGTTTTTTTATAAAATTACATGTCTTTTCTACAAAAAAAAACTAGTCTATCTTAAACGCGTTTCAACAACTAAGTAGCAAGAAGTTACAATTAATTCCGAAGCAGTACTAAACCGCGAAACAGAAAATTACCACCAGTAACTATCCTCATATACATTTTAACGAGTTTAAGTCCGTCCTCCATGTATAAAATGAACTAGACGTGTTTGCTATGAAAATGTCATAGCAGTCTTTTTATAGCAACGCAGAGCGTCGTATCTGGTGTGGACAGGAGTGTCGCACCCTCATACATAATTAATACAGCCGGTCAAAATAAGCAATTTGGACACAGTTGCACTGGTTCGTGGCTAGTTTTGCTTTAATGCAACACATTATACGTACTTACTAGTGGGTTAGGTTAAGTCTTTGTGTTTTAAATGGTTATAGACAACTTTCAGTACTTTTTTACGGGTTCGTTCGTTCCATTCATAAAGTCGTCCGTACTAATACAGTCTGTCTGACGGTTCCCATGCAACTAAACCACTGAAATGATAGTTACGAAATCTTCTCTAACAAATACATGTATTATAAACGTGAAAATTTATGAGAGTGATGGATGCATGTTTGTTAGTCTTTCACTCAAAAACTACTGAACGGATTTTGTTGAAGTTTTCCAGTAATATAGATATCGGAATAACGCTTAGGCTATAATTTATAAAGACAGTGTGTAAAATATTGTACTTACTTGGGCGAAGCTGCAGGTGGAAGCTAGTTAGACATATAGGTAGCTTGGAACATGTGAAATGACTTAGCTAACTTTTCATCGTGGATTTTCGTTCTAAAAGAACATGAAATATAAAATATTTTTAAGTAAATGAAGTCGCAGGCAACACCTAATTTATAAGGAAAAAAAATATTTTTAAGTCCTAATTTTTTCCTAATGAGTCGCAAGTACGCCAGTGGTGACATCACGCGACCTACTTACAAGCAGTCATGAAACAGTGTATTTTCACAGCAACGAAACCCATCATCTGCCCACATGATGTACGAGCCTAACGGAATAAATCCGACAAGTAAGTAAATTGTGTAACTAAATAGCTAGCGACACTAGACTTTACTTTGTTCCTCGGTCACCGTAAACCAATCAGAGACCAAAAAAACGAAAATGCACCTCTACCTTTTCCACTGATTAAAAACTTGAAAGTATTTTATTCGCCAAGATTTGCCGTTTGACGTCTCTCATCGCAAACGAAGCGAATTCGAGTTCAAGATAATTAATACCTGTAAGTCTCCAACGAAAAGATGAGAACGAAGCAAAAATAAAATGGTCCACAGGGACGGGAGACATCGTAAGAGGTAAACTAGCAAAAAAGTCGCTTCACTCGTCGACGAAAGCTTTGTATTAACTGAAACCAAAAGGCCTTTGCCTTTTTTGAGTGTAAACAAAGTACTAGTCACGGGTAAGATAGAGTTGTTTGTAATCAGGTGGTCTGTAATCAGTATTTTTGTATTCTTTGTGAAAGTTTTTTTGTGCCAAAAATACTTGTAAAAAAGAATTAAGAATTTTCCTTTTTCAAACTATAAGTAGGTATAGAACTCACTATCAAAAGGCTGTTTCGGCAGAATATATCCTTTGATGTAGACAATACCGAACGTGTTATATTACGTCAACATTTTGTTCAGACACGTACATACCCTTCAGTGAGCCTGGAGAGGATACCGAGAAAGGTATACCTGTCTGGGGTACCGTAACGTGCTCGGCCAACTCCATGTTTACAGATAATTAAAGGTGTGCTTTGGATAATAATAGTTAACCGAAAAAAGAAAGAAAATAACACGAAAGTGATAAATAAGAATTATCTCTTGATAACCTAGGAGCCAAAGACTTGAATCGTTAGATCGCCCTACCACATCAAAAACTGTTCACGTTGCTGTTCCGTTTACATTTGAGTAGTATTGTCTCGCTCGCTAATACTGAAAATCGTATCTACCTTTCTAAGCGGGTTGTTGTGCGCTTTTTCAGTGTAAGCCCTTTTTCGTGCGACCTAAGTACGGTGAGGGCAGATCTTACGTTTTAAATTATTGCTATATGAGCAACATGTTGTCTAAAATCTTGTTTTTTGCTCTAATCTAGTCAATGTGTAACCTGATAAATTAAAAGTTCGAAATATTCCTACAATAATGTAAACAATCACTATGTTTGGACATGTTTATCCTCATCCATCAAATTCTTTATCGTGACGACAACTAATGTTATTTGTAACATTATGTAGAATAGTGGATTATTAACTAAATTAAATCCGTTGAATAATAAACTAAAGTAGCCCTGCATGTGTTGTGTGTAAGCAAACACCTTAGACGTATTTCTTTAGGTACAATTCCTCGGACACCCCTACATTTATGTACTCTAGCTTCGTGACAGTAGAGTCGCGATAATTATTCAATAAAAGGTATCATTTGTCAGAGCTGTCCAAACGTCACCAAGTCGGCATTGTGATGACTAATGCGACAATGTTCCAACCATTTGCGTCGAATCTCTTATTGCCTACTTTTTACCTGGTGTCGTCAAACCATTATTCACTCTATTGTATAACTGTAGCGTTGTCTGTTCTACTAAAATTGGTTATTAGTCTGATTTGTTTGGTTACCGTTTGTTTATTCAATGTCTGTTATGGTTTTAGATCGAGTTGATTATGTTCGTGCGATGATGAATTTAGTAGCTTAGTGGTTATTAATAGTTTCGGATTTGAATTTTCCAATCGGGATGGATAAATATGCGCAGTCTCTTCAATATAGTCTCATACATATACTAGCAATCCAATTATCGGTATTTGAGATGGATTTATGCGGCCAGCCCTGTATTTATAGCTGCAAAGCCGACACGACTACACGCAAATGAGCTCTGTGATTGATATCTCAATCAGTAAACCACCAAACTTAAATATACATAATATCGCACACGTACATGCCTGTAAATTAACTTCTAAATAACTTTACAAGTTTATAAGTGAAACTAGACCTGACGACCAAACTTACATAATCTGGACATGGCTTTAGATTCTCAAACTCGAAATTTAACGTGCTGAGTACTAGATTAAATAATCCCACTATGTAAGAGGTCTATGTAGAACTTGATAGTACTCAAAGTTTAAGTTTGACTAAGTATTTACACTACACTGACTTGTGAGTTTCTCAATATCACTGAAACAATGTAGTAATCTCTACAGACGTCCAGACACACCAACATACGCCAGAACAGTTAAACAACGTGAAGTAACTTCGTAATTATGTAAATGACTTGATAACGTCTTTTAGATTTCCTCTTATTAAGGTGAACTACCAAAATATCATCGTAATAAGAAAATCTCTTATTAATTTACCCAAATACAAGACCCTGACCAGACCCTTCAATGCTGTTCTTGTTTAAACAAGAACAGCCTTGGAGAATCCGACATACTATAAACAGAAAATGAAACCATTAAACGGAGGACAATTACATAAAAACCGAAAGCCACCCCTATTTCATTATTTGGCATCTCTCGGCAGATTTTCGCTGAATATTCCGCAGACAATAAAATTTTGATCAAAAAGTAAAAGAAACCTGTAACACGGGCTACGACAGAGGAATTACAAATTCATTAAAAAAGTTTCGGCGGATTTGGTCAGACCCCTTTTGCTCTGTGTACAATAGAGGCAATTGGAGCAGAATGTTTGTACCTTTGCAGTAACTGTTTGTACATTTATAAGGTTGTCGCGGACGATTACTACCTCCAGCATATTATATGGAGTTAACTGGAATTGTGACCTGCTCGTGTGTAGTTGTGTTGTTTTATTCAACAGGAAAAATATAAATCAGGTGACTGCGTTGTTAGTCTGGTGGTTGTAAAAGCTACTACTGAACATGAAGTTTTGGGTTTAATTCCTGGGTCGGAAAAAGTTTAATTGTATTTTCCTGGAGCCAGAGACCAGATAGTCTAGAGACCCAGGAGGATTTCTAAGTTACAACCTGAAGTCTGGTTTTGTGCCCGATTGATTATTTAAACGTAACTGGAATAATATCGGAGCAATATACGGTACTTCTCTGCTTAACCTTTCGAGGACTACAGGCGTGATCAAATTCAGCAATGTTAACTCAAGTGAACCAACAATATTTTCATGGCATAGCAATCTAATAAAACTCTAGTGTGCGCTAGGTCAACTGGGGATTCCGTACATAACTACGTTTTCACGCCTATAATCCCATGGGTTTACAAATGTCGATCTCTATGGAAACACCGAGTTCCTAAAACTGGTTTTCATCCGACGTCCGATTGATATTTTTTCAGGTTAATCCTTTAGAAATGGAATCTAGGAGTACAAGTTTGTAAAGCGGAAAATATGATTTATTCATATACATCATTAAAAGATAAAGAAAGAAAACGTATTTATTTGGCACATGCCACAACTGCACACAACAAAAAATAAAACTTAAATCTAAACAGAAAAAAGAAATAATATTGAGTGTCTCACGGCTGCGCCAGGGCCCAGTTAGGCCCAGTTCAACAAACTGCAGAGCAGCTAGTTTCCTCAAAAAGGTGTACAGAGGCGTACCAAAGAACAACAACATTTCAACGTAATATCATTCTATAATTTGTCCAGAAGTGGGAAAATAAGGGGTAGGTCTCCTTTCTATAAGAGAGAATAGGCTGTTATCCACCACACCTGCCCAGTGAAGGCTGGTGCATGTCACATTTCTTCGAATTTGCAGGTCTAGGACGTCCCGGTTTCCACACGAAGATTTCCTTCACCGTTTTGAATGCATTGTAATAAACATTTCAACAGCTATGTTAGTAACTAGCTTCGTGGATAATGTAGTTTACCATTAGTGAAAGAATTTTTCGGAATCCGATCTATAGGTCCGAAGACTACCCCCTACATCCAAACTGACAAACACAAAATGTACCTCTTTAAAATGTTAATATAGATTACTACCACTTCTTCTGCGATTTCGTCCGCAAAAATTGTGATAACTCGGCTAATATGCATGATATAAATATAATTTATAGCCTATAGCACCCACGAATAATGTAGCTTTCTGCCAGTGAAAGAATTTTTAGAATTGGATCATTAGTTCCGGAGATTACCCCCTACATACAAACTTATAAACAAATTTTACCTCTTTATAATATATATTATGTATATCTGGGGGTCAACACTAATAAATCTATCTCCAAGGTGCTACAGAAAATTCTAACAGAAAACTGCTCCTTGTTATCGATCTCAGGACCAGCGAAGTGTTAATAAATACATTTATTAAAATAAAGCATAAACAACAGTTAGTAACAAGAAACTCAGCAGTTTGACACGAACTAAATTATTCGCACATGATTTACTACTACACGTAGTTCACATTAAAATGTACTCGTGTTTAGTGGTCTGGATAATTAATTACAATAAACAGGTTTTAGTTCATAATTAATTAATTTAAATTGATTTTGCTTCCAGGAACTGTAGTGAACAATCATTTCCTAAAATTTGCTGCAATTTGATTAGTGGCAATTAATAATTATCGCGTTATGTGATTCGAATGGATTATCGAAATTATTTATGATGTGTCAGTAAAGTACAACATAGACGATCTATCAGTTTTAATATTGTGCTTTTGAAAAAAGTGGCCCTGGCTGGTTAGTATGCACCGACTAAAAAAACGCTAATAGGTGTATACCTGTCAGGATTCATAGTACTATAGTGTTTCCTACTACTAGTTTTTTTTTATTTTCTTCCTATTAGGTTTTTTTATTCTGAAATCCTTACTTGAAATGGTAAATACATACCTGTTACAATTCATAATCGGACTCTCCGATGTGGCACTGGATGCAACTACACACTGCGGGTGGTCGCGTCCAGGGCTTGGCATAAACTGGCGCTCCTGCGCGGTGACGCTTTTTTCTGTGAGTTTGTTTTTGTATGTACTAACAATAGCTTTATAAGGTTTTTTTTGTGTTACTAACAGTACATGTGTTCGGCTGAAAGCCGAAGTAAGGTTACACCTAGTTCTAGCCGGCTATACCTAGGTGCTAGGTGCGGCTGTAGCAGTTGTGTATCCTTTTATTGTTAGGACACACCGCCCAAGTATATTAATTAGGATAGGTTAGGTTAGAACTGTGAGTACTGTGACAAACGCGCGCGAGCCGAGCGAGCGCTACATCCAAATTGGCTGCATGTTCTAACCGAAGATAAGTAGGATTCATATAAGTTTAACAGGCTGCACCTAGTTGTACCCGGCTAAAACTAGGTGTAGCCGCACTTCGGCCATTAGCCGCAACATATATGCACTATGTCTGAAATAAATGGCTTATTATTATAATGCCTAATAAGGCCGTTAGAATTAATTAAAATGGAATTTTAAAATCGTTTTAGTTTACATAACGGTTAGTTTATGTTACAGTTTACACCGTCCGTGCTAGGCCGGGTTGGTTTCCGCCGTTGTTGTATGTTCATGATTTTATAAAATGTTGCAATTGTTACAATACTACCTACAATATTACAAAAAAATTAAACTAAAATTTCGTAGAACGTTTATATTCTTAATAAACCTGCCCACAACGGAAGATTCGTATAAAGGTAAAATGGGGTGAAATGTTTATTCGAACGAACCGCTTCGGGCAGTTGTCTGGTTCATACGAATGTATTTGAAAGATAAAGAACTCTTTTGCAATTTTATTCCTTATTCCTCTTTTGAATAGTAGAAAAGATGGAGTATTTTTAGAAAACTATAGGAAAGTAATTTTCAATAGCTTGAAATCTGGAACAGATTGTCTCTTCGTCAAAAGTGTGGTTTAGATGGGTTCAGTTTGAATAAGAGGTTGCAGATACTAATAATATCATATATAGGGCTTGATTCAGAAAGCAGTACTTCTGGACACGGCGCGTATCGTTAGGAGGATCCTCTTTCAAGAGCCCTCACCACCGGTAGCTCGGACCCTGTTCCCGATGCCGGTGGGCTAATACTTTTTTTTATATTTTTAAATGTTTTTTTTATATTACTTTGTATAGAAATATTTAAAAATTTAAATTATATGTAAAGGAAATAAATAAAGGACTATAATAATAATATTATAAAGAGGAAAGATTTTTTGTTTGTTTGTTTGTTTATACCGAATAAACTCCGAAACTACTAGACCGATTTTAATCATTTTTTCACCAACACAAAGCTAAATTATCAGGAAGTAACATAGGCTATAAATTATATTTATATCATGTAAATTAGCCAAGCTATCTCATTTTTTGCGGACGAAGTCGCGGGCGAAGTGCTAGTGTACTTATAGATAGAACGACTTCAATATTCAGGCATAATACCCCATTTTCGAAGTCAAAGTAGTTTGAATTAGTATTCAAACGTTAAGCTTCTGAAAACCCGTAGTGGTACTCAATGTATGACGGATGGGCCCAATCACTGGTTTTCGCGGTTTCTATTTGAATTAAATTCTGACCCACCTAAAGCTGCCAATCCATAGTAGCCGACAAGTTCAAATCAGATGACGTGAAATTAGTGGAACTTTTTAGGTTTATGTTTTTCTAGATTCACAAAACACTGATAATCTTAGTATACAGTGAATGATTGAGGCTGCTAGCTGCTTTTGCAACACATCACTACATCAAGGAGCTACAATGGTCATTACTAGCCAACATCTTGAAATAATAACGCTCAATTGTCTCAAATAATTCGTCACGCGCCGCGACTTGAATTGGAAAATTCAATATCGAAGTTTATTTCAACTTTGCTCTCTTATGGGACGGTGAAAATATAACGTAGGGCTTCGATTGTCTTGTTTTTATCTGTAACTACTTTGTACTAGTAAACATTGTTACGATCTATTGGGACAAGAGTTAGTAAAATCATTTATTTTTTATGATGGCAAGTGTTACCCACCGTCTTTGAACATCTGCAATACAACAGGAATGAATGCTTGAGAATCGAACGCGTTGCCATCTCAATGAAATGTTGAGAAGTGAATAAGCCCCGAGTGGACTATCTTCAGCACAATACATGAATGGGCTTTGTAACGCCTGTGTCCAGGGCCAGTATGTGGTCTATTATCTTTCTGAGGCCTTGCATGGAGCTCGTCAGTTTTGAACGACATTAAACCAGAATTCTGACACCAGCTGGTCTAACCTTAAAATATCAATAGCCTAGCAATTTAGTCGTAAAGGTCAAACAGCGTTTCACGCAAAATATTAATATTCAGTCGCATCTGGTTAGACTAGAAACTGACCCCAATAGTTAGGAAAAGGCTAGGCAGATGTCGACTTAGTTAGATTGTTTGACTTTCCTATTTCCAGATTGATGCTCGATTTAGTCTGTTAATTCTAATAAATTGATGGCCATCATTTTGGTGTACCAACAGGGTCCTAGTATTAATATCAGTAAAGTTCTCCAATCGTTGTTTGACTAGTGAAATCTAGAGCTGCGGTAATCATTACTCGTTACTGAGCGCATCTCGAATCCCTCGGATTATTCGATCTTGAGTTAATTCCGGAATCGATATCCTTTACATGCAGTGCTATCATTTACTGTTTTGGTTTAACGTCTGTGAAACAAAGATCTTCAATATTCGACTTACGACGAATTATAGGTAATTTAACAATAAAGGGTGTAAACGGACCTTTCACAAAGCCTTCAACCCAGCATTGTGTACATGAAACTAAGTAACTTTCCGCAAAAAATTGCCCTGGGAATAGACTTTATTTTTGGGGTGAAATATCACGATTTGCGGAAAGACTCAATGTACAACACTCAAAACATTGTGCTGATGAATGGATTGAATAGTACGGAGGTCGTGGAGGTGTTTAAAGTAAAAATCTTACATTGAAATCATGTATTAAAAAAAACTTGTGAAAAAGTTAGAACTTTGAACCCCAATATCTCCCTAACTGGAAGGTTCCAAGGAATGGTCTAGAACAAAAAAATACTTATTCGCAATGACGGGGAGAACAAGTTCCTTTCGGCTTCGTAAGGGGCTTGTTACACAAAATATGTTTACGTTTGATAACAATTTCACCACATTATTACTTCGTATATCAAACGGCTTAGTTTCTATAGTTGCTACGGCGTAGCAACATGATGACGTCACGACTATGAGAGCGTAACACATAACAGAACCATTCGGTTGCTAAGGAGTATTTTATCTGAGGAAATTTTACATGTCTTGAAAGAGTGATTACAATTAGCTAGCAAAGTCATTTTCTCGAACTCGTAAATCCAGACGTTTATAACATAGACGTCTCGTGTATTGTCAACTAATTTCTCTCATATTGTTCAGAAACTAACATAGAGAGGATAATTCATTAAATTTTAACTCACAGTAATGAAATAGTTAAGCAACCACAATTCTCCGGTGGCCACTAGAGACAAGAGCAAGTTCTTAACAAAGTTGTAATCTTACGCACAATTTGAAACTTAATAATGATACAATTAAAGATAAAGACGACGTAACATTAATTAGTTAACTAGGGCCTATCTATTAAAGTTAATGAGGGTAGTTCAGGCAGAGGGAATTATGCAGTGTCAGCAGCAAAGAATGGAAGCTTTAATGTTAATGTTGTAACTGATTAAGAATTTAGCTAATTTTTGAACTGGATTAAGTCTAAGGGTAATTTCCAAGTCAGAGGGATTAAGAAAAGTTCTAGTTTATCGTAGAACCAGTTTCTAGAATAAGCAATTGGTATCTGTTTTCCTCTTATCAGAAAAGCAGGAGCTCTGAACCTATCTTAGGTATTTAACAAAGTCTAGAAATCTAGGACACAGGCTTTATTTATTTATTTTAGGACTTCCAACAAAAGATATACACAAAAACATATTAGATAATTGACAACATAAGGTGTTAGGTAAAAGGATTGGGCCCAAATAGCCAAAGACAGAGATAAATGGAAAGAGGGAAAGGAGGCCTTTGCCCTGCAGTGGGACACATCAGGCACAAAATAAAAAATAAAATTAAAAAAAGGTATTATGTAGGTGTACTCCTTCACTTATATTATATAGGAGACCACAGCATGCGCAATAAAGACAGCAACAAATTAAACCCCTAATATTTAAAATAAATTTTGGCAGTTTAAGAATGTTAAAACACAAACAAATTAATTTAGTAAGATATTGAAACATGATAGAATAATGAAATAAAATTATTAACATTGAAATAAATAAAAATAAAGAGTTTTTTTAAACCTATCTTAACCATGGACATAAATTTTAAAAAAATACAATTCCTAATATTAACATAAATTCTTGAAACATTGTTTTGCAAACATTGAGCATAAACGTTATTCTAACGTTGTAAATGTGTCCTACAAAAGGGCCTAAACCATGCCTAAGCCTAGTTTAGCCCTAAACGCGTTTGTTATAATAATTTCGCTTCATGTTCCCTCATTGTTTACCAACATGATTGTCGAGGACGACACAACAGGAACGGTGTAGGCGGGGGTGTTTAGGTTCCCTTTGTCGAATGAGTGAAAATAAAATAAAAACCACTAGATTCCGTACACATAAAAACACATTTATTACAATATGAAGGAATCACAACTTTTACAGACTATAAATTACAGACTTGCTCACTTGGGCAGAATAACGCGGCGTATATAATACAAATACTTGTTGTCGCACTGGAGGATGTTCGTGGACTACTACTTTTCACGCCCGCGGGCGCCCCTTTTATACTCTCCGGGCGGTAGCGCAGGTAGTGGAGAGACCGCTCCCACGCAGTAGTGAGCGCGGGGAGCGGTGTGCGGGGTGTGTCTTATATACAAAAGACAAACAATACAAATGGTTTTTGTGACTCTATATCTTACTCTATACAATAATTATTAAAGTCAACACTCGAAGCTATATTTAAAAGCTTAGATTGCTGTGCTTCGCCTACATTCCACCCCCAGTAACAGGGTTCAGCCGCATTACAACTTGGTCTGTGGGAAGCACAACAATCTTAGCCACGGGCCGACGCAGGACCCCATTGGTAGTTTTAACATCGACTACACGGATGATACCGTCTTTGCCGTGGTAAACGGTTTTAACAACACCTTTGGTCCACGTATTTCTTTCTTTGTGATTGTCCACTATGATCACTACATCACTGACACGCACATTTGGCACATTGTTGGCCCACTTTTCACGTCGCTGTAGCGTCGGCAGATATTCCCGCAGCCAGCGCCGCCAGAACATGTCGGCGAGCGCGTTCACACGTCGCCACTGCCTGCGGGAGTCGATGTCTTCCATGTCGCTCGGCGCAAACGGTGTACTCCCGGACGCAGTGCCCAGGAGTAGGTGATTTGGTGTCAGCACCACAGGTTGGTTGTGGTCGTCGTACACGTAGCTCAACGGTCGGCTGTTCACGATCGACTCAGCCTCGGTGAGGAGGGTGTAGAGAACTTCCTCACGAGGCGCTCGTTCCTTTAGTGTAGCCCGTAGTGCGTTCTTCACCGATCGTACCAGGCGTTCCCAACAGCCACCCATGTGTGGCGCTGCCGGGGGATTAAAATGCCACTCTATTCCTCGGTTGGTGGCCTCGTCCCGTACTTGGTCGTGGTTTAATTCTCGTAACGCTGCTCGAAGCTCGGTGTTGGCTCCGATGAAGTTGGTACCCTGGTCAGAGTATAGATGGGCTGGTTGCCCACGGCGCGCTATCAGGCGTCGCAAAGCTAATATTGCGGAGTCGGCGCTTAGAGTAGCGGCCAACTCCAGGTGTACGGCGCGCGTGGTGAGGCAGGTAAATAAAGCTCCCCACCTTTTCTCGCGACGTCGTCCAATCGTCACCTCCATTGGGCCGAAGTAATCGACGCCCACTCGCACAAACGCTCTTCTCGTGTTTTCCAGCCTTGCGAGTGGTAAGTCGCCCATCTTGGGTGGGGCGGGTTTGGCTCTGTTCACTCGACAGTGCTGGCAAGTTGCGACCACAGACTTTACTGTCGTCCTGATCTTCGTGACCCAGTATTTCTCACGGAGGTTGTTGATGACCGTCTCGTGATTTGCGTGCAAGGCCGTCGCGTGGTAGTGCGCGATCAACTTTGTTGACAACGGATGACGGCCGTCCAGAATCACTGGGTGTCGTTCGTCGAAATTTAAAACTTCGCAGTTGCTTAGCCGACCCCTCACTCTTAGTAACCCATCTATTAACATTGGGTCCAATAGTTTTATGCTACTATTGTTTGGAACGGGAAGCCCCTTCAAAATGGCGACCCGCTCCTTGTGGAAACTGTCTTCTTGACACAACTTGACAAGACAGTCGTGTGCTTGCTGCAGGTCTTGTGCGCGTAGCTCCGTCGTAGCCCGACGCTTGCGGCATCGGTCGATGAAGATGAGTGTGCGCGCCACAACGCGCTGCATGCGCGTCCACGACGAGTATCGATCGTAATCGAGAAGTGGTGCCGCAGGAGCCACGACAGCGTGAACCTGTTGCACACGTTCAAGGTCCGCTTCTGCCGCCTCAGCTTGGTGACATGCCGGCCACCGCGCCTGTGAATCACGCAAAAACAAGGGGCCCGAAAGCCATTTTGCGCAATTATCGGGCCAACACAGTCTGGTTGCGTCGTCAGCCGGGTTGTCCTCCGAGGGAACCCAGCGCCAGTTGCCTCTGTCTGACAGCCTATCTATCTCAGCTAATCTATGTGAAATAAATTTCTGGAACTCATGCGCATCCGAGTTTATCCACTTCAGGACCGTCATGCTGTCTGTCCAGTAAAACTTCCTTTCGATCGGTAGTCCTAGTTCTTTTTCTGCAGTTTCTGCTAAACGACAGGCTAATACTGCTGCTTGCAGTTCTAATCTAGGGATCGAAACTACCTTTTGTGGTGCTACACGTGCTTTCCCTAGCAGCATGACAACTTCCCTATTCCCTTCGGAATTATAGCCTACTAGGTAAGCGACCGCGGCGTAAGCTAACTCGCTTGCGTCCCCGAACACATGTAACTCTAAGTGTTCGTGGTTTAACCCATACCACCGCGGTATCTTAACGTCATTTAGTCGGTGTAAGTTCTGAAGCCATTCGAACCACACCTTGGCATCTTTACTATGCAATAGCTCATCCCACTGGATTCCCGATTTCCAGATTCTTTGCATCAATATCCGCGACTGGATGACGCAGGGATATAGGAAACCCAGTGGGTCGTAAATTGACATAATTAAACTTAGAAATTGACGCTTAGTGGGCACTAGACTACCATTTACTAGCTCTGCTGGCAATCGTTTAAAGGAAAGGTCGAAACCTAATTCATCGGCTTTAGGCGACCAGATTAGACCTAAGGTTCTCTCCTCCGTGCCCACTCCTTTTTCGAGCGCTACTCTTTCCGGCATGTCTAATTCTAACTTTTCCCTAAGCTCTGATGAGTTTGTGACCCACCCCCGTATTATAAACCCACCGGAGGCGTGTATTCTGGTCACTTCCTCAATTAGCCTGTTAGCCTGCTCCTCGGACCAAGTACTATCTAAATAGTCGTCCATGTAGTGCTTGGTCTTTATAGCATCAACAGCTTCGGGATATTCCTCACTAAACTCACTGGCATTTTTATTTAATATATAAATTGCCGTGGTTGGTGATGAGACCGCACCGAAAATCATCGAATTCATCGCGTACGTCTCGGGTTCTTTAAGTTGATCCGCGCCTCTCCATAGAAATAATTGAGCGCCTTGATCTGCTGCTCTAATCTTAATTCTCAGAAACATATCGGCAATATCCCCTGAGAACGCTATGGGGCCTACCCTGAATTTTAATAATATGCCAAGTAAGGAATTTAGCAAGTCAGGTCCCGTTAGCAAGTTATCGTTAAGACAAGTACCATGAGAGGCCGCGCTTGCGTCAAACACTAAGCGAAGCTTCCCTGGCTTGTTTGGATTTACAACCCCGAAATGTGGTAAATACCAAACTGGCGAGTTAACTACCTTGCCTTCTACTTTGTGTGCATAGCCTTCGTCTATTAACCTATGTACTTGTTTTGTGTACGCCTCTGCGAACACAGAATCCTTACGCATGCGCCTCTCTATACCGTACAGTCTCTGACGGGCCTGACTATAATTATTGGGCAACTGTGTGTTGTCCTGTTTCCATAACAAACCTACTTCCCATTGTAACTTGTCGGGAGTGCGACGACTAGTATTATCTAATACATTAATCGCTCTCTCGACGTCTTTATGTTTACGAGTGTTGTGCGAAATACCTATGGCTTCTAACTCGAATTGCTCTTTCACTAGGTTGTGTAAATCAGGAAGGGATACTGTCATGCTGCTTACAGAATCACTACTATTATCACTATTCAAAGGTCCATGTATGACCCAACCTAGCTTTGTTAGTGAGGCAACCGGCTTACCAGATCGTCCCCGGCGAATGTCCCGACCGACGAGTAGCTCCCAGTTGTCCTGCCCGAGTAGTAGCAGCGGCTTGGCTCCCCTCATTTCCACGCAACCCAAGGCACGGAGGTGAGCGTTATCACTTAACACTGATGACGACACTGTCTGCGTTGGCAAGTTCATGTTTACCATGGTGCGGCACTTAACACTGTGGCACTGTCCATTTGGACCTTTAACTCGCACTTGTACCACTCGCGATGACTGGTCCGACACTTTGTAGCCACCCGCGGTTTTTAACGATAGGGGAATACGTGGTCCCGCTAGATCGGTGGCTAGGGAATTGTCTATTAGCGATACGGTTGCACCATCGTCTAATAACGCGTAACACTGTTTATCGTCACCATTTTCATAATTTAGAGTCACTGGGATTATTTTTAACAAGGCTGTAGCTCGCCATTCCCCGATGTTTGTTACACTTTCTTCTTTACGTTTATCCGCGTGTAACAACACGTGATGTCCGAAACCGCACTTTTCACACCTGTTGGCGCGGCAGAACCTCTTGGGATGTTTCTTCACTAAACACTTGAAACACATGTTCTTCTCTTTTATTATGTCCCAACGTTGCTGAACACTTAACTTTTCAAACTGTTCACACTTGTCGATGGCGTGTTCCTGTTTGCAGATCACACATTCCTTCAGCGCAAGGGATTCATCACTCTGCGTGTTTACTCGTTGCGGGAATGATGGTCTGTTGATGACGGGTCGTGCGATATTCACTGGTCGGGTTTGACCGGTGACCGGTTTCTGCGGCTTCGTAGGAGGCTTAGATGTACTAGGCTCGTACATAGATGCCTGTACGTAATATGAAGACGACCGTGCCAAATGTACCAAGAAATGCGATACGATTTCTAGATTTGGTGACACTCTCAAGTCCACTCCCTGTGAGTTGTCCAAACCCATCGCGAAGTCACCATACTGAGCACGTTGCACTGGTGTTAACTTGGACAGCAGCTCACTCACTAATTGTGGATTATTTAAATATCCTTCCGCACGAATGTTCTTCAGTAGTGACACACAATTTCGAACTGTTGAAGAGAATTTCCTTAGTTCCCGGCCACTTTCGGTCACTCTAGGTAAATCTCTAACTTTTCTTAACGCGCACTGTAACACTAGGGTCGGATGACCGAATTCTTCCTCTAGAGCACGCATTATCGCTGAAGGGTCTGTTGACGTGCGCAACAAGTCTTCCACTGCGATCTTCGCTTCGCCATGTAGTGATGTTTTCAGACGTGCTAAGTTTTCATGCGCCTTGAAATTATATAATTCAGTGGTGTCCCAGTACATATTTCGATACGAAATCCAATCGGCAGGGTCACCACTAAAGTGTGGTAATTCATACGCCTGCCTTGGGACCGGCCGCGGTCGTGCCATGCTCGTGATCGCTTCTGCCAATCTGTCGATTTTCCTGTCTCGTTCCCTTGACAATTCTCGCCGTCTTTCTGTATCACCCACTCCGACATCTCTCTGCCGCTGTGTATCCGACTCGAGCGTTGATACTCGAGGTACACTTGCGGCCGGAGTGGTAAAAACGGGATAGTTATCGGGAAGACGGAACTTCACTGCTGTCGACACTGGCGTGTACAATTGCGTAGTAGGTGTCGTTCTATTTGGCACCGATACTGACGCAGTTGACTCAAACACATGCGGCACATTTATAACACGAGGCACAATTGGTTCACGATAAGTAACAGATTCAATATTCACTGTACTTACATTTTTCTCGTGGGTCGCAGCTGTTACACGGGGCGCAGCCACTTCAACAGGCGCGCTTGACACAGACGGCGTACACAACACTGCATCCACACGAGACACTTGGGGCGTTGTTTCGACCCATTCTTCAACACGCTGAGCCGTGTCCACATCCGAGTTGGAATCATCACTCTCGGCGGCCGCTTCTAACTCAGCGATGTCTGCTTCCATCCTTTTCCTCACTAGCTTCTCCTTTAACTGCACCAAATCGCGTTCAGCTTCGTACTCAATCCTTTTTCGTAGGAACTCGACGCTCTTGCGACTAGTCCTAGATGAGCCGTTGCTGCTTCTGGATCCGTGGCGCCTTCTTGAGACTGCTTGCCCTCTTCGTTCCTCTGACGTACTTCCACTGTAGTCGATCACTCGACCACCCGTCAGTGGTATAATAGGAGCAGCCGTTGATGCTAGCGTTGGTGCGACGGACGGCGATCCCGGTGTCCTCTCAGACGGTAAGCCTGAGTCCGAGATGACGTCAGCCTTTCGCCGCGCACTCATTTCTTCAGCCAATCTTCTGAGCTTGCTGCGCGTGGTCACTGAACTCTTTTCACTCATTATTACTGAACCGATCCGGCTCGAAGGACCAAAATGTCGAGGACGACACAACAGGAACGGTGTAGGCGGGGGTGTTTAGGTTCCCTTTGTCGAATGAGTGAAAATAAAATAAAAACCACTAGATTCCGTACACATAAAAACACATTTATTACAATATGAAGGAATCACAACTTTTACAGACTATAAATTACAGACTTGCTCACTTGGGCAGAATAACGCGGCGTATATAATACAAATACTTGTTGTCGCACTGGAGGATGTTCGTGGACTACTACTTTTCACGCCCGCGGGCGCCCCTTTTATACTCTCCGGGCGGTAGCGCAGGTAGTGGAGAGACCGCTCCCACGCAGTAGTGAGCGCGGGGAGCGGTGTGCGGGGTGTGTCTTATATACAAAAGACAAACAATACAAATGGTTTTTGTGACTCTATATCTTACTCTATACAATAATTATTAAAGTCAACACTCGAAGCTATATTTAAAAGCTTAGATTGCTGTGCTTCGCCTACAATGATCATTTCATCATTATTATGAGACTGGAAAAAGAGCAGTTTCTTTCATGCGCCCGTAAAGCACTTCTCAACGTGTACGCGCACACCTTTTTGTTATTCCCTTTTTGCGCGGAACTAGCGTGGGCTTTTTTGTCTCTTTTTAATTTCCTTTATGAGCTCACAATTGCCTTCATAATGGTATCGTACCTTTCATTAAGACTCATTTGAGCCCCTGAATGGTGGTCTCGCCTCATAATGGGTGGAAACGTTAGATGTTGTAAGCCTTTGTGTAGACATTATAGCGTTCACTAGCTCTTTTCATGGGTCATTCGTGTTTGCGCGCTGCCTGCTTTCTATGGGGTTTTATTAATAAGCGCCCTATGCAGGGTAATAAACATTATGTGGTGTAGCCCGCTGCTCCCATTCAATTTTCGGCACCTATTCACAGCTTATCTACTTATTAAAACTGTTAGCATATTTTAACACATCATTTTGTGTTTCAGCCATTTTGTACGCATCCTCGTCAAAAAGGTACGTTTGAAAAGTATTCACGAATGTACAGTTATTACATGATGTTTTCATAATTCTGCCATTCAGGTTTACAATGAGGATCACAGTGTTTTCAGAAATAAAGCACTCGTTAATTTTATTCAAATCTGACTGGACAAATGTTACACCTCATTTAGAACGTAAAATCTAGACTAAATACATCTATGTGCTGAAAACATTCAGTGGAAACACTGTACGATGGCTTTAAAAACATATCGACGTAACTTCTGAGCATTTAAGAAAAGCACCATTTGAGAGATCAGCTCAATTGTGTCCAGGCTAGATACTAGCTTTTTAATATAATATAAACATTCTCTATGGCGCAAGTATTAACCGACACATACGTATTATATATATAGCACACACATTCAATAAAAGTGAGAGGTAAGACGTTTAATGTACCTTAGAACATTAGGTAACGGTGTAGTACCATACTATTAAGTTAGCTCCGAGCAACCAACTGTTTATGCACCATAAAGGTCCTAAGCTAAACAGGTAGTATGCCAAGCAATATCAACACTTCCGGAGTAACTATCGAGTATCTGTAAAGTTCTGTTTGCTGTAAACAAAACTTAGATCACCGTTTGATTACCCAGTATGTAATATGTAAGTTACGAATACAATCAAGGTTTTGCATAGCACGTGCGCTTGTAACGTGTAGTGAGACTATATTACTCAGAAAGCTCGGTAGTGGAACAGGAGGTCTCGAAAAGTTACTCACCTAATTAAATAGTGTAAGTAGCGAATACCATGCTAGTGTGGAACCCCTTTGCACAGCCATCTGCACCATCCAGGATTTAAACGAAGCCAACGATAGATCTATGCTGGTGACTACATACTGGTCGGCTATTATTTAAGTCCATCGCCGTTACGCAAATAATAGAGATTAATTTTCTATTCGAGTTAGCGTAAAACAGCAGAAAAATAAATCATAATTTATATTTATTCTAACATGCATAGTGCTTTTGAAAAAACTTTTTCGTAAAAACAAAATGTGGACAAACACAAAAAAAAGTACGTACAACTGTGGCTTAACGCTTCATGCACACCTATGGTCCATACACTAATGAATACGCTGAGCCAAAACTTTTTCCTCTCACCAAAGTAAGGTAATTATTTCGCCAAGGTAACTTCCCATTTCATGGCAGCACATTAGTCGTAATGTTAGAAAGTTTGTTACGAGAAAAATAACAACTGATAGGTACCTCCGTAATAACAGCTATAATACAGGAGGCAGCCATAAAGCCACAAATGACTTCAAATTATCAAAGTTACTTTTAATATTTCGTAATAATGATTGCGAGCCTGAAAGGTTTTTTATTACTTTTAAATGTAAAAGCACCTTTGTGCTATGAATTTTGCGCATGTTGTATGTGAAAAACTATTCCTTTATTTATTTTTTCAGTAGCTTGAAAAAGGTTTGTTTCACATTTTCTAGTCAATACTTTTGAAGTCGAGCGTTCTTATTTGTTATGAGCTACCCATGTAAAACATAGGATCACATTAATTAATTAAATCATCAGACAAGCTACTAGTCCCTTTTTCCGGCCTTGAGGTCTGTTTCTTGTTTTACCAGATGCGGCTACTCGGTCACATCTGGTTAATCTAACGCCAATCCTTTTCATCCTAGAACTGTAACTAAAACTATGTATTACACGAAGGTATAAAATTACTGCATAAGCTTGAAACAGCCCTTTTAGAAAAACAGAAAAAATACAGCATCGTCACGTTACAACAAATCACTATGCTATACCTGGTTACTCAATACAATTCAGAAAAAGGCGAACTTTTTAAGGGATAAAGCAGAGTGGCAAAGTCGAGATGTAACGCTTTCAGACGGTCTCGAAGAAGCGGCAAAGATGAATGGCTTTCAATATGAAATTGAATTCCGCGGTTCATTGCTTTTCAATTTGTTCGAGGGAACGTTCGCCAGCGTTTACCCCCGATACCCCACAAGGTGCCGGTGTATTACACAATAGGTACCATGACTTACTCGTGAACATGAGAATAAAATATAAAAACGATTAGCGATATATTCTGAACGCGTACCAAGTGTCTGCCTATTCGATGACCCGAAACTGAGGCGAGATATCGTCCCCAGCAGCACCGGCCGTTCAACGTCTTCTTGTAATAGATATTTTATTAGAAACGACCGCAGTTTTAAACTGAAAGCTATAGAAATGGTTTCAAGTTGTAAAGAAACAAGATCGCTTTGTTGAGCCCCACATAGAGGCTCAGTCTGTATTCCTTTTGATAATGTTTTTATATTTTTAGACGAAGCGACTTTGAAAGAATCTTGTACTCTAATATTAATCTTGCCGCAGGAAAGACTTTGTGTGCTCTTTAAGAAGAAGCTAGTTCATTTTATGCGATAGTAATTTTTCGTTATTAGAATAGAACCATTGACATAATTTTTGTTACCTAATGAATCAAATGGAAGCGTTTCTATTTCCAAGATATTTGCTTTAGTCACGCGATTTCGCACAATAGAATGTTGGTCTACGTTTTTGAATAACCCTGTTCAGGGCTTAGCAGGCGACAATAATTAAAGGCGCCGAAAATTAATCATCTTTTGTGTCCTTAAGTAAACGTGGAGACTATTAAAATGTTTCATTTCAAAAGGTTACGGTACAAAGTTATTCAAATAACTACAGTTAATTTTACAACGTTTTAAATTAATTTGATATTCTTTGTAAATTCGGATACGAGAGACGATTTGAAATTTAATATAAGACGAGGTCAAAAAAAATCCCCTCAATTGGAAAAGTTCCCCTGCGTTTCCATAACCGTTACCCCTACCTCCATCTGTAAGGTGTAATATACAGAACTAATTTGGGGCTCAAACCGTTAAGATTTTCATTATTCCAAACATCTACGGAGGGGAACATTGGGTCCCGCTATAATCGTTGAATCGTATTACCATTACAACTGTCCACGAGACGCCAGATGCTTCAAACAACTTTATTTCATTATTCTGGCCCTTTCTGTGCGCGTGTGTTTTACTAAAGCTTCGGAAACGGTTTTAAACTATCCACAATTGTTTGTATTTGTAGCTTTTATAGTTCTATCTTATAGTGCTGTCTGAAGCTTATTAAAGTTTTTAGTTTGAGATTTTAAGAGCTATAAAAATACTACGTGTCTAAATAGGTTTTGTTTTGTTTTTTTTTTTCTAAGGAGGTCTGATGAGATGACGAGTAATAGAGAAGTACCTATGGAAGAAGAAGACGTGCTGCGCCGACCCCAAATGAATTTGGATAAGGGCAAAAGAATGATGAAATAGGTTTTGTACAGTTAAGTTATTAGAATATTTCATCAACTAAATCCTACAACAAACACCCAAAAAGTTAACATGTTATTTAAGGCATGTTGAACAACATTCTACCTTTTCGTACACGTGAAAGCATAAAATTATAAAACTCAAATAAATTATGGCACGGATCTCTGTAAAACATTTCGTCCTACTTGAGGTACTTCGCAGTCCGACTTTACTTGTACATTTTGAGAGTAACTTGGAAGCTGTATCTCTTCCAAACTCCTTAACTTCACCAGACCTAAGCTTTATTGCAGTTGCTATGCACAGGCTTACAAAAGTCGTTGCGACGAAACCGCTGTAAATGGTAAAAACTTAGAAACGTAATTAACGCTTGAAATTTCTTCACAAATTACCAGCAGCAGACAGAATTTAAATTAATAGTGATGAGAGGCAAATACTTGTAGAGTTAACTTTATTAAACGAGAGCATTATTTGGAGTAGAAAGCACAAGTCATATGGAGGTTGAGTACGTTAAAAGATTTCAATGTTACGGAGAGGTCAGACGAGCCATTGTGCTAATAACTGAAATGTTCAAATAAATCCCCTTTTTATGAGTGGATTTTCAACAAACATTTGCGGTTGAATATTTTTGCGATATTATACAAGAGAGGAACGTAATAAATGTTAAACCTAGTCGTACTTCTAAACCTAGTAAAAGCGGGCAAAAATAAAATCAGGACACAAAATCCCGAATACGTACACAGATTATTGTGTTTCATCTCAACTTTGACTCCATGTTGTTGTAACGTTTTGAATTGAAACAGGAATTCGCTTGTTCTGGGACAGTCTGATATTTCCCGGCAGTGGAGTAACGTACATGGTTAGTGCTTGTCTGAAGCCCAGCGCAAGCAATATACTTTATCAAAGCCGCTTTGACTCGGATTGTCTGAAACATACACCATTATTACAGGCAAACAATGCTGATTGACAAAAAAAAACACGTTATTTAGACTATAATTTTACTCAAATGAACTCTAGTATTCATTTACCTTCAGACGCTTTTCAAATTAAAAATACGCTGTAAAAACGAATTTCCATTAAAATAGTACGGTATTTTGAAATTCGCTCTCTGTATTTGTCCACTTTCATTTCGTACCATTGCTCTAATGACCAAGGCATAACCGTTACTTTTAAAACCCGATAACTGTTTATGCCCGTTATTGTCAAAATTGTGGGCTATGGTACACCACGGTAAGTGCTTTTTCGTTTAAAGTGGTTTTCATTAGCGTGCAGGAGAAGCTATAATTTCATTCTTCAATAGTAATAGAAGGCGATGGCAGTATAAATACGGCGGTCCTTGCAACAAGTACTAGTTGCTTAAAACCACAAACATCAAGGAAAAATTTGGTAAATAATGAGTACAAAATAAAGAATTGATTGTTTCAGAAATTAAATCAGGGCCATGGGAGTTTTTAGTCGCCAGCACATTAAGTTACCACAAACTGTCAAATTTCTCCAAATGATTTGAAACCATAAAATGTAGACGGTTAAGTTCAAAATCGAATGAGAAAATTTGACAGTTTGTGGTAACTTGATGCGCTGGCGACTGTACAAAGATCTCTTATCTCCAAAATTGTAAAATAAAACAAATGCCTTTTTCTTATTTTTTCGATACAATTCCATGATACAAAACACAAATGTTCACCAACAGTGCCCCCGCAATGTCATTCAAGATACAAAAGATCCCTGTTATTTACTAACTATGTGTTATATACTATGCTTATCTGCTTGATATCGATTCAAGAGCGACTGTCAAATGTTCTTGTTTCCAATTGTTTCGTTCCAAATACGAAATACGCCAACATGGCGCTGTTACAAATTATATTCATTCATCATTAGATCGAAGTTAGCCAAGGTGTAGTTAGACCACATTGCAAGCTTGTTGCACTCAGACGTTGAATACAAAGTCGTTTAAAATAATTATGAATGACGTTTAGCAGTAGGTTTTATTAATATAGATAGCAATTACGCGTTTGCGTGTGTAACTGAAACCAATAATGGTATCCGTTTCAGAACAATTAATTAAAACTACATTCGTTAATAAACAGTTTTATTAATTGAATGAAATTGTTTCCGAATGTGATATGTTTTTATTTGAGAAAAAAAAATGAACAAATAGGTGTTATATTGTCAATATTAGGTAAGAGACAACACGAGCGGAGGCGGAGGAATTTCGCACGCGTTTTTCCGCTAATCGTCAGATTTGTCCCTAATCTAACTAACATTTTAAGACCACTCTCCCCTCACCTTTCAAATATCCTTTAAATACATGAAAAACCAAACAAAGTTTACCTAATCTACTTGAATAAAATTTACTTAATCCAGTTTTCTCCGCCTAAAATGTCAACAGTTAGCTATGGTAAACAAATTTCACTAAGATTTAATACGCCGTGT
Organism: Noctua fimbriata; assembly: GCA_905163415.1. Taxonomy (NCBI): domain Eukaryota; kingdom Metazoa; phylum Arthropoda; class Insecta; order Lepidoptera; family Noctuidae; genus Noctua; species Noctua fimbriata. The sequence continues at coordinate 10,192,722 of LR990932.1, forward strand.
CGTGAGAAACGGCAACTTATTTTCCCTGATTTAAATTCAGAGCCTTACAAACGTATTAAAATGATTACACCCTTTTTTACTCTTTCGTATTTTTAGTAGAAAACTTACTCGCGCTTTCTAAAACTGAGTTCTCTATTTTTACAACGTTGTTTAATATGTAAAGTGTTTTTTTTTTGGTACCTAGATGAAAATTTGAATGAGATTTTGTGTTAATAGAATTTATTATGTGAATTTGAAACTTTAATATAAAAGGAAGTTTATGAATAGTCTCCTACACTACTATTTCGTCTCCAATTGTAATTACTGCATAACATCACGCCTGTAATTCCCGAAGGGTTAGGCAGAGGTGTACCTAATACTACACCTACATTTCGGTTATGTTAAAGGGGGCGAGCCTATTGCCATCCATCGGGCACAGATCCAGACTCCGTGGCTGCTACTGAGAAATTCTTGATATAAAGACTTTGCCCGACCCGGGACCTCTTGCTTACCAGTCGAACTTGAAGCCAGTAGACCAGCGAGGCAGTCCAACCATTACCAATATTTACCATTTCTACTTTTTTCTCATGATTGTGATTTGTCTCTCCTCCATAAGAACAATCCGCAGGGCCTCGACAAAGTGTCTATCTATCTGCTAAAACGATGATGAATACCTAAATTAAAAAACGATGTTTTGAAAAGCTTATGACTATCCCGTTGAAAGTCGTTATAGAACACGAACTGCTTTTGAAAGCGATTGTGACTGTGTCTAAGATCTTTGCCAGTCATTACGGGTAGTCAGTGGCCTGAAACTCAGACAGCCAATCTGAACAACGGCTATCGTATTACCCAGTACTAACTGGGTTGTGGAGGTCAGACAGCCAGTCGCTCCATGTAAAAACTGGTACCTACTCAGCTGCAAACGGTTAGGCTGGAAGCCGGCCGCAACATAGTTGGGAAAAGGCTTGGCAGATGATGACGTCACTAGTCTAAGTCCTCCAAATCTGAACACTTTGTATCAAATGACATACAACACAACATTTCCAATTTCATAATTTTCAGTCGAGATACACGCAGACAACAAGCACAGTGCCCGTTCACTTGTTTTATTAACACCCTGTATGCTACGTTCCTATTCTCAAAGGGCTTTACTGCGCAGATTATGATACAGAATGAGTAAAGTTTTCATTGTTAAGCATGGTCATAAACTAACACAAAACAATTGTTAGTTGCCCCAGTGTGTGCACCGTCGCCCGACCCATAACAAATCGCTTTTATACTGCACTGCTTGTTAACGTAAAACGTAATTAACAATACGTAACTAAACATTTATCTAGTATACGAAATTGTTTACACGACGGAGAATTAAGAGGCTTATATTCATTATACAGGGTGGAATTTTTGAACGCCACCTGAAGCTAAAGTAGGTACTCTAAATACTGGAGATAGAATTTTTTACTCAAAGGAAACATTCCCTTATTTTTAAAAAGAAATAAGTCTGCATTCAAAGATTTTCAAATTCAAATTCAAATATTTTTATTTGTTGAACATAGGTAATCAAAAGTACAGATGTCAATATTAATAAAATGAGCGCAATGTCTTGTCTTCAACGGCGTACAATTATTCGAATTATAATTTCTTATGAGTAATTGGTAAAAATATAATAAAACAATCGGTAAAAATAATAAAACAATAGGTAAAATTAATTTTTAAAAATAATAATAAATCAAAATTAATAATGAATCTCTAACGTACAATTAATTAATAAAAAAAAAAAATCGCTTGACGCACTCGGGAATCGAATCGGCTAAATTCCAAAAAAATTACACTCTGTTTTTCTGAGGCATCAATCGATAGGATCAATCATAAGGATCAAATCTCTCTAACAAACATGATAAATTAAATGAAAGGAAAACCATAAAATCTTAACTGAAAAATTCCACCCTGTATATAACGACCTGTCTATTTATTTGAGATGCTGTAATAAATTAGTCAGGTATAACAAGGACTTATCTTTATTAGGCGTTCGCATATGGGACGTAATTTTGCCACCTTGGGATTGATTTTGCTTGGGTATGAATAAGCGTTTATTTTGGTGAAATTTTGAAATACATCCTAGAATATTTCAGCAACACATGGAATAAAATTTTTAGCATAATTATTATTCAAGTTTGCTAAGTGTATTTTTATTGAAAGGAACATAAAACACCGTTTAGTTTGCAAAATAAATGTTTCCTTTTTAAGTGGACGAGGCCAAAGATAAACATTGCTGCTTTATAATGGAGGCATTCTGAGACAATTCCTCTTCTAATTGACATTGAGAAGCACTCGCGTTTAATTTTTATGATATCTTGAACCGTTGTAGGTAATTGACGTCAAAAATGTTACTTTCTTTTTTGCAAGAAATTTTCCGCTCGCTAGAATTTAATTATGGTCGTAGCTATGCCAAATCACGCGTTATTGTAAGCTTTTATTTAGCCTTATTATTATTTATCAGTCTTAAAACGTTTTCAGTACTTGTTATTAACCGTCAACATTTCGGGCTTCGGTTGTTCCCGAACATAGATCCGGTTTTTGGGAGCAACCTTATTTATATTAAGAACCGGTAAGCCAATAAAATGTTATTACCTTGCGAAGGGTCGAATTACAATATTATAAATGTATACGGCATACATATTTAGCGGGCAGGTGTGTGCCAATCTAGTAAGCAAGACACACGAAGGGAAACATTATTACGTCGTTATCTGAAAATCTGTAGTGTGAAATTACACGGGATAAAATGTGCTAAGGAAGAAGGCCACTTGGCCGCGGTGCGACTTGCTGGCTGAAACTTTAATGTAACGCCTCGGAAAAGCTGTTTCCTAGGAAATCCCCACCCGAGCCTTGATTTCGGTTTAATGCGGCTCTAAAGTTGTTTGCCATTTACTTGAATTAGTAAATATGTAAGTACAAATTGAGGATTTAATGTTTATCGATCGTCGAACGCAGGTAAGCTGGCTTAAGTCGTTTTCGAATTAAGGTGTAAGCCGCGTGTTTTAATCTTTTCTAAGAGGCTGATTTGTGAAGACTTAAATTACCTACTTTAAATTCGAGGTGTAAGAAAATGCTTTAGTTATAAATAGTTTTATAAACCTTTAAGTAAAAAAGCTAGAACTAAATCCACTGATCCATTATTAAGATAATCTGCGCAACAGACCACGAATAATCCTCAAAGCCGTGTTAAACATAACATTAATGCATTACCTGTCGAAAAGCCAATAACCACTGGCCTTTAGTTAACTTTTGAAACTCGTACGTTCTGATAGGCGGCTAATTCACTTTGTTTTTCTTTCGCTCCCTTGTCGATCGTATATCATGCTGCCTTTTGTACTGAGATGATGTTGTATCTAAACTTTCTAAGTCGTTTCTAATTGACTTTCTGAGATGTTAATTGAACTGTGATAAGAATTAAATAAGTAGTTAAGGCTGTTGAAATATACTACTAACATAATATCACGCCTGTAATCCCCGAAGGGTTAGGAAGAGCTGTACTAATAGGACACCCATATTTCACCAGTTATGTGTAAAACCCATGTAGGCGGGAAGCCTATTGCCATCAACCGGGCACAAATCCAGATTCCGTAGCTACTACTGAGAAATTCCTGATGGAAAAACCGTCCTGATATATACTACTATTAATCATAAAATCTACTTCATACTAACTGAAAACCTGAAAAGATTACAATCAACTCTTACGCCATATACGCATAAATGTAGCTGTGAAATGGGAATTTAAATGTATAGAGCAAGTGATTATTTTTACGATATAATTGTTCTTACGTTCTTTCATCTAAACTTGTACTGTCACTTACGTGATTGTTCATTATTTTGAGCTGCCGATATTTCGGCGCTGTTGCAAGCGCCATGGTCGCGGGTTGGCTGGTGAACAATCACGGAAGATATCCCGTAAGTGACAGTACACGTTTAGTTGTAAACCATGAAAGCTTAAAACAGTGTTTGTTCATACATCTTTCTATTTAAGATATTTTAAAAGTTCCAAAGTTTTCGATACGAGTATTTATAGAAAATGTCTGTTCAATGTTTATTAATACGTTCATCCAGGAGCATTTCAAAGGTCAGAATTAGAAACCTAAAGATATAGATAGATCTATTTATAGGTTCCTGGCTTGAATGTCACTTCATCGCCGAATCTATGACGTCATCTAAGGCAGGCTGCATTCATACGACTTGTCGCACTTAACGAGCACTTAACTGATTGCGCGTTTGTCTCACGTAGTTGGATTGCACCTATTTTGCTTCAAAGCCGTCATCAGCTTACAATTTCCCAAGTACGGTGGGACCGGCTTTCGGTCTTACCAGACTGGTTTGTATATCAGGTTTAAAGGCTATCTATTCGGCCTTGTTAACTAGAAGTGATTGATTTTCAAAGATGGGTCGACATTTTCTTATGTTTCTTGCTAACTGCACATATTCATTCATTCAATTATGCATTAGTTAATTCATCGTTCGTTTGGTTTGATAATCTGTAAAAAATGCATGTGTAATTTCCCATATTGCAAGTGCAATACTTTCTACAAACGAAGTTATTCGCCACATACCCAAAACAAACTCATACGCAGCCTGGGGCTCGTTTTATTTGACGTCCTCAAAATGTTGTACGTGTTTCGTTTTCCGGAAAAGGCAATAACAAAATTCTGATTATACATGATGAATTGGTTAGTCCGATTAGAGTTTTTTATTGAGCTTCCCCGTATTATCCATACCTAGGTATTATATTAATTATTTATAAGCCAGTTTTATTTAAAGATGGCCTTTAGACCTTTTTGGCATTATTTAAAGTACACCTGCAATACAAAATATCCGTTCCACATCCAAAAATTTTAGGTAAGTAATTGTTTAAGTGCAGTTGTTCGAGGCTACGTAGCACGTACGACGGAGCGTAACTCAACAAACTCTTCACGACTTAACTTTGGTGGGCATTCATCTAAAACTTCGGCAGGCACCTGAACGTCGCGTGACTTGACGCAAGCTATGGCTATGGGAACAAACTGTCGGTTAGGCTGCTCTTCCACAGAGATTTGCTGGGTAGCTAGGCAGTGAAGCTAATAATTACCTACTACTGCTATTTATACGAGAGGTAAGTAGTACAGTGGTAAAATATGCTATTATTATAATAATATTATAAAGAGGTTTTATAAGTTTGGATGCTGGGGTAATCTTCGGATCTACTGAGCCGACTCTGAAAATTCTTTCAGTTATGTCAACTCACCTGATGTGAAGCGATGATGCTGCCTAGGATGGAGCACGCTTGCTTAGAAGAAATCGATTCACTGGAACTTTGCAGAGATCCAGATTATAATTATCGGGAAACGGAGAAGCCGACTGTGAATTCCACAAACTGGCGGTTCGCAGAGTAAATGTGAAAGCATAACGCTTTGTTCGGGTCTGAGGAACTCCAACATAATACGGTAACGCTTTGCCGTATCTCTGCTCGTCCGATGATAGAATGGGGATGGGGATAGATTGTGTAATTCCAAAACGCAGTCTCCGAAATGTAACCGAAAGGCTGGCCACTTACTATAACTTACAATATAACCGGATGCTGCTGAATACCAGTATTTTACATGAAGCGACTGCCCATCTGCCCACTGACAATGCCTGCTGACCCGAGCTAAACTACAATATAAAAATTAAACCATCTGGGTTGATATCATTCACATATTATATCTAAGTACATCCGAATCGCAGCTTTGCACATTTCGTGGGAGGGCAGCCTACCTAGCCAGCAATCCCAACACGTTGTTGCCGTTGTTGCCGGTGTTATCTCTTTTGTTAATGTTATGTTATGTTATGTTACTGTTCTCATACTAAAGTAGTAGCAACTCTTGATGCTAATCTAGAAGGATGTTGGAAGTAAAGTACTTTAGAAATGTCACTTGGAATGAAACGGCACGCTCAATTTAAATAATTGCTGTGACAGTCACTGGTATTGGACAAGTAAAATGGGAACAATAAAATTGTTTCTTGTTGTTTTCAAAAGTTAAATGTACCTCAGAAATAATAAAATTAGCGTTGGTGGAGTTTAAATAAATGGTTGGGTTATAAAAAAATGGAAAAAGCAAGAAAAAGATACTTATTAGTAACAGAGTGCTTGAAAAGAAAAACAAATAAAAATGATAAACACATAGTAAAAACAAACACAAATTTTAAAATAACTAAGCAGGGAACATAAGTAGTCGGCCGTAAGTGGAACCGATAGCGATCATGCACTCCATTTAATATCCGATAGCATCGGAATATGCGATCAAATATTCATTGTGCATGAATTTTGATTAATCGCATCCCATATTGATTAAATCCTACATTTATAGTACCTGCCTACCCTGATATTGATCGATTCCAGGTAATCATTAGACACGATATCGCATTGTTCGTGTGATCGCTTGCTAATTACGATGAAGATCGAACAGACGACAATGTTTGATTCAGAAGTCCCAGTTTGTTTTGCTGCTTGGTAAAGTTGAGTTGATGATTAAAAATAGTTACAGCGATCATCAATGTAGATGATGATAAGTTTGTATGGTTTTGTTAACATTTCTTTTTTTACCCCAAAGGAAAGTCTGCTCTTGCGCAAATGTGGTTCCACTTGAACTCAAGTCGTGTGTTCAATGTGGCGTTTGCGCAGCATATACGCTCATTACAGTCGCTCTTACGTTCACTCTCTACACTCACTCAGCTACGAATATTTCTTTAAATACCGCCAGTATCATTCATTCACACTTCAGCGATTCCTTTATGAGTTTCCACAAACAAAAAGTACATACAATATTGTCTGGCGGTTGACCCAATTCTTGGTGGATTGCAAAAAGTGCGCTCATATTACAACCGTTCGTATTGAACTGCTATTGTTCTGCTGTATTTGAATAGACTACGACGTTGTTGGTAGATGAGAGTTCTTATCTGAGTACGCATTGTTACCACGTATCGTTATAAGCTCGTTGAAAAATCGCATGTTACATCTGAAATCGGAACACAGGTGCTCTCGAGATTATAGAATATATTATTACTTTTCCAGGAATATTAGTTTAAAGAACTGGTAGAGAACAGGTAAATAGGTAGAATAATCAGAATATATTACATTTTAGGTCAGCCTAACATATTATGCTACATTTGTGCTGGCTTCGGTAATAAGAGGTACTCTTAACAAAATCACATACCTTCTTAGTAATGAGAGATGTTCAATAACATACCTAGCCTACTGCCAAAATTAATTGTTTACCGATAATATTCTACGTTAATTAGCATTGTTCTAGCACTGTGTCTACTTATCATACACTGATTCTAACATAATATTTTAATGTACTGCCTCGTTGGTCGCAAGCGCGACTTCAACAGTCGCACTTGCGTTCGATTCTCGGGTCGGGCAAAGTGCTATTGGCTTTTTCCACCCGGAATTTCTCAGTAGCAGCTACGGGGTCTGGATTTGGGCCCGGTTGTTGGCAATGGGCTCGCCCCCTATTACATGAGACTTAAATATAACTGGTGAAATGTGGGTGTACTATAGTACACCTCTGCCTAACCCTATGGGGACTATAGGCGTGATGTAATGTTACCTTAATATCTAAACTGAATCAGTTATCAAATTTCAATGTAGAACACGATTTCCAGTACCTAAACTGCGCCACTTAAATCCTATGCAGATATAATAATAGGATCTGCTTTCAAGTTACAACGTACCGACATATCATATCTACCCCTACGATAATTGCCTAAAGGCCGTTTCCAGATATTCTATTATTTTGTTTATTCTATCTGAATTTTTAAGTCACCCAAATGAAATGGAAAAAGGGAATCAAGTCAATTTTTCAACAAAGAAGAAAGCGGTAGTTGAAATTACGCGAACCATTATATTCGGCTGACATAACATTGTCCTGCGTGACATAAATATTGCCGTGAGCATTATATCGAACAAGTTAATTTACTACGCTGTAGATATTGAATTTATTACTGTGACAGTGACCCGAAAGTCCGGGGTTTATGATAAAAGTGCGCGCGCAATCCCGCAATCCCGCCAGCGCGCAATTAGCGTCACAATCAAGATTGCTCACGATAATCCCGCGGTGCGGGGCGCGTTGTCAAAATCAACGCGTTCCGTTCCATTTGTCCCTTTCGTTATTTTTAAGCCCGCTTACTCCTGAACCTTTAGACGATGCAATTTTCTTACTCAAAGTTCCTTTAAAGCGAGGGTTAAAACAATTTGGTCGTTTGAGCTGTATACTTACTAAAGAAAAGTGAGCCACATTTGCGGAGCTTAGTCCGTGAAATTGTTAGTACTTGGTGTAAGTGTTCGTTGCTATTGTGCTTTTGAAAAATGCAAAACGTCACTAACATTGCACGTGTATATCGAATATTCATATTACATAGTTATTTATATATGTTACGGCTAAAGGTAGGTGTGAACATAAACTTAAGATTAGTCGGCTAAACTTAGGTTAGGTTAGATTAGATTAAGATTAGCCGTAACATCTATATAAAAAAAGAAAAGACCTGACTGACTGACTGACTCATCAACGCCCAGCCCAAACCCTTGGACTTAGAAAGCTGTAATTTTGCACAGAGGTTCCCTTTATAATATAGACAAGGAATAAGGAAGGATTTTTCGAAATTCAACCCCTAAGAGGATGAAATAGGGTGTAGAATTTTCCACTAAAACAACTTTTTATTCTCGGATTCGATTGACTTGAAAATTTGTGTACATACTCTTCAGTTAAAATTATGAGATACGTATCACAGTTTGTCCAAAATCATCCCCCAATTTAATATTCAATGTCCTGACTGGCTGACTGATATATCAAAGCACAGCCCAAACCGCTGGTCCTAGACACATGAATTTTGGAGGGTGTATTATTTGTGAAGAGTAGGTATTCATTATGAAAGAGTTTTATAGATTTTAGATTATTTATTATCCCAGAAGTAGGTTCCCGTGGGTAAATCCCGAATTCCACAAGGGCGAACCCCCGGGCATAAGCTAGTATATTCATATGTATCTGGTTACAGTGTTTCTGAGTAAGAAGTTATATAGAAACTTAAGAACAGCTCCTGCTGTTCAATTAAAAACGCAATTGATATAGTACTCAATCTACCTTTCAGTCTCGATCGTTGTACTTCTTTCTTCAACTCTTCTATGTGCCGAGTCAATTCTTGTTCATCTTCTCAGTCAAAACCTTCTTTATCTGCTTCAGGGTACATGACCTGTCGATCTTCCCTCTTTCCGAAGACATTTTTATTGCTGTAGTATTTTTTTAAAAGGATATTTGTTTGCTACTACCGATATCGTTTTTCGGAAATAAATACAAAACATATAAATCTTATTGGGACTTTCTATGACATCTAGAAGCTTAATCATGTCATTTCAATGGCTGTTTCTATTGAAATGACATGATTAAGCTAAGTAGACGTCTGACCTTAAAGCCATACAAACGAGAAAATATCTAATAGATACAACCTCTAAAACGTATTATATTTGTTGTTAAATAAACTACTTTGATATGGAATATTTTGATAGATGTTTTTTACGATACTATGTAAATATTGAAATTAATACTATATATTTTTAAATATTTGAATCTGTTTGTACCTGTAGCTCATCTTACGGTTTTTATTGATCGAAAAATGTAATCCTTAAAACTCAAATCTTAGCTTAGGTACAATGAAAAACCATATTTTAATTCAGCATTTTTTCTGAATATTTCAGTTTCTATGCTACAATAAAAAAAACTTCGCAGGTACAGTGAACTACAGAAGTGTGAACGAAGTAATTTCTGTGCCTCATAATTTTCCCGGACGAAATGAAACTCCACCAGGATTTTTATTGACGGTATCTTGTTATTTTTTAAGATTTTTTACCTTGAATTTCTTAAAAAAAAAGGTATCTGTAGTATTTCGAGTTGCAATTTGACTTCCTTGGAACTAAAGTATGCGGCAACAATTTTAATTGAGATTTTGTCTAAAGTTTTGGACAGCGCTAATTTGAATTTGTTATGCCACGAGTATATTTAAGAAATTTCCGTATATAGGCAGAGAAAATGTAGGCAGTAACCACGCATTAAATAGTTTTAGAGTCAAACACAAAGATACAAAGTGACGAATTATCTAAAAAAAAAAGTCATCGTATAGCAAAAAAACTTTATCCCTTCATTTCACTGTCACAAAAATCTAAATTGATTTTGTAAGATTATAAACACTTCAGTCAATAGATTTAAATAAGCACCTTAATATGTATCAAATTCAATTCGAAATATCTCACTCAAATAAACAAAACGCCTTTCTCAGATCTCGTAAAATAATTCAAATGTACAACCATTTCACACGAGTATTTTTCGAAGAAAACTAGACGGCTCCACACTCAAATTATCTCGGCGCTTTAATATTTAAGTTCACTTGGTGTTAGGCTAATCTATTGCCTAACAGTTTAACCATGCATTAGGGGGTTATTCTGGCTAGTGGGGGACGGGGGATTCAAGTCATTCCCCTGAGAGATTAGGTTGCATTTCAGCGATTAATTATACTAATGTTTTGCTCTATTTCGGCATTATGACCTAGAACTAATTGCTATATACGAGTATGTATATCGTATGAATAAGGTTGTAGGTCGATATTTACTGTATCTGGCCTTCAGTATACGCTTAGTATAGTAGCCTGACACTGTTGAGAGTAAAGACCGGATTATATGCAAAATAAAATCATCACAATATGCATTATAAATGCTCAAAATATGCAACCAAAGTGCCAAAATATGCATCATAAAATTTAAATAACTACTAAAAAATAAAGTTTTATTTATGGATTATAATGGTCGGAAATCAATCAAAATAAAATATTTTATTTCACATAGGCCTCAATGGGCACTTATAAAACGTCGACAAAAAGGTGCACGGTTCGGGTTGGTCGTTTCCTATGGAGAAGAACCGGCAAGAAACTCCATGGTTACTCTTTTTAATATATAAATATAAAATTTTATTAATATATATATAAAATAATTTAATATATTTTCGACCATTTCTTTTTTTCCAGATAACCATATACTGATCCGAATTATCAGTAGTGATCGTTCTCTGGCACTATTTTCCAGTTACAAATTAAAATTTAAGGAAAAATCCACGATATGCTGATTTTAGTTAAAATATGCATTATATTAAAAAACAGCCTTGTTATACAAATACATATGCAAATATGCATTTGCATATAATCTGGTCTCTAGTTATGAGTGACACAGACAGTGTCTACAAAATCGAAATTTTCAACTTAAATCGGTCTACCAATGGTGAATTCGGAAAATCCGAAACGGGCAGAATGCGAACTTATTCACAATTGTCCCAACCGATTTGACCGAATCTTAAAAGCGATCCATAACAACAAATATTTATTTCAATCTGATTTTCAAATTGGCACGCAAGTTCTTTGTTCCAAGGGATCATTATTTTCTTTGAAGTAAATAAAATATTTATGAATCGTGTTTACCACAACAAAGAAAAATCTAAATGTCACTGGCAGGGATCATTCTGGCGCTATTTATTCCAAGAAACGGTGGGTTCTTTGTTAAAAATTAAAACTTCATGTTTAGCGTTTAAAACGCTCCATTTTTATTAAAGACTAGCTGTGCCCCGCGACCTTCGTCCGCGTGAATTTTTCATAAAAATATTACTTCCCTATTTGAATCGGATTTTGTTAACAATTTCAAGGATTTTAATATTTTTGCACTGAACCCTAATTTTTTTTGTAAAATAAAAGCAGCCTAAGTTACTCCTTACATCATCAGCTATCTGCCAATAAAAGTCTTGTCAATAATTGATCCAGCCATTTCGGAGATTAGCCGGAACAAGCATACAAACAAAAACTTAAAAAGTATAGTATCGTATACTTTCATATGCATTCAGTGTTATTTTAAAATTACAAAAGGTGTTATTTTAGAATTACAAACAGACACTTCGATTTTATTTATTTGTATAGATTTTCTATTTTTCACATAGTAATAAAATTGACAATTATTCTGATTATTATTTAACTACATATTTCAAGATCATAAGTCTAAAAATATGTTGTGAAAGAAATTCTGTCAGGCTGTTACTTTTTAACGGCTGATTTGAATATGGAATGGTCCATCTGGGTTTGTTTGGGATACTTTTTATAACGATAGTAAGCTCGTTTCCGTTCCGATCACCATTCACGCAAAATGTTTTATAAATATGATATTGTCAGACAAAAGCCGTGAGTAAATAAATGGACAACCATACTGACTTGCAACAAGGCCACCGTCTTGCACTCAAGCTAGTCAGCCCTCCACAGCGCAACTTCCGCAATCTCGGCAAAAATGATATCCGGATGTCAACTCCCGGCCCATGCGACACAGTCATCTACTTCCTGAACCAGCTACAACATCTTGCCTTCTCGATAGTTAATTATAAATCAATATCACCGCGCCTCGAATCCCAATTAATTAAATCCATAATGAAATAGGGTTAATTTATAATTGATGAACTATACAATCTATGTACCTATGTATATTCTGCCTAATAGATCGTGTTCTATTAATATACGGGGTGTTGATTTTGTTGTTTTTAGGGAAACTTCACGGAATTATTATTATCCTTGTTCGTGTTGCTAGTACGATATATTTCGCTAGCCCAAAATTTAGCTTTTTCCTCGACGTCATCGGAAGCGTAAAGGTCACCTTGACTGCCATTTTTCGGGGCACAGAAGACAGGCTAGGAGGTGGAAAATAGTTTGAGAAACTGCTCCACATTCTGCTGTGAGGTTGGAGTTACATCTTCCCAGTCAAGTTCGGTGACGGTTTATGAGCTTCCGAATGGACCATAGAATATTGGACTCTGCAAAAAGGTGTTCATTTGGTGGTAGATAGTATATGGGTGGAGGAAGATAATCCTGCCACTGTTTACTCAAATAAGTCACCCAGTTTTTCTGAAGGAAAATTTCCCTTGTAAGTTATACTTAGAGGTAGAAATAAACAATATCTTGGCTGAATTAGCATAACAACTTGGGGTACATGTCTCAAGTTCGCACTCCTCATAGATAACAGTGATCGCACCTGCACAGAAATGTTTTTGTTCCATTTAACCCTTACTTCGCCGCGTTCATCTTAATTCTGGCAACGTTCGAGCTTATTAGGAGCAGACTGATAATGCGATGAATAATTTACGGAAACATTATTTTATATTAACTTCTTAATTTGTTAAAGCTTTTCGTTTAAGAGGGGTGGCGGAAATGGTGGAACTTTAAAATTTATTTTAAAGAGAAATCTTTGTTTTAATTTAATTGGAATGGGACGTTTCCTGGCTTTGTGTACTCCTGAAATTTATAATTTATCGAAAGGATATTAACAACAAACGATGAGGTGGACCAGTTGCAAGATACGTTAGTTAAGTAGGAAAACACAGGTAACGTTAATATTGAGTATACGGTCGTAAGTAAAGGTCCAATACTGCAGCGTCCACCTATTCAGGATGCTAGCCGTGTAAGATCCAATCTCTGATTTACACAAATTTGTGTTCGTGCAACAGATCTGTGTGCCTAAGTAATTGCAGGCCTCTCAGAGAAACTTGGAGTTTTTAGTGGGAATGGTCTAGTTACCGTTTGTTCTTGAATACATGCATCCCTTCAGTATTTGTTGATTTTGAAAGGCAAAGTGAACTTGGGTACTGATAAACAGAGGCCCTAGCACGAGCGCGCGGTGTAAACGAAACGTAAATACCTCGAATCGATTATACAATTATCCATTTTAGTATGATGCATTTTAGTTAAATTGTTTGCAACAAACACAATCAGTATCATCTATTTAAGAATTTATTCATATCTATATGAATAAATTCTTAAAATTATGAAAATACTTTAAGTGAAAGTATTATTTTTAATTTTAAAATCGAAATATGTTTTCCTATACACCGCGCGCTCGTGTTCGGGCCTCAGTTCTTTTACAGTTATTTTTCGTCTCTCGGCAACCCAACAACTACCTTATTTTAACGAAAATAAAGATCACTATGCTTTTGATAGTCTTATCAGTGGCATAAACTCATCATACACCTTATTAAAACGAATAAAAATCATTTTTATTTTGACAGTGACATAAAATCAGAGATAAATTATCTGTGAAAGGACTGTAAGCCTCGTCTATACGAAGGCACAAATATCGGTAAATTTTCGTGAAACAATGAGCCATCACACAAAATTAGTTCAAATACATGTGTAAATCACATAGTGTGTGAAAACGGCTTAAAAATTTCGAGAAATATCAGATAGAGGTGTAATATAATGTCCTGTAATATTGTTCATTCTGTTGATGATACTCGTTTCGACATTATTAAACAAAAGTATTTCAACATTCAAGTAATTTTGATACCGCAAGCACCTAGTTGACAAGAGGTCTAAAATGGGTCTAAAAACAGGGACTAATTTATTCCAAGCTATAAATTACGACTTGTAGAAAACTTTGCGCCTGTTAAAATGACAAAATAGCTGTGTTCTCGAGTACCTACAAACGGATGTTATCAGCCATTGATACTCTAACCAAAGTTCTAATAAAAACTCACTATTGAAGTATTTCTTAGCCGCAGCGTATCTAGAAAAATATTGGATTAGTTTTCTCGTTATAAAATTTTATAAAGCAATAAAACTCGTTGGGATCAGATAAAATGGATAGTTATTACTTTTGATTTATTGCCCTGAGTTCCTGTGTTTATGTATCCGAAGGTATATTATTTTCAGGGTGTTAAACACGCAAAATATATATGATGGGGATCAATTTACCGTGTATTTTAGGGGTTAAGAATATTTTTAGGAATGGGTTTATTCGGTATAACGAAATAGTTCTGTTTTAAGCTTTCACGGTTTACAACTAAACTTATACTGTCACTTACGCGTTATCTTCCGTGATTGTTCATTATTTTGAGCTCCCGATATTTCGACGCTATTGCAAGCGCCATGATCGCGGAGTCAACCCACCAATAATGAACAATCAGGAAGAGGGATATCTTTAAGTAAGTGACAGTATAAGTTTAACGAAATAGTTTTTTCGACAGATTGCGAAAATTGGGAAGTGTCTCGACACAAACTGAAAAGTTGAGAGTTCAATATTTTGGTATTCAGGTACCTTTAGATAAATTGTAAACCAATAAAAGTTTTGTGGAAGACAGTCCGTTAATATACGATAAGGTATAAAAATCAAAGAGCGCTACATTCTAATTGAAAACCCCTTTCCTTTTTATGGAGTTCGTAGTTTATAGGCACTTAAAGCGATACTTTCGTGAATGTTGCGTCTGTAATAAGAGTTATATAACGACCCAATGTTATTCGTTCCCTCCGAGATTATTGGCGGAGCGTAAGGTTGTGAGGCAACTTGTTTATTTTCTTTCTTAGTGTGTATACTGTGTATAGAAAGGCTTCAGCTTATCGCCAGCGGCCAGCCGGCTTCATATGAGCCGGCCACCTCACGCCCCTATTCGGGATATAAATCATGGGAAACACACATTTCCTTTCCGCAAAATGCTGAAGCCAAAATCTACTTTCTTTGCAACGTTATTGATAAATAAAAGCCGATTGTGTGTATACAGCTGTAAAGCTAATGAGTTTTTGTCTTTAATGGACATGGCTTTTTGGCTCCGCTCCACCCTTCCGAATGGACTGACATAAGACATTTGCCGAGGTTGATGTCTAAACAAATATAGAGACAAATCGGTGTTTTTGTTTTGTCACTATGATATAATTTTGTATTTTCATCTGACAATTTTTTTTTTATTATTTCAGTTGAGAAATGACCTATCCGGTAGTTAATACAAGATTAAAGAATTAGGAGCACTAAATATATTCTTTCTTGAAATTGAATAAACGGGAACGTCACTCGACATACAGCCGTAGTTGAAGTTTAAAGAGTTTGAGGATTTTAACTAAATCACAACTGAAACTTTTCTGTAAGTACTTTCAGCAGTTGCACATTTCACAACTGAGTAAATATGGATTATAGTATCTATTATTCCCACTCAGTATTTCATATTCTATAAGGTAAGTGCACAAGTTTTCACCCTTCTGTGTTCTCAACAAAGTTACTAAAAGACTAAAGCGCAAGGGTAAAAGGTTTTCCTCTTTCGAGTTAATCCCATATTTTAAATCGGATGTTAGTTTATTTTACATTCCACTTAGCTTCTAAGAAAGATAAACAGCCAGCTGAATGAGGTTACTTGCCTTTTTAACATGAACTTTTAACTGATTAAATTGAAATATACCTTGAAAGGGGAAACGAAAACTTTATTACCCTCCTAAATTCCTGCATTCAAGAAAAGTTATGGACGACTGTTCGTCGCGAAAATTTTCGGAAGATTTACAATAGTCGGATCTCCAGTGTGTCTATGGTAAACGATGAGAGTACTCCCTAACAAATTGAAAATCAATGAACCGCGGAATTCAATTTGATATTGAAAGCCATCTCTCACGTAGCCGGGCGCGGGTTGGGGCGGCGCGGGCGCGGGCGGCGTCACAGAGCACTTCTCGATATCTCTCTCTTTGACTCCGTTTCACACATAAACCCATACATTCAAAAGACATTCAACTTCACAATTTAGAGGTATTCAGCACGAGGAGGAAGTAAATATTGAACAAAAGATGATCGAATTACATTATTAGCTTTACGTGAACAAGTAGCGTTACGTGAGAGTATTGACATTCCGATCTATTTTGGGTTAGGTAAAGCAATATTATGCGTGTACATATTATACATTCCCCCTTTGTGATGCGTAATCTAAGTAAACGACGGATTTAATAAAAGAGATGAAAAATACGTGATGCCTTTTGTCGAGCAATCAGTTATAGAAAAACGAGGTATAATTATGCCGATCGTCATTACTTGTCTTGAAATTATCTTAATTGACTATTCCTGATCGTTTATAGCCGTAGCTCTGCGTGTTTTCTTAGTTTAAAGTAATGGAAATAAATGTCTCCTCTCTATAATTCAAGTCCAACACATAATTTAAAAAAAATCTTGATCCAAACATCATGCAAGCGCACTTCCAAGTATAAAACCGCGTCGTATACAATTAAAAAATCGTAGTTAATATCAAATTGCACAAAACACGTTTCTATCGGGACCATATCCATTAAAGTGTGGAACGATATAATTTGTACACAGAAGGCACTGGGGTTCATAGCTGGAGTGGTTACTGATAAGGCGGCATAAGTCTTTGTTACTGTATAATTAAACGTAATACTTCGTCTGTTTCTTGTGTTTACAGTGACTTATCACGCAACGGATTGAAAGACTTTGTGTAGTTAATAGGTAGCCAGTTGTAAACTTGTCTGTACGTTAATTAGAGTTCAGAAGTAAAATAAAAGCGAAATGGAGCAGACGTTTGCTCGCTGACATTAAATATTGTTTGTGTGTTACCGACATAACTTGAAGCAATCTTGTAAGCTCTTCTAGTCTGACAAATATCTTGACATTTTGAATAAAACAATTCTAAGAAACATCTTTGTTTGTACTTCCATAAATAGTTCTAGCATGTTTGAAATGATGTTTTAAGAAATTAAAGTAAATTTTAATAAACATCCATGTTAAACAGAATGGTACTTGGTTGCCGCTGGCAAATCACCTAAATAAATGAATATAATTTGTTATGTTGATTACGAGTTTCATTTCGAAGTAGTAATGATAGCTTGGAGCTCTATCACTCGAAGTAATGCCTTGCGCTAAGTGATTTATGTACCATTATTGATAATGGACAGGCAATGCGAAAAATGTCCAAAACGACTGGGAAAAATAATAAAGATTGTTAACATTATTATGGGGCATTACCCCCTGCTGAGCTGAAGGGGGAAAACATAGTGCATTAGCTGCTTGTCATCCCCTGAAAGGGTTAAGTGGGGGAAACGGTAAGGGTGATGTCATCAGAAGTGGGTTTGTTTGACTATCAGAAGTTGGTTGGTGATTTCATTTATAAAAGTCAGATTTGATATTAAAATATGGTCACCATATTGATTTCGTCAAAACTAAGTAAATAGCTTACAAAGTGTCACAAAGTCATGATTACATTTCATATTTATAAAAATAACTAGATATAATAGAATAGTCTACTTATTCATTAAATAAAATCTGTGATACCGTTTAGATCTTTTAAACTAATATGAAATCCACTATATATTTTGATGAGGTTTCCAAAATTTATATTTATTTTTAATATAATTTTACCTACAAAGCAATCGCAATGTTTGGCCAAGTCGAGAGCCGTACAAAGCAAGGGCGGGTCGCAAGTATTCTGAAACTGAACTGCGTACACGATATTTTCATCATATGGCCCAAATATTAATAAACTAAAGTAACATCTACCTTACATAAAAGATACACCAAGTTCTAAACATTACCCCAATATTATACACATTACCGTAATTAATACGCACTACGCAGCCCATAAAACATATAGGCCATAATGTCATATTACCTTTTCCCTTCAAATGTGACGTTGAGATGATCAAGTGAATCGTATATCTAGGCGACATAGCCGTTATTGCATCTACTCGGAGTGAAGATGGCAGGAGGTGTCGTCTCCACCTATTCAGAACGAATTCGCTGCTCGAGATATATGTGTTGCCATTCTTCAAAAACGTTTCATGTTTTCATCTCTGCCTGACTTACGTCTGAACTGATTTTAAACAAATGTGAGAATAGCCGACTTTTCAATTATTTTCAAAAGATTTCTTTCATTTGTTGAATATGGAAAACAAAACGTTCCAATAATAGCTGAGTACAGAAAAAGTATTATACCATTTTTATCTTGGAAATTATTTCCTCACATTTCATCACGTTGTCCATTTCTAATCAATCCCAATTATTTTCCGATGATCGGATTTTGATGATATAACCCTCCATTATATGTGAGGTATCGTGGCAATATCATGTTTTCTCTTTTCCCTATGGTTTGCCTGATATTTCAAATATTTGTGTAGGATTGGGTAACCGCTCACATCGCAGTCTTCCCGAGCTCAGCCCCTTATCGAATGATCTCGAGGCTTTGAACCCCCTGGACATTTCACGGGTTATTATCTTTTTATTTTCAATATTTTTGTTCAAAATTCGACGTGAGTATTCAATAACCGTATGATTCGATTTTCTGCGTATTCTTATGCCTATTAAACTTCGAATAGGTTTAGTATCTAAGTCTCCGACAACAACAGGGACTAGTCCTACACTCAGTTTGACCGCTGCCTTTGGTAAATTTGTATTATTCTCAAATGCGCAGCTGTATGCACATAAATTCACTTCGAGATCATAAAGTTTATTCAATTTAGCTTAGTTAGGTAACGGAAGAAAAGGTATTAATTTCATACAATAGCAATTGATTTCCGTAGAAATGATGGCGTCATCAAAAATTATTAACTTAGTTATCGACGAAAATACACAGCCATTTTCTCGGCAAGGGATAAAGTAAATTGAATTATGTGATCGGGGATTGATCCGTATTATGGGAAAGACGGATATCCGAATTGAATATTTCAGGTTACATAGTTAATCCCCTCTATTAAGATGGAATAGTTGATAGAAATTGTTGTTAATTCCTAATTGTTTTCAGATACTTACGACACTACAACCTTCCTTTACAAATGTAATAATTATTATGTTCTACATCTGTGTTATTTTTCTGATTAGATTTTATCAAAGTCAGAAAATTAGTCCACGGTTCGCAATTCCTACTTATGTTAAAAAAAAAAAAAAATTTTAATGTGACTTGTTGGTAATCCAAAATAAATAAATCAAGGAGATGTTATTGTCATATTTCGTGAAGGATAAACCCATCTTACTTTTATCTACTACTAGTACTTCACCCGCGACTTTGCCCGCAAAAAATGTGATAGTACGGCTAATACGCATAATGTAAATATAATTTATAGCCTATAACACCCACAAACAATGTATTTTTCACACATAATAAAAAAAAATGAATTAAATCAATCATTCCGGACATTACCCCCTACATACAAACTTATAAACAAATTATACGTCTTTATAATATTAGTATAAATGAATTCCCACTATATACTAACGCTTATTTAATATACAAGACGTTTCGGACTTCCTAATAGTCATTTCCGTATCTAAAGCCAGACTTACAAAACTTCACAGGATAATCAAAGATACAATTAGTACACAAACAGTTAATTGAAACCACATTTGGCACTGAATGGAGATAGTATGTGCTATGTAGGTACAAAGTTGATACGATCTCTCTCTGATGTACAGACAGATAGCAAACCGTCTATTGACTAATGCACTATCCCTTTGACTATTGGATGTTTGCTACTGATTCAATACGAATATAAAGGGTGTAAATAGACCCTTAACACAGCCGAAAGGCACTTGTTCTCCCCATCTTTGTGACCATTTTTTTGTTCTAGATCATACCTGGGATCCTTCTAGTTACGGAGATTGAGGGTCAAAGTTCCAACTTGTTCACAAGTATTTTTTTTTAATTCATGTTTTTTTTTTAGCCTATTTGAGTGTCCCACTGCTGGGCAAAGGCTTCCCCTTTCTCCTTCCAAACCTCTCTGTCCTATGCGATATTTGGCCATAGTCGTTTTGCAAACGAGATCAGATCATCACACCACCTTCGCCGCGGTCTACCTAGACGGCGATTTCCTCCGACAGGTGTCCAGTGGGTGACAATCGATACCCATCGCTCCGGGCGCATTCGTGCTACATGGCCAGCCCACTCCCACTTCAGCTTGGCTGTTTTTTCTCCAACATCTGCAACTTGAGTAATGGTGCGCAGGGTAGTGTTTCTTACGCGATCTGTCCGCTTAACACCTATTATGCTGCGCTCCATTGCCCGCTGGGAAATCTTGAGTTTGGACTTCTGTTGCTCAGTAAGTGACCAACTTTGTGCACCGTAGGTTAGGACGGGCAGGATGCACATGTCGATGAGTTTTCTTTTCAGTGTTATTGGAAGGCTTCCCTTCATGTGTTCTTTTAGGGCCCAGAAGGACTTCCAAGCATTTTGGACTCGTCTTTCGATTTCTTTGTCCTGCCTATTTTTTAAAGACACTATCTGGCCCAAGTATGTATACTCATCGACATATTGCAACACATGCCCGTCTACCTCGACCCTATGTTTCGTGCTGTTAGTCATGACCTGAGTTTTGAATCTGTTCATAGAAAGTCCAACCTAAGACTTGCTGTGCTCAGATCTTGGAGCATTTCTTGAAGTTCTGAAGCTGATGTGGAGAATAACACAATGTCATCAGCAAAGCGGAGGTTTGTTAGCTGATGGCCGCTAACATTTACGCCTCGTAAGTGCCATGAATCAGGCAATTTGTTAAAAACCTCCTGCAATGCGCTTGTGAACAGCTTTGGTGAGAGTTTTTAATGTAAGATTTTTACTTTACAGACCTCCACGACCCCCGTACTACTCAATCCATCCATCGCACAATGCTTTGAGTGCTTTCCATCGAGTCCTACCGTAAAACGTGATTTTTCACCCCAAAAAAAAAGTAGATTGCCAGCAATAATTTTTGCGTAAAGTTACTTAGTTTGATGTACAGAATGCTTGGTTGACGGCTATGTGAAGGGTCTGTTTACACCCTGTAGGTTCATACCTATGAATGAACCCAATATTGGTAATGCTTTTGTATAGCAAAGTTAAAAATTAACTATTCTTCAGACTTGATACTTTGAAAAAACAGCATCTTTTACTATTAAAAAAGCAGACAAAATGGAACGATTGTCACCACTTCAGTTACAATTAATAACAACAAGTTCATTATATAACTTAATTTTAACATTTTCCGAGAAAAATACAATTCTGTTCGTGTCGTAGCACTCGTAGCTGTAACTCGTAGCAACTCGTAGCTGTTCGTAGCACAAAGGCTTGTTGCTACGTAGTTTTTTTATTTATTTATGGACACTTTTCTCCGGTCACATTAAGAGAGCCGACTTGACCCGAGGACTATAATACGATTCTCTCTTCTTGGAAAATAGTTACTATTAAAAATTCATTGTGACCTTTTAGTGGCATGAACTAAACTAGAATGTTCCCGGTGACTTGCTTTGATCACCCAAGTGTACATCGCCAGGATTGAATGTAATTAGTCTTTGTAACTTCGTAAAAAGTACGTATATAACGGTACTAAACTTTCTTGTTTTAATCAAACTTAGTAAGGTTTGATTCGGTTTGAAAAAAGAAATTCCAGGTTTTTTACGAAAGCTTAAAATAACAGTAGCTACTGGAGATATTATTGGAGACTTATAAATAAGAAGATTCATATCGCAACTTCATTTTTTTTATTTACTTAGAGTCTAATGTCCAACTGCTAGGCAAAGGCCTCCCCCACGGCCTTTCACTCTTCTCTCCATGTGGTTTACTCTGGCCAATCTCTCACTAACACCTCTTGGTCCTCACACCGTTTTCTAGGCCTAGCTCGGCGACGACCGACCACTTCAACCCACTTCACTTCAGTTGTTAAAAAATAGTCAACAAATCTACTTCAGTGTAGTATACAAGTGATATTTTTTTTTATAGCATATAGTAACAAAATATAATAATAACAATTAAGTTCTCTCAAGTATCTCTCAATATTGTAGCTAAACCTTTTGATAAAAATATCCACAATTCAAGAGTCTTCCAAGATCGCGAATGAATAATTATAAAATTTTAAAAAGTCATGTTATTAATTCCCGTATTAAAAAGACCTTCAATGTTTACCATTTATCTAACTTAGCTATATATATTAAAGTAATCGCTTACAATATAAGTATTACCTGCGACGATACCAAACGATTATTTTTAATTTCCCTCGGGAACGTTTCTTCCGCTTAAGCGAGGAATCGATTTCAATCTCAGTTAAAAGTTTTTGTAAAGTAACACCAAAATTCCGTTAAGGAGTTTTCTACAAACACAATAGATGTAGGTAGATATACAGCGTGAGTCGTTTAAATGGGACTATATGGGGACATCAGAATCTATAGGAGATACTCGGAAACTTTCTAAGGAAACATTAGCTTTTTTTCATGAATACAATTTTAGCCTTAATTTAGTCCTTTTTTTGCATACAACATTAGTTTTAGTATATGCGAAACCTGATACACGTGTCTAGTATTTTTATGTAAAGAATCTATGTTCAAAATTTCAAAACTGTATCATGAAAAATCACAAAGTTATAAGCTTGTTCTGTTACCTGGTTGTCCGCACAAAAACGCGGTCACCACGCAGCGCGCGTAAAAAAACAGAAAAAGTGGAACATATTTTTGCATACTAATTTTTTTGGGTCAGTTCTCACTTGACCAAAAAAAAATTGTATTATAAGCCAGATTTATATTTATTCTGTCTAACTCTTCAAAGAATCACACTGTATACTTGTGCAGATACCAAAACCAAATCTTAGCATGACACTAAAGACAAAAAGTCCATATATCTTTATCAAAAAAATTAAAATTAAAAAAAAACACTGCACACACACACTACACTTTACTTTAAATATTTTTAAAGTAAATAGACAAATAAAATCTAAAGTGTATTTGAGGTGACTGCCTCGTTGGTCTAGTGGTCGCGAGCACTACTGCTGAGCATGACATCTTGGGTTCGATTCACGAGTCGGGCAAAGTGTTTTGGAGATTTTCCATTAAAAATTTCTCAGTAATTTTTGGCCGCTTGCAAGAAGCTGGCCCCATATTACATGGGTCTTAAACATATGATGTGGGTTACGTATGGACGTGATGTTATCAATCAATCATTTTATTGTCAGGCAACTGAGGCCCATAGATATAAATACACAAAATAATCTTATAAAATAATAAACTAATACATATAAAAAAACTTATTTAACTAAAACTAGACACGAATCGTTGCCGGCGTCGTGTTCAGCTGCGTGGCGTTGCGTAAACGTCCTCGGAAACGTCGGTATACGACACCTTTTGGCTAAAAGTCCTCTTTCAAAAAGGTCTGCTGATAGTGAGTTGGCTGGCCACAACATCAACTTCAAGTCGTCCGTGGTACGACCCCACGAACGACTTAAAGTTGATGTTGTGGCGCGATTCCAACCTTTTGACCCTCAGAGTACAGTTGGTCTTCACTCTTAAATACTCCACGACTTCCTCAACCTTCGTGGAGTGATGCAGGCGCGAAATATACAGCTGCGTCGTAGGCACAGCAGGACGCAGCAGCATGTTGGCATGTTATATCATGTGCCTTTTTGAGGTTTTTTGACCTTAAGTCTTCAGTCTTGCTTTGTACGCAGGAAGTTACATTGTTATGAATAGAGACTGGATTATACTTATGCATTCAAATATACATCATAAATGCTAGAAATATGCAAATAGTAACAAAATATTCAAAATAAAAATTGTAATAAGTGCTACCAAATTATGTTTATTTTAATTTTCGACGAGGTATTTTTAGGGTAGCCGAAATGGCGAAAAACGGAACCCTTATAGATTCGTCATGTCATGTATGTCTGTCTGTCCGTCTGTATGTCACAGCCACTTTATTCCCAAACTATTAGGACTACACAGTTGAAACTTGGCAGGTAGATGTATTACGTGAATCGCTTTACGATTTTTATACAAAAAAAAAAAAAAGATTAAGGTAATTTTCTCAAAGTCAATCGTTTGAAAGATAGACACTTCCAAAGGGGTAAAATGCGTGCCCCCCCTCTCTAATTTCTAAAGTAAGAGGATCAAAATTCTGAAAAAAATTTAGGATTGTAGAACGTAAAAAACTTTTAACGAAGATTGGTTTGAATAAGATTTGATTTGATTTGATTTTGATTTTTTGAGATATGGGACTTTTTCATGAAACTGCAGTAGTAACTTTGTTTTTCGTTACCATACTATGAAAAACAAGTTGAATCTTGCTATTGAAAGTACTACAATACAACATATGAATGAGACTTCAAAATATTTTTATAAAATTGGCTGGTGCTGCGGAACCCTGTGTGCGTATGAGTACGACACGCATTTGACCGGTTTTTCTTCAAGACCAGTTCTATTCCAAATTATCAGTAGTGCGATTGAGCCTTCAATTAATTAAAATATTCTTATAATTTGAAAACGATCGTTCGACATCCACTCATTTCAACCAATCAATCTGCTTTCAGTTTAACCGGATGTAGCGGAGTACCAGAATTTTGCATGGAGCTACTGCCTATCTGACTTCCACAACCCTGGGTAATACCCCTCCTACTTCTTGTTAAGTAACTGACTGTTAAACTTTCGGACGTCTGACCACTCCTAACGACTCTTAAAGATCTACAAGTGACAGTTAGGACCAACAACTTAACGTGCTTTCCGAGGTACGGAGGAAACTTGGTAGGCGATGGTCACCCATCCACGGACCAACCTAGGCAAGGACTGCTTAACCTTGAAGATCGATCCGTGTGGCTGTTATTATTAAGCCATGAGCTCCTCATCCACTTATTTCATTAGTCACTATTCGAATTTAGGTGCTTCTGGTCCATTATTGCATTTTTATAGTTAGTTATATGGACAGATACGGTTAACATTAAAAGAAACATGCACGATATGCTGATTTTGGCTAGAACACGCATTATCTTCAAAAAACAGCCATAATATGCAAATGCATTCCGTATAATCCGGTCTTTTGTTATTATAATACAAGCCTCATAGTTTAACCAGTAATGGTTGGTAAGATATAACCGGATATAACCGGACCGGACCTTAGTCTTATTGTCACACCAACACCACAGGATGAAACCCTTCGCCTCGAGATAAAAACGTACCGTTCATGGCTCATAAAAACATTGTTTTTTGTTTGCAATTTATTGTTTGTTTTCTTCCCCGGTAATGAGTAAATTAAGAAGGGCTATCTAATGAGATTGCAGTGGGTTATTTAATTCGAAGGAAGGACAAAGAGAGGGATTATTTAATTTACTCGTTGGTTCGTCCTGGTTACGACACTAAAGTACAAGCCTACATAAAGGGTGTAAACAGACCCTTAATATAGCAGAAAGGCACTTGTTCTCCCCGTTTTTGCGATATTTTTTTTTCTTCTAGACCATACCTGGGAACCTTCTAGTTAGGGAGATATTTGGGGTCAAAGTTCTAACTTTTTCACAAGTTTTTTTTTAATACATATTTTTAATGTAAGATTTTTACTATACACACCTCCACGACCCCCGTACAATTCAATCCATCCATCAGCATAATGCTTTGACTACTTTCCATCGAGTCCTACCTTAAAACGTGATTTTTCACCCCAAAAAAGAAAGTCGATTCCCAGCAATAATTTTTGCGTAAAGTTACTTAGTTTGATGTACAGAATGCTTGCTTGGTATTATGTGAAGGGTCTGTTTACACCCTGTATTGTGTCGCAGGACTTTTTTACTGTTTACGTACTTAGAGATATATCTATTTAGCGTAACATTATTTTCATGTTTGTATGGATTATAACCTTGTAGAAAAGAAGATAGCTGAAAATATGAAAGTACCTACTGTGATAGTGATTGTAGGAGTTTCTGCAGCCGTTTGACTTAACTGAATTTTAGATTGTAGAGAACCAGCTCTACAGTAATAATTTTACGACTTAACTGTAGAGTTGGTTCTCTAAAAAACATCGAGAGGCCTTATGCCGCGTCCTAAAGCGATAGTAGCGCGATCACGCGACGGTAGTGTTAATTTTGTCTGGCGACCCGAACGCGTGGTCGCATCTACATACAGGATATAAGGGACAGCCCTCCACAAACTGATGGGGTGAATTCAGTATATCATACTAAGATGAGTACCGGTCATCTAGAAAGAAATTATTTCAGGAATATTATGGGAATCCTATAAATTTGATTTGTTTTATTTCCTCAGATGCAATGTATCGTTACCGTAGGGCACCTTTTGGTTTGCCTATTACTGAAGAATGAACGGGATGATCGCATGTTTACGCGACCGCTCGCTTTAGTTAAGACGCAGGGTTCGTCTGCTCTTATATTTATTTGCATCAAAACTACGACTCCTTGTCGAGTTTTCTTTGAAACTATTTATTATGTTTCACTGCGAAGTAGTAAAAGCTACCTATGTTGTTAAGAATATAATTAAAATAACTTACTAATTTTAACTTTAACGCATTAATTAAAACTTGCGAGGGTGAATACGATTACAAATTATAATTTGAAAAGTTTGTGCAATTTGTGTTTATTAAATTTTTATTTTGTTATTAAAATTAAAAACTAATTATTTATATTTATACAGAATTAAGTACGTACCTATAAACGTTGATGTGAGAAATTAGTGTTTCTCAACTGTTACTCGCAAATGGTGATCGACAGAATGGTGGACAGATGGTCGGATGAAAACAGTAATCATGAAATAAATAACAATCAGTAGCGCCATTTCGCAATAAGTTAAGTTAACCTTGGCATTAACTTAAATGTATTTAAATTCATAATTAATACAGTTACCTGCCTAAAGTTTTAATGAGATGAGCTGAATAATTCATCAAAATCGACATCAGAGATGAAGACTTTCATATAACAATACATCTCATTACACAAGTTTCATTAACAAAACACAACTCCTTAATTCCAATTTGGCCATTTGTGAAATTGTAACGCTTACAACATGGTTAATAAACAAGAAACCAACGAACGAATTACGTAGATATGTAATTTGACAAAGGTACAAACGACCAACAACCTAACTAAATTAAAGTTACCTCTGCAGAAAGTGGGTTAACCTCCCAAATCCCTACGTGGTTCAGGGAGGCTTTTGCCGTCTCGTCTTACAGAAGAATATTAACTCTTAAACGCTTACACGGGCCACATTGAACTACCTTCATGAATATTGTAACAAGTAGAATTGGAAAAAAAAATACCTGGTTATCTTTTTATACAGAAAATTCGAAATACTTGATATGTACCTACTTACGAAATTCTTCTCATTCAAGTCTAGTCATTTCCACCTAGTCCTGTTTCCAAGATATTATAATGTTCATTTCTGAATCATTAAAGTAATACCGAAATAGGTTGAACAGACCATTTGTGGCAACAGTTATTTTATAGGTTTTGGCAGTTCGCTTGATATCAAACGTGTTGAGAAAATGACTACCGACATTCTTGGCGAACCTCTTTACCGGAAGCAATATTTCGATAGCAATGCTCATCATTACATACCTATTTATGTGCAGAAATATGTTAACATACTTTATGTGAAGATATGTTTTGTTTCTATTGGAATGAGAAAACTTTGTGGGAACTAAGTCTTCGTCCCTAAGCAATGAGTTCGGACGTTTTATTCCTTGGGCAATAATAATAATAATATGCGTGAGTTTGGCTGAAAATTCAGAACAATTGAGTAGGCCACGCGTTGTTTGCATACCTTGTAACTAATTGAATTAGTGTCACGGTTCTGTGCAAATTACTCGGCTAGTTTAAATTAACTTGTTCCGGGCAGGGGCGACTTTGGCCCTAAACTTCCCTAATTTTGTGAGCGCAACATCAAACTGTGCTTCGCCCATATTACCCTGTTTGGTCCCACGTGAATTTTCTACACTAATTAGTTTCCAGCATGTTTATTTTACTTAAGTTTGTGTACTACCATGATTTATGACAGCGACGAGTGCTGTAACGCGGGCTTTTTGCCCCTCGTAAAACTTGAACTCCTAGTATCGTTTTAATTCGTTTATTAGATAACTATCGCGTTATTTATTGTGTCCATTAACGCTGTCTGTAAATATGTACAGACAGCGTTAATGAACAAGGTTTAATGTTCAAGGTAATATTTCTTGTATAAACATCTTTCATTATAATTTTTCAAAAATTATATCCTCAATTAGTTACAGAAACTTCTTAACAATACTCTTTTTAGCAAACAATGTCTCTGCAAAGATCAGAAATACAAAAAATCAAACACGTTCTTTCCATTGGAGTTCTGAAAGTGAAACATACTATGGCATTACACGAACATACACATTTCAACCCTGTCTTGGGCATCCCTAGCGACACATTCACGTTCTTCACGTACCTACATGCGTGTCAATGAATGCCGTCAAGTGCAACGTTCCCGTCAGCCTCCGCAGGGTTAGCACTTTGCAGTTAGTCGTGTAAAATCAATTACGCGGTATGGTTGCGTCGCTGTACCGTCGTGAGCTAGCTAACCGCCGGGATTAACGGCTTAGCTGCGGAACCCAAGCCTTTTACAATGGTTTTACAAAACATATACGGGACACTAACCTGCTTTTTTAGTATAAATCTGTTTTAATTGTGAGCAAATGCTACAACGATCTGTGTTAAGGATTACAGTGCTGTTAAGCTGTTACTTTTATACTTTTTAGGGAAAGCTTTTATTGAATTGTAGGATCTGATTTTCTTTTAGACCATTCAGCTTAACAGCACTGTAGTGCTGTTAAGCTGTTACTTTTATACTTTTTAGGGAAAGCTTTTATTGAATTGTAGGATCTGATTTTCTTTTAGACCATTCTATTAAGTACAAACAATTCGATGAGAAGAGGCATCGATTTTAATTCAACATAAATTCGTCGAACACAAAATAACACAAAGTATTTATTAATTTCAATAGCAATTTCATGAATTTAAAATGCTATTAATTGAAAAGAGAACAATGCAATAAAATAGTGTCACGGTTGGTAACGAGCGAGTTTAATATAGACGAGAAATTAAAATTTTAATTAAAACAATTTGCGTAATGGCATTTATTTTTTTTAACATTTTCACCGCGCTGAACGTTTCTGCAATTAGTAATTCTTTATTATTATTCAGATAAGGTTGTAAATGTCTTTCATGGACTAGTGGTTGGGGATTGTACGTTTTTTTTTCACCAGTGTTCCGACTATGTTTTCCTTCACCGTGTGTGTCCACGTATAATGTAAACAGGAATATTGTACACAACAACTTCCAACACCGGCTTCCAGCACCGGCTTCCAGCACCGGCTTCCAGCACCGGCTTCCAGCACCGGCTTCCAGCACCGGCTTCCAGCACCGGCTTCCAGCACCGGCTTCCAGCACCGGCTTCCAGCACCGGCTTCCAGCACCGGCTTCCAGCACCGGCTTCCAGCACCGGCTTCCAGCACCGGCTTCCAGCACCGGCTTCCAGCACCGGCGCGGCTACTAGCTGACAGCACTGGCGCGGCTGCCAGCACTTGCGCAGCTGCCAGCACTGGCGCGAACGCTTGCTTCCAGCTGTTTAATGTAATGTTCTGCAACAAATAATTGTTCTCTAATTAATATTCGTTGTAATAAAAATAGCAGAATAAAGTTATAGATACGGTATGAAAAGTTTGTTTTTTTTTTTCAAATGTCCCTATTTTTCGGATCCTGGTTATGAATCTGGGTATCCTTACTAACCAGATTCAAACCCATAGCCTCAAGTTGCTAAGTTCGGAACCATAATGATGAGTAAATCATTGGAACCAATTTACTAGGTGAGACAACTCTGCCGACCCTCTAACAGGTACGCGAGCGTGACCTGTATAAAACCTAAGTAAGGTACGCAGTAATGGAGTCAAAAATCAGTCAAGTGTGCACCGGCAGTGCCTACAAAATGGATGACTCGTATTTTGGACCTATCCAACGATTTTGCACTTGATTGAGTGCGTGAAATTTTTCACTTCCCTTTTTTCACGGAGCGTTATTACAAAACTTTCGAGCACAGGGCAAACTACGTAGTAGTAGTTAGTTGTCTATACATAAATTATACAAAATTAGTTTTAGTATATGCGAAACCTGATACACGTGTCTAGTATTTTTATGTAAAGAATCTATGTACAAAATTTCAAAACTGTGTCATGAAAAATCACAAAGTTATAAGCTTGTTCTGTTACCTAGTTGTCCGCACAAAAACGCGGTCCCCACGCAGCGCGCGCCTTCAGCTTCGTCTTGAGCTCATTGATAATAATAATTTGGCAGTAGGTACCTAAATTATTGCGATAGGTACTCAAAGTCGCTCGGTATCCAACTTTTAACTTTTTTAAATATTTTTGGGACAAAATATAACATGGGTTAAAAATGATTGGAATCGATTCAGTGACTTATTCTGAACAAACTATATTCAGGTTTCGCATATACTAAAAATAATGTTGTATATACGAGTAGGTAGATACATATCTATTTCATTTCTAAACTTTTCTGATTATTCTCCGATATGTATAATTTTTAACTTTACTGTATTGTTAGTCCATCGGTCAGAAAGGGATTTAATTCTCATGTCAGGCAAAGTGTTATTGGATTTTTCCATCAAGAATTTCCCAGCCCCGAATCTGAAACATTGAACTTAACATACGGCGAAATGTACTCAGGTTTACTATAGGTAGACCTCTGCCTAACCCTTCGGGGATTACAGCCGTGATGTTATGTTAAAATTATTAACCCTTTGAACCCTGATTACACGAGCCAAAGACCTCACAAATAAAAGGGGGAAAACATTTTATAATCGAAGCACATCCTCCTCCTTTAATTATAAGTTACAGTAATTTATAATGAACATCGTACATCGCTGTTAATTGGGGTCCCAATTAACACAGCTGGGACACACAACGTTAATTTATGTATAACTCATGTTCAGCATGATCGCAGCATTGATTGTCAGTAATGTCCCATAAATAGTTACCTACCTATGTAAGTGCACGCGGTTTCACTCTCGTAGAGGTCGAAAATTATCACAATTAAAAACTGTCCTAGGTTGTGCTCTATATGATGCCGAATTTTATCGAAATCCAATCATTCATTAAGGCGTGACGGCATGATAAACAAACAAAGTTACTTTAACACTAACAATATTTGTTAGGATTCTTTATTCTGTAGTACGTAAATTAGAACAAGAGAATTATCTGTTCAACCCAATGTTAATTGGGAGTCGATAGTCAATCACTAAACGCATTTGTGGTGAGGTTACACGAAGGCAGACTCACTCCAGTGAGACTGATGTTTTACAGGGTATTGGATGGATGTTTGGTGATCATTCCGCCATCAGTCCATCGTCAGAGTCTCGTCAGTCAATAGAAAAATGCATCCCCCGTTCAGAGTGTTGTGTGGGTTATCTATGCAGTGTACGCTCCCCTTACAAAACTTCTAACACAATCTAGATTGTACACAAACAATCTAAACAAGGCAAGTAAAAGAAGCATCGCAGTACAAAGTTACGTCGGATTGCGGGCTTCTGTAAAAATGAGCCAACAGAGAGATTCTCTCTATGATGGATTATTTGAAAATATTTTATATTCATGTCCACGTTGAATCAGTATTGTTGTTCATTTTCATTCAGGGCGGCTCCCGGAGGACCCAGGCATGACGTGATTCATTTCCAGACTGCATTATAAATTTGTATTCCATTGTTTCTTTTTCAACAGCCAACTGGTTCAGTTACCTATTGTTAAAGCTAACAAAAGGATTGAGATATGCGATTTTTAAGTGCAGCCGGCGGGATTTTCTACTATTTTAGTGAATGTGGGATAGATTTTTGTGGGACTGTTTGGTTTCCCAGTAAATAATGTTGGATCTCAATTGAAGTGACCGGTCTGATGAAAACCTTCATCTCTTTTGAGAGCTGGTTCAATGGCTCCATTAAGTTCTTATCAAAATGTGATAAAACGGTACGGGTGTTTTCAAATAAAATAAACCAAATAATAAAAAAGCCATTCCATAAATCAACCTGTGGTGCAGCGCCAGAAATAATAAAATTATTAATAAATACCATTCTTTACGAGGCATTTTCGTTATCTTTAGGACTCATAAACGAATTTAATCTTAAAGCGTGTTTATTGCATACTTGGCCATAAATAATTATTAAAACTCTACGTCTACGTTGAGCTCTTTATTAGTAGTTCAAGCAAATAAAAGAATTGGCGCGAAACTTACGAGGTTCTGAATTTGATTCGAAAACGATCCGGCTAAAAGATTTTTCTTTTAGTCGGAATTATCTTTTAAGAAAAAATCTTTCCTTAGCTTTTTAGTCGGTCGAATTGCCAGTAATATGACAATTTTCTATTTTTTTGTTCGCCTAGAATCGCAGACAAAAGATGTATGACATACATACCATTCTTTTATAACAAACGAATTATGCACAAAATACACATAGCATATACTTTACTCCAATAAACAACAAAGGCAGGCTGAGCAGAAAATAAAGTCATTTAAATGCCAACATAAGTTTTTACTTAAATATAAGTTTCAATCAAAGTGACATCAGGACTAGACCCAGAACGGACCCTCTAAATCCTTTCCTTGAGCACAAAAACATACACACAACTGAGGCCATACAAAAACTATTTATCAGGGACGTAGGCAAATTTACTAGGTTTAGAACTATCTATTTAAGTATTTTGGGTAGCATTCTAGCATATACATACATTTATATTATATGACAGGTAACAAAACTTCAAAGTGTGTGCGTGTGTGTGTGTGTGTGTGTTCAAAGTTTTATCTAGGAGTTTATTCATAAACGCTGCTCAAACTTAAGAGACGTTTTAACTACGAAAAACGTAAGGTTAAGCAGAGGTGAAAATGATTACTTAACTTTAGGCAACGTTTATAAATAAACCACATAATGTGTAAAGTTTCGCCTAACCCAAAATAATTAATTATTTGCTCATAGATCTTATTTTCTTTTCAATTCTTTCTACTTTGATCTGCAGGTAAAAACAGTAGATAATCACTAACAGACAGTCGGCGCCTTTGTCTTGACCAGTATTTATATTCTACCTAAATATTTCCAGTTCGATGTTAGATAACCAATTCTAGGCCGAGTTCGTGACAGTATTTTTTTTGGGAGATCACTATTTCCAGCAACGAATTGCGATTTTCTGATAAAATTGTTGACTATCAACTTGGATAGGCCTAATCGAAGTTTTTGCACTTGGCTTATCCTTTAGTCCCTTTTTCATGGAAATGTTAAATCTCTAAAAATACTATTTAACATCATCTTGCCTATAATTCCTGAAATGTTATAAACTTCTGCAGCTATTTATAAATCCCATGTAATAGGTGGCAATATTATTGCCATCAACCTAGCACAAATTTTGACTCCAGACTGCTAGTGAAGGAGGTGGCGGGACGTGAGAGGGAAAGAGCCTCACGTCCCAGCCGCCGCGGAAGACGCCCTGGACGTCGGGGGTCACGTGGTAGCCCCCGGCCATCGTAGACGCGGGCCTGAGGACGGCGAGTTATGGGCTAGCTCACCGTACGGCCGTCTTATGACGACAGGCCGTGTCGACGGCGCTTTCGTTACCACGCGCGCCTCAAAGAGATGTCAGCAACCACGTAGGGGTCCGCATGGGCCGATGCCTACCAGGGCTGCTGGACTGTATGAAAGAGATACCGCGGCCCTGGAACACAAAGAGCAAAGAAGGAACATGGATGGGTTTTAGTCAGCAGAACAAAAAAAAAAGACTGCTACTGAAAATTTCCTGATGGGAAAACCGAATAACACTTTGACCGGTCGTTTCCCATGGAGAAGAACAGGAAGAAACTCCATGGTTACTCTTTTAAAATGATTTGGTTTTACAATATGATAATGTTACAGCATTAGTACTTAAGTTTGGGAGGACAGCGTAGGCCCGACAAGAAGTCGTTGCTTACTACACAAAAAACGTAAAACAAGATAAAAGTTAATAAGCATCTAGGAATCTAAAAGCCATACAACACACATTCACAAACAATATAATATCAAACCTAAGTACCCGTATCGTTTCAGTGTGATTGATACTAAGATACAGTAAGTATGTAGAGACACCCCAGAGCAATATTACAAAGGTACTTCAACGAAATCAAAGTAGATTATACTTTCGCAACTAACCAATGACCTTCCTATATCGTTAGGTTGGCCTTATTCCTGGGATAATTGCGTTTTATGAAGCAATTCGCCCGAGCAATGTCATAAAAATGTTTATTTTATCACGTCTATTCTATTTTAGCGTAATACCTGCGAAAATTCGCGAACGTGAAAAGTGTGAATATTGGAAACCAATGTCGATGTTTAACGTTATAAACGAGAGATTTTTTAGATACGTACCAGCCTGGTTAGGTAAAAGCAATTTGAAAGAAGAGTTTGTACTCAGTTATTATAGGCAGGTAACTTAGGTCCACTTATCCATTATTATGAAAACCTTTAACAAGGCTTTTACTCTCAAAGGAATATAATATTACAAGCTATAATTACATCAAAAATTAAAAGAGACAAAAGCTGATCAAGATCAAAGTAATCATGAAGATCTTTTTTCGACCAGATAAAGAGAACGAACTATCCGATAACAACGTATCACCAATAAATAACTGATTAATTATTATATGACTATCTGTAGACGACAAGAAACAATTAGTGGAGAGAGTGATGCGTGAGAGATTAACAATACGTAGCGATGAATTATTTGTACGTGTGCTGGAGCCATGTTTGATCGTACGAATACAGGCCATATTGTGCCGTTGTGCCGCTGTGCCACCCAGCCCTACTAGGGACTGACATTAATATATTTTATTGCGTTAGGTAAATGTTATTAACTTTCATATATCTGTGTTTATGGGTGGCCATGGGCAGGTCAACCGCTCCTACACAATACGAAACTGACAGCCAACTATGTTACGCCTGATGTTTAGGATATTGTTTTGGGTAAGCTATGTGCCTATTAGCCCCCGACGTTACTACGTCTTTCCTGTATAACTTCTGGAATAGTTTCGTGAAACTTGGAATAGTTGGCCGGTACACCTAGGAGGGATTCTGTTACCTAATGCTACTTAACGTCTTGATGCGTGACTCGAGCTCTTTCCTACTTTCGGTAGCTATTGAGGGTCATTAAACTGCAATAAAATAAATGTTATTCTCATTTCCTTGTACGTAAGCAAGTAATATAAAGCAACGTCCGACTGCATCATTAATTTATGCTCTACATGATATGTGCGAACGTACAGTCGTCCATAACAGTAGTTGCGACCCGACCTGAGAATTTATTAAAACGGTAGCTCCGCAATTTTTCCTTCATCGTCTCGTTGTAAATTCACATTAGTATAACTATGAGGTATTTTATTTGCATGTATGTACTACATGAATCACTCTCAACTCCGACTTTAGCCAGTACGTTACATTTTATCGTCGATATAGTGCGAGGGGTGAGAGCGGTTGGAACTTCGTTACGTCACCACACTACATCGCAGTAACGTAGTCGCAGATTTAATAGCAGTTTGAACAATTCACGCGTGACCGTTTGACCATAAAGTTTGTATGTCCGGTATACTGGAGTTAAGCGTCACATTATAGAATACTATTGAGTCACCCTCAACTTTGGAAACTATGCTTAGTCATGTGTGTAGATAGACATTTATCTGGTGGATAAGTTTATGATTTATACGTTTGCCTTTGTATGATCCTCTTCGTCTAACGATTACATTGTATGTATATTCAACAACTTCTATTCATTGTAAAGCAATAAAACAACCTCATTACACTGATATGTCTCCAATCTTTGTGCACTTCTCCCTCAATCGCGTTTCCTCTCAATATTTTATATCAGAAAAATACTAGTAAAACACATATTTTTATTAGATCGTATAACCTATGTGGGCGAGTGTACATGTACTCTGTTCGGTGTACACGTACATAAACTCGTATATAGCAGGGACGAGGGCCGGCCGTGCAATCGTCCTGTTTATTGCCGTCCCCCTCCATATAATACAAAACTAGTATAACAGTGCCATACACAATCCGCTATTGTCCTCGCGATACATGCCAGAAATATATCATTTTACCACTTTACCGTCGCCTTTGAATTCCCGTATTGCCTCATTTCGGAGCCGATTCGTTGGCGAGCTGCATCTTGTTAAGAATATTGCTTGGCTCGGCTCCTATGAGCCAATCATGTGACTCTAGTTAGCTATCTTTATGACATTCGTTTTTCTCTCCGAATGGAAATGGCGATGTATTCGACTGTACTAAAAATACAAATTGTATCACTTTTTCGGTGAAAATATACGTGAAACTAAAAGTTGCGTTAAGTTATTTGGAAAAGAAAAGCCGAGTTGAGTAAGCTTATTTAACGAGCAAATGAGAACGGCTAGATAGTAAGAAGATTCGTAAAGACACGTACATGAAAATTCCTTCGAAATAAATTTTAAATTAGGTTAGACTACATTAGCCTTATCCCAGCCTTTCTTTAAGTAAACAGCGCCTGAAAATAATAACGTCTGAGGGAGCGGTAACGATGAAAGTAATATCACTATAATTCTGTCGCCAAATCGAGCTCGCCACAATTCGCAAAATTCCGCACAATCTCGAAATAAATGCGATTAGCAATCCACTTACTATAATTAAGGCCACAATCCCGAGTTGAACGCCGACAAACCTAACTGATCAAGACGAGAAATCCAAAACAATTTCATTCGAGTTCTTCAATTTTATTTAATCCCAGGAAAGTCGCCACGACCTGCGGGGCTCAAGTAATTTCCTAAAGGGGGTGAGGGGAGCAGGGCCCAGCGACGGGCCCCAGCGACGGGAGACGCTTGAAAAACGAGAATTACACCATTCGCTAATTGCAGCAATCAGTTTAATGTAGTCGACGAGACCGAACTGAATAGGATCCGGCCAATGGCCGCCTTATAAACAACTGAGTGTCTTTTAAAAAAAAAGTAAATACATTTTTTTGTGCTGGTCGTCCCCTAAAATATGGGTCTGCTTCAACATCTTATTTTCAATTTTGCGAACCCGCGACTCGCTCCACTCCTCCTTTTAGCATAATAATTATAAAGACTCCTGATTTGAGAGCTGTACAATTCTGTAGGAGTGTTTTTAAACGACTATTGTTATTGAAAGTACTAAACGTTGGCGATGTTAGATATTTTCGTTACCCAATTATTTCTTATTGATAATCGATAACACAGAGATTGCCTGAGAAAATGGGGGAGGTAGATTGTGTAGATGGCAAAACGATAACCGAGCTTTAAGTAAATAATGAGTGCTATCTTTTGGTTGATAATATAGCCGTTAGGAAGTGCCGTGGGGTATCGTTTCCGTGGCGCCATTAGTGAGGTGTGAACACTTTGTGCAGCGTGTGTGTGCCGCCCCAAATTTCCGCAGTCGCCTTTGATACGCAGGCCGCAGGAAGTAAATAAATGCTCTGCCCTGAACTGCCGTTAGCTCTGATTAGGAACTGTTATCATCTGAAGGTGGCTCGTGTTTGTTCCGACTATTAGGTCTATTATTGCGATGTAAAGTGAGTTCTCCTACTGGTGGCAGATTTATGACTTCAGACATATGTTCATTTAGATTATAAAACTTCCTAACGACTTGTTTCTTCAATATGCTTCGTATAAACTTTTAGATACAAACGTCTAAACCCATATCAGCCTTTAAACACCCAGCTAAACGTAGACTGTATCATAATGTGCTACAAAGCTATCTTAATCTCTATTAAGATAGCAATGACATATCAGTCTCCTAAGTATGGTCATTAGAGAGCCTACGAGCATGTCTGGCAGTAAAAGTAAATAAAGGGAGAAAATCTGGAAAAGTGTTTTATGTGGTTGAATCGTCCTGTTAATACCACTTTTGGGTGAGTTTAGAAAATATAAACTAAATCAATCATTTTTTTAGCTACTTTGTGACTACATCACAGAGAGAAATCATGTGGGATAAGTAGACTGATTTTACTATGTATATATTCTTCTGCTGAGCCAAGGACAGCCCTTTTTCCTTCTTCTTCCTTCCAGACCTGTATGTCTAGTGCGACGCAGGCCATGTGTGCCCCACAGACAAGTTCAGCGCGGTAATTACGTAACACTCGTACGCACGACGGCCAATCAAGCTATACAAAACCAGTTTATGCAGATCTCTCATTGTAAAGGAAATCTATACAATGCGAGGCCAAGTTATGTGCCGCCGTGTGTACAATGGCCACGGCTCCCATTTTGACAGTTCAACAACATTCATTGCGTTATTTAGAAATGTTGTCTAGCAGAATTTTCCAAAGCTGCGAAGCAATGGATTAAAAATTTCTGTCAAAATCCTCCGGGTTATGGTAGAAATTGTGTGTATTGTGTGAATTGCGTGTACTTTAAATGTTTGTAGACGCACCCACGATACAGGAGAAATTCCTAGTGTGGGGCAACTTTTTTTTTTATTGTTGTGCTGATCGTCACGATTTGCCACGGTCTACGGTCATATTTTGTTGTCTGGTTATAACTACGTTTAGTTGCATCAAGTTCTTGCGTAGATTGGAACAAAAACGACCAGTTAACGGCTAAGGTAACAATAATGGTGTACATTTTCTTCCTTCTTTGCTGCTTGGCAGTAATTAGGTGTTGTAACACAATATTGTAGAGGACTTTTATATTGTGTACACCTGAGAAACGTTTTGTAGTCGTTTCGCTCTTTTAAAATGGCCGCCCTCTCTAATTATGTTTCAGTAACAAGACGTCATAGAGTTGAATCAAAGGAAAATCTGTCTTAGAAATAAACAAAAGGAGGTAAGGTACCTACTAATTAGGAAAAGTGTAATTAAACACTGTTAATAAACAAGTATTTGTAGATCCCTTCGTCAGGGCCTGGTAAACTAAATTTTAAGTTACCCTCGTATATATTTTCTCCCATTTTCCCGCAAACAATTGGCATTTTCCATTCATGATCCATCCCGCTATTAATAAGTGTGTGTGTGTACTGTGATACTCTCCAACATTTGGTTTCACTATCACACGGCATGTCAAGCTATAGATCAGCGCAAAATTTAATATTTAAATCCGCAACGGATGCATAAAATCTCACTTAATCCATTTGTATTAATGCGAGTCCATTAAAGTACGATGGAGCCAATTACATTTATGGCGAGTTCGCATCGGCAATAAGTAATTACATCTGTCACAGCTGGCAACACTTCTGGCCAGTTAAAAATTACACTGATGATTTGGGGTAATTAATTTTCATGATGGCAACACTATCTAACGAAGCGTGGCGGGGGAACTTTTATTAATGGTGTCTTTTTCTTTTTCGAGGTCTATTGCCGGATTTTAATTTGGTTAAGGGGTCTGTTCGAGACTGTACCTCGAGCAGATATTACACTGATGTAATAAAATAATACTTATAACTTTTTCCGAAGGAATAGAGTCGGCGTGACTCGTGAGTCTCCGAAATTGAAATAATAAAGAAGTCAATTTCATTCGCTCACATTTTACGTGATAGGTAATTTTGCTAAAATGTGGTTCTATTGAATCATAGGATCAGGGAAAGTATTTTTAGAAAATTCGAACTTGATCGTATTCTCTTTGGAAATACTACAGAACGAGTTTTAATCAAATTTTCATCGTGCGCCGTGTATTTCGATTCTAAAAGTTAAGGAAATCTAAAATTCTGCTTTAGACAGTTGAATATTGGAGATTTTGTTTCAGTAACGGTATTTTTTATACTTGAAGCTAACTGCATGCGATTTGTCCGATATATTACTGCTAGGTACACACAGGTAGGTACTGTTATCCCAGCTTTCCTCATATCGTTTATCGGTATCGTAAGTTACCACTAAAAATGTCATATTCAAACATACACGATTTTTAAACCACGTAACTTGTCGGGCCAGTGTAACATATTATAGATAAAATAATTGATCAAGTATCAAAAGTCCGAAAAATTTCGTGTTGAATCCTACCTATTAACTGTGGAAGTGTAAATAACTCCGATAAGCATCAACCTCAAAAATAAATATTTTTTGCAATTATACGAAAAAATACCGCAGGTATATTAAGCTCGGGCAATTTATATAGAGGTGCTTGAAGAACGCTGTGATAGGCGCATTTTATCCGCTCCATTTTGCCCGGCCCCACTGACGTTGTTTGTTCCGAGCGCGATCCGAATCTCGGCGGGAATCGTCCGTAATACGGCCTCTTTTCACAATTTTAATATTTTATTCCTCTCGGTGACGTCATTTGTATGCATTCCTTTTTTAACTGAGTTTTTATCTGAAGTTTGATAAACGCTTTGATAGCGTGATTGTTAGCTTGTCAAGCTGGAAACAATCAAGCAAGGCATGGTATTTGGGAATTGTTTTTTTGAAAATCGTATCCAAATAAAGTAATCGAAAGAGGCCTGTCAGAGGTCGTAGGCGCTATAAACAATTTCGAGCAAATATCTGAGACTGATAGATCAATGATGGATGAACACTTCCTTACAACTCGATTCCTACCGGCTTCCCTTTGAAAACTGGCACAGTCAGTATTTTATAGACAAATAATAAAATCACATTAATGATACCTACTCCGGCTTACCTCTTGCAAAAATTGACCCTTCTGTAGGCTACTACAATAAATTCAACACATTAAAAACAGCTTTATCCAAATACCATCACTCTTAATAATCTTTAACAGATAAACCAACTGAATCAACCGATAGATCATGATTGATTTGTTGCCACGTTACAAATTCGCCATTCTTAACTACATAGAGATAAATTTTCGATTCCAAATGCCAGCTGAATAGAATGAAGAAAAATAAAAGTTGGGAAAGGAATTGACAGGTGCACGTTCGTCCGGCGGCGGAGAGGGAGCGGGCGCGGGCGCGGACAGCAGGCGTGGGCGATCGCACGCAACGACCAACTCATACAATTTATTTCACTTTGTGTGTCAGCGAGACTCGACCGTGCAACTTATTCGTGTATTTATCATACTGAGCCTGGAATAAAAGGTTTATAGTGGACTAGGCTTGTCATTCGCTCAATAGATAGAAAGTTAATGTGAGTAAGGAGTACTGAAGAAACTGCTTTTGGGTTTTCTAATAGTATTTGTTGGAGGTCATTAGCAACTTCATTTTGAACATAGTGCCAAAAAGAGCTGAATTGCTTTCTATGTGTTTTTTACTGCCTCGTTGGTCAAGTGGTCGCAAGCGCGGCTGCTGAGCATGAGGTCCTGGGTTTGATTCGCAGGTCGGGCAAGTGTTATTGGGTTTTTCCATCAGGAATTTCTCAGTAGCAGCCACGGAGTCTGGATTTGTGCCCGATTGATGGCAATAGGCTCACCCACTGTAACATGGGACGTAAACAAAACTGGCAAAATGTGAGTGTACCATTAGGTACACCTCTGCCTAACCCTTTGCGGATTCAGGCGTGATGTTATGTACTTTAAATTTTTCGCTCTTTAACCTGCACATTAGAAAATCCAACTATTTGGTAATATGCCTGAAAATTCAGCAGCCTGTCAACATTTAAATTATTAATTCTGTTAATTATATGCCGAAAAATATTTAGTTGAACTAAACCATCTGCCGCCGCTGTCCAAATAATATGCTCGAAAACATCGCAAAGATTTGCTAAGATTAAAATAGTAACAGCTGCGTCACAAAAATAATAAGTTATGAAAATAATAACACTAAACGAAACTGAATCTACGAATAATTTATGTTCCATTCGGAGGCCCAAAATTGCGTAGAATTCGTATGTAAACAGGTAGGATCCTTTAATTATTTCTCTGACGTTGCAAATGCGTATCCTGTGTATGACGTCATAATGCATCACAGTGTATTTATGCGCATGTCAGATACGATACGGTAATGAGTAGCGAAACTATTTTCTACGAGTGCAGGCGGAGTAGGATTGATGACTTCTCAGTTTACATAGCGAACGTACCCACACTAGGATCTAGGGTTTCTACCTATATGTACAGGTAGATAAAGCCTACTTTACGTTGAAGTGATAACATAACACATAACGTGACGCCTGTAATCCCCGAAGGTTTAGGCAGAGGTGTACTTACCACTCATAAAGTATCAAGTGATAAATACATTGAACTACCTACTCTATCAACGTAAAATATTCATGTCATATCGATTAAAATACGTAGGTGTTTAATGAAAACCGGAATCGAAATGTTAAAATAATCTGTTTATAAATTAAACAAGATATACGAAAAAGGAAAACTCTGAAAATCACAAATTGAAAATTAATCGTGTGAAATCAGGAATGGGATATTATTTATCGGATTAATTTCCGTAATGTGTCCTTTGACCCTGTTGCATGACTTCGGACTGAAAATATCGTCATTTGGTCATTGATCATCGTATCCAGATATTACATGGGTACCTACATAATTAAGGTATGTATG
This sequence comes from Noctua fimbriata, assembly GCA_905163415.1. Taxonomy (NCBI): domain Eukaryota; kingdom Metazoa; phylum Arthropoda; class Insecta; order Lepidoptera; family Noctuidae; genus Noctua; species Noctua fimbriata. The sequence goes on from LR990932.1 coordinate 10,235,763, forward strand.
TTTCTCCAATTCCCATACAAGTACTCAGAGTATGTTTCTCGGTTAATGTAAAGAATTTATGTCTTCAAAATCTGCCTGAAATAAAATAAAAATTGGTAAGAGGCACTTCTTAGTGATAGTGTCGTTAGATCTTATAAGAAATTCGTTCTAAAATGTTTTGACAAATTCTATTTAACAAAATGCCAACTACGTTATTGTGAAATTCACTTCGTTTAAAAATACTTAGCTTAGGTCTTTGTTTTCACCTTCTAATTTCGTAAGTTTTTTGTAAAAACATTCTTTATTAACATCAAAATTAACTTTGACGCAAGGTGGCTCACAAATGGTTTAATTAACATCTATCTCCATTCTTTGACCTCAATAGACGAGTAATTAAAGTTTTGTTTGTGAACCGTTCAAATTCTAATTGTGTTGCCTGTAGACTCAGTACCTACCCATGTACACACCCATGGGAGTAATTTGTTGAATATCAACATAACTTCATCTAATTTTAATTATGCATTGACATTTGCAAAGCACTCACTAATTATAGAAATGTATTGTAACAATTTAATCTACCAAACAGACTAACATTATTACTTTGTTCATTTATAAAAACACAAAAGTTTTGCATGGGTGAGCTCATTGAGACCCTTGCGAGCACAGTTCAAATGAGAGGCGGAACAATAAAATGCGGATTTTTAAGGCTGTACGGGAACAAATTGCGACTCCGAACGTTCGCAGGCAACCAGGACGCGAGCTTGAGCCCCTACCACAAAACACAAACTGAGTTGAACTGGTGAGAAAATTAACACTTTGCGAGACAAACACGAGACACCGCGAGATATTATGGAAGTTTTATTGCTGTTACGTTCATTGGTGTTCTATGTCCTGTAACACAATTAATATAAAATACAGTCATTTTATGATGATGAAATTCTTGCTGCAGATCTTCTGGTCCAAATGGAAAAGTTAACGACAAAAAAAAGGTTGTAAAACGATCACGAGTCTCAAATATTTATCTTTCCTGCGTGAATCTTTATTAACTTTCGTAGGTTTCTTCTTCAACTTTGTTTTGTTTAGTCTCAAAACAAACTTGAAACTATTTCTACAACAACTCCATATGAAAAACTTCAAACGCAAAGTTAAAGGGGAATTCAAAGTGAATATAAAAGGTCGATGGTAGGGTCGCGGCGGTTCATCCCCCCGCGAAGATTTGTTGGTGAGATTTAATTTGAGATACGGTCGCGACCACACGCCGCCGTCGCCAACTTTTTACGTAACTATACACAGAATTAGCTGCCATTGTATTACTTTAATACTGCTCTCGGCACATTTTAGCAGCCAACACTTTAATGATATATTGAGTAGCTAGCTAGATTCTCGCGTAGCTAGTAGGCAACTTAAAATTAATTGCCTTGTTACCATTTTGAATGTGAAGCATGATTAGACGTCTGATAAGGCGGATTATTTTGTTAAGTTGTCTATACGTAAATCTAGAAGCCTTGTTAGGTTTCAAGAATGAAACTCTCAATGAAACAACTCGTATGAAAAGACCTCATTAGTAATATAGTATATCGAAATATAGATAGGTATGTTTAGTCATTTGAGTGGCAAGTTTAACGATACGAAATAAACTCCAATTCGTCTCAAGTCATGTTCTTATAGTCGAGAATAAATAAGCAAACAATAGCCAACAATTACCTACCCCACTTATTAATAACTTATGAGATTTATCTCGAACTGTATATTCCGACAAAGCGATACTATGCCCTGCGGACAACAACCGGAGGTGACAAATAACTTGGCGAGCTTTATACAAAGTTATTAAGTTATATGAACACTTGGTACCGAGTCAGATTTCACAGTGGAGTTAGAAATTATGCACTGACTGCCAGATCCGAGTGGTTCGATAACGTTTGCAGCTAGAAAACGGCGACCGGTGTGGCATGTATCATTCATAAGGAAATGCGGCGTCTGGCGTACACCGCGAATATTTCACAGTCGGTTTATCGAAAGAGCAGAGCCGCGTTTAAAGCCTCATAGAGTACGGGCACAGGTGGCTCGAATATCCTCACCAATAGTATGGAGACGTGATCGGAAAACCAAATTGCAATTGGCAACTCGCGACTTCCTCTTCAAATAATGAAATTTGAAATTTATTGTACCGATCGAACTCTTCCTTGTTCTACTGTTCCAATAAATTAGGACGTAGGTAAGTCGGCACGCGAAGAGAATTAAGGCGAAGTTGCCGCGAATCTGTTTTAGTACTTGGCTTAAGCGTGGAATTTTAATTTCTGGTAAAGCTTGGCGGTTCCCCTTTGTGTATAAACTTGATTGTGGTTTAAATCGTGATAACGGCGCCTCGTATATTTTTACAGTCTACTGTGTGATTTTCATTGCTATCATCGTAGAAAAGATAGGAAAATATGATCATGAGATGTTATAAAAATGATAATAAAAAAAATACTTCAATCTCCATTTTTATCCGTCACACCTTCAAGTTTATAAGTACTAAATATTTATTAAGCACAGAATTGTAGAACAAAAAGAATTAAAATTTTGGTTAAAGAATAGTTAGCCTACCTTGTTATCTTAAAGAAAATCCTTTACAATTAAGTAACTCTTACTCTGATTATAAGTTTTAATGATCAAAAGAAAGTATTAACAAAGTTGGAACCCGATATATTTCTAACATCATTTTTATCTAACCTACTTTCCAGAAAGTCTTACCACCGTGGGCAACTGTGTTGGGCTGGAATTGTGACTGCAACGTCTGCCAGTGATTTTTCTTTACAAGAATCTTTCCGACAATCAACGTTGGTACGCTTTGAATGAAACAGCAATATTTTTTCTATTTTTTGTCGAGAATCCAGTACTTACCAACGGAGCTGTGCTCAGTACTTGGTGCCCAGTGAGGCGGCATAATAACGAAGTACCTACCTATCGATAATGTAGTGGGTACAACTACTACGTTTTCAATCTACAACCGATACAATTTCTTTCAGTCAAAGCTATTATTTATTGTGGTACATTTGCGTCGTATTTTATTTTCTGTGCAATATTAATCCGACTTGTCAGACGAAATTGTTTCTTATGAGCAAGAATTACCTACTGAACAAGCAAAAGAAAACACACTAAAAGTTTCCTCGGGGTGTAACAGGGAACATACTTTTAAATTATAGCATTCTCGATACACCATCCCGCGTTAAAAGCTTTCGAAGCTATAAAAGTTTTCATCCCTCGTTTTTCCGAAATTATGGCATCTAAATCTAACGAAGTTATATTACTTGAATAGACACGCTGAAACCGCGAGCGGATATAGCAGAGGTATACGTTTCAATATGTTACAGTTGCTTTTATATTATTATGGAAACGTGCAAAAGTTTTGTTACCTGCAATTGAAGATTGCAGATTGAATTGCTGTTGAAGAAAAATTATTACGCTATTTTAACCTAAATACTGACTGGACTGCCTCATTGGTCTAGTGGTCGCAAGCGCGACTGCTGAGCACAAGGTTCGGGGTTCGATTCCCGGGTCGGCCAAATTGTTTTTGGGTTTTTCCATTAGGGATTTCTCAGTAGCAGCCACGAAGTCTGGATTTGTGCCCGGTTGATAGCAATAGGCTCGCCCCCTTTTACATGGGGCTTAAACAAAACTGGCGAAATATGGTTATACTATTAGGCATACCTCTGCCTAACCCTTTTATTTTTATTACAGGCGTGATGTTTTGTCATGTTATGTTAACTGATAGTAGATATAAAATAAAATAAAAGAAAAGTAGGAAACCGATATACGAGTACATTGTGGGGTGTGATACGTTTTAGTTCTCCCCCAGGGGAGAAGGTAAGTCTGCATGTCCAACTGCAAACACGATAAAATACTTCAGGTATCTCGAGGAAATCCAAGTCTTTGACTTTCTATCACAACTTTACTGCGATTTTCATTTTTATAAACAATATTTTTCCTCTATATTTCTTAGTATTATCTCGGTCTAAAGATTTTTAACCATCATGGTCGTGGTCGTTTTGTCATTCGCAACTACCCGTAGGTACATAATGTGACGAAATTTTTGAGGGCCAAACTTATTAAAACACGAAAATACGAAAGGAAGTTTTCAAATCGATGCTTTGCCTTCAATTTGATTTGATTTCAATTCGTTAGAGTTTGGCACCGACCCCCAGAAACTGAAACAGAATTATTTCCACAATCCAGCATAGGTACAGTCTATAGCCACCTCCACAGCTCTTTCTTTGGCTCCGTTTAAATCCTGGAAGGTGTAGGTGGCTAGATCCTATGGGATGGGCAAGAAAGTAGGTGGGTGTATCCTGAGGGGCTCACCACATTGGCATGGTATTTGAAACGGATCGATGATACCTTATTTGGCCAGATTATTTCTACAGCGGGCTACCTGGGCCTGCAAACGGTTAAGAGATTTCCAAATTGGCCACTGCAGTTCCTGTACAGGAGGAAGGTGTTCTGCTGGATTAATGAAGTAAGGAGGGGTGGAATGTCTGGTTCTCCACTATTCACATGTTTATGTTCTATTCATGTTTGTGTTTTTTGTGTGTTTTTTTTGTTCATGTTGTATGCTCTTTCTTTTTTGTATTTTACCATCTTTTTATACCATGTTTTAAGCAAATAAAAATTATTATATTCTATTCTATTCTATTCATCTGACGCACTTCCAAGTCCGAACGTACGGAGACGCATCTGCAACCGCTGTTAGAGGCAGCATTGTCTACACTATCCACACGAACCAAGCGTGTCTCTACTCGCACTAAAACAAGGTGTAAACGGAGCCGTCAACCAATCATTCTGTACATCAAACTTAGTAACTCTACACAAAAATGATTGCTGGGAAACGACTTTTTTCTTTTGTTGGCGTGGAAAATCACGGTTTACGGTAGGACTCAATGTAACGCATTCAAAACATTGTGATTGCATTGAATAGTAAACCGGTCATGGAAGTATTTAAGCTAAAGTTATAACATTAAACACTTGTAATTTATAAAAAAGATGTGAAAAGTTTGAAGTTTGTCCTCCAATATCTCCGTAACTAGAAGGTTCCCAGGTACTGTCAAGAACAAAAATATCGCTATGACGGCCTAAGTGCCTTTCGGCTTCGTTAAGAGTCTTGTTACACCCATTATACAAATGGAAAAAAGCTAGATAGATAATAATGACGAAAAAAGATACACATTTGGCATTATGTTTATTACTTTATAAATAACAACATTAATTTCTTTGGTAACTTCGTCCGCAGAAAAACGAAAATGTTAAAAATATGTAAAGAGAAAAAACGTAATTTTGAGCCCATATAAAGAACATAACACGTAAACAGTTAAAAACGATCACAGCCGTGATAAACAAAGTGGGTGCCAAGGGACTGATATTTTTACCAAAGACAAATAATTAATTTTTACTAAAGACGAATATTTATAGATTTTCTGAGTACTAACTGGATGAATGATGCAAACAAGTATCAACAGGTCGAGTCCTGGGTTTGATTCCTGGTCGGGCGAAGTATTGTTGAGTTTTTCCATCAGGAATTTTTCAGTAGCAGCCACGGAGTCCCCGGGACTTTTAGGTACACTTCTGCTCAACCCTTCGGGGATTACAGTCGTGATGTCATTTATCTAAATCACTTATAAATAAAATAAAATATCTTTATTTCAGACCTATATCAGTCCATAAGTTGTTGGTGGTATGTAACAGATTGTGCTTATAGCATATAAGCACAATCTATTACTTACCACTTAACTTCCGTTCAATGTTATTAGTACTTAATTCAAATTACAAAAAGAAAAGCTGATGAGATGGTGAACTAAATGGATGCTATGCTAGCCTAAATACAGCCTCTAAGGTGTGGTTCAGACCACCAAACTGAACAACATCCTCCATGGGACCAATATCATTCGAGTAGGTGTTGAAGGTCGCTTGTCCAATGGGAAATAGACCGAGGCGTAACGCATCGCATCAACTCAGCTGGCGACAGCTCACTGAAACAACTTGCGACCCACGGGGTCCCTCAAGTTAAAAGGGAAAATATACAAGTCCGTGATCCTGGGCTGTGAAGAAGATGACTGAAAAACCTTTGCATTTAAAGGAGATGAGAATGTTGAGATGAATGCGTGGAATGGTAAAGTAAGGAATGAGTATATTAAAAACATAAATTTAAACTCATTTATTTCAAGTTCATAAACCCATATTAAAAACAGCTTACATTATACACACAAATACATATACAACAACACACATACAAATAAGTTACACTAATAATAATAAATCAAATTATATTACTCAATAAAATCAATTAATTACATTAGTCTCTTACGTGCGACACTATATGTAACTTGCCTGTCACAACAGTGCCGCACATAATGACATTTCTATTTGCTATCATACTCAGAACGGCATTGGAGCTGGCCCGCACTCTGCATACAAGAGACGCGCAGCGCTTCCGCATGGTCGCATGGAAGCAACCACTACCACCACCAACACCACCGCTACCACTACCTCTTGTGGACTTATTTAATAATTTGCACGCCGTAAGGTAGACTTTAGCCGATCTCATTAATTTATGTACAACACCTAACCTGGACCTACTTTCATAGCAAATAAAATTCTGATTCTGATTCTGAAGCAGTCCGTGCGCGCCCATGCGAACATACCTGAAGCGCTGCAGTAGCGAGGCAGACCCAAAACCGCTCTGAAAGCGTTGTTAAATTTAACGCGGAGGGTGTTATAGCTTTTTTGCGTGTAATTAGCCCACAGGCTGCAGGTGTACATGGACGTGCAATATGCTCGGAAAAGAGTTATTTTCACGCCATCCGAGCAACGCGCGAACCTGCGGGTCAGCATATTAGCTCTTTTCGATAAAGCCCTCCGTTCCCGGTCCAGTATGATCCCTGAGTTCAGCCGTGACTATATGACCTAGGTATTTAAACTGATTTACCCTGTCTAAGGGTACACTATTCATACTAATAGGTGGTACATAGTCCGGGCACGTCTAGCACCCCCGGCCTCAAAGACCATGTACTGACTTTTCTTAATATGAATATGATATATTAGAGGAAGTTTGAAAGTGGCGCCAGTAACAGAAAAGTTGAAAGGGAATCGTCTGTCTTGGTACGGACGCGAGATGAGGAGAGACGAAACACATGTGACTAAAAGAGTGATGAATATAAATGTTGATGGATTCAGAGGGAGAGCAAGACCAAAGAAAATATGGAAGGATTTTGTCAAGGATGATATGAAAGAGAAAGGAGTAAATGATGTCGAGACGTCTGACAGAGGAGAATGTAAGAAGAAAACGTTTTGTGCCAACCACAAGTAGAATGGGACAAGGCCAGGAGATGATGATGATATGACAGCTGATGATTTTTTTGCTTTTACGGTGTTGGTCTTATGGAGAAAGTTGATCAGTTTGATGGTCTGTACCACACCCTTAAACTTGACCACATCTTTCTGCTACTTGTAGAGCTACAACTCAATGAAATCCAGCGCGTTTGCTTAGCAAATGATCAAAATCATCATCAATATAAGCAGTAGTAAAAACTTTTTTTGCAAAAGAAGTGCCAGGTACACCCATTTCCCAATAATTTGTGAATCCGTATTTACTTTTAATTTCGTTCTGGACTCCATGGTGGTAACAGGTCGAGAAATCATGAACGCTGTCTTTAATATACTTTAAAATAATTTTTGCCTGACAGTGCTCGACAATGAGCTTAGCAAAATGAGGCTCGAGATTTGCTAAAGCACCATCAATATTTAATTTCCCATCACTGGTGATGAAGCCGGTTTTTTCTAAGAAGCAATCGTTGAATTTCCTGAGGCCTTTCAGTTCAGTAAAATTACGTCCTCCTACATAGACACGCACTTCGTCTATAAATCCAGTTTCTGTGTTACAGGCATCTACAATCTGATAGACGAGGCTATTTTCACCGGATGGGAAGGAACGCCTGTAATGGTAAATATAAACATATTAGTACAGAGTATCCCATTGAGATCGATAAACCAACATTGGTATAATTAATTATAATTATGTAATTTTACCGCAATACAGTTGTTTAGAAGTTTCACCTTAATACTTGTAGGGTGTATATACGAGTATTCTCGGACAACATCTAAAATATTGCTGTCAAAGAAATGCCACTGCACAAGGCCAGGAAAATATCGCCAGTTTAGAAGTGCCTTACCAAAACGTCTTTGTTTTTCGTATGGTTAGTGCCTAACCTGCTATCAGAGTTTATATGCCGCCCGGGTCTCTGATGTGGCTTTACATGCCATCGAGAAATATCTCTCAGACATGCTGGTTTGCATTCCTCACGATGTTTACCTTCACCGAAGCAAGTGAATAATACAGTACGCACATGAATCCGAAAAATCAGAGGTGCGTGTCTTGCTGGGTTCCGAGTCCTATGACTTGGCGGTCATGCAACTAAGCTAAACTTGAAAAAGTTAGTAAAAAAACTGTACTTACAATTTAATAGACCGAATATAGTCCGATACTCCTAGGTGAAGACACGCGGAGAAATAAGTGACGCTATCCGGAATAATCTTTTTAACAATTTTCGATCGACATACCTCGATAATTTCCGTAACATTACTTTCGGGGATCTCTTTTAAAACTTTATCGATTTTAAACTTCTCATAATCTGTGAAACCGGTTTTGTCAAGGAAGCAATTGTTGAATTTGTTGAGCCTTGAGTCTTCTTTTACATCGCCTTTCTCCTCTTCCTCTATCATTTCGTCTGTGTAACCAGTTTCCATACGACAGGCATCTACGATCGGAGTGAGGTTTTTAGCAAAGGCGCGTATGACGGAATTACTGTAAGAAGTATATACATATAAGTAAATAGAGGCTAACCCGTCGAGATCGACAAACCAACAAATGACAATAAAGATACTGTGACCTCTGAGTTTAAGAAGCGCCTTATAAAGACGAGAAAACGCTAACAAAAAGTATACTCACAATTCTGATAACCGCTTGTAAGTCGATACACCCCTGTGGAAACATTTAGCGAAAACACTGTCTGGATCCTTCTTTTTACGACTATTACAGTTTTCCACTAAATCCTTAAGTAAACTAGGGGTTAATTTAGCTAAAACATCATCGACATTTAACTTTCCATCTCTACTCACGAAACCAGTTTTGTCTAGGAAGCAATAGTTGAATATCCTCAGCCCACCGTTTTCGGAAAAATAGCTTTCCTCTTCTTTGGCTACCACTTCGTCTGTGTAACTGGTTTCAATACGACAGGCATCTACGATCTGATCATATTCCATTGGAAAAGGTGAGACGAACTGAAAGAGAGAAATAACATAAACTCATCGGTCGCGTGATTTGATTTGTTAAGATGGTAAAAATGGTCACCAAAATCAAACCCAAGTTTGTTATTTTATTAGGCAAGTATATTACAATACAATACAAGTACCGACCACTAGACTAACGAGTCAGAGTGACTCAGTGGCCGGTGACGGAATAGTGAAACCCACCCAACCCAACCCAATATAAATATGAAATACTCACTGCGGCATGAGTCCTAGCTACCAGGACAACACACAATATAATAAACGTTTTCATCTTACTAAGATACATTCAATACTGCCAAGACGAATGGATAATCTACATTTAAATACTTGTTTATAAAAAAACATGTTAGCTACAAGATTTTTAATTACATGAGGAAAACTGACATAATTATTACGTTGAGGACTACATGTCCTTGACATTTTGTGCTTGTTGAAATGCCGGTAGCCTCGTTATTAGGTATTATGTCATTGTAAAGCTTTGGTCAAATTGAGGCGTCTCTCGCGCGGGACGCAACTGTGGTTGTCGCGTCGATTGTTTCAACCCCTAATTTATTGGTCGCGTTCCCACGCATCTTCAGTGTACATAATACTACACCCACATTTCACCAGTTTTGTTTAAGTCTCATGTAATAAGGGGCGTGAAAAACCCAATAACACTTTGCTCGACCCGGGAATCGAACCCAAGACCTCATGCTCTGCAATCATGTCTTTTATAATTAAGTATCGAGCATAATCGAGCACACCAGGCGAGCGTATTACTTTTAAGTACTAAGGTCGCGGGAAACAGCTCGTACATTATATGGGAACAGAAAAAACTAATATTACTTAGTAGACCCATGGGTTTTCTAACCCTTTCATAAAGAATCTTCAAAAAATCCTATCTTACTAACAAAACATTCACTATAAGCCGATTCCCCATCTTCCATCTCAAAGCCAACCAGGTAAAAACACACCCTGCATTAATAAAACCCGCCAAGGTTACATAGAGTAGTTATAATAACTCAACTGAGTAACTATATCCCGGCTCCAGTCCGCACCGCAACTCTCTGGCTAGCAATAAACGCCTCGAGAAATATTTTCACATCGTTGTGGAAGTTAAAATGAAAGGAACTACACCCTGTAGAGCAATAGCAGCCCCTACACCAACGCGACGGGTAATGCTGAATATTTCGACGAGTTACATAATTTTATTCATGGGCCGACTCCGATTGCGTATCAAACCTTTCGTAATAGTTTGTATACAATACGTTGATCACAACTTTCTCTGTTGTAAGACTATTGTTCTGGAGGTGTTGATAATCTGCTTAGTGTTCTTGCGTGTTATGACAGTGATGTGAATGTCTTTTGTTTTAAGTTATTGTTTTGAAACGTACTATGTAGGTACTAATATTTTATCTGACTGTTTTAAATTATTAGTTTCAACGCTCCAAGTCAAACTAGTTCTAAGTTTAGCACTACTTTAAAATATCTTAACTTTAAAGTGTATTGTCACCTCGCAAATAAGGAAGTTAGTGCATTTGGTAAAGTGCTATCCAGCTACTGAACTAAAATCTAGAAAATTACCTGTACATTATATATGAAAAACCGAATGATTTCAATTGACGTTTCCTACGAAAACACGGAACTCCACTTCGCCGCGAAAATTAGTGGTGAGGAGTAATTCTGTGCTATTTTCATTTAGAGGTTTCGCACGCAGGCACAAAGCTGCGTACGCAGAAATAATAAAAGTGAAACACAGATGAATCTTATATTCGATTTGTAAGTAACGTCAACGACATTGAAGAGAAGAATAATAAATTTTGATTACTTTCTCACGTCCGCAATCGTGATTCGATTTCACAATTTTTCACCGCTCCCCTTGGGAAAATCATGATTAAAATGGAAAACGTTATTACTTTCAATCATGTATTTTTTCTTCAACCGCGATTTTCAATGGCGATTAGAGGCTATTTACAATCTATCGAAGAGGCTTTTTACTTATTGAATAGATGATGCCTATAGATTATTCATCGAATTATAAATAGAAAAGATTTGTGAAAAAGTGCTCTTTAAGATAGACAGATAGGTAGATAATGGCGACACTTGGGGGAGACCTATGTCCAGCAGAGGACGTCTTTCGGCTGAATGAAGACGTTAATGAAGAAAGAGTGTAGTTGAGAAACTTTTCGTGTTGAGTTATTAAGTACGAACAGAAGTGGTTTTAAAAACTAATTTAATTTAAGTAAAAGAAAGCTTAATTCTTTATATTTTCTTAATGTTAGACTTACCTACGTCCAACTCATGTTACGGGATACAGACGCTCCTGCAGCGTTGTTTACTAGTTACCAAGTAATAAAAAAGTTAGTTTGATAGCAGATTAGAAACTACGCGAAAGAAGCGAGTTCGGACGGGGGTTACGTGACTAAATAAATCTGACTCTCGACGTCGACCCGACGCTGCGCACCGCCGCCGCCCTAAGAACGGGCAAACTTACAGAACTACGTATCGGCAGCCCTGTCTCGAACATTCCAACTGTTAACACACGAGATGCTTATCTAGAATTAAAGGTTAAAACAGATTAACTCGGTAAAACACAAAGAGAAGCTTCGTTTAACTTTCACAAGTTTCTAGAAACTATTAAATTGCTTAACGCCTTACTTAAGGTATTGTGATTGTGTTTGCCATTTTATGTGAGTATAAACGGAGCATGGAATACACGTTGCTCAGCCTTGTTCCTATAATAAGCTTTCGCCCGGGGCGTCACTCACATAGAATTCGTAAAACAAAAAAGTTATTTTTATCCCCCAAGGGTTCTACTTTCAACCAAAATGGAAGTGACAAATAGACACATTGATATGTACGTATATTTGTTGTATGATTTCTTGCCGATTTGGGAATGACAGGGAAACAAAGTCACTTGTGTACTCGTGATGTTTGACGGCTCAAGTGAGATCGATTCTTTAGGATAGGTACACTTTTTAGCACTCTAGATTTTTTTTGCTACGTTTTTGTGGTCCCCCATCCCACCTGCTAGTTTCAATATCATTCAAGTACTGTTTGCAAACTTTTATAAATCAATTATTTCAGAATAAAAAGTTTACGAAAAGTGTATTCGTCAATTTTTTTTTTGTGGTCTTTATACCTAACAGTATTTTTTATTGATATAATTTAATCATCACTATTCTATTATAAACTAAATACATTATTAATTAAAAACTATTAAATAACCTAAAATAAATAAACTAACAACAAACTATAAAAGGGCATCAAAAAACTCCTCCTCAACGCTGTCAGCTGGTAATGTGCCCAAGAGACTGGCGGCGTTGCCACGTTGTATGGCAACACTTAGCCTTTGGCCAAAGTAAAAGCCAGCCCTTGGGTCACGGGAAGCGTCAACTAGGCGTTTCGAAATTTCCTTGAACAGGCTATGAGCACTCGGTCCCCACGACCCCAGAGTCAATTAAATCATAAAATATAATATTGTATTATTACAATTTTATTCAACCAAAAAAAAGTGAGGCAGTAACGTTGGAAAACATTAGGTGTTCAATCTCCACCCAAAGTGAGGTCTAGATAATTGGAAAGTTTCAAGTAGTGTCCAGCGCTCGACAATGTGCACCCGTTGCATGCACCATTTATTTAATTCAAAAAGCTTTATAGCTCCTTGAAAAAGACTTTTCTCATCCGCCATTACAAAATTTGTAAGAACATGAAACATTTACAAGCCGCATGATTTATGGTTTATGCTGAAATCAAGATGCTTGAATAAATTTCTCTCTCATCAATTTTAATTCAGTATCAACCGTTGTCGACTGAAGGCACTCGTTCGAAAAGATATAAGAGTACACAGATGGATCATTGAGTGCTTCGACTTCCATTCTAATGTTTATGAATGATTTGTCGTTTTTATGATTTCGATTTCAGATGGTTTTGGAGTGACACTCCAAAGCCCAAAAAAAACTAAATAAGTGGAAATGAATTAAATTAAAAATACAAATGAAAACGCACACGGTGTTTGGATTTTAGATTTTTTCAAACGGTACATACTAACTACTAACAATACTTCTTCAAAGAGATCTATGTTTCCAACAGTTTAATGTAACACTATTATTTAATCACCAACTAAGCCATCTTCATAATCAGTTTAGAATGTTCCCACTGCTGGGACACAAGCCTCCCCTCTTTTTGAGCAGAAAGCAGTGAAATATGTCACTACCTACTACTAAAATACTACCCAGCACTACACGGTAATAATCAAAAAATAAAACGTCTTATACAAGTATTTTTGTTTTTTCGATCAAACCTTATAGAATTATTTACCTTTAAATTATGTATCTTTCGCAATTTTCATCGCTACTTATATATTTTCCTTCACCGTTTCAAATACACATGTAATTTATAAAAGTTAACAAAATTCTCGGGAACTCGCGACTTGTAGTCCTTTAATATCTTCAGTTAGGCTGTGGTTTTTCTTGCTTTTTAAGAAAAGAAGGTAGCATAGCTCTTCTTTCGTTTGCCTTTCATATAAAACGGCAAGTTCTTCTTAGTAAATCGCACAGTATACTCGTATATCTAGGAACAGCTTTATGCAGAAATACAGAACCTCATTATCAAGATGAAACCCTGCACTGAGTAAATATGTTCTTTCAGATGTAAAAGATAAGTCTACTTTGAAAAACATCTTATGCATATTTACGCAATATTTTTCCAAAGAAATAGCAACCAAGTAGGTAGTATAACTTATTTTCTAGGTATTCATTTCCAACGTAAAAATAAACTGTGAGCATTTTCAATTTTCGTTATGAAACTAATTGAAGCCATGTTTGTATTCGAAATTTTCGTGGCTCTAGTTTATCCATAAAACATTGATTAATAACTAAGTAAACGAAAAACACTCCAACATCAAACACAATTAAAATTATTACCAGCAATAACCAACCAGGTCGAATAAGTAACTTTTAAATTAAATATTTCCTTAAAATGTTAAACTAATCCGGAGTTCAGACCATCCATACAAAATTAGTGTTGGAGTGGGCTGGTCCACTTAATCACAAAGTTGGTTCACCTCGGGCGAGTTAACTCACTGTGCACCTTTATTTCCTTTTAATCTTAAATTAACTCGGAAACAATTCTGCTAGAGTACCACCGTCGAACAGTAACCGTACATTCAACAACAAAGGTTACGTAACTATCGTTAAATATTAACGGGTGTTGTATATGTTTACCGATATTTTTTTAATTAATCTTCTTGTTTAAAACTTGGTATAGTATGACTATTTTAAGTGAGCAATTCAATGTAACGGCATTTTTTTTTCTTTTGTATCTGTAATCAGTCTTGAGTACTTTAAGCGTCAACAAATTTGCATCGATATGTCAAACTTGGTACATTTGTTTTTTTTGTTCTGTGTTTTCCGGCCAGCACAGATAAGTTGGATGAAATGAATATGGTATGGACCGTCACACCAATGTCACAATGTTATTTAAGCATTACCTTTGACGCGTGCAATGAATTATTATAAATGCAAAAAAAAAAAAAAAGGCCATATTCAATTTGTTTTAAACTTGCACGGTTTATAACTAAACTTATACTGTGACTTACGGGATACCCATGTTATATACCCGGGATATTCAACCCGCGACCATGGCGCGGCGTGGATGCAACAGCGTTAAAATATCGGGAGCTCAAAGTAATGAACAATCACGGAAGATATCCCGTAAGTGACAGTATATGTTTAATATTCAATTTATTGGTAGCTTTCTTTCTTGACTGTACCTTAGAGCTACGCACCGTGGAGCAAAAATCAAATAAAATTGATATCTTGCCCTATTAGGGTATTTGTTGGTAAAGGTAAATTGGAAATCGGATTTTTGATATCAAAACTTCCTTCATTACCTAGAGAATTGGACGGAATCGATTTCATTGGACGTTTGTACAGATGGGTCCAGAGATCATTAATTTATCAAAAGTATGAAAATGGACGCCGTTTTCATGACTTTTATGTCAATTAAAATAAATCTTGTTTATTAATTTTAAATCGCTATTCTAGATTATAAGAAAATAGATCATGGAAAGAACTGGGGAGGCCTTTACCCAGCAGTGGGACAGAATAAGCCAACAAAAAAACGCTGAGAGTTTTAAAATTAAAGCAATAGTGTAAGACCATGTTAAGCGAGTATTCACCGCTATTTTCTTATCTTGAGTTTGGTGCGGCTGTGTAGATGCTACCAACAAATAAGTTCACGTTTGTACGAGTTTTTAAAGAGCGCTCAGATGGCATCATCGCCAGGCCGCCAGATGAGTTGAGCGCAGACGGCGGGAATTGTCTCAATGTATACAGTCGCGAGACGCCCGAGACGACAACTGAGACAATTTTTTTTGTAGAAACTGCTCTTTTCGCCATCCGCAAGATTAGATTCAAGAGGATAAATCTCTCCTTCCCCCCACTTGTGTCGCCCGTTTTGTGTGAAGGCTTTATTCGGGATTATTTATACAGAACATTTCGCTCGCCGACTTGACATACTGAATAACGCCATCCTTTAATCTCGCTACGTTAGAATAGTCAGCCACCTTCTAACTAGAATCTCTGCTCCCATTCGGCTTCAGAAATAAACTGAAAAAAACATGCTAAAAGCTCCTTTTTAAAAGGTTCCTAAAAGAGTTTATGTTAAAAGCCTTCTTCACACAGTATTCATTACCGAAATTATTCGCCGGTGCGATGCAAGAACGCTACGCCGATGGCTGAACTGTGGGTATAAACACAAAATTACATTGAGAACGGCACGTAAGAAGCGAGCAATTCCTGATGTACCATGAAGTTAGATTGGAAAACTTCTCATGCTGCAACGTGCTATTGCTCTGTGCCTGTTCTACTGCGGCTCTCATATTACCGTAACAACTAAGCAATACCTATTTATTCAAACTTACAATAAACATCTCGAAATAGTAAAGTTTCATCCTTTACAATATTATATTTTGGGAATGTAATATTGGAGCATGATCGAAATGTATACGTATTATGTTTTGATTCGTAAAAATCTGTTGTTGTTGTTAGTTTGATGTGTTGGCTATTATATTTCACCACGCGAACAATACAAATTGAAAACAACATTATTTGCAGACGAAATCAATGTACAAAGTCTACTAGAATAACCGGAGAACAGAAACCATTGGAGCAACGGTCGAACCATCGAAACGAACAAGGTTGCCGCCTTACCAACGGAACTCTAAGATTTTCATTTAAAACTCATGTAGAAAATATTATAATACAGCTGTTCTAAATTTTTCCCCTAGGTAATATTGCTTCTAGACGTTTGTCGTAAACAGAGGCTTTGTTGCAGCAATTTCCACGATACCACATTTCTGCGAGATTAAATTCGTAATACGGCTTCCGTTTGGCTCAGTTCCGTATTCAGTGCGCCTACTACAGGAATTTGCGTAAACGTTAACAGATATCGAGTTCTCTCCACGAATCACATGCAACTCGATATTACCGCCGGGTGACTACCGCCTGCATTAGCTGCACGCCTTTGATATCGCCGGAGCTTTAACGATTCCACAAAGTCGTCACATGATGCACGTTATAGGAAATAGATTGTATTTGAATTCGGAACCCGCCTGCCTATCGCGTCGCAAAAACGGTCTGTTGACCGACTGAACGGATTTAGATCTAGACTTTATTGCAATGTGGCTTCATTCGAAATAGCATTTTAATGTCTCCCTGACTACCTGAACGTATCGTTAACTTTGGATCTATACAAGATTAAACACATTAGCGGCCACAAAATCTTTATTGCTAAGCCATTTTAACGAACATTCGTTCCTTGAATGCCGTTTTCATAGCCTCACGTTCACTCCATAAAAATATAAACTTCACACATTGTATCAATATGAACGAAATTACATTTCAACACGTTCAGACAATACATTTTAAAACCGCTAGTATTATACGGGAAGCCGTTTCGCCCGATTTTATGAAACCTGAAACCAACGGTATTATTCCAAGAAAGGTTAATGAATATGTTAACAAGGTTGAATAATATGAACAAGACGGTCGTTTGTTGATGCTCTAGTAGTAATAGAAATTCAAATTCAGTAAAATTAACTCCAATCACGAACGATCGAGGCAATTATTGATCGTTTCTTTGTGCAAATATAAATTACTGAAAAATCGTCCCGTATTGAAGCCGACGACAGTTTTTAATAAAGACACAAATTTAATAACGAACATTCTTGAAATATTCGTGTCATTAATTTGCGTTTCAACACTGTTTTCGTTTCTTTAATTGTTATTAATAGTCGTACGTAGTAGGGGTCTTGGGGAAAATGGGATCTTTTTCAGAATGGCTTATTTGTCAATGTCAGAGCGGCAGTGACGCTTGCGTCTGTTTCTGATAGCCTCGTTGTTTCGTTTTATTGGTTAGGCACGTTTTCTTTGTGACTGACGTATGTATGTAGGACATAATTATTTACGGAATCGGAGGTCGAACGAACTGTGATTGAACTTGGCTTTATTAATCGCTTCTCTGGTCGGAATAATTCGATTGTTCGGAGTTTTTTTTTTCTGTTTTGATGTGGGTCTGATGTATGTTAAACGTCAGCCTATCGTTTTACCTTACAGTCTCATAGTTAACCAAGTTTCGATTACCTGTTGAAAAGAAAGGAAGAAAATATGTTGATATCCTGAAAACATACATCTTATTTAAATCCAAAATAAATTGTAAACCGATAGTTGGCAACATGAAGCCTACATACATGTATACTACATACGTTAACGTGCATACAGACACGGACAGATTGGATTAGGGTTCCACAGGTAGAACATATCGACGTCCTCAGCCGAGGTGAAATCGAGACATTCGGGAGAGGCCGGCCGATATTGTGGGTAAGAGCACTTCTACTCAAGAATTTGAGCACAGCGAGCCAAGGTATCGGTTACACTGAACACACTACTATTATGCTCACCCGACCGGAACCTGGACCCGACACATCAATATTTCTTACATCGTACGATCGCAATATATTTCAATATCGATACTAAGACCGCATTATATGCAAATTATTGGCAAATACATTTGGAAAGTATATCGCCGCATGCATCTTGCTTCATGTCAGCTCTGTAGTGCACAAACACCAGCCATTTGTCATTTTATTAGTCTCGTTGCGCAATATTCTGCGAAATAACTCTGTAGTCGGGCGAGATTGCTTCCCAGTTTACTGCTCCGACTTGAGACAGGGAAGTGAGAAAAAGTTGTAAATTTGCCGCCGAATTGGACGTTTATACAACTCGACTGACCTCAAACGCCTTAACCGCTTTCGTTACGGACCTGGCAAAAATTGAACTCCCTTGGATGGTTCTACCGATAGTTTTAATAACGTCTCGTAGTTACGGGAGCCATGAAACTGTATGTTGGTTTGGTACGGTAATACCTACGTTATTTTATTTTTGTAGTCTTCTAGCCTATAATAGACAGTGGATTTCTCGCTGGCTTGGTTGGCTCCTTATTTATTGATTTAACAGTTTATGTACACACTAAATTCTGAAAAGAAGTAAGGAACAGAAGAATAGGTGTAAAGGTGTTGCTTATTTCTAAAGAAATCTCTTCCAACATACCTGCGAAAGTAGAGTAGATAAAAAGAGAGACAGTGTGTAAAAGAAGAAGGAAAAATAGAATATATTAAAAAAAAACACAAAGCAAATAAGCGATAACACAAAGCGAATTTAAATTTAACATACAATGTAAGAATATACTTGCTTACTTACTTTACTAAGAAAGGAGTACGAATTTTGCTCTGATCAAATATTTGTATAAGAGGCCCAACCTCATACACAAGTATTTGCTCTCGGCAAAATTACAGTTATGTGCAATATGTACCTACATGGATATACTTCCATAGAAAATATTTTTGAAATAAATTCATCCACGTACATTTTCTGCACAAGATAACTTATTTATGAACTACAAGTACTAGCCCCGCTCTCATTAAACGTTATTTCAGCAAGCATCGCCCTTCAAGTTCACAGAGTGTGGAAAGCAACAATGGCCGGACTTCCTTCAAAAGTGCTTGTATTTTGTATTTCACCCAGTTTAATTACATTGCATTTTTACCAAAGTTCCCTCTGTTTGCAGCGGGCATTGTTGACAGTGGCAGAATTTCCGCGGACTTTACCTAGTTTTTATTTAAACCTACATTGTATGGCGAAGTTTTTTGTGCAACTGTGTTAGTGTCGATGGAGTCTTTTCTCTTGGTGCTAAGTCTTTCACCACAGTTACTGAACTACTTAAGCGAAACTTTTTCATTTATAATGGAATTGCTTTGCAGACTTACCTATAACTATTTTATTATTTCTTTTATTCGTTTTCTAAATATTCCAATATAAAAAAACATAAAAAAATAGAAACCCACCATTATCGGGAACAGAGTCCGAGCTACCGGCGGTCAGGGCTCTTGAGAGAGGAACCTCCTAACGATACGCGCCGTGTCCAGAAGTACTGCTTTCTGAATCAAGCCCTTGATCCCGACGACCACACGAGCCAAATTAAATCTAGATATTTGACTACGTTATTTATTATTAAAGGATTTGCGTTTTTTAAAGACTTTAAAAGTAAATTATTTGATGGATAAAGTACTTACCTGTCCCATTAACCAATCCAAATCCCATTCCCACAATCTTTTTTGTGTGGTTAGTGCCTAACCTGGTGACAGAGGTTTTATGCCGCCCATCGGCGTCTGACTTGGCTTTACATGCCGTCGAGAAATATCTCTCAGGCATGCTGGTTTCCTCACGATGTTTTCCTTCACCGAAAGTGGTGACAATTATACAATTACACATGAATCCGAAAAATCAAAGATGCATGTCGTGGGTTCGAACTTGAACTTCCCACCACTAGGCTATCAGTGCATTACGCACTGTATCCCCACAATCATGGTTGGGTACAGGTACTGACGGCTCTTAGTTGCTGTTTCTAACAGGGTTTCTCCATTCGTATAGTTTACTCACATCACATCACTACCTACTACCACCTGCTTCTGTATACCTATATAACGACCTCAACGACAGTATTTTGCGTTCTTGATCGATGAACATAAAAAAGACCCAATACATTTCTCGTTCACCGCCCCCTAACTCAATCATAAGTCGTAAATATAAATTTCAATTCACATTAATATCTTTCTCTAGTAATAAAAACCGCGCAACAAATTATTATCCGTGCCGTGGCCATTAGCAAATTGTGTAATTTTCCTTTTTCAACTTCTGTTGGCCCGGACGAAATTACTTCGGCCCCGTAACCCGCCATTTAAACCAAGAAATGATGAAAATTGACTGTAATAATTACATGAATCAAATTATTCCCTAGCTCGGTACAGCTACATGGGTTCTAAAGAAATTATGTTAATTTTTTGAAACAGTGTGAATTAATTGTCTCATTAAAAAGTATAAAAATGTTTTTAATTGTAATTAGCGCTGTTGTTTGCGCGTCTGCGAAAGGTTCTATCATTTTTCTTCATTGTCTTTTATAACTAAGTATTTTTGTTTTTCTTTTCCGCGCGAAGAATGGTCAAGTCGGTCCATTTCTTGTCGTCATGAGTCAGAATTCATATCTAAATACACGTTAACGTTGAAGTCTTACACATAAACGCGGAGTTTTCCGTGTAATGGAATGAAAAACGGCGAAATAATGTCGAATTGATAATATCCCGTATTGCACGCTATTCCTCAAGTATGATGGGGAGAGTTTCCAAAAAGAGGCCCATAACTTGTTGCGACGCCTGTAAAACGTGATGAAAAGCGACGGATCTGGACCGGAGCCAGTGCGCAGCGGTCATTCCTTTTTCTTTGCCAGCCATCGAAACTTTGCAATGCTTCGATTACTACTGCGCTACACATATAACATTGTTTTAAAAATATTTCAGCACTAGGTTGAGGTTTTTGGCCTGATTTTCATGATTCTCTTTTGTAAAACGTCTACCTGTTGTGCAAATTCGGAATTTTAATTAGTACAACGTTTTGAATAATGCACGAGTACATGCAAGTAAGCCAGGTAAAAGGAGTCGGCCGTCAACAACAGCAGTTTAGCGCACTTCCCTTGCCTTCAAGTTTAAAGTTTATTTCACACAAACACGCTAATTTCATAACGTTACATCACATTCTGTTTCTTTGTTAACTAACAAAGATTCAAATAGAGTTGTGTTCCTACATGTATATAAAACACAATGTGGCTTTCAAAAGCATTATACCAAAGCGAGCAAAAGCAGTTTGACAATAGGAGCAAAGGAATTCATATTTGCTACTGTTCCCTCTCACGGGCACGGAATTTAAATGAACTTTGGCCAACAACAATGACACTAGAGACTTTTGTTCCATGAACAATACATTTTACCGGTAGAATTAAAAACTGCGGACAAAAGAGTACAAATTCATAATGCAGCCGCAGCCGGGCGGCGATTACGTGCAGCGTTCACTCATTCTGTGCTTACAGGAATATACCTGGAGAATTTGAATTTAATCTTGATAACTGTGCCAATATTCGGTCCAGACTTGTATTGCCTTCCAACAGGGAAGGGAAAACAAGTGCATGTAAATGCGCTAAACGTGTACATGTTCAATACCACTGCTAACCTTGATCTTTTGACTAGGTGAGCTTTCCACTTGAGAGGAAAAAAATAACTACGGGGCTAATAAAACCTTGGCCTAATGACTTCCATCCTTCCCACATGAAGTGGTAAGTGGTCGAATAAAACCACGTATTTCTTCGCAAAAATACACTAACGACTTAGGAATCCTTTCTTATTACAAAAGGAGAGACGTTAATAGGCTTTCAAAAAACAAACGCTCAAGCTTGCGCAATAAAAACAAGATGGAATAACAAGGAACGTCCACAAAGCG
Source organism: Noctua fimbriata (assembly GCA_905163415.1). NCBI lineage: Eukaryota > Metazoa > Arthropoda > Insecta > Lepidoptera > Noctuidae > Noctua > Noctua fimbriata. The sequence goes on from LR990932.1 coordinate 10,257,926, forward strand.
ATTGGTTCCGTAGACAGACGAGCCGACGACAGCCCCTTATCAGATGAAACATGTTATTTGTCTTGAGGAAAATACAAAAGTCAGCCAAATGCTTTCGTCCGGACAGGCCGAAGCTGGCGAACTGTTTAGGAATACAAAATGTCTCTGATCCAATAAAAATGCACGCTAGACGCTACTTAAGGCAAACACTGACCGAAATATAGAGCTGCGATAAAATATATAACACAAAAGTAATTTTAGAAGGCAGCCGTAAAAATGTGAGTTTAATTTAGACAATATTTTTCTTGTAGGTTTGTGCGCGAACACACAATTGAGGCTTCTTTTTCCTTCTTGTTTAACGGGACACTTGATATGCTCAGGAAAGTTTATATTTTTCATACAAATTCGCAGTCTTCTCTCCCCTGGACCTACGTACACGGTTTCTCCTGAAAATAATACTATAATGAGGCCGTTTGAACCGCGATGTTGTCAAGCTGAATCCGGTATATGTCCGCCCACTATACACCCTACTACCTGAATGTCACCTGCGGGTCAGACGTCTCTGACAGCCGACCTATTTCTAAACCTCACCATAACCATGTTTATACATTTTTAAAAGATTTCAACGTAAAATGTTAGTATTCCTTTACATTTCTTCACTACAATGATGTTTCTGTTAGTTTCACGAAGGAAATGCGAGCTCCTTTGAAATTCAACTCTTGACATCTTTGGATCCGTGTTCACTTGAAACTTGTGCTATTCGTGTCCAGATGTTGGGGTTACTTCTACACAATAGTTACTTTAGTTATACTGTCAACAATGTAAAATTGATGTTAGTTAACTCAACATGAAGGACTCTTCGAATAATATAATAATAATAATAATGTTTGTAGACTGTAGATTATATGCGTATGTGTGTGCGTGTGGGTGCCACAGTTTTATCCTCTACAGGATGAGTAGAAACCCATGTCTTGCTGAACCGTTTGAGGCTATAAACAACATTTGTTCAACTCACAGGTTACTCGTCCATCTTCTACATACTGGATCCCGTTCCCTACTTACGTTTCTCCTTTATGGAAAGTAATATCATCTCGTTTACAATAAAAAAATGTTTAACGCCAGAAATATTCGCTAAAGAAACCAGCCACAATACTCAGTTGTATCAACACCGGCATAATAAAATCAACTGGAGACCAAATAAGAAGCTAATCTAAGTAATTTATGATGTCATGTATCGAACGCTCAGAGGACCCTCGGCACTCGTATGCTTTTCGTATGTAAAGCAGGTAGTATAGTTATTATCCGCGTTTTCGCAGTCACATTACTTCGTAGAGAGAACAGACTCTTATCTCAGTGGCTATGGCTTGTTTATCGTCCGACTCCCATTTATGAGTTCGTTATTTCCCTATTCTTACGACATAAAAATGTCGTCCAAGAGAATAACTTGGAGCTTTTATCTGCGTACGTACATTGATAAGGGAAAATAATGAGAAGACTTATACGGATCGATTCCGATTAACTTGTTGTTGTGGTCGACTTAATAAAGCCTGATGTGATTATTCGTGGCGAGATTGTAATCAGAAAAGTATTTATTCGGAATTGTATGACTTGGCTTAGCTTGTCCTATATCGTAAACTCTGTCTTCTCTGTTTCCAATGTTTCCATTTACATATTTGGGAAAGTTTCACGGTCGACTTCATAGTCGACAGATGAATCCTTGGATAATTTTCGCATGAAATGGATTTCTCTCATATCCATTCTCGTATACACATAACCAGCCGTCGTCGTCATAAAATTATATTAGCTAGGTACGGCAGATATTCACGATAAATCAACGAGATTTTCTGTTCATAAAGTTCTTGCGTCATTACATTATTAACATATAAACCATTTTTTGTGAAAATTGCGTAGAAAGCCTACAGATGTGCGTACACACATAGTAAATCTAATTTATTTGCGGTCACAAATAAAAACATACCTTGTAGGAATGGGTGTTTCAGGCTATTTCGTATCGTTGAGGCGGCTGACCTGTTTCCAGCGGGGGCTCGCGTGGTCTTATTATATTTTATGAAGCTCCCTTGCATGCCTGAGGGGATTTGTAATGTTCGCCACTCGGCGACAATGTCGCTGGATCTTATTACCACCTTTCTACATTACCCTCTGTGTTACTATTTATGTTCATATGTGCCGTGATTTGTATCCACGTATTGAGGAAAAGTGTTTATTTTCTGTACGTGCCAAGATGCTGTTATTTTTGCACATTTATGGTCTACGGGTTACAATAACAACGGGTAACAATGGCATTAATAATTTCACATTAAGAACTTGCGTGCAGAGGTAGGCATTTTATTTCTATGCTAAAAGAGAGAGAATCGGTTTTGCTCGAGTGCCCATCTCTGTAATTTTGTAACAGTATACGAGCAAGCTACGAAAGAAATTATTTTGATTGCAGCCTAATTAAGCAAACGATGGGAAGTGAATATTGAACTGATCTGACTAGAACTGATTTAAGATGATATTTCCTTCTAAAGTCGTATTTAATAGCCGCCTGCGCGACAGCAAAGACAGATACTGCGTGTTCTAAGAACATGATTTATTTATTTTCTTTCTGGTTAATCTTAATCCGTTCTTTTTTTCCGCTATTTCTAACCGGGGCTTCTTTATAGATCAATTTACTTTATGAAGTGATTAGAGATGTGTGTTTCTCAGAAGATTTTAATCAAATTGGGACATACAGAAGAAATATAAAAAAAAACTTTGCACTATTTTTAAACACTATGGGTCGCTGGCCCACACTTGACCACCTCTTGGCTATTGCCCTTGTCTTTGATCCTCTCGAAATTCTATCCAAGTACCGACTCCCTAATAAAATAACCTAAAACGATGCGGAACTTGAACATTTACTACCGACTAAATCCCAAAACACGTCCTCAAATTACGTGTGAATGACACAAGATACGTCTATATCTCAACTTAACAAATTACATTTTACAGCCTCCATTGACAAAGTTGCGCCGCCCTTATCACTGGTAACTAAGAATATTGATTCAGAGAAAGACATCGAGGATGGGGTGGGATCCATTCAGAATATGTATAACAAAAACTCGCTGTAATAGGAGCTAATGCATGTGAATATGGAGAAAGTTTCCGAGCAGCCATTCGCAGCGCAATCTCAAATTAAATCTGCCGGCGGGTCGGAGACGCGAAATGCCAGCCGTCGTTATAAAATATGTATACAATAGTCTTTTTCGGGACTTTTATTAGGTAATGTATAGACCACGAAGCTGTTTAGAACACACATGAATTGTTTTTTAAGCCGCGTGTCGGTTTCAGGTGTGAATTTCTTAATACTGACAAGTTTTCGGCCTGTTACAATATTTGGAATTTTTGCCGTTATTTCTTTCTTGTGTTTGGTTGAACTTCAAATATGTTTTTACTGTGTATTTCATTTAATTGTTGTTTATTGGTTCTTCTTAATCTAAAATTAATTCTATTGGTCTTTCAGACAATCTCACAAGCACTAAAAGCATAACTGCAAGGAAAACGCAAGCATTTAATGACTACATTTAATTAGCATAGTCTACCAACTCCAGTACACCCTAAACACTGCCTATAAAAGCAACAGTAGTGAATATGGTGTGGTTACACTCACCTTGCGGTCTCGTTTACGTTTAAGGCTTGGCCACATTAAACGCAACACTTTTGCAGCGCTGCAGCATGGCTCTACGTGTTTACGCAGGCGCGCAACATTGCGCTGACGTCCACTATCTGCTACTGACGTTCAAACGCATTGAATTAGTTGTGGCTTCTTGTGTATTATTTCATACTTGCACTGCAAGTTATGCCGCATCGTACACGTAAGTTTTGTGTGGAACTAGCTTTAGGTCACCATCGCATGCTGCCTTGAGATTATGGGTATGGATAAGTTACTTAAGTTACTTAGTTAATATCGCATCGTTACCATTAAGGTGAAAGCGAGAGGATCGCGCGCGAAATTCAAATTTTGTTTTTACCGTTTCATTAAATTAAAATCCTCAATACGACCCCTTTAAATTTAATCCCATTGAATGACTTTTTCATGAAATAGTCATTCAATGGGATTAAATGAACCTGGAGGGTTGTATTGATGATTTTAATGATTATATAACTCTGTAAAGCCATATTTTTTACGGCCGCGAATCATATTTTAATCCACATACAACCTGACACCTGCAAATTGAAAAAAATTGACCCGTGACGCTTCCACCTTAAGCTCTTTTCATAAGCCCATTCCCATTAACCATTTAACATTTTATATTTTACTAAAGACCCGCCCCGGCTTCGCACTGGTGTTATACATATATACCTTCCTCTTGAATCACTCTTTCTATTGCTGAAAACTGCATTAAAATCCGTTGCGTAGTTTAAAAGAGCTAAGCGTACAAACAGCGGGAGCGATTTGTTTTGCGATGCGATGAGCGATGTATCAATAGGCGCAACAATCAAATTGTTCTTATATTTTTAAATTGGGAACCCACCTTTTGCAACGTGTATAACCTACGGTTGTTAGGTAATAAATAAACAGACGTTTCAAAAATATTTGTATTTATTCATTAACAATGAAAACAGTTATTCCACTTATCATTTAGTACAAAGCACCAAAGTTGATCAGAAATATATATTTATATGTATTACCAAGCTAGGAGTATGTCGAGGTATTTGTTTAACAACATCGAGAATTACAGTTCAAAACTCTGGCTGAAAACTCCGAATTTGATCAACATGTTGATATAAAAACTTACGCTCCTAATTTAGTTTCATCTTCTAAACATCATTTTCTGAATTAAATTTTTTCAGCCATCTTTATACAGTCTTCAACTCATTTGTTCTCGGTATTGCCATTGATAAAAGGAGTATTTTGGTTCAAACATGGCAACAATTCAAAAATAATTACACGAAATTTTATATCTTATAAATCATTAAATAAATTCTTCGAGTTGTCTCGTCTCGTCACAAAGAACTAGAAAGTCTCAAAAAATAATTATTAAAAAATAATAAATTGCGACGACTAGTCACTATGCCTTAATTACTTACAAAACGAAATATATACAAATGTTTGTATATAATCTATTCAGGACAGGGTACGAAACTTTCGTTGGATTTCTAAAGCCACATTGAAACTATTTCTTGTTGTTGGGTAATACATTTCAAAGACTACTTCGGTACCAAACTATTGCACTTCAATGCTGAAGATTTGACTTCTACGTTCAAAGGTTTAATACTGGACTTATTAAAAGTTACTCCAAGTAACAAGTATAGTAATAAACTGCCGAGTAGTAACGTATGAGTGAGTATTAAAGCTCACTCAGACGATACAGATACCATGTGATTTTACTTATATGAGAATACTCATATTATTTCTACGAAATGATCTCACCGAGTTTAAAGTCTTCGGGTGCTTACATAAAGAAGCAGGTTTCTGGTACAGATAAATCTGTGCGGGTCGGTCCAGGGTTAACTTGCATAAAGAAACAGGTAAATTTGTCCGTATTGACCATATAATTTGAACCCGTATGACTCGTTACAGGTTGTCGGCACCGACAAGTTTAAACCTGTTTCTTTATAAGTGAGCGCATAAGATAACATAGAAATTAATACCTGCACCGATCGGTACCGACCCGTACCGGAAACCTGCTTCTTTATGTAAGCACCCTTCTATTGCAATTCAGATGAACTTACTTCTAAAGCGTTTATAGGAAACATACAAATATTGTAACATAATAACTGGAGAATTTAATGTCTAACTCAAACTCAAAGCATCCATTTCAATTAGACCATTACAGGCACTGTTGAATGTCAGAAAAACAAAGACAGCGAAGCTACAGTCACAATGCATAATAACTTGTGAAAGTAATGTAGTTGCCCATTCCAGCCCCCGTAGCATGACCACCGTAGACAAGGATTCCTTTGACGGAAGAATCGACAAAATGACAGAAAGTGCAAAGAAATCTGTCATTTTGTCGACACAATGTCATTTTGTCGATTCTTTCGTCAAAGAAATCCTTCATAATCCAGAGCGTTGATGTCTATTGAGAAAAAAATTGTGACTAAATAGTGACTTCAGATAACATGTTACCGTGATGAAAGTCGACTGAACTGAACAGACCACATACAATAGTAATAAAGGACTATTCGTATACTCTCTACTTCCTCCTGAGATTGTCGGGGATATAGTTGTCTTTGCCGGGGATTCCCGTCCCGCCGGAGTCTCCTAGCCATGGGTACCTGAAATTCACAGAAGTGTTACAAATCTGTCTAAAATTAATATGTTTACAGAGTATTCTCCATTATTTAATATCTGCCTGATTCTTCTTTAAGGGTGTGAGAAACAGGGTATCAAGTTCCTCATCCCCCGTTGAAAAGGGAGGATCCTCCGACCAGACGGCTGATGTGTCGAGACTGAATACTTTGTCAAATGACCCCCCCCCCCCCCCCTCTGGGCGGAGCGGAAGGTAGTGTCAGACTTCTACTGACTAAAACCCATCCATGTTCCTTCTTAGCCTTTGTGTTCCAGGGCCACGGTAACTGAGACTGAACACTCTATTGGGCTATTACCCGACAGTTGTCGTCAAGTTTTTCTATATGTTCTTTTTTATATGTTCTTGCGCAGAACTCTAATAGCGCGATGCAAGTATTTGATTGCGGATCTTCTTTTTGTTAGCGTGTCGATTGCAATCTTAAGTGTATCGGCCCAGGGGGGTAACCATGACGTCTTAAAGCAGGAGCAATTCCAGTGTGGGAAAGAGATGGTGCTAGACGACCTGTATAGCTCTGTCTCTTTCCCACACTGGTATTGCTCCTGCTTTAAGACATCATAGTAACTCCCCTGAACTGAGCCACTAGTTTGGCGCCTTCAGTAGCGTCTTTTAGTTCCAGTAATTAACAAACAACCGGACACAATATTAAGTGTCCCATCGTTTATGAAACATACACCCATGTGATGACAAATGAATGTCAATCTAGTCACCCAAAAACATTCAAATTTCCGTCATAATTGTATCGTATCACACATATAATATTCCATAGTAAAAACACTCCTCTTTAAAACTAAACGAAGCTTTTCAAACGACATTATTCTTGATGCATCCCAGCTCACGTGAACCTACCAAAATTATTCAACACAACGATGTTACAAAATCACATACTCCCCCTTCGCTTGTGAAAGCTGAGTCAACCCGCGATAGACGGAACCCTGACACCGTGTTAAAAAACTTTTAAAATTTAAAACTCCCGTAACAAAGTAAGCAAGATCATCTTAACGTGGTGCGCCGTGAAATGAACGTAGTAATAACATAACTTCAGTGTTATTGCTGTCGCTGAAAATGCGTCATAGGATTTTCTGGCTTAAAATTTTTCTTTAATTTAGATCGCAAACTGCTGCCTGCAACTATGTTTCTGTTTTGAGAGGAAAATTTAAAACAGCCATAATTATGATCCTAATATGTTGGATACTAGAGCACGTAGAAATATAATTGGAACTTTAACCTAGAACTTCCACCATGAGGTTCTCCCATTAATAGCCTGATTCACTACTATGGGCACCATCTTGCTTCCCATAGCACCAGATTTTTCACTATCCTTGCTTATTCTTTGTTGTTGATTTTCTTCGTCACACTTAATTTCATCAACATAACCATCACCTTCAAGAGCTTGACTACTGGAGAAATGGATATAGGACTCCAAATATCGCATCAACGGCACATTAGCAATGCTAGCAGCCTCCAATGTACCTACATCTTACTTAATATTTATAAGAAACAATACTTACTGGTTAGGGCAATCGGTGCAGGTCTCCATATACCTCGTGTCGGTGAAGTTCATACCGTCAGGCTTGAAGGACAGTGCACACTTGTTGGGCAGATTGCACGGCGCTGGTGGCAAGTCCTTGCGGTCACACCTCCACGCTTCATAGTTGCTTAGAGACTTGGCTGACTTCGGGTCCGTTATCCAGGTCAGAGCTTGGGTGACTGTCACGAAATATACGTCATCCCTGTGGTAGTAAAAAGAAATTGTTGGTTAAATTATTTTGAGATGAGATGCGTCTGCGCACAGGGATTCTGACAAAAATGTAACCTGATTAGTTGGTTTTAATTGATTCAATTTGACTTAGTTTGATTGTATTGTATTTGGTTTTATTTTGATTCTATTTATTTTATCTGATATTATTTGTCCATGTCTTCGGATCTCTATCAATTTAATTTATGTATGGCAATGGGTGTTATTTACCTGAAATAAATGAATTTATTATTATTATTAGTCAGATATATGTTTCCATTATTAAGGGCGACTCTCCCAATTAAGGGCGACTCTCCCAACTGAACTGAGTTCAAAAGCTAGTATCATCATTGCAGTGGAATATTGACACTGACCGTTTTTGAACGCAATTTTGCTGGTCGTGTTGAGTTTCATTCATGAAATTCTCTTTTAGTGGTTTTTAGATAGATGTATGTATTATAAAGGGTGTAAATAGACCATTAACGAAGCCGAAAGGCACTTGTTCTCCCCGTCTTTGTGATATTTTTTTTGTTTTAGACCATACCTGGGAACCTTCTGGTTACGGAGATATTGGGAGTCAAAGTTCTAACTTATTGACAAGTTTTTTTTAGATACATTTTTAATGTAAGAGGTTTCTTTAAACACCTCCACGACCCCCGTACTATTCAATCCATCCATCAGCACAATGTTTTGAGTACGTTCCATCGAGTCCTACCGTAAAACGTGAATTTTTACCCCAAAAAGTAAGGTCGTTTCCCAGCAATAATTTTTGCGTAAAGTTACTTAGTTTGTCATACAGGATGCTTGGTTGACGGCTTCGTGAAGGGACTGTTTACACCCTGTATATGAATAAGGAATTCAATAGATGATAATTACATGAAAATCTAGCAGCGGTATTAAGTACTGATATGAACGAACTTTTTCGTTGCTATCCAATTATCACGTTTAACAATATTTAACAAGGAAGGCACTTATAATTGAGACTTTAAATACGTAACACGAAGAGATGAGGAATTGAAGAACATAATTAGCTTGTTAAACCTTTAAGATCTGGATGTTTTTGCTTTATAAAAGTACGAGAGAGAAACATCCTGTAGGTTCCTTTATACGCACATATTTTTGATTAAAGGTGTCTCTGTTCGTCATATAACATGTGGGATTAATTAGAGTGTAAAAAACAGCAAGTAAATATTTTATCTGTTTTCGTTTACAAATTGTATTTTTTTTTTTGTAAATAAATTGTGTATTTATTTTACACAAAATTAACCCACGAGATCATTTATTTACAGTTGGACTGTTTGCGTACGCTAAATACATATTATAGTACCTAAAGACTTAAATGAGTGTTTTATTAACCTGGTATATGATTATACTGTTACTTTTTAATTCATCTTTAATTTCATTGTAATTATCTGTACCTAATGTTTGTTATTGTAGTGTTGAATATGAAGTAATTTAAACCCTTTGCTCATACCTGTATTAGGTACAAATTATGCCCGTGGCTTCGCTCACGTGATTTTTTTCTATTAGCATTACCTATAAGTATAAGTCTGTAAGAACATGAAACCGTATAAGTATTCATAATATGCTGTACAATATCGTTTACTTTGTTGGTTTAAATTAAAACTTTTTGGTTTAAGTTGTATATAAATTTTCCTAAAAAAAAGCAAAGAGAGCCTAAAAAATAAGAAATTACGAAATTTATTTCATAATTAGATAGGCTCGGCCTTTACCCTTGCAATAAGATCATTTGCACGTCTCTAGGTCTCTTAGATTCAAAGATATTAGCATTTCATTGAACATACCCTAGATCAAGCGACTAAAAAAACAAGATGACTTCCAATCGCGGGCTAGGAGTATTTATAAACGTAAATTTGTCAACAGAAATGAGAATATAGGTTACTGGTAGCCAAACACACTGTATAAACGAAAGCAAAATGTTCTAATTCAATTACAATAAATTGTGGTACACCTACACCGTATTGTCACAGTTCCAATAAGTTTTGATGAAATAGGGTTGAACTAATGTTGTATACCTATATAATACATTTTAAATGTATAAGACATTTTATGCATGCTATGCTTGGGTATAATGCCGCATCTCCAACATAGATTTTAATTTATCCCGAAATCTAAGTAGATAGTCGGGACTTAGCCGAATCAGCGAGCGCGGGCAATAGCTAGTTCTTTATAGTTATTAGTTTCAATCCGTTTTCATTTGACTGTACTTTATAATGTGCGAGCGAGGTGACTACAAAAAAAAATCGGTAAAATCGGAAGGTGCCAACTTGCGCGCACTCGCGAGTTTCACACTCGCCAGTTGACGAATAACTCGTACAAAATTAAACAGTTCATACGTTGTATGTTTATTGTTCCCGGAAACTAATAAAACTACTTTTATTACATACTCTCTGCAAAAATGAATAAAAAATCAACGTTTGATATTCAAACCACCACAAAATAAAAACCGGCATTTGAAATAGCAGTATTTTATTTGCAAAACCAGGAAAGTACTATCGGGTACGAAAATTGCTTTGAGCAATTTTTTTGGCATATCAAATATGTTTTTTTTCTTGCCTGTAAATACAACGATGACTTGTAAAATAAACTATACATTCAGAACAAAAAGGCGAGAGGCTACCTACTATTATTTCACAGATAAACAATCGTCAGTCTCAACTCTGTCAAACTCGGGTCTTGGAGACCCGCCTTAAGTCAATTGCTCAGCTGAGATAGACTCAGTTGTCACGACAACGGTTCAAACCCCCACCATATTGTATTATTCAATTCTGTTATAATTCTATTGCCGCAATTGGCTGATCCTCAAATTTGACACACGTTTTCTTATGGAAATCTCCAATAGTGGGCGTTTATGTCAATTTGTAAACAAACTTAGCTGGTCAATGTGTCAAATGGGGCAAATTTAGAGTGTGTCAACCCGGACTTGAACTGAGTCAGCGACTAAAGAATATCAGTATGACTCTCTATAGTTGTCTATAGTTGTCTTCTAACGCTTCTCAATAAAAAGACGTTTAGGAACACACTCAGCTGTTTATCCTAATTCAAAAAATGTCTGAGTGTTCCTCACTTAAAATTCCAACACATATTTCTTGCTAGCAACTCGCTCCATCTTCGTTTCGTTTCAAACCAATTATTCAAGTCTAAAGCTATCCGAAATATTACACGTCTGCCTTGGCTTCGAATACTCGATAACATGAAAGTTAAGTAAATACGTATAAAGCAGGATAAATACGTCATTTAAAATTTAGTCTTATGTAAAATGACCTTTCAAAAGACTTGATTCCGGATAGATTGGGTTTTTACTATCAGCAGTGAACTATTCCGAGTAGAAAAGTATGTATACTTATATTGTTAAGATAGTTGGATGTAGGAGGTAATCTTCGAAACTATTGATCCGATTCCGAAAATTATTTCACTTATCGGAAGCTACACTATCCCCGAGTGTCATAACTCGAGCGAAGCCGCGGGCAAAAAATAGTATTTGATAAATTTGAACCTGTGCAACGCTGAGCAGGGGTTTTAATAATTTTCTTTGTTCCTGATGTGTCAATGCCTTGTCAATCACGTAACTCCATTTTAGTAAGTACACGCAAATACAGAAAAAAAATTACCTTTTTCATAAATACTACTATATAATACCAAAAAAAACTACCTTTTTCATATTTTACCATCTTTGCGTGACGGTGTGCGTGGCTGTATGTTTTAAAAATTAAGTACTCACAGGTCGGCGGCCCATCGCAGGAACTTGTGGAGTCCTTGCTCCAGCGCCTTGATCTGGAACCAGTTGGTGTGGAAAGGCATCATGTAGGGCGCGCGGTTCTGCTCGTAGTACCGGTTGAAGTCTTCCTGCAGCCATTCCAGCACCTGCAATGTGACTTGTTATTACTGACGATGTAAGAAAAAGTGACGATCAACTTAGAAAAAGGTACACAAAAAAAGGTACTAGTAGGGTAAAGGGCTGCTCCCATAGTTTTGAAAAAGGAACACAATCATACATCATTCCGTGCAGTTTTATTGGTAGGTACAAAGTGAAACCAGTAATTGCAATTCCAAATTCAAATGCTCTGTGTTAAATTAACACAGACTCGAAAATTGTTAAGCGAAACAGCAAGTGCTTCAAATCACAACACAGTTTTTACAAACGAAGCTATAACCACTTTGAACAAACAAAAACGAAACCAAACAACCCTGTTTAATCAACAAGTTGCTGTGGTTCAATACTAATATTTATTTTCATATTTCATGCAAAGTGTTGACTCCGTGTCTCCACAATTTCGTTCAAAGAAGTGTTTTAATCAAAGAAAACCGCATAAAACGAGAACCTCGTTGATGAGTTATGAAACTAGAACAACACGATATAATAAATTATGTATGTGTGTGACCATCATACATATTAAACCAACGCGTTTCCTTTTATCTAGAGAGTTAAAAAAGATATGAGAGCCGTGATACGGTCTACATAAAACATATTGCCGGACCGGTCGGTCGGACCTATTCCCGAACGGGGTAACTAGATAATAACTAATACTAACTGATACAAACACTGGTCTACAAATAGCGTATTAGAAACTTTTTTATACGTGTTTAGCCAGGTTTAGTTATGAAATTAAAGCGAGATAAAATAGCAGGCCACTCGACCGCGTACGTGCGTATATGAAATTGTTCTCGGTCGCCTTCCGTTCCACTTCTCGATTCAACTATGCGCTACTACAAACATTTGCTTATACAACATTAGTTTTAGTATATGCGAAACCTGATACAGGTGTCTAGTATTTTTATGTAAAGAATTTATTTACAAAATTTCAAAACAGTATCATGAAAAATCACAAAGTTATAAGCTTGTTCTGTTACCTAGTTGTTCGCACAAAAACGCGGTCACCACGCAGCGCGCGCCTCCAGCGTCGTCTTGAGCTCATTGATAATAATAATTTGGCAGTAGGTACCTAAGTCGCTCGATATCCAACTTTTAACTTTTTTAAATATTTTTGTGAAAAAATATAACCTAAAAATTGTTGGAATCGATTCAGTTACTTATTCTGAACAAACTATTTTCAGGTTTCGCATATACTAAAAATAATGTTGTATAAGGTCCCTTTAAAACAGATGGACAAATTTTAAGACAGCGTTCAGTACGTCTAACCAAAGATATCCAAGCAAAAAAACACTGATTAAAGTGATTTTATTTTTACCTAAAATCATTGGGTAACCAACATTTTAAGTGTATTTTCGTTAGCTGATTTTTTTTCTTGTAAGTATCTAATGCGTTTTTCTTATTTTTTTTACCATTGTCCTTATTTTAGTGGTCTGAATGATTTCTAAAAGTATGTCCATCTATTTTAGTGGGACCTTATATACCTGTACCGGCCATTTTCTACCACTTATCTGAAGAAATAATTGTTAGAAAATAATAGTTATCATATAGTTTTTCGTTCAACGGTTATAATACGGATATAATAGCAATTTTCATATAGCACAAAACGAATACATTTCAGACTATGAGAGCACAACAGTTTCGTGTATTTTTTGTTCAATATTTAGAATATCAAAGCTCCAACTTTGTAAGTACATCTCAAAGAGCATATTTAATACGGTTTAAAAGCAAACAGAAGTCTGTTTTAGATCTGTTTAAAAGGATATCGGCAAGCCCGAGGACAAACCAACTAATCTGCTTGTAAAGTACAAACGAATTAATTCTGCTTTATAAATCTACTGTCTTCATTTTCTTGCTGAATGATTTTGAACAAAATAAAGATCTAAGAAAGAAAAGGTCTGAGCTCACGACTTAATTTGGAAGTCAGATGTGCTCCCAACATAGTTGGAACACAATTGCCTCCGCATGAGGACACGAGGAAATATTGCACCATGCATGAGGCTCACAGCGTTTCTCTCTCACCTATTAATCCCTGTGTAGTTCAGGGACGGGTAAATCTCACTTTGCAAAAAATGCCAGTGCTTTATAACCTGGATGCAATACAACGTTGTTATTTTCATGCTATGCCATATGAAAACTACGATTTCAACCAAATAATTTAAACATCATAACATCACGCCTGTAATCCCCGAAGGGTTGGGCAGAGGTGTAACTAACAGTACACCCACATTTCGCCGGTTATGTTTCAATCCAACCGGGAACAGAGAGTTATATTTGACTCGCGTACTGACGGATAGATGTTTACAGCTAAAATTGTTACGTGCAAAATATTTTTCATGTACCTACATTTTTACTTATATTTGTTTAGTAGTGATTAAGCAGTGTTGTTTTAGCGAATGTGAGTACCGATAAAAACCATCTCTGGTTTAATAGTACAAAACAAACGAACCTGTATTAAGACTACATGTTTAAATAAAAAAAATAAAAAAAAAACAAATCCGGATTTCGCGGCTGCTACTGAGAAATTCCTGATGGAAAAACCCAATAACATTTTGCCCGACCTGGGAATCGAACCCAGAACCTCATGCTTAGCAGTCGTGCTTGCGACCACTAGACCAATGAGGCAGTCAAATAATTTTCACAGTTAAAAACGTACCCCAATTTAGTCGTGACAATTAGGAATTAACCAAAAATTACTACGTGGATCAATAGAAACATGCGTACATATGAAATGCAAATTAAATTAGCTATAAAAATGGAAATGCACGCAAATGCAAACTAATAATTGTGTATTCGAAAAGTTTTACATAATTATGCAAATGTTCATAGGGCTTATATCATCGTATTTAACATAAAAAGTTATTATTATATAATAAATTAATCGAATGCGGCTGTTACGCAAATAAACAAACAAACTGGTCAAGCGCGAGTCAATTTAATAATTCCAATCAACAAAACATTATAATTTTCAAAACTTTATGTGAGTTTATATAACTACGGGTTAGCTTTAAGTATCTACGCGCCAAGAACATTTGGGAAAGACAACAAAATCGGCCGATTTGAAATGATTGACGAGACACGAATCAACGTCATCATCTGCCTAGCCTTTTCCCAATTATGTTGGGCTACCAGTCTTACCGGATGCAGCTGAATACCAGTATTTTACATGGACTGACTGACCTCCACAACCAATTTAGTACTGGGATTGGTAAGACTGGTTGTCAGATTTTAGGGCCACTGACTACTTAACGACTGTCAAAGATCTACAACTGACAGTCGGGACCTAATCTTTCATAAATCAATTCTTAAATCTATGGTTTCGTCAGTACAAACAACCTAGCATGTACAATAAACGCCTGCTAAGGTCTTATTTGTAGAAACTTGATAGAAGTGTCTCTGTAAGTTTTCCTAAGAATAAATAAATAAAAGATAGACCTATTTTCACCGAAACATAAACAAAGCCCTGTGTACTTACCTCATCGGAATCGTGATTATGTAGCACACACTGATCGAGATAGGGGCAATGTCCGCCCTCATACGTCTCCACGTAGTGCGCGTTGAACGGCACCTCCCACAGCCCTGCACACAAATAACCTCTTTATTTATATTATACAAATGCTTTAAAATCAAATATGGGCTGTTGTGTATTCTCTGACGAATCATTCAATACAGCAGCTCAAAAAATGACGACAGGGGCACGCGCAAACAAACTGTGTGTACTCTCACCTTATGTAGATATTGATACACTGTATGCAGGAAAAAACCCTTTGGATTATTTTTTCAGCCTTAAAATTGTTTTTCACCGAAAAATTACGAATGGCATAGTTTCGGTTAGTTCTAATTAAAGTCGGTGAGTGCATTGTTCCGACCACGTGAAGCTCGCAACTTGGCGTTTGTGTAGGAAATGTGTGAGCACCTCGTACTATCTAACGCCACACCGCACGCGATACGGAAACTTTGGAACGCGCTTCTCACTATTGATTTTCACGCAAAAATCTAAGTGGAAAGAATAGCATAGAATATGCGAGGTTTTAACACACTTGAAATCCGGAACAGGAGTATGAGATGCAAACTAGATTTCGACGTTCCACATAACTAAAATCAACAATAGCTCTGATTTCTGTGGAATCCAAAGACAAAGGAGAACCATAGCATAGAATCTAGCTAGATCAACACAAAGGGCATCATTAGTCTATAATTTCCGGTCCCGCAGCGGTTCCTAACAAATCTCTTCTAGTTCTTAGCTGTTTTATCTCGTAGCTAAGTTACGGCGACCCACCTGGGAACGACTTGGTGGGACAAGTGCCGGACTTGCACTCGTGCGCGATCTTGTAGTCCAGAGTGTAGGGCCACACGGGGATGGCCAGCGGCGGCACGCCCACCGAGCTGTCGTAGATGTAGCCGAAGTCCTCTAACACCTGACAACAAAGAGGTTCATGTTCAGAATTACGTTGTTTGTGTTACCTTCTTGAGTTTGTCGTTGACCAAAATGATTTAGGTATACGCCCTATGTCAGATACGCAAAATTTCAGAAACGCATATTGTCAGATCGACAGTCTTCATATCTGTAAGGGGCCGATCCTCAGAACAATAACTAAAGGCTTTAGTTATTGTTCTGAGGGCCGATCAATCACAACTATGTATTTGGCATGTCGACGAATTTTAGTATTGTTGCCTATTTAATTTAAATGGTGAATTAAAATGCTTTTTTTAATATGTATCTAACTAACTATCTCACAGCACAGTTGGTAAATAGATGCTCCATAAACTGTTGTTCCCAGAAACAACGATTCACAAGTAAGGTTTCACTTGTGAATCGTATTGTCAATTATCTGTTCGTCACTGGAAATTGTTTCAGCAACTATGTTTCCTATTGTGTGTTTTAGTTTGTTACAATAGATTGATAGATCAATACAGTGTGATTTTTTGCCAGAAATCTGATACATTTGCAATTCGCTATATCAGCGAGTCTACGTACAATGACCATGTTTACATTCATTCTAAATATTTATTTTCCTCTACGTGTAATTTAATCGTACGCTCCAAACCGTCATCTCGCACAACAAATCCCATACAAAGTGTACTTCAATCAGTTTTATTTAGATTCGTTCGTCGATCGGTGCCTATCAAAATGTCGATACAGAGCGCGCCGGCTTGTTTGACAACTGACGTACCTCCCTGATGACGACGCACTGCAAAAAAAATCTCTACGTATTTCACTTTGTATTGCGAACGCGACGTACGTAATTGTCAGGTAACGAATAGACGTAGGTGTACTGCTGGAATATTGACACTAAGTGTAGCGACGTACTTGCGACTTCGTACGCAGTATATCGAATGACTGTCAAAATATTACCCTAATAAGCTACCTGATATTCGATGTCGGCCAATTTGGAGACAAAAGAATGTTCGGGAAATTCGTCAGAAATAAGATGGCAGAATAATATGGCATTTGAAATACACGAGCACATATAATTTCGTTGTGTATGTACTTATCAACGTCAATTTCACGTAATAGGGATTGTATTATTTGGAAGAAATCAACATTGTTTACGATACATTTCTTTTCTGCATATACTTTACTAGCTTTTGCCCGCGGCTCCGCCCGCGTGGAGGTTGTTGATGGGAACGTACCGAACAAATAGTAGTTACTTACCTTCATCCCCCTTTTTAACCCTTCGGTGGTAGAATTATCAAAAATCCTTTCTAACTGGATACTTACTCTTCACAAAGAACACACCCTCCAAGTTTCATGTTCCTAGGACCAGCGGTTTGGGCTGTGTGTTGATATATCACCCAGTCAGTCAGTCGGTCAGTGAGTTTAACATTTTATATACAACATTATTTTTAGTATATGCGAAACCTGAACATAGTTTGCTCTGAATAAGTAACTGAATCGATTCCAATAATTTTTAAACCATGTTATATTTTGTCCGAAAAATATTTAAAAAACTTAAAAGTTGGACACTTTAAGTACCTATCGTAATAATTTAGGTACCTACTGCCAAATTATTATTATCAATGAGCTCAAGACGACGCTGGAGGCGCGTGCTGCCTGGTGACCACGATTTTATGCGGACAACTAGATAACAGAACAAGCTTATAACTTTGTGATTTTTCATGATACAGTTTTGAAATTTTGTACATAGATTCTTTACATAAAAATACTAGACACGTGAATCAGGTTTCGCATATACTAAAACTAATGTTGTATAAGGTCTAACTATTCATACACGAAATATTTTAAGAGTAACTTCTGTAGGTCTTAAAGTCGCCATAGCAACGAAAAAAAAAATCTCTGAGTGTTTTCTTTTTTAACGACATTATTATAATTCTAAAAATTTTTGATACTTTTTGCATAAAATCTTTACTCCAATATTCTAACAATGACACTAGGTAAATACGACATAGTAAATTAGCGTAATGGATGTTCAAAAATAAAGAGCTAGTATTTATTTTGTTGGTAAAGTAATTTTAAATTATTTATTTTTTATAAAAAATATTCTCAGATAAAAAAATAATCCCTTGAAATGGCTTCGTTAGATGATTCCCTGAAAATATTTCGTGTATGAATAGACCTTATTATATATAGATTTTGTCCGCAAGCTCTTTACAATAGTTTTAAAATATTTACTCCTCTTGGTTTACTTATTGATGTTTGAGACTCATGTCACAAAGAGAATTTATTCAGTCTCATATTTTATTCTGTACCCAAAGGAGCTGCCTACCTAGCCGGGATAAAAAGCATCCCACGTTTTTTCTGTGTTGTGAACTGCCTCACAGGAACTTTGATTGTCGAATGAAGTCGCATTGAAGTGAGATTGAATAGATATAGTTTGCGATTTGCTTAGTAAAGTAGAAAATATGTGCAGAAATAAATAAACTTCAAAATATTTCAAAATAACGGAAGGGGAAGAATTTTTGTAAATAATCTTGAGGTTAAGGTTGTCTTATCCTTGGTTAGAAGACAAAAGCTAGCCTCGCAGACAATTGCAAATTCTATTCTCTAAGCATGCAGTCTTAGGAAGTTTAGGTTAGAGAAATAACTTTGAGTACAAAAGGAAAAGATAACGGATATCTTTGCCTTTTGTACCTTTGTGCATTAGGCAAGATTCTATACTAGCAAGTGAACATGCGAAAACTTTAGCCAGGTTACAAATGTCATCCTAGTCTAAAAGAGTTAACGACTTACAGCATTTCATGCAAACTTTTGATGGACGCTACTGAAAGCGCCAAACTAGTAGCTCAGTTCTGGTCTGACACAATTTAGATTGCCATCGACACGACACGCTAAGAAGAAGATACAAACTTTCAAGTCCTTTTTTTCGAAATGACTGAACCGATTTTAATGAATTTCGAAAATGTTCTTCTGTCAACTTTTAAGACCTATGTATCCTGCTTCTGCGTATAAAGTTTCATTAAAATCGGTTCAGTCATTTCGAAAAAAAAGGACTTGAAATTTTGTATGAAATGCCGTAAGTCGTTAACGCTTAAAATAAAACTCAAAAACAATGATGTGATGTTTTCAGATACCTAATAACATCAAAATCAAGACGTTTACACGAAGTTTGACGAAGCAAAAGCAGTATCTAATGAAAGTATCAGGTGGCGTTATGTAGTTTCTTATCTCCTTGGGAAAATTGCGTGAGTTTATGTATGTTTCATAGTTTATTTTTCCAAAAACTTAGTACTACTTTACAATGGCAATGTGGCAACAATTTCAATTACGGCAAAGAGATTAGCGTCTGTAGCCGAGGCATAGCCTGTATTTCGGCTATCAGCACCATTCCCCTAGAGTACTTATAGTACAAGAATAGGTCCCAAGCAATAGCAATATATGTATAATTAAATCTGTACTACAGAATTCTTGATAAGTACTCTTTAGATAAGTAATTTGCAAATAGTACATAATTTTAATCTAATTAATTAAATGGATTGAGTGTATGTGTGTTCGTGGTGCGTGTGTGTGTATTTGTGTATGTAACATCAAAATTCTATAAATACCTTGAACTGCGTGTTCCTCCCAGGTTTCAAGAAAGGTGCTCTTGTGCCGACGATCTCCGACCGCGAAACGTTGGCGAACTTGCCGAGGATCTCGCGCATGCCGATCATCTCGCCGGCCCATTCTTCATAGCCTTTGTCTTGCAGACCTTGTTGCTGCGACACTGTACCCGTCGCTATCTGTGAATTGTGCATTGTTTTGTTTTATTCGTTTGTTTTATTTTTAGATCGTTTTGGTTGATAATGGAGAGAATGGAGAGATCTGTCGAATGAATTGACAACGTGCATGAGATTGTCGTTGTATGACTTACTGATAAATGTTTCGAGGGCATTTGGTTGGAATTACCTAACAGACAGATGTGTTACTGGTGAGTTCGTTCCGTCACTTCTCCTCCCAGCTAAAAAACAAGGTGGGCCATCCCTTGTTCCCTAAAAAGGCACGTCAAAAAAGGCACGTCAAAAAAGGCACGCCAAAAAGGCACGCCAAAAAAGGCACGCCAAAAAGGCATGCTTCGTAAAAATATACATAAGACAGGTCCCTGCCTGTTTTATTTCATTTTAGAAGTGAAAAATGCTGGTTTTCAGCCTAGTTTGAATAATGACTTTAATTTAGAACCTTTCGATATCAGCAAACGAGCCAACGATACAGAAAAAGAAAATGAAAATAGTAATAGAAAAGATTGATGCCCTATAAAACATCACAGCACAATACAGCACTATGTATGAAAACTAGTTGAAAATAGGGCAAATTTATATGATACTTCGCAATTTATAATGACGAGGATCCATATCCCACGGTAGCTCAACCTGATCTTTCAACCCCGATATGATCGATGTTTCCACCCTTAGTATATTATAGTATCATATTTGCATCAACAATTAAACAGGGGGTATGTTTCTATGCCAATATTTGGTAGATAAATTTAAGTCGAAATACAATTTTTCAAGATTTACCAATTTTTAGTGCGATAGCAAAGTAACAAAGTACTTAGGTAGACCTGAAAAAACGGCCAAATCTTTGTAAACTGAATTAAAATATTCTTTTATTTCTGTGATCTTGCTACCTGATTGACAGAAGCAAAACAATGGTTTGGGCGTTAATAGTACAGCAAGCCAAGTTAGTTGATTCAATTGTACTACTCAGAAATATTTTATAAAAAATAGTATAAAGCTCACCTCATGTCCGTCGTGTGCAAGATGTTGCACTTGCACGTAGTTACTGCAAATAACAAAGAAAACATTAACAAATAAAATAACATCACGCTTGTAATCCCCGAAAGGTTAAGCAGAGGTTTACCGAATAGTATACCCACATTTTGCCAGTTATGTTTAAGTCCCATGTAATACGAGCCTATTGCCATCAACTCCGTAGCTGCTACTGAGAAATTCCTGATGAAACACCCAATGACACTGCCCGACCCGGGAATCGAACCCAGGACCTCATGCTCAGCAGTCGTATTTGCGACCACTAGGCCAACGTTATGTGTAATATAATAACAAAGAAATATATATCTAAATATATATGTATAAAGTAAGAAACTGACTGGCTGACTGATTCACTGACTGATCGATCAACGCACAGCTGAAACCATGAACCATGGTCTAGAAGCATGAAATTTTGCACAAACTTTCCTTAAATGACGCAAGTGTTGCACTAAGAACGGATTTTTGAAAATTCATCCAATAAGAGATAAAAACGAGGGTTGAAAGTTTGTATGAAATTTGGTGAATTTCGCGAACGAAGTCGTAGGCAACGGCTAGTTATTTTATATATTCTTTGGCAAAGTTATAAATACAACAACTACGGTAAAACATAGATAACTTACATAAAACGTACCTTTAGCTTTCAGGTACTATCAAAGGTATACATTATATTACAGTAATTAACACGAAACTTGTGTAAGTAATTACTAAACTATCGTCCAAATTAATCACGGGAACTTAGCAAATTGTTTGTCACTAATTAATTGAAATATAGATAGATACCTACCTAGATATTATTAACTTCGGACACAGTTTTCATGAAAAAAAAAAAACTAAAAAGTAAATTAACTAATGCTTTCTTTTTTGGGTTCCGTAGCTGAATTGTAAAGAACAGAACCCTTTTAGATTCGTCATGTCTGTCTGTCTGTCCGTCTGTATGTCACAGCCACTTTATTCCGACACTATTAGGAGTACAAAGTGAAAACTTGGTAGGTAGATGTATTCTGTGAACCGCTTTACGATTTTTATACAAAAATTAAAGAATTAAGGGAGGCTCACCATACATGGAACTGAAACTAAAAAAAAAAACATCAAGCCTATAAGTGCGGGGTGTCTATAGCTAGGTCTTTAAAAACATTGAGCTTCCTAAAACCATTTTTTTGTCAAAGTCAATAGTTTGAAAGACACTTCCAAAGTGGGATAATGTGTGTGTGTGTGTCCCCTCTAATTTCTTAAGAGGATGAAAATTCAGAAAAAAATTAAGTTTTTAGAACGTAAAAAAAACTTTCAACGAAAATTGGTTTGAATAAGATTTGATCTGCAGTTTTTGAGATATGGGAGTTCTTCATCAAACTGTAGAAGTAACTTTTTTTTTCATTAATGAAAAACAAATTAAGTTTTCTGTTGAATGTAAAAATTTTGCACTTGCACCTTCAAAATATTTTTATTATATCGTTTGGTGCTACGGAACCCTGTGTGCGTGTGGGTACGACTCGCACTTGGCCGGTTTTTTTGAGGTTTCAACTATACTACCTACTACTAAAATGTATTGGGTGGGTCGAACAACAGTCATTTCGCTATCTCTCTGTATTGAATACTACCTACACCGACGCTCGACGATCTGACATTGTGTATGACAATTGTCACTACAATCTTAGAACTGCCTGCGTTCTGAAAGAGCACAAATTGCAACAGCTGCAATGTTGCAGTTACATCAACTGCACAAAATCTAATATGCAGCTACATTGCAGTCCAAAAGCGTCTGAATGAGCTCTGAGAGAAAGCAACGCCATTGTTTGAACCTTATTCTCTGGCACATATTTACTCATGTTCCTGAATGAAAGTAATGACACAGTTTATAATTACCTGTACTCGTGTGACAGGAAGAAAGTGCCTCTAATGGGGCAGCCATTAGGGTTCTTGATCTTCCCATTGAACACTTTCTTGTACAAGTCGAAGTTGTTCAAGTTAACAGCACCGTCGAATGTCAGCATTATCATTTGGGGCGTCTGAGAAGAAAAAATGAGAACGTCATTTTTTACGACAGCTTTTTGTACGTAAAATTCGCTAAATTGTTGACAGAATTGAGGCCGCTTTTTACGCTATTTATAGACCTATTGAATAGCAAAATAACAGTGTTTTTAAAGGTTAATAAATTCTTATTTATTCGTATTGACTCGTGTTTATAAAAAAAGTTATCAAACGAGAAAATCAATAACTTAAATAATCATTATTATTAAATCACCCATTAATATAATTTAGTCGTCAAAGTATTAAGAATTCACCTACTTATTCAGCCGTTTTTAATTTATTGTATTACCTAATATTATGAGAACAAAGTATTATTAAAACGCCTGACACAAAAAGTCCAAGTCGGATAATCTTGTATTTTTTGTATTATTTACTTTCGTCTTTACAGACCGTTAGATGGGCTAAATAATCGAGTAAGGAAGACTATTTATTAAATTTAGACAAGCTACATTGAGTTCCCGCAGGTAGGAGGGGAGGTAGGCGGGACATTTTACTACTTGTTCATTTCTATCCGACTGCAAGGGAAGATTGCTTTTACTCAAGTTTTTTCAGTCGTAACCCTTGCTTTTGTTGCTACTGCTTTTGAAGAGCAAACACTTTTTCTTTAAACTTACAATTTTACGAAACGTTAAGCTCTTAAACTATTAGCCGTGAACAAAACATAATATGTTATGCACATGATACGCTTTTATAGCGATTTAGCATGCACGACATGGCTTTATAAACATTGATATGCAAGGAAGGTTTAATGAATACAGTAAACTGTAGGTCACAGACGGGTAGCCATAGCTTTAGGTACCTATATATATTTTGTTATGACAACTATTGCAACGATTACCATAATTAATGAGAAACCATTAAGGCTCACATTGCGGTTTACAGCTACATAAATTCGATACCTACCTAATCCAAATTGTTTGTCGAAATTAATATTTAATTACGTATGTTAACAGAATTGAATATTTTCAAGGCTGAATCTGTAAATGGCATACTAATTCTAAGTAAGTACCGACTGTCGAATATAATTTGATTCCAGTTTTACCTGTTACACTAAATATTCAAAATCAATACTTAGAGCTTTTCGTAAGTATTCACAACAGGAAATCATCCAGTGACTTATCACAATAGTCGGGTGTCATTTGCGAATGTTTAAGTAATTATCATCAGCCTACAACAGTCCACCGCTGGACACAGGCCTCCTCAATCGCTCGCCACTCAACTCGATTCTCGGCAACTCTCATCCAGTTGCTACCAGCCACCCTGCGAATATCGTCGCTCCACCGAGCCTGAGGGCGTCCCATCTTACACTTGCCGATCCGCGGTCTCCACTCAAGAACACCTTCCCCAACGGTCATCGGTTCATTATTTAACTAATACAAACTAATAAATAGAGTATTGTATGTTCGTTTGTTTGTTTGTTGTTTCATCACGCCTCAATGGCACCACGGATTTCGACGAAATCTTGCTCACATATAGAAAATATAATATTGTAAAACATAATGGTTCACTTACGTCTTCTGGGTCGAAACCTCCAGGGATGAGGGTGCCATCTTTGGAGCAGAAGCAGTAAGGCAACTGGCACTCACTAGTGTCGCACTTAGTTGCCAAGTCCAGGGGCGTTTCCGTGATCGGCGCAGGCGCTAAACAAAAAAATATTTTTGATTATAAATATGTTCTGATCTAATTAAAAGACTAGATAACGTCAACAGTGTAAAAACTGAAGGGGTAGGTAGGTATCTTACCTACCTATAGGTACCCACATTTCGCTAGGTATGTTAAAGTAATAGGAACGAGCCTATTGCCATCAACCGGACACAAATTCAGACTCCGTGGCTGCTACTGAGAAATGCCTGATGGAAAAACCCAATAACAATTTAACCGACCCGGGAATCGAAACCCAGGACCTTATGCTCATCAGTCACGACGGCGACCACTCGACCAACGAGGTAGTCTAAGTTTTCAAACTAAGTGTATATTTCAAATGCAGGCTATAAAACCATACAAATCAAAGCAAGACTTACGTACAATTAAAATAACGTTTACATGACATCAGTGTAGCAAAAAGCTAAATGTTACAAGGCAAAGTTTAATTCAAGGCATTTGCTTGGAGATGTGCAATTTCACACCCAATCAGTACGCCGACTAAATGACTAATTGATTTACGTGTATCTGTGTTGTCTAGCTTCCTTTATGTCATGTTTTTGTTTGGTTTTGGACCTCTTGTTTTTTATAATACTATCCTAATATTTAGGCTATGAGGGAAGCATTTTCCCAGCAGTGGGACATTATAGGATAAAGAAAAAAAACATTAGTATTGATGCTTGTTTAGGCTTCCTAATGAAATACTTATTTGACTGTTCTGTGTGGGGGTTGAGCTGGCTGAGTTTAATAGATGCCCTTTTTCAGCTAACGGCCTGTATCAGACACCCCACAAGGCCTTCCAGATATTTCAGTCCAGACTTTTTTGTAAATCATTTCGACGACCTATAACTATGGACTTTTATCGGATATTTTGAACATATGAATTGTAATTTATACACATCATCATCCGCCTAGCCTTTTTCCAACTATGTTGGGGTCGGCTTCTAGTCTAACCGGATGCAGCTGAACACATACCAGTATTTTACATGGAGCGACTGCCTATCCGACCTCCACAACCCAGTTCGTACTGGGTTATACGATACCCCTTGGCGGCCCTTGGTAAGACTGTTTATCAGAATTTCGGCCACTGACTTTCTGTAACGACTGTCAAAGATCTTCAAATGACAGCCGGGACCAAAGGCTTAACGTGTTTCCCAAGTCACGGAAGAAGCTCGGTATGTAATAGGTGGTCACCCATCCACAGACCAACCTAAGCAAGCGCGGCTTAACCTGAAGATTGTTCCGAGCGGCTGTTATTATTTAGCCACGAGCTCCTCAATCGTAATTTATACACAAAGTCAAATAAATTAGAAAGTATTACAAGAGCATTGTAATATAGGTACCTACTTGAGGCGATGGGGCCGCATCTGGCTTCAACCTTGAAGGTACAGAACTTGCTGATATCGTCGAAGTACAAACCGGAGGGGCATCTGTTCAGGTAGGGGTAGCCATCGACGCACTGGAAGAAAACGAAAATAATTATCAAATAAATCAATCAATCTGAGAAACGTAGAGAACTTTGCGAAAGAGGTTATCGGGAAAGTAGCAAAGCATTCTTTGGTTCTACTGTTAAACAGCATTGCTAAATGCTGCCCGACGAAGATTGCTGTTCCAGTTCGAACAGATAAGTACTAATAGGTAAATTAAATAAAGAACATGAATGATTTTGTTTTCTCTACAAAGTTGGCAACTCCCTTGGTGTTACAGGTAATGTCCACTTTCATTAAGTTAGCCTGTTTGATACCTGGCAAGTAAAAACTCAATAAGCTGCTTTATTTTTTGCTAAATTATGTTAAAACACAGCTTGAATTCGCCCACAGTTGGGAGAACGACCATCCAACTTGTTCTCGCCCGTTTTAGATATGAGTGCATTACTAAGGTGTCTTGCGAGATTGCTCTTAAAAACTCAAGTTTGAAAAGCCTAATACGTTGCTACCTCTGTAGCTTCATGTAAATAGCGTTAGTAGCGCATCGCCTCTCATTCTCATCTGTCCAGCCTTTTTCCAACTATTTTAGGGTCGACTTGCAGTCTCATGGAATACAGTTGAAGACCATTTTACTTTTCACAAGGAGGGACTGCCTATCTGACCTCTAGAACGCGGCTTCTGTTGTACACGACACCCCTTGGCAAGCCTAGCAGATAGTGTTTACCAATTAATATTACACCAGTGTAAAGTTTCTTCTTAGAACTCGATGTGCCATATTACCACCCAAGAACGTTGGTAAAGTAAGTACACTGTGCGAGCTCAAGCAAGCAATCCTCTAGCTAAGCACTAAGCAGGGTAATTATGGAGGGACCCTGGTGCCGTAGGAGAAAACGGGCTAATGCCATGAGTGTAAATAGAAAAACTTCGGTTTACTCGGGAAGGGGGCTTTCGCACCTTCAATTAATGAACCTTATATAAAAACTAGGCTAATCGAGTGGCCTAAGCTGATTTCAATAAACACTATAAACGGTGAGACATTATGACTGAATCTATTAAGTAATTCTAGACTCCCGAGCATTGAAATTTATGATGGGTTATTAAAAGCTGTTCCATTATTTTTTCCATGTATGTATATGATTACACTTTTGTACGGATCAGTCTATTTATTCTTGGTTATTATTGTTATTTTGGCATTTATTTCGGACTACGCCCATAGTCTTAGTAACAGTGTTAGTAGACAAACATGTTTTATTCAGTGGGGAGTTTCATCCAATATCGCACCATTGGAGACTCCCATCTATCTGTTACAGTTTGTGTCCCTTGCACTGTATAACAATATGTAATTGAAGCTGCAATGTCCTGTGTACCTATCACAGTTATTCAGAAAAAGGAATAGGTTTAAAACCAAGTTACAAAAACCTGTGTTTACAAGTTACAACGTATAGGTACGATACTTGAGTACAAATATTTCTTGGAATCAATCTGCGCAAAAAGCGAAGGCTTCGCACGCCTTTTACTTTGAAATAAAATAATAAGTATGATTTCACGTATCAACTTCAATTTCCTCGCACATGTTACTTTCAAGAGTTCCAAGTCTTTTCCTTCATAAGATGTTTTGTTTTAGTATGTAGGCTCACCTACTCTGAAATTATATTTGGTTATTTCTTGCCTCACAAAAGTACCTAAAACTTTTAGAACACGTACGTTAATACATGAGCCTCTTATTAGGCATATACTAGTATATATATGTTACGGCTAAAAGACGAAGTAAGGTTATACCTAGTTCTAGCCGGCTATACCTAGGAGCTATGAGCATTCTCTTCACTTCACTTCATCATTATTCACTTCGTATACATAATTCCTTCATCATTTCAGCCGAAAAGTCCACTGCTGGACATAGGCCTCCCCCAAGAAGGGGGGTTTTGCCATAATCGCCACGCTTGGCAGGCGTATAATTACATAATTCCTTAGCCATTTTTAAAGGGTAACCAAGACTATAGGAGTAGAGGGGTGAAAGCACGTAGGTAAACTATCGGGAATGAAGTTTTTACTAAGGGCCATACTATGACACAATTATGTTAGTTTCGGCAAATGTGGTTATTCAACGCAATAACTACAATAAGTAAAACAAACGACACACTATAATAACTATAACCAACAACTAGATATTACCTAGCCACTGTTATGGGCAGCCATTTTTATTTTTGAATCCGTCCAATTTCGCGGACGTAACATAAACTCAAGTGTAATCCCAGGGGGGTTAGTCACGCAGGGTTACGTTATTACATACAACGGCATACGAAAAAAGGAATCCACCGTTTTATGCGAAAAATGTTCGGTGTTTGTCCATAAAAATATGAATGTAGCGGTTGTGCCTACCCCTTATGTCTATCTATTTATTCTTCGCGGGATATGGGAATCGTAATAAGCGCCTTCGGATAGCTACCTGCCTGTGTGTTAATACATGGTGATGATCTTCTACATTTGCGTACCTTTTTCAACATGCATGGTGAGGTCGGTTTCCAGTCTAACCAGAATGCAAGTCTAAATATAAGTTTTAAATCGAATGACCTGCCATCTACCCTTCTCAAACTAAGTAAGTAGGGTATACCAATATCCTAAGTATAAACCTGTTAGGTAAAGATATATAAAAAAACGAATACTGACGATTTACAACAACTTGTTGACCCATACAGCCTCAAATTCACTGAACTCAAGACAATGAAGATCAAGGCCATAGTTTTTACCGAAAACACTCGTTTTATTGAAATTATTTCAGGTTTTTTGTAGCTTTTTAACGTAATCTTCATAAAAATATATTCGATTACGGTATCGTGTTCATTCAATAAAAACGACTTTGAGAGCCATCCTTGTACTTGTACATGTAAGTACATTGACATGTTGAAGCTATGCATATTAATGCAACAAGATTATAACGGGAATATCGTGATAGAAATAGGCTTATTGATCTCTAACTGCAATTTATATGTAGACAGAAATAGCAATACTTGTCTTAGAATCGATGTGTGACACACAGCGGGCCATCACACCTCCATCGACTTAACATTCAACGGCCATAGGTAATAAAGACGCGTGAATAACAAAAACCCTCCGAGGTCCGGCCACCAATACAAAAATACCTCAAATACCGATATTTCTCGATAAATACTTACAGCGCATACGAAAAACTGGGGCCCAATCATTTTTTACGTTCCAATTCCGAGACTTAACCATTGTTTAAATTAAACCAGTCTTGTTCTGCTGATTATTACGAAACCGGTCCGTCGAGATTCGAAAATGTCAATAAGTGCCAAAATAAATACTATTTCCGTAATAAAATACCCAACTTGCTTATTCATGACTTATGTAAACGTAATATTTTTATCGTCCATCTGTATAATAAAATATTATGACGATTATTATGGCTAATCGAAATGATGTTATAATAAATAATTTCAATGATTGATTGCGTTTGTGTACTTATCTTTAAGTTGATTAACAAAATTTAATGTTATATATATTTATCGATATGGACCTTATACATTGATTTATATTCATACAATATTTCATGTAGTTTGTAGTAAATATGCATACAGCATACTAATGAACTTACATGTATTGCTGCAGCATCATTTTATATTAAATTAATTTAATTGCTTTCGTGTTTTCCTTGAATTCATCAACTCCGAAAAACATTCAGATGAATAACGATACTGTTACGTATGTATAATATACTCGATTGATTAATATAGGTACCTACATAACAAGTCGGTATCATTAAATCCTACGTTGTTCGTTTTTTGTTTAGCTTCATGATGTTCACGGATTTTCAAAGTAGGTAAATCTACCGTATATATCTGTACACAAACTTAAATAAACAGTACTACGCTTCGAATGTAGTTTGCACCATTAATATTACTGTATAAGGTAAATCTCTAAATTAGCTTTCCGAACGAAATAGCGATCGCGTACTCGCTTTAGAAGCTAAATCGGTGAGGTTTGGTAATCAAAAGTAAACAGTTGAATCTTCATTATATAATATTTATATAGGAAGCAGTTTATTTAATAGAAAGATCTAAAGGGTATATTTAAACATTACCAGGGTACGCGGAAGTTCAGCTAGACTAATTATACAATTTTTACTTACATAAATTACATCGCGCTATATGCAGGGGACGACAGCGGCTGTTAAATAATTATCACACCTCATATGAAAGGGCTTTTGTTTTGCTGTGAGTTACGCAAGGTAGCTACGCATAAAAAAAGGTTTCACCATTAGTCGGTCCGTAGTTTTTAGTAGTATTTTAATGGATTAATTTAGCCGTAGGCGTCACTTAAGCTGGCTGTCAACGAAAAAAGAAACAAAATGGAAACATTTAAAATACTTACTTGATAAAAACGTCTGCACGTGGCTGGGTCAGCAAAATTTCCATTGCCTGTAGTGCCTTCAGGACAAACAAAGTCTTCAGGCTTATCTTTATCCTTCTGCTGATAGCTTCCTGAAAATCAATAAAGCAGTTTATAGTTCCGAAAGTAGACAACCCTGTTAGCATTGTGTCACCTTGTCCTAGCCTGCCAGGTATTTAAAACTCTGTCCTGTACAAATAGCGAGCTTCAAGCTTTAACACAGACAGGAGACTACAAAGTCTTTACTTTATTAAGGGAAAACCTGAGAACAGTTTCTATTTGATTTTCTCAGTGGAATTTTCTCTAAGATACATAAAGAAGCATTTCTTAACAGTCGGATAGACATAATGCCCCATCTGGTGATTCTATTCTACAATTTGTAGTGTATTTATTTTGCCGCGATTTAATTGTGATCGTGACTAATTAAACCGACAGTAAAATACCTCAACTTTTATTGAACTAATTTATTATTTTTGAAGTCTTAATAGGTGCCAGCGCCAGCAAAGTACTTTCGACTTCAATTTTGTATTATTATATATTCAAAAGAGAAAGTTGGTTACGCAAAACATTTCATAGTCCCGAATTGATCACTATGAATAGGGAAGTCACGACTTAGATATTATTTATTTATCGATCTTCCTTATCGGACTAATGATCACATTCCTTGACCAAATAATCAAGATGCCTTATTAACATGCGAGACGATATTATTATGTATTACTTTATGCATAATATTATTTAAAATAGTTCAAGGATTTATTTAAAACGTATTTGGTAGCGTAAGCGAATCACGGACATCCTTGAATTTTATTTTTAACTTTGAATGTGACAAAATGTCATGGTAATGAAGGATTTTGTAGTAATATAATAAATAAGTGGTAGTCAGCAGCAGTGAAATAAAACAGTGGAATAATTTAAATTCGACAACAAGTTTTGAAAAACCTTTTATGAGCTTCAAGACTCAATACTCCTTAGTAAAAGCACCTTTGCAAAACTAATAAGAAAAAAATATAAAATTTGTTTAAAAGATTTTAATCCAAATACCAATGTAATGCGGCTGGTGAACATTTGTAGAATATAAAAGCTATTAGAAAAGACTGACGCTAAGCTGTCTAGACATCTTGCCAAATTACGGCCAGTTAGAAAGACGTCTTATAAAGGCTGAGGCCTTGGTATCTCACGTCTCACTTTAGAATACCCATAGGGACTCGAAAATACTAAAAAATGGTTACATTTTCTTTTGTTTTCACATCCATCATCCATTTTAGCATAATAACAAGACATTTTATTCTAATAAAGACGTTTACAAAGTTCTTATATTTCAGTTTATCTTCAAACAAAAGCTTCTCTTCTTTGACTTGCCTTAGAAATATGTCGAGAACAATCTTTACCCCTAAGGTAATTCGTAAATAATTAAATTTAAAATAAAAAAAAAACGTCAACGACAACAATCAAAAGCAAAAAAACAATTAGACACTGGACCTCAATTTATTCATACAGCATTTTTCTAACAAAACAATCAGCCGTAGGCACAATGGCTCTGAGAATTTTTGGTAACTCAATGTTTCCTACTCATTCAATTGTAGATTAATCTTTGAGTGCTTATCTCACAGTCTGCAAGCAGCCAGACAAACCACATCGCATACCTCATTCATTATTTATAAGCTAACTGATTACAAAATTTAGTGGGCCTTCAAAGGCCTGTGAATTGATTGTAGACGTCTATTTAACGTGCCAATAAATTGTTTAATACTGAAACGTTTTGAAATGTACATTAGTAGTACTACTGAACTGATGTTTCTTCATGTCTTGTACATGTATGTTTCACGTTTGAAGTTACTTAAAGGCATGAATTCTAAGAAATATTTACACTAGACACATTCATGGTCGAACTACACATTGGTTTACGTTTGTTCTTTTGGTTTGTTTGACAGTTGTTAATTACTTTTGTTGTAGAGTGTACCAGATTTCTGTCCCGGAGAGTTAGCCGCACTTTGCTCCCGAGAGCTTTGAATTTACGAAATTCGTTTTGGTAATGGTAAACCTGAGATAACTCTTCGAGGAGTACTTCTAAATTACAAGTCCAGATGAATTGGCGTGGACTTTATTAGATCTCAAGTTAATTTTAAAAGTTCTGTAATTTTACCCGACTTAGTTGATAAGATTTAATTGTTAAGGGTTTTTTTCAAACTACCCTCATCTAGCTTTTCTGAAAATCTTACCTCTATTCTATTGCGAAAAATTATCGAGCAAATGAGAATCGACCGTCAAAAAGACTTCAACGACAAAAAAGTCAACGCAGCTGTCGGCTATAAATTTCCGGGCTGGAGCCTTGCAAGATAAGTAGGTAGACATAAAATCAGGTAACTACATTAAGTACCGACGTAAGTGTCAATATCCTCGATAGCAACCGGTCACAGGCCTCAATGTCAAGTGAAAGAAAGGACGTGCCAGACGAATTACAATTAGGTCCATTATCCAGACACATCTGACGCTTTCTAAATATAACATATTATTCGTAATTCAGTAAGTAATGAGACACGCTTTTAACAGAGATATTTGTCGCACGCTTTCACATTCAACGTTATTTTATGAAATAGTAAAAATTCTAGCTAAACACGATGCATAGCTTTCACTAAGTATCATTTCGTTGTAACAGTTACGTTAACGACTAACAAATTGATCGCTGGACCGCTTGCATAAGATTACGAATTACGCATTGGTTGATTTTTAATTCCTTATATGTAGAAACCGTTCTAAAGTTATGATTTATCACTGAATTAGATGGTCACAAATTAAAAAATATTTACTAACTAACCATTGATTAAAACAGCACAAATTAGTAATATTCGCATATATGGTAACCCGGCCATGGCGTTCGCGGTCCGCGCACTGTTCACTGCGTGTAGTATCGACATGGTGCCTTTCACCGGCGCGTGCGCACTGCGCCGGGCCCGCGCCGCGCGCTTCCATCACCAGCCGACCTCCGCGGGCGGCTTTCTCCTCAAACCCCCTGACATTCGTCAAATAAAGGTAGGCGCTGCTTACGTGCCGCATTGGTGTCAAATTAGGTTCCGTGTGCAGCCAGTGATATTGACAATATATCGCTTTTAAATGGAAAGGCACTGATGCAATAGGCGAAGATGACCCTTACTACTTAAAAACATGTAACTTCGCTATGCTACTCGTTGTTGAGATCATACCGCCGAGATGTGCGGTTGTGATGTATGATCTGTGTGCAGTAAACCGTTAATTTTTTTAACCTAGATATTTATCTCGAGTCCTGTTATCTACCCTCACCAAAAAACGAAAAAATCGAAGTAGATGCTTAAAACTATTTCAAAAACCTATACCCAAGACAATTCAACCCAAGTAAATCAGTACAGCTTGATGCAATTAGTCAAATAACTAGATGGAAATTATAGAAGTATTGCAAAGACGTTTACCAGAATGACCTACGAAAATAAGTATTCTCTTAGATTATTCTGGTAGCCGTAATTTTAACATTCTGTGAACACATTGCCAACAATCTCCTGCAAAGAGAGGTGTACGCCTAGGAGGCGGCAGAACTGGAGCATCAACCACTCTCCTCAAGAAGAACAGTGCGCTGGTGGGCTTTCAATGATTTTCTCTTGGAGTGACCGGTGAAAAAGGAAGGTATTAGAGGAATACTTGCGCAAGTGTATGATCCTACTCCTTGATTCTTTATCCGAAAAACAGAGAAGGAAAAACGCCGAGCTGAGGAAAAAAAATGTAAGCACCTAGATCACCCAGATGTGGCAGCGTTTAGGTGATTCATCAACACGAGAACGAGGAAGAACCAGATGCTACTTAGTAATAGTATTATACAATGGAAATTTAAACATATTATAAGAAGCAAATGCTACTGACCACAGATTCCACAGTCCAATTACTGGGCTATTCTGACATCCTTTGGTAGTGTGTGGTGTGCTCTACATGTTTCCTGTGGTTTAGAATTTCTGATAATAATCTAAGATTTTAATGTTAGCCGAATTTCAGGCATCTGGCTACTCTAGCCATAAGTCATTTACTTTCGTCTCCAAATAAACCGGAAGACAATGATCTGGGTTTCTTTAGTTATGTACCATCAATAAATAAGTAAATAGTGCTACCAATGCCTTGACTGACCGCGCAAGCGCCACTTAACCTCGTTTAAAGATGCATTTACATTAATGTTGTTTAGCCACAGTGCCTTCAGTCTACCTATGTATGTAAATACTACAAAGGTATGTCCAGTCACGTCAGTCCAGCAATGATATTTTTACACCCAACAAAATTCAAAACCGATTTATTCTTGAAATGTCGAGTAAAACTTTGAAAGAAGACCTATTTCTTAATACGTATGTTTTTTTATATGAATTCAAGAATACTATGTTGATAACAGCATAATTAAATTCATTAGAGTATAATAAAATCGCTTTTAAACGTGGCTATGTGTACTTTTACATATTATTGCTTGTAGTTGTACAATTACAACAACAATTTCATGAGTGTCTATGAAGTTTCTTGCCTTTTCTTCTCCATACAGATCTACATTTTGGGACTGGTAACTTTATTTATTCAGCTTTCGTTTCCTTGACAGTTCAAAAGTACTGTAAATGATTTAATTGTGTTAGTACATAAATGTTTTGAGTCTATAAATCTAAATTACACGTCGAAGAGCCAGGTGATCTGAAATTGAGGACCTTCCTTCCTCAAACACCTTTCTCTATCCAAGATTATGCTTTTATGAGAAAAATAAAGATTTATGATTTGATTATGAACTATTCCAAGTATTTTACTCTCTTTGAAAGTCACGCCTGCCTCTGACATACTCCTAGTGTGAACAAGTCAATTTAATTGAGCCGCTGCACTATTCAAAAAATGTTCATAGTCACTTATCGCCAATTCCCATGGCATTGGAGCTGGAACATGACAATTAGCTGTTCAAGGTAGGTTGCATCTTAGTCATGCGGTAGTATTGGTTAGAACATAGGTACCCGACCTTTACCTACCCACGTTTTGTAATTTTCCTTTTTGTGTGGTTGTGACATTCATCGAAGGAATAAGCAAAACTTTACCATACTAGTAACTAAGTTTAAGTAGTTTGATAATGACCTATATCCTCATTTCCCCAATTATATTATGCCGACATTTTGCCACTAACCAGGCACAAGCTGCTACTGAGAATTTCCAAAAGGAAAACCCTAATAATCAAATCTTTAAATTTCTCTTCTTCTGCTTTAGCCTGGTTCAATTCTTATCTTCGGGGACGCTCTCAGTGTGT
Source organism: Noctua fimbriata (assembly GCA_905163415.1). Classification (NCBI taxonomy): domain Eukaryota; kingdom Metazoa; phylum Arthropoda; class Insecta; order Lepidoptera; family Noctuidae; genus Noctua; species Noctua fimbriata. The sequence goes on from LR990932.1 coordinate 10,293,828, forward strand.
CCGCCTTGATGAGACTTTCTCCGATTGGTGTAGCCTCACCGAGGGTGTTCCTCAGGGTAGCGTTCTCTCTCCTCTTCTTTTTTCAATTTTCATAAACATGGTCACCAGTGTAATCTCTTCCAATTTCCATCTTTATGCAGATGACTTGCAGCTCTACCGGCATTTTATTGTAGCTGATGCTGATTCCGCCATTGCTGCTATGAATCATGACCTGGCTTGCATCAGCGCCTGGGCTAAATCATTTGGACTGCAAATTAACCCAAGTAAATCTCAGGCCATGATCATAGGCAGCCGATTTGTTCGTGGTGCGGCCGTTGTTGCACCCAATCCGCCTTCACAGGAACACTAGGATCCTATGTCTCCTCTTCAATATCCTACACAACCCGTCCTATCCTTCTTACCTGCGCGAGCGTTTTTCTTATGCTCGCCCTACGGACGCACCATGTAGATCGCACCTTAGATCCCTACTTAAATCCCATCCTCATAAATCCAGCTATTACTCCTACTCCTTCTCCGTCCATGCTGTAAGGTTGTGGAATTCACTTCCGCCTAGCATTCGTGATTTAAAGAGCATTTCATTGTTTAAAACCAGAGTGAAAGAGCATTACCTTTCCTCTCAATTATGATTTATAATATACATATATATTTTTATTAGTTTATATATCTCAGCATTATGTATTTATATAAGTATATATTAATATTTACTTTTATGAATATTTATATAGTATTATAGGTTAAGTTATTTAAGGCACATATACACACTTTTCTCTTCCTTTTTACACACTATCGTCTACATTTATTTCTCATTTCTCCTTTTTGCGGGTCCGCTGGAAAAAATTTCATATGAAATAAGCTGTACCCTTGTACTCATATATTATAATTTTATTCTCCTGTGTTGTCTTCTGTGAGTACATAAATAGTTAAATAAATAATACTTTTCTCAACTCGGAAATCGAAACCTTCGGGACCTCATTTAAAAGCCGTTACAATCAGCGAGGCAGTCATTCATTAAACCACATACCTACTTTACTAGTTTAATTAGCTATCGGTTTAATCATTTTCCCTGCTTAAACTAGAACAGAATTTATGTTAAAAAACTTTTAATGACCTACATGTTTAATCCTAATCCATCATGTAGCTAGATTTTGTAATAGGGACGCCAAAATTGGACATTGTTGCGCGCGCAGATTCTTGCAGTTGGTTAATTAACTTACGCATATATACAGCAGCTTATGTAGGTACAGTAAGCTAACTATATCTATGTCCACCTATCCGATCAAACATATTTAACCGATCTTGTGTTGACAGAATAGGTTTAGGACCTTAGGCAATTATAACCTAGTTGCAATCTCGACTGCTCGGTTATATATATGTGAGATATTATGTAGTTAATCCCTAGGTTGAGATAAACACGGTGTACCGTGTATGGGACATCGACACACAAAACAAAAAAAATTACGTCTAAGAAGTCTGAAAGTTTCGCCAGAAAAAAAATTGAAAGGGAATCATCTGTCTTGGTATGGTCATGTGATAAGGAAGGATAAATAGAAATGTTGTTGGAGAGGGACTGGAACAAAGAAAATATAGATGGATTGTGTGAAGAATGATCATCATTCTCTTCTCTTGCCCTTATCCCAATCATTTCAGGTCGGCACAGCATGTCTTCTTCTTCCATACCTCTCTATTACTCGTCATCTCATCAGACACCTCCTTTCTTGCCATATCATCCTTTACAACAAAACAATCCATCCATCGTTTCCTTGTCTTCCTCTGCTATTATACCCATCCACATTCATACTCAGAACTTTCCTCACAACATTATTCTCATTCCTCCGCATCACTTACCATGACAACCGATTACCACAAAACTTATCAGTCAGCGGCACCACTTTCAGACTTCCTCTTATGTACTCATTTCTTATTTTAACCATTCGCGTAACACCACACATTCCCCTTAACATTCTGATCTCAGCCACACTCAAATGCCTTTCATTCATTCGTTTTGTGGCCCAACATTCTGATCCATTCAAGACAGCAGGTTTAAGCATTGTTTTATAAATCTTCCACTCAAGTTTAAGGTGAATGCGGAAGTCGTAGTCGAGTGAAGAATGATATGATAGAAAAAAGAGCAAATGATAGCGTATTGTTGGGCCAACTTCAAGTAACATGGGGCAGAAAGATGATGATGAGGACCTAAAATATTGTTTGATTGATGTCATTATAGCTAGTTGGTTTGTTTGTAAGTATAGGGAAGCAGCAGTTTGTTTCCTAAAACCAGGCAACGGCATCAAAGAACACCTAGGCTAGACGGCACGGTTGGCGCAGTGGCTAAGAGATTGACTGCTGCGCTGCGTGTCGCGGGTCTGATTCCCGCACGGAACAACTATTTGTATGACCTACAGATAGTTGTTCCGGGTCTGGCTGTTTGTGTCTGTGAGTTTTAATGTTTGTAAACGCACCTACGACACAGGAGAAATTCCTAGTGTGGGGCAAAGTAATATAAAAAAAAAATGATGGTGGGGTGAATAGGAGCATATGTGTGGAATTTCTCCATTTCGGCTCAGCTTCTAGTAATGTGGAAATAGGAAAGGAAAGCCTTTACCCTGCAATGGGATAACACGGGCAGACAACGGCACACATACTACACTACCGACCGTGACGCTGGCGCTGATTACAGATTAATATTGGTTCTGCTATCACAAGTATATTGTAGAAGTACCGTACTATTGTCCGACTGAAGCTTCGGCTTAGGCCAAAACAGGCCGAAGTTTTGGCCGTAACCGAAGGTTTCTAGCAAGCGCCGAAATTGAACAAACTGTTACAAATGCGTGAGAGCCCGATGGGAGAGGTGACGTGGGTAATTTGTGAGTAAAGTTACGCCAACAATCTTGCACGCATACAAAACCATGCAAAATAATAATATCATCAATAGCCTTTATTCTCCGAATAGGTGCTTGTATTGTTGGTGTAGGTAATACGTAGGTACCTACTACTTAAAGGTACTCTTTACTTGGCATGGATTTTCATAATATTTAGGTCCTGATAGACTAAAAACTAATATAATTTACTAACCTTCTCACTGATCTCTTCTTATTTTCTTTTGAATTATCTGTACATTAAGTTAAACAAAACACACTACGTAAACTAAATTTACATATTTTGTTATTAAAATAATAATTTTATTTAAAAAAAAAGTTGCCAAGAAATCTGCTACTACCAAAAAGTTTATTGTTCATAATAACAATTAGCAAAGTAACATACTGGCCATCTCGCTTGAAAAAATCTTTCAAATGCCATTTAAATATTAAAAAAGAATATTTATCATAAAATTATTAAACGGTTTTTAAAGATTTTGTGCAAAGTGCCAGATATATTTCAGTTTAAATAACCAAATATTTCATTTGGCTGTGTATCCGAATTATTTTTGAACGAACTTTTCGCGGCCGACGTGTCGCTGCTTCCAACGTCAAATTTGACATCTGGGAGAAATACAACTCCCCGAAGAAAATAAGCATAAATGGAATTAAACGTTTAAAAAGTCGTGAAATTAGACAGATATTGCCATCGAATGAAAGGATTATTAATTTAGCAGAACAAAATGAGTACTTTACGTGAACGACAGCTCAGTGCGTACAGTGATTCGATGTTAATTGATGATTACACGTAGTCCACATTATGGATTCTTTATTTGTGTTGTAATATTACAGATGCTTTGAAGCAAATGCTGAATTTGAATCAGCCTCTAACAAAGAGCGTGGCGTCTGAACCGACGTGGAAAGTGTTGATCTACGACAGAGTGGGTCAAGATGTAATATCTCCACTGATATCTGTCAAGGAACTTCGAGAGCTCGGCGTGACACTGCATGTGTGAGTAATCATTATATCATGTACCTTGGGCCCCTAATTACTTATGCTATGTGTAGACAGTCGCTGATAATCGAATTGTTCAACCTGACACTGTAGTAGGAGTTGTACATCATTAAAACCTCTTGCAAACTTGCTTTTTTCACATCTGGATTGTAGTAATTGCTAGTTAGATTATGAAGTATAAATTCAGGTCAGAGAGAAATTGGGGTGCTTTTCACAATAAGTGATTAGCTAAAATGTATAAAACCTCTTGCAGTCACTATGTGGTTACTATCCTTAATTCAATTATTTACTATAGGTAATTGGATTTCAAAAACATTCTAAAGTAAAAGTTGGAAACCTATTAAAGATCACTTTGACTACTTGACACAAAAATTGAGCATAATTATATGAAAGTTAACAGACTGGTCATATCAGCTGTTTCAATAGTCTTCCAATGAATGTGTTTCCCTCTGAAAATATCAATAACTTAACTTCTATGAAAAAGTCACCATATGCAAGAACCTAATCTTAATTTTATGAAAATAAAAGTTTAACATAAAAATGTAATTACTCTTATCAATAAAACATTTTATTACTTCCTATGAACAACTACTTCAAGTAGCATTACAATCAATTCATTTTTTTTTCAAAAGAAAATTATTGTGTATATTTAACTCAAATACCTATTTCAGTCAACTCCACACTGACCGAGACCCAATACCAGAAGTACCTGCAGTATACTTTTGTGCCCCGACTGAGGAGAACCTTGGCCGAATCTGCCAAGACTTGGACAATGGCATCTATGACCAGTACCATCTTAACTTCATTTCACCAATCACAAGGCAGAAACTGGAAGACCTGGCAGCGTCAGCAATCCAGTCTAATTCAGCGGTTAACATCCATAAAGTGTTTGACCAGTATTTAAACTTCATATGTCTGGAAGATGACCTGTTTATCATGAAACATCAGCAGTCAGATGCTTTATCTTACTATGGTAAATATAGCAATGTTATAGTATTTTCTTTAATTTATTTAGTGGCCATGAGGTGAGCAGTAGAGACTTATAAAATAACTACCATGCCCAGCAATGGGTAACACCTTAACCTTTTGAACGCCAGAGCATAACCACACATGCTCTCTACACCAAGCCATAATTTCACCACAAAAACCTACAAAACGAATAGTGATTCCAAAACTATCTCATTGTTTATTTCATGTTATAGCACATTTTTTGTCACATATTTGTGTTGTTGGCGTACAACCATAGATGCACTCTTTTATCCGTCCTCATAATTAGAAGGAATGGCAATCTATCCCGACAGGAGAGAGATCAAGTGTAGGAACAATGTCTTAATGTGCTTTCTGAGATATGGGGTATAACAAAGCCAACTTACAAACTTTGGGTCGCTAACCAATGACACTGCCTGACCCGTTATCGAACCCAGGACGCCACATTCAAATGTCGCGCTTGTGCCTACGAGACTAGGGCATACGGAACCGGTTTCGGTTCCATAGTAAGACCCGGGAAATGGTTTTACTATGGGACCAAAATGGGTTTCGACATGCCATACACAAGACCAACTGGACTGTTATAATAATAAACAAGAATCCATAAGAGTGTGTTCAGGACTGTGTCTGAATAATTCACTGAATGAACTTTGATGGATTCTCAAATCCAGAAGTTGTAAGTAAATCATTTATCTAATAAAATATAATTCCTTCTTTTTTCATAATTTCTGTTTCCCTTCCAGCTATCAACAGAGGTGACACAAAGGACACTGAAATGGAAGCCATAATGGACAATATAGTTGAAAGTCTATTCTCAGTATTTGTGACATTAGGTAAGTCAAAGGCTATCAGTTTATGACACATGAATCAATGTACATTGAGCAGTAACAATAATAGTATAGCAATTAAATCATTATAATGCCCATTAAAGTCACAATACATAATCATACAACAAGTAGTGAAATTATTATTTCATTGATGACTTTTCCCAAGCACAAACTTCCATCTTCATAGATTAATTTATTTATTTGTTTTTTTTAGGTAATGTTCCTATAATAAGAAGTAGCAAAGGCAATGCTGCAGAAATGGTAGCAAAAAAGCTAGACAAAAAACTACGAGAAAATCTGTGGGATGCTAGAAATAATTTGTTCCATGGCAACACTGGTCAAGCAGGATCATTCAGTTTCACTCGGCCTATGTTGATATTGTTGGATAGGAACATTGATATGGCAACACCTTTACATCACACATGGACATACCAGGCTTTGGCACACGATGTCTTGGATTTATCATTGAATAGGTATGTTTTTCAATGTTATCAAAACATTATTAACTTGATCTAGAATCTAGATAAAATCCACTTCCTTCTCTTTTGCGTTAATGGATCTAAAAAGACCCTAAATAAAGCCGAAAGACACTTTTGTTCTTGCCCATCATTGCGATTTTTTTTTTGTTCTGGACCATATCTGGGAACCTTCTAGCCTTCTAACCTTCACACCAAAGAAAAGTCGTCTCAGCAATAATTTTGCATAGAGTTACTTAGTTTGATGTACAAAGTGCTTGGTCGACGGCTTCATGAAGGGTCCACTTACACCTTTTATTAAAATATATGAATATTTTTTCCTCAGAGCAGTGGTACCTGAGAACCAAACCCCTACAGTACAGGAGCAGAAGTCAAAGACGCGAGTATGTGACCTGGATTCTAAAGATCCCTTGTGGGGTGAGCACAAGGGTAGCCCGTTCCCCACCGTTGCTGAAGCTATACAAGAAGATCTCGATAAATATAGGTAATTCGTAAAACTTAATCAACTCAGCCTGCTTGCGCCGAAAAACCTGGTTCACTGCTTGCCCCATCCCCGTCCTGGAGGCGTTTTTAAGGTCGCCTGTACATTTCGCTGGGTAATCCACGCTAGTTTTTCCGTTTGCGGGCACCACACAAGGACTCTCGCAGTGCCGTCTACATGAATGATTCGTATTATTTTACACGATAAATTAAACTGTGTAAAGGAGCATGTTTAAAGGCCTATTCAACCCTAAGCAGTATTCGCAGTCGCTGTGGGTAGAGGTACATACCGCGCGGGTTTCGCTCAGGTATTTAGTATCAAGTTGAGAGCGAAACCCGCGCGGTGTGTACCTCTACCCACAGCGGCAGTGAATACCGCTTAGGTTTGAATAAGCCTTTACGCGGAAACATGGAAACGAATTCTCGATTCGCTTTGAGCTTACATGGCTTTACACACTGTATCCGTGTATCGTCACTGTGGCCGTGGTTTTAGATACTTATTTGCAACACTAACTAAAATGATCCCTTATCTTTCCTATAGGAGTTCAGAAGCCGAAGTAAAGAAGTTAAAGACTTCCATGGGACTTGACGGCGAAAGTGATCTAGCTCTCAGCTTGGTCAGTGATAACACCCAGCGACTGACCAGCGCCGTCAACTCCTTGCCCCAACTAATGGAGAAGAAACGGCTTATCGATATGCACACCACTATTGCTACTGGTAAGTTAATAAAAACCTTCAAGTTTAACACAACATCGTGACTGTATTGAATTGATCACAGGGTTAGGCGGAGGTGTCTTGTACTGTACTGACATTTCGCCAGCCATGTTTGAGTTTCATTTAATAGGAAGTGAGGCTAATGCCATCTATCAGGCTTGAATGCCGATCATGAATTGCTACTCCGAAATTCTTGATGGAAAAATGCCAAACACGGCGGCTTGGTCTTAGGGCCCATAATTTAATCTAAATACAGGGTGTAACATATTAAACGCAAGACCTCTCGTGTGGTGTCTCAGACCATGAAACTGAACAACTTATGTTCTATGACTTTTGGAAATTCATAACTTTTTTTTAATTCTATTGTGACAGTTCCTAAATAAAGTACATTTTTAACAAATTTCAAGCACTCTTAGTACAAAACTTGTTCTGCCTATGATCCGACAGACCACACGGGAGGTCTGGCGTTTATTATGCTCCACCTTGTATAATATTGTTACCTGAATAAGAAAAAAATTGAGTGTGAGCCAGACTTACTAGTTTAATCAAATACATACATATGCTTTTAGGAAATCATTCTTATAAGAACTCAAATCCATTTTTATCTTTCCAGCAATTCTAAACTCAATAAAATCCAGGCGACTAGATTCATTTTTCGAATTAGAAGAAAAACTAATGAGCAAAAGCAGCGGTATTGAAATAAAGGCTGTAACGGACCTCATTTTGGACCCTAGTGCTGGGACCCCTGAAGACAAGATGAGACTCTTCATCATTTACTATCTATGCACGTCACAAATACCTGAAGACGAGTACAAGAGGTTTGAAGCAGCATTAGTAAGCGCCAACTGTGACATAAAACCTATGGCTTACATGAGGAGGTGGAAGTAAGTAAAAAATTGTGTTTATGATAAATCACTCTGTTTTCAATTGTGCATGCAGTAAACCCAAATGTTTTGAACAAGCTCATCATCATCAACCCACTGCTGGACATGGGCCTCCCCAATCTCACACCATTCAGCTCGATTCTCGGCATCTGTCGGCGTCGTACCTTCATTTTGCCTATTCGCGGTAACAAGCCCTTGCAAGGTCTTATTCTGTCTTCTTAATCTACACGAGAAGCGTCGGACGTACGCTTAGTACCGTCACTGTTGGGAGTTCTTTTATTGCACTCTAGGATCGTAAGAGTCAAGTCTCATCGAACCGATTGCCTGGTGCCAGAGGTTGCTACGCTATGCAGACGGCATAACGTAGCCCGATAACTCAATCATTCGTCCGCTGTATGGTGTCAACATTCCTCCCACACCGCTAGCCATACTTTGACATATGTATCAATAGCATAGCATTCAAACTTTTTTTTCTATCCTTTGCAGAGGCTTCACAAAAATGTCCAGCCAGTATGAAGGTGGTGGCACAAAAACTGTCTCTATGTTCTCCAAACTAGTGTCGCAGGGATCTTCGTTCGTAATGGAAGGAGTTAAGAACTTAGTCGTGAAGAAACACGTGAGTATTAGATTACATTATCATTATGTTGTTCCTTGGTTCGCACTGGCTTCTCAATTAAATAAATAATGTGTGTCGAATTTGTTACTAGCGTTAGCAGACCTAATTGGACGTGAAACAGTGGAAAGTTTAAAAAAAATAACTTTCATAACTCTTATGAATATTTTGCAGTCCTTTTTAAAAGAATGACAAAAATTCCGACGACAAAAGTTAAGGTTTTTAAGATAGGAGCATGGAAACATCCGATTCCGTGCTGCTTGATGAGGCTCAACCTTTAAGATTATGGTCTTACTCAAACTGGAATGTAAATCTGGATTGATTAATTTTTAGAAGTCTGAGAGCTCTATTTGCTATAGCTGTGTTGCAGATAGCAGATAAAGACTAATCTTTCATCCAGTCCAAAATGGAAAACATTAGTGATTCTCTACATGTCCCCCACAGAAGCTGCCCGTGAGCCGCTGCGTGGAGGCGGCGCTGTCGGGCGCGGAGGCGGGCGGCGAGCTGCTGTGGCTGGACCCGCGCGCCGCGCGCACGGACGCCGCCGCCCGCGCGCGCGCCGCCAAGCACTCGCCGCCCACCGACGCGGTCGTCTTCATTGTGGGCGGAGGCAACTACATTGAGTATCACAACCTTCTCGATTTCGCCAAGGTAATATATCGATGAAGCTTTGAACCTCAAAACGCTCCCACTGCTGGCACATAAAATCCTGTTTTTACCACACGGCGACGCGTTAGAACACACAATACAAACAGGACTTCCTACTAAAGAAACCGAATGCAGCGTAAATTCCGCGACTCATTTTACGCGACTTACAGCTCAAATTACGCTCGTTTGGCTTCAGCTTTAGTGATTTTAAACTCGGCCTACATCAAATTGGAGTGACGGAGCAAATAATATGCTTGTGACATTGCATGGTAATATGGTATTCTTTCATAATACTGTTATAAAGTGCAAAGTTGCACGTGTATCTACACAGACATTGCACGACTTCCAAAAACTATGTTTACTACTAATAATAATATTTTTCAGCAACAAGCAGCGAGCGGCACTTCCAGGAAAATCATCTACGGCGCGACCACGCTCCCCAATGCGTCACAGTTCCTCAAACAACTGTCCCTCTTGGGCGAGGAGATACAGTAGACATTCCTCACACGTCTGATATTATATCCAATTATGTATATTGTAATATAAAGCTACGTTATAAATAATTTAAATTATAATAAAGATCGGTGGTTTGTTGTAAAGGCAATGAAACAAATGTCTCAACAAGTTGGCATTTTATTTACAATGACATTGAAAATATAGCTAACATCTAAGAATCTACTAATAAATTTTGATTGTTTTAAACAAGAAGTATAAAATCTAAATCACAAGATTTTTTCAACATTAATCAGATCTTAGTCACAAGTTATTACAACTTTCCCGATGAAATATCCGTCATGTAAAGATTTGAAAGAAAAATAATGTCACAACCCAAACAATAGATAGAACAGAAACACATTGCAGATACCGAATAAACAAACTTGTTGAATTTCATCCCAGCCCTTAGACTATTGTGCTTAATTAGATAAGTATAGAAACTAAAACGTGTACGTTTATTTAAAACATATACATAGTTAATAACCTTCGAAAAATAGTAAATATGTTATAGATTACTCTTACACTAAACATACATTAATGAATAAAGAAAAAAATAATTAGTATTCAAATGACAAGGAACTTGAATATCTCGCTTAGCACTGCGGTCTGCTATCTATTGCGATAAAACTCGTTTTAAAAGTGTCTAACGAACAAGAAATCTTATAGTATGTTACAAGTATAAATAATTATCACTGATCATGATATGGTTTTGGCACAGTGAAAACTCAACTAACAACAAAATGGAAAATAGCTAGAGAGCAAACTCGAAGTCGTGTATACTGCTAAACGTGTGTAACAATGGCAAGATCACACTAGCGTATCTACTATTATTCGGATATACATGATTTATAACGGTTTAGTGGAAACAAGTGTTTGTGCAGAAAAAGGAACAGAATCATTGCCAAATTTACGAACCAAACTTGATGGTCAAACACCGGGGTTTGGTACATTTAAAATTAAGACTTACTTAAAACATTGTGCGCAGTTAAAAAAAGATCATGGAAATTGAAATATAAAATCGATCACATAATTTATAAATAAGTAGTAAAACACACCTATTGGTAGACACATGGCACTTTGTATAGTTAACCATTGACAAAAAATGGGTAAAAGTTAAAAACGAAGATTACTATAATATTAAGAGATTATAATGGGATCGATGCCCGTATGTCAATTCATAAAATACATGACTATAAAAATCCTCATAAAGATCAATCACTTTTACATAGTATACCAACATTTGATAAAACATACACAAAGGAGTTACATAAATTAGATATTGACGTAAGAATAATAATTCCGTCGACAATTAAATGAAATACTATCTGCTTCTAAAAGTATGACGAAACCTATATTAGTACTCTTAATATTTAAACTAGTAAATACAAGGAGCACTGACAGAACTACTAAAATTACACAGATATTAAGGCGCATTTAGACAATTATTTATTGAACGTTACTACACTTACAATTATTAAAAACTTTAAAGCAGTGCATGCTTAACAATCAAGCGATGATTTATTATGACAATAGTTCGAAAACATTAACGAATAACACACGTTGATTGCTTTACTCAGAGGCGCGTCACTTAATTACCAACAAGTCAGATCATCAACAAGTATTTGGGTCAAGAAAATTGCTATCAATTATTTAATTAAGTATTAAAATAAAATCGACGATTGGGGAAAAAGACGATCAAAATACCTTCCTGTCCTGGTTCTTACAGAGATATTTATTGAATACTTTCGTACCGCATATAAGATCGCCGCGCCACGGCGTTGATTGGCCTTTGCTCAAGTTAAAGAAGCAGATCTCATTAAAGTGTTATGGAACGGAAACTTCATATTAGATAAAACACACAATATGATATCAGACTTATAAGACTCATTAGGCCAATTTTCATAAACATGAAATGGAAAATTGGTAAACAATATATTATGTAATTATTAAATGCTATAAATTGATAAGCAACACCATGGCACGGTTTAGCAGACTAATTCAATAAGCTGTGTTAAAAAAGAAAATCCCAGTGTAAGGTTTGGACGGAAGATACATACATACATCATAGTAAACAGCTATTACAAAAGTAAAATCGGACTTTTCCAAAAGCACTCGCGTTGCCACCTTTCCCCATATAAATAGACATTTAAAACGATCACATGAACACAAGTAGCTTCGTATTTTTAAACAGTAACTAAATAAAATCCTAATTGGAATGTTCATTAATTTTGTGTATAAGCTTTGCCAATACATACATAATATGCCTATTATGATAATCTACTAAGTACTTACCATTGATGTATAAAATAGATAAGTACATCAACGCTAATAAATGAAAGTAATATAAAACAAATGCTCTTCCCTCACTGTTTGTTCAAATACAATCGAGATAAACAAGTATAATATTTCTGTATAGAAATATACTGAAGAAATGGAATGTAAAAAGTTTTTAAATAGAATTCATTTCAAATATGCCAAATTATCATTCACTGCGGAATGTTAACATTTTAGACTTAGACATTTGGCAGGGAAAATTCATTACATAACAGAGGGAAATGTTGCTAAAGAGGCTGGTTTTAACATTAATTTCAAACGTAGATCAGTTTACACAAGTATTTAAAAAGGAAAAAAAATGAGATTCATCGAATCTGTACATGATTACGCTCTTACATAATAAATAGGGATGTCACAATGTAACAGGAAGCTAGGCACAATAAAAATGTAATGTGCATGTTCAAACAACTAATCTTCATTTCAAGATTTATTATGCGTTACACAAATCGGTGTTAGCGATAATGTGATAACTCCTTTTACATCGTTTATACCCCATAAACATTTTCGCTATTCTACTACTGCTACGGAGAACAACATATTTTATCAAATGCATAAATCGTCGTTATATTTTACCTTAGACTTTATTCAAAACAATGGAATATTGAAAATGCGGCGGAAATTACCTACATCAGGGTTTTACAGAACGAAACTAGCTATCACCTTACAATTTCAGTCTTGCGTACAGATCTTTCATTCTTACCGATAACACCATAAGTTGAGTTGCGCAAAATATTGTTGGAATAAATCATGTAGGTAGCTAGGAAATTTTACGAGATGAAAACAGCGCTATTTTACAACCGTTTTAGACGCGGATTATTATATAACAACATTGAATTCAACAGTGCATATAGGTAAGATATCATAAATCACTACTTAACAGGTATTTGAATATGACAGTGGATATATAGGACTTAGCTTTAGAATCACAAAACTTACGCTAGGCATAGCATAGGTGATCATTTAACAAACTTTAAAACAACTACTTTGAAGGGTCAAATAGAGTAATCACAATACACGTCGTCACTACAGCAATTTCGTCAACCAGTATCTAAGTAGATACTCCAAATGGATAGGGGATGTAAGAAGCGGCTCAACATTCTCATTGCCTAATATACTTTATCATATCCAACCATTATCATTTAAGTGTAAATATTCGTCACTTTATTAATTTGTAATTCTAATGAATTTTCGCAACAGACCTTATTTTTATGTGATTTGTCAGTATCACCATACCTAAGTAATAACTATTTAGTCAGTATCTTTTTAAGAGAACATTTTATTATCCTACCTAATTAGTTTGATTCACTTCGAAATGCGTTTAAAAATTAAATTTGAAAATTCGTAAAAAGATTCATGGTCAAGAGTTAATAATATTAAAGATAATAGATATACATACATGTCGCTGTTAAAGTGTAATTTGACATCAAAAGTCTATCAATCAGGAGATACATGATGTGAAATGTAGAATAGGAATATCAATGACGAGTTGAAGAGGTAAGCATAGTGTAACATTTTGTTACCTTTGACTACAGTAATCATTATCATATTCATAATTATTCCAATTAAAATGGTACATACCTTTATGCAAGCAGAAATGATTAATGACTAGACATAATGTCTTATAAACAGTTCGTTGATTTTTAATCATTATGTAACATGCCTACAATATAGTTTTATAAGCACTGCCCCACATAGATTTTGAGAAGCGCTGATTTAAAGGAAAATATGGCATGAAGGCATCACGATAATAATAGCGATGACACGAATCTCAGACGCGTCTCTTAGCAACTGTTTTGACAATGAATTCCAATTAATTGTGATATCTACCAATTTAACAAGCATTACACCGAATGGTGCTGCAATAACAGGATCGCGTCGTACTTAAGTCATTTCAAGACCATTAAAACCTACAATATAAGGTACCTTTCTAGGCAGGTGTAACAATGGCAATCGGAAGGTGGGCAGACAAACAATATAGCTATTGTTTGCCCGAGGCGTTAGCATTGCGACTTGAGCTGCTGCTGCTGTTAAGCGCCATTTTCTTCATTTGTCTGATGACCGTAGTAGCATGGTACGCCTGTTTCCAGCGCGACTTGGCGAAGTTCTTCTTGAGTTGCTCAGAAACAGTTCCATGGATGTTCTTGTTGCTGGCAGCGTTTCCTGAAATCCATGGGTGATCCAAAGCTTGCCTGAAACAAAATTACTTTTTTAGTAAGGAAGGATTTAACGAGACGCAAATATGTTAAAAAATCACGTGCCACAGCCCTTGATTCCAGCTTCAAAGATAGGATTTCGCTGGTGTTCATAATAAAAGAAGAGCTAAAAATAAAACACTATTCAAGGCAAGGAATGCTAAACTTCTTATTATGATTACAATTGCTTTTAATAATGTTATGAATGGGCTACCTCAACTGCATAAATCATACAGTAGGAATTCCTACATATTCTAGGCAACGTTTTACTTTGCTCAAGGTTGTATCAGAGCACTAGTGACACAGCAGCAACAGGTCTCAACTTCAAGGCCTCAAACACAAAATCATAAAAAGCTACAAAGACATGACTTAGGCTCTAGCTTTGGTGAAACATCCAAAAATAATAATATTTTGACAGTGAAACAAAGTTTTGGAATATAGAACATCCATGAATATTTGTGCATAAGTGATCAACAGTTAGGGTTGAACCTCATCTGGCAGAATGGAATAGTGTAATTCCATGTTGCCAGATGAGGTTCAATGCTTAGCCTTTCTTCTTTAACCCATCTTAATCCTCCTCACCATTTTAAACTTAAAATAACTAAATGGTTTCATTATTTTTAACTTGGCAAATCTTAGCAAAATTATAGGCAGTAGTATGCAGTTGGTCGAATGGTTTTTATATTGTGAGGACAATTTAGTGAACCTTTTTATCATAAGGTCAGCAAGTAGAGACAAGGCAGAATGTCTAAATGTTCATAAATCAACAGAACAAGATTTATTTTTTGCATGTTAAAAAAGAGAACTAGAATTCCGAAAAGGTACATATCTACATAATCAACATTTTGGTTCCTAATGAGCAGGTTTAGCATATGTTTTGACCAAATATTCAAAAGATTGTTGTAGCTTTAAAATACCAAGAAATTATAAATATTTAAATCGTCTTAGCAGGCACAACAATATTGAAATCTGCCAATAAACTCGGTCTCCTTTATTTCTTTTATTAAAATCTAAAAGCCTAAGGCCTTAATAGATTTTGATATGATTTCAATCAATCAATCATTTGGTTCCTTACCTCAAAAGGAAAAACGGAACCCTTAAAGGATCACTCGCGTGTCTGTCTGTCCGTCTGTCATAGACAATTTACTCCGAAACTACTGGACCGATTGAGTTGAAATTTGGTCACATTTGTAAGTCGGTGACCCAAAGACGGACGTGTAACGTAAATTAATGAATTTTAAACATGGGTGCCCGGTTAGGGGGGTCAACTAGAAAATGAAAAAAAAATAGTTTTGCAAACTATATTGTGTTACATCATATCAAATGAAAAGATGCTCATTGTGAGCATCTCAAATATATAGTTTTTTATAATTTTACGATAAATAGTTTTGAAGTTATTAAAGAAAATAGGTTTTATGTCCGAAACTACAGGGCCGAATTTTTTTTAAAAAGTACAAAAAATAGTTCTTTGGATATAGTTTACAGGAAAACCTATAAGAAAGCTATTATAAGAACAAATAATAATAAAAAATTAAAATTAAAAGGGGCTCGCCTACTACGATGGTACAGAACCCTTCATGCGCGAGTCCGACTCGCACTTAGCCGGTTTTTTATTAGGCAACTAGGCCCATAGATAAAATACACAAAATAATCTTAAACAATAATAAACTAATACATTTTAAAAACCTTATTAATCTATACACGTAACTGTTTCGCTGCGTGGTGTCGCGTAACCATCCGCGGAAACGTCATTTTGCACATGTAGACCATTTATCTGGTTTAGGATACTTTTTATCCCCAAAGTATGTACCCATGGGACAATTTTCAACATCCATGCTGACAAAAGTTAGTTAAGATGTAGATGTTTCTGTCAAACCATTTCAGTAAGATTAAGTACACACCTAAGTGGTACAGAATAATTTATCTGTTCAAAAGACATTCAAGTGACAATGCCAGAATCTCATTGAATCCTTTAATATTACTTCATTAATATGTGCATTCATTAACATATTTTAGGAGATAATAATTTACACAGAAACACTTTGAAGATTACAATCTATGGGAACTTGTACTTAGTTACATTGTGCATTTTTTAGCTTCATATTATTATAGGTTCTATGTCATTTCTTGATCCCGAGTTTGTTTCACCATTTTTTCTCACTAGCCCCCACATAGACAAGTAGCATGACCACCGTAGACAAGGATTTCTTTGACAGAAGAATCGACAAAATGACAGATTGTGTCGACACAATGACAGATTTCTTTGCACTATCTGTCATTTTGTTGATTCTTCCGTCAAAGCCTTGTCTACGTGGTCATGCTACGGGGGCTGGACTAGAAAGGCATTGTTGACACCATCTAGCTTTTATTCATAAGACTACCGGGGATAATGTGGCGATGAGCTCACGCTCAGCTAAATAATGACAGCTGCTTGGTTGGTCCATAGATGGGTGACCACCCATAACATACCGAGTTTCCTCCGTGGCTTGGAAAGCACGTTAAGCCATTGGTCCTGGTGGTTATTTTTTGACAAGTAGTCAGTGGCCCGAAAGTCTGACAACCAGTCTTATTAAGTAAAGTACTTCTTTCATAATTGTTTCGATAATAATGTACTTTTAATGTTGGAGAAAATTAAGTAATTTAAACAAATTGTAGATCATCATATCACCATCCATGTCACAGGTTTCCATAAGATGAATCTTTCAATTAATTAACCAGGTTAGGCACTAACCCTAACCTGGTGTCAGAGTTTTATGCCGCCCATGGGTCTCTGACTTGGCTTTACATGCCGTGGAGACATAACTCTCAGGCATGCTGGTTTCCTCACAATGTTTTCCTTCACCAAAGCAAGTGATAATTATACAATAAACACATGAATCCAAAAAATTAGAGGTGCGTGTCTTGGGGTTGAACTTGAGACCTATGACTTGGCAGTCCAATGGTTACACCACTAGGCTATCACTGCCAAACAGATAACCTTGAGGAGTTTCTAATAAATTAAATAATATAATTCTGCAAGTCATCAAATAACAATTATTTGAAAATCTCAGTGTTTTGCATAAATTAGGAATGTGATGCAACACTACCACTACAAATAATATTGAAAATTATAGTCATTTAGGTTCCACTAGTACATTTAGGTCATTAGTTATATAGCCACAGATGAAAAAGATCATTATTGCTCAATTATGATATGGGTGACCTATGAGATAACATCTAATAGAAAATTATGGAAGAAGAAGATAGTTATGCTGTGGTGAACCCCATACAAATTGGGATAAGGGTAGGAAGACTGATGATGATATGAAATAATAGTAGGTATGATTAAAAGCTGTTATGAAATATGTTTCAAGAAAACATGGAGACTTACTTGCAAGTGTATCTCTTGTCCACATCAACACACATTAGATGCCGAATAAAATCTTTTGCAGAATCACTAATATCATCCCAGTATGGCGAGTCAAATTCAAAGTCTCCCTTCAAGATCTGAGCGAACAAGTTGGCATCATTCTCATCATAAAATGGTGGATACCCACACAGTAGGATGTAGGAGATTACTCCTATACTCCACACATCAACAGCCTTGCCATAAGGTTTCTGTGCCAACACCTCAGGAGCAACATATCCAGGAGTACCACATGCTGTGGCCATGATACCTGAATCTTCTATCTTGGACAACCCAAAGTCACTGATCATGATCTTGCTATCCTCATCAGCACTGTAATACAGCAGATTCTCTGGCTTCAGATCTCTGTGCACTACTCCTTGGGAGTGCATGTAATCTACTGCTTCCAACACTTGCCTAATTAGATTGGACGCGTCTTTTTCGGTGTAAGAACCTTTCTCAACAATTCTATCGAACAGTTCGCCACCTGTGACAAGTTCCATCACGAGGTACACTTTATTTTTGTCTTCGTATGTCTCGAGCAGCTGGACAATATTCGGATGCGAAAACATTTTTTTCTCGGCACCCTCGCCTTTGGCTTGCTCGCTAAATCTTTTTAGGACACGAATTTCATTTTCTAATGAATCTTCCTTGCCTTTGAGAGCCTTCTTGTCGATAATTTTACAAGCGAACATCTGCCCGTTTTCTTTACTCTCTATCAAACGTACCTCGGAAAACGCTCCCGTACCCAGTAGATCTTTGACGGCGTACTTATCTTCGATTGACGGCTGCTTCTCAGAATCTCTTCCATCTTTTTTGGACTTCCTCCCGAAATCTTTTTTGCCGAATAGAGGCATCTTCGCGCCCCACACTCGCAGATTTTGCACTACACTACTACTTAATAAATATCTACATACACACTGTAGAATGTAGATAGGTATGTCGAGACTAGCTCGACAGAACAATAATCTTGCTCGGTTGGATTCACGAATGTTGCGCAGGGCACCCAAGGTCAGACGATTTGTCAAAAATCCGTTATGCGTTTTATTCGACGTTATCTTCATTATTAGAAAAAGTTAATGTTAAATCAGCGGCATTCCCATCTATTAAGTTACAAGTTTTTCATCATATGCAAATTTATTTAAGAATGTTTTTAAAGAAAAATCTATATTTTAACAGAAAATATAAACAGTAAATTTGCGATAACAAATGCTCTTAGGTAAAATAAAACGTAAACTTATCACCAACATGTCACACTCGCGAAGTCGCGACACACATTACCCCACTCAAAATCAAGTTTGCACTACAAGCATTTGATCAAAATGAATTTGTTAGTGCAGAACTGATATTATTGGTATCTAATATTCTGCGTCTCTTTTCTTTATCTTTATCAAACAAAGACGAGTTATGTAATTATTTACATTCATTACCTATTTCAAAACATAAACCATCAGCTAGGCATGAATCTTTTTCTTAAATATTTTTACAGGGTTTGCAAAATACCTACTAATCATTAAAATAAAATTGGTGCGTGCCTCAAATAGGTACTATTTTTAATTTATTTTTTATTAACAAGTTATCAGCACTTTCTACGGTTCTTCCCCTCAGACAACAATCGTCAAAAAACAAATAGAGAAGTTTTTTAAAAGAAAATATTACTGATATAACATAAGCATCACGCCTGTAATCCTCGAGGTTCGCCAGTTATATTTAGCCCCATAAAAAATATTATTAAAACGAATTAAAAACGGCGTAGGTATATAAGCTATTTTTGTTACCGACGCATAAAATAATACTTTTAGGTAATGATGTATCGCCATGCCTACCTAGATTTCCAAGAATTCTATTCTTGTTCTAGTCTACCCCGTCGAATATTATTATAATTATTTTTAAATTTAAACTAAATTTTCAGTTTGGGAAGAACCTACCTAAGTGGAATTGAAACACTGCTAGTTAGTAGGCATATTAGTTAGATAGATCAGTTGATCAGTATGGTAGTCAAAAAAGGTAGTAGAAAATTAATAAGTTGTTTTGTCGATGATTTCTACAACAAGTGAATTATGGCGTTCTATCTGGCATCCCCAGTTTACTTTTTCCCAACCCCTGTCGACGTTTTCCATTGTCTATGCTTCCACCCCCTGACGTCACTGTGAAAATCGACCAATCCCATCGGGCGCAGTATTCGATGGCCCTTATAAGCGGCATCACTACCGCGCTTCGCTTCGTAACTTATCTTCTAAATGTTTTCGTTGTGCGCCAATATGTGCCGTACCAAAATTATCCTAGCTGTGATTAAAATTGTTTAACATGATCAGTGTCATCATTTTGCCACTGTGAAAAATCATTTCCGTTTTATTTTGTCTCAAGTGTATTAGTTTTCTAAAACATCGTGAGGGGGTGGTGCCGTGATGCCAGTTCGTAAGCAAGGTGAATTTCGATATTCCGTATCGACGTTTATAGTCTCTAGTGATCGTGTTTAGTCCGTGCTGTCCCTGTCATTGACTTATTATTTAATTTGCACAAGGGGTTGGCAGCGTTCGCCGCAGCACCCTTTTGTTGATCCGTATCGATAATATGAGGGTTGTAAAGCACCCGCTTCTGCGTTCTATACCGAGTATGCTACACCTATCTCATATTTAACCGTCCTGTATTAAAACCATAAATCCCTTATTGTTTCGTTTTATTGCTACCACATAGAAAACATGCCCTTCGCTTCAATAAAATGTAGGTCGAACATAATATAGCCTACTCACTCCACTACTCATACATCCACCTCATGCGCCTTAGCTTTTCTGTTCCTAATAGATTTTATGTAATTTTATTCTTAGTAGCAGTATAACATGCCTCAATTACCCACAAACTTTATTGTCTTCGTAACCTTGCCTGGTATCTAATAGCTGTCTAATAAATTTTGAAAACAAGAAGTAAACATGACCCAGTTTCAATGTTCCTATTTTTACCGAAGACGAATTAATGTGCCCTTTGTTGATGTATTGGTGTGTTGGTGTCACAGAGGCCCACCGAGCATTAGAACTGCTGGAAGACTACCACAGCAAACTGGTGAAGCCGCAGGACAGACAACTTCGCCTTGCCATCGAGAGAGTCATTAGGATTTTTAAATCACGTCTTTTTCAAGCTCTACTTGGTGAGTCACCACAACTTATACTTAGCATATTATGTTATTCAGTTTCACAGGGTAAGGAACTCTAAACCGTTCTATAAAGATCTGCGTTGAGCCCGCTTTACATTACGTCACTTAACCCTAGTAAGCACGATAGTACGACACCATACCGACTCTCAAGTGTATTCTGTACTTAAATTAGTTACCGGTTTTAATAACTCCAGTGACCTTCATTATTACGTATATACGTGTTATCTACCCGTCTGAACTACTGATACCTACTTTTTCGGTGGTGTATCGAACAGGAAGTTACGACACAGCAGGTAGGATATCCCTTGTTTTTGTCGTTATATTTATGAGTCAGAATAAAGGCCGTTTACTTTACGTTTTATTGTCTTTTATTGTACTTACTAGCCAAATATACTGTTTAGTATAATTAGGACTTGTTTAGTGAGGTTTTTATACAGGTGATTAGGAATACACAATACACGCCAGTTAAGTTCTGATACAGGTAAGTACTGGTGTACACCCTATTTCTGTCAGGCCCATCTACACAAAAACAGACTGTTACACACGTGTTAACCCCGCATGTGATGCTGTGATTAGATGACTGTATCAAAAACAGTCAATGAAGAATGAAATCACTTTACAAGAATTTAATTTTGACACATTAATTGTTGAAAACTTTCGGAATCGTATACACGTTTCATAATTCATTTCTAAACGGAGTCAATGGCGCCAACTTAGGCGCCAACTTAGGCGCCAAAGGAAAAGGTAAACCTGTATCAACGTTGTAGTTTGAGAATAGGTTTTCCAATCTCCAAATTCTGACTTTAGGTAATAAATATTATGTATGTGCAAAAGTCAGCGCCTTCATTAAGTCCATATTGCCATAGGTTGCGCTTGTCAGCTGAACCAATCGAATTAGATAGTGTCGTCATGGCCTGACTTGAATGAATAATTGTCGCCATCTGTGCCACCGCCGAGTTGCTGATTTTCCTAGTTTGCTCTCTACCTACATGCCTACCGACCTGTATTCTACCAATAAACAAAATAACTTGACTGACAGCCAGGCAATCTTCCCGCCTTCTATTACAGGAGTCCCTAATTTTATTAAAATTGTTCTAATTAAAACGTTTGAATGCGTAAGTAACCCTTCCCATCCCATCCTATAAGTGGTGACAAAAATGTGACGTCACGTGGATGGATGCCAACCTACAACAGCCTCTCCTGTGAAGGGGGTCACAGGAGTGGCGTTTATAGGGTAGGTAGGTACTCGACGCACTTTGTATGTTACGCAGGGTACTGTCCTGGGACCTATAATGAAATTAATCATACGAGGGAGTTGTATAGGAACGAAGATCAGTGTCTATCTCGTGCCGATGCGGGAACTGATTTTTTTTGTTAGTCTTCTTGCGATTGCCCATGTAGGTAATAAAAACTGCGCTTATCATAAAGCGTCAGCTAACCCCCTTTTAATAATGTCTTCTAAAAATAAATAATAATAAAGATTTAGAAATAACCGTTAGCTTTGAACTTCAGTTCGACTTTGAAGTTCAGTGGTCGAAGGGACCGATTCAGCTCGCTATGCTATAAATATACGGAACCGGCGCGTGACCGCATATCGCGTCACTGGCGCTCTTGAATCTTCCTTGACCACGACACTGCTATTGTGATACGATATATTTAGCCGGTTGTAATGAACAGTACACTAGTCTAGTATATCTGATATCAACAAAACGAAGGTCTCTACCCGCAGATCGCTAGCGGATAAATTATTTGTAAGCAGTATTTCTGTGTAACTATTTTAGGTTAAATCGTTCCATGAAATGCAAAATAATCTACCTACATAAGTAAATATAATTCAGACTGTTTCTTGAGGTCTGGAAACCTTGCCTTAGGGGGAAAAATTATCCAGGCTCATTACGTTGCTAGACAGTAAGACAGCCTGAGATGAAGTTCAAAGTCCCTTAATTTGAAGTTGTACTTACTTAAAATGTTAATTGTAACTAAGCTACTGACGAATATGGTCAGGCTTAATTACTTTAATTATAATAAAAAGGTTCTTGTGCTTAAAACTTACTGATATTATAGTAAAGTATAGGGCTATTATAAGCTAAGCACCTATAAAGACTAAGAGGTGTGAATAGATGACCTACTTCTCAGAAGGGCATGTTAGAGTGCCTTCAGACGGTCTAATTCAGCACATAATCCCCAGGGCTTATTTTGGCAGTCTCCATACAGGTCTGAACGTGGGCTGGTTACTTAGCAGGTAACTGTTCTTTAATGTTATGTGCTAGACCACAACACTGCCAAAATTCCACAACAGCGCTAACGCCGACTCGGAAGTCGATTTTTGTAGTAAATTTTTGGTCAGGGTTATTCTGAACAAATTGCGCCTCGGAAACGGTCAAGTAGGTCTCAGAGTCGTGACCAAGTTTAGCTAGAAGTTGAACAAAACTATAACGAAACGAGTATCTACATTGGATTAACCTTGCCCCGTAGTTGATGCGTACTTGATTGCAGCTGACTGCATGCGTCATGTGTAATGAACACACATGGGCTTCACTGTACCACAGTCACAGGCGTGAAGTTAATCAACTGGTTCTTATAAATAAATAACCCTTCTATTTTCCATCGAGGAAAGAGAAAAATCTAGAATTGTGGATCAAGATGAATGTTCAACAAACCAAGAAACTTAAATGTCAATAATGAATACCTACCTAGGTTTGTAGATCAGTCGGATTATCCGTTATTAGGTGATCGCGGAACGAGTATCACCAAAAATATATACGCCCCTGAGTTCACAACATTTGAATGTCCAGATAATGCTGTTTTACTGTTGACACGAATCTCTAAACAGAAACTAATTAAACTGAATCAGATGTGATTGAGTACGCACGCAGTTATACTATTTTGTTATTTATCAAATGTGTCGCTTACGCACGCAATGCATTTATCAGTTGGAAATAATATGAATAATCTCTTCTCAATCCTCTTGTTTATAAGTTAAACGTGATAACTGAGTAGTCCAGCCTCTGTTGATGACTTTTGTGTACATACTTAAAGATAGTAAATGACCTTAAGATAAAGTTATTATGGATATGTACTTGGGTACTAATAGATAATTTTATATTTTTGTGCTCATTTTTGTCAGAGAGAGAATAAAAATATTGAATGGAAATAATGTGTAAATATTTTCATCGCATTTTACTTAGTATTTTCAGCCAAGTCATGAGAACAAGTTTACGGTGCTTATAAATGTGCACCAAGGCACACCAAGGTATGGCACGGTTGTTTAGTTATTGTAGTGATGTTGTTATCCTATTATCCTCCATTGTGTTTGAACGTAGTAACGCAATTTGTGTGTGAACGTATGATAGGTTTACCTATTACGACAAAATCAGCTTGACAAGCAATAACTAACTAACCTACATCTTATTGGAAAATATTTACTAAGGCCCTAGGTGATCAAATGCCTATGTTAATTCAAACCAAATCTAAAATCATCCCACGCATCAAATTCCATTCATCTTACTATATAGATAAAATGTTGACACTGCACTTTGAGCTTATTGAGGTTTTCATAAGTACCAATTTCGTATTAGTCTTCTTTTCCTGAAAACAGTCGGTTATCGTTGTAAAACACTCTGAGCACTCGCACCGCT
The DNA here is from genome assembly GCA_905163415.1 of Noctua fimbriata. Classification (NCBI taxonomy): domain Eukaryota; kingdom Metazoa; phylum Arthropoda; class Insecta; order Lepidoptera; family Noctuidae; genus Noctua; species Noctua fimbriata. The sequence continues at coordinate 10,318,522 of LR990932.1, forward strand.
TGGCTGCCCAAGTCACCCGACTCTATACGTACCTACCTCCAACAATATGAAACTTTGATTGACAATACACAAAATCCATCAATCCATATCGTACCTACCCAGTGCGGCAGACGGATGCGTTCGTATGTTCGTAAACTCGACAATATGTGCGGTGGTCTGTTTGACCTACATCTCCACATATACGGGTCACCGGCTTTAACTGAGCCTTCGCCTACACAATTTGCTCTTCGACATGTTTTAATTGAAATTTTAAACTATGTGAGCTGAACTGAACTGTTCAAGTATTTTTATTGAATAACCCTCCAAACTATTATGGGAACAAATAACGCTTGATTACTTGCGTTGCCTCCTGCCGTACATAGCTACGGGTGGAACTTTAACATTTTTCAGGTCGCTCCTATGCAATATAATTATGCAGTTTTCAGATACTGGTAAAATATTAATGTACGTAGTTTGATCATATAAATCTCGGTGTTTGCGTCACCAATATTGGTATTATTGCCGTCTGTGCGTAAATAACCGTATATATATATGCGAAAATATCGATATCGCTTATCAATAGTTGAATATTATTTCTTTGTGGTTGAACGCTTGAATGTGTATGGGTTTAATTATGATAATGTGGATATCCAACCTTTAAAAAAAAAAAAAGATTTTTGTATTACCTACCTACGTGTGTGAATTTATTAAACTTTACATTCAAACGGAAAACAAGGACAGGAAGTTGTGAAATATCAGTATGACTTTACCATCATTCGTAATTGTACCATCTTATTCAGTACGAAAAGTAGCGTTATTCTTAAACTTTTTGAAAGTTGCTGTGCATGTCTAGGTACCTACTGGAAAATTTAAAAACCGTCAAAAAACATGAAGCTTTACCATTTTCTCCACTCCAGGTCCTACTTACGACATTTGCAGCTATTGTGAGTGGTGTCCCTGTTGTCATGAAACACCACCATATAATATTGTCACAGTTAGTAATATTGTCGCTTTACAATATTTATGTGGAAATACGAAACAACGCTTATTGTGCTGTCACTGACACATTGTCACAAAGACGAACCTAGTACCCTACATCAGACTTGTGATTTCTGTGTTGTTTAATAAGTAGATTGGTACCAATACAGATACTGACCTAAAACAACTAGAACTAAAAGAACAAGTTATAACTACGTAGGTCCTGTACCTAATAAGCTACCATGTACCTACATGTGTATCTATCGAGCTGCACTATGATCAAGAGACCCTGTGAAGCAGACTGTAAAATCCGAGCTGCATTGGGTAGGGTTGTATCCTATGGTTAATTTCCATAATACAATATGCGCTTAGTTCATCCACTCTAACATGGAACACCGTGGGGTCGCCGCCCGCACGCTCGATATCGATCTCAACACGACACGACTCACGCGATAGTTTCCAGTACCTACCTACCCACCTACCATTGAACGGAACTGTTCCAGATTAGCTCTTTCTGATAAGCTTTTATAGGCTGCATATTTGACTTAACAATCCATAGCTTCCTTCTTTCAATAAAATGGATATTGTGCGGCTTGTTTATCCAATCAGAATAAGTAATGAGTTACAGGTAAACAAATTACCTAAATGCATAATTTATTATGACAATTCAAGGCTCTGAGAAAATCGATTGATTGAAGGCGTTCTATTCAATGTTTTTTCTGCTGTCACAGATATCCAAGAGTTCTACGAGCTCACACTTCTCGATGACACCAAGTCGGTTCAACAAAAGACTGCGGAAACGATACGCATCGCAAACAAATGGGAAGCTGACAATGTGCGACGCGAAGTAAGTGAATTTAAGTAATTAACACGCTTTAGCTTTTATTTAATAAACTAGGGCAGACAGTTGGAAAATCACATTTATTTAATATTTTTTTATGGAAGCAACGGTGTGCAAACGATTTACAAATAAATGATTGTTTTTGTGCAATCTTTGCTCGACGATTTTGCAGTTTTCATTGGGTTATTTACAGTTTCGTTATAAACTTCCCGATGTCTGCTCTTTTTATTGACTTCATTTCATTGTGGCTTGCCTCACAGCCGGTGTAGTTTTTGCTGTGTTAACAGCAGATAGGTACCTATTATACTATAGCTACCTTTATCTATTTTAATACAAAATATTTCAGGCAATGAACTATTAGTTTTGCACCAACATATATTCCTACCGACTAGGCGATACCCGACCATGTCATATTACCGATGCACTAGAACTAATTTATGAGAATCTTAGGTACCTACTCAATGCACTTTTCAGATACCACACACCGACGACAATGTCTTCCGAAGCGTATCCAATGCATTCCTGCAAGAGAATCACAAAAAATCTGAAACACGAAATGCCACGCCAGATTCGACGAAGGTTCGTATCTAAGTTTGCTAATTAAAAAATATAAAAACAAAAAAACCCTACTGCTTAAAAATAATGAAAAGGCAAAAACAAGTAGGTATCACAATATCTATGTAAAATTCGACTGAGTAATGTATAATTTACCATGCATTGTTTTTTAAGATACTTAATCAAATAATAAAACAACTGCAATGTATCAGTGGCGAAGGTTCACTACAACTGGATTCCTACCGGATTCCGTCAGTATTCTATAGACAAATAATATAATCACATTAAAGATATGTACTCCGGCTTACGTCTTACAAAAATTGACCCTTCACTACTGCAATGTATATTCAAATTAGTTAAACTAAATACTTAATGGTGCTGCAGGCGGAGACAAACAATACTTTGTTACCTACGGGCACAGAAAGATCTACCAAAACTGCGTTTGTCACCGCATACGGCACCATAAAGTATTTAGTTGAACTAATAAAAAAATAAATAAATTTGAATACACATATTATGTAGTTATTTCATTATTTGACTAAGTACGTAAGTATCTTTCATAACAATACATGGTAAATTTAAAAAAAAAGCAGTCGGGTTTTTGGTTTTTATAATAATTATTTTATTTCAGACTTTTTAGTTTTATTAACCGACAAGTTCTTCCTTAAACTTATTTCAACTAAGTACAGAAAATGTCATTCCTGATTCAATAGGTACATTCTTGCTAGAAAATGATAGTTACGCTTTTTAACAATTTGCGTTAAAACAGTAATATAAACGTGATAATATGCACATATTTTTGAAATGGTCTTTTCACTAGCTTTCATTGATACCCATATTGCTATGGTAAGAATCCCGCCCCCCTTTTTTCATTTGCGGGCGCCATTTTCAAAATTTATATAGCCTATGTCATTACCACAATTGTTACGAATTCAACGACTCCTCATAATATGCCAAAAACCAACCAGTAATTTAGGCTGTAGGGCGTGCCAAAGAAACGGACACTACATACACTCGAAAAACATTTACCCTCCTTCTGACGCAGTCGTTTAAAAACATGACCGTCTTTCTGGAGCAGTCGGATAAAAAGGAATTCGATTAACAAATTATTTTGAAGAGAGTAGGTATAGGAAGAGAGTAGCACGGTCATGGAAATTATCAAATCTACTTGGATTTACAAGATCAAAACATCTTAAAAAAAATTGACTATGGCTTTATGGCCCGAAATTTGAACCTCAGCGATACGAGGGATAAACGGATCCGGAAATTTGTGACTGAACACAGAAGAATTTTTTTGATCCAAATTGCGTCATTTAATGTTGTAGTAGGAAGATTCCACCTGGGATACCTGTAATTACGATAGCCTCTTTGAAAAACCACTTCACTATTATATCAGACTATTATATCACACTTTTCATCTGACTACCTACCTATCTATAAAGTTCTTGAAACTCTTATCGTGTGTAACGAGAAGTTTGCCGATTAGACTATCGGACAAGTAAATCGGCCATTCGATTCGGCATTTATGCCACATTACTTAATCATGATAAGATATTAGCTCGTGGCCGTAACATCTGCACACAGCCTCCTTTTAAAAGAGTAATGAAATGAATGTTCGCAATCAATAGATGTCGCTACCGTTGCGGAGAATATTGGTTGATCCAACCATAGGTTCTTCTGCAGTCAGGTCAACCAGTAGCCACCCCTATTAAGTAACCTTTGTGATCTGGATAGCAGAACAGAAATAACTTAGAGAGGTATTGTGTACCACTACTACATGACCACAATGACCACTGATGATGTTGAGAGATACCCCCTTGTTGGCGTTCCCTTAGGAAGTAGCTAACTTTCCCTTCAAACTTCCTGAAAAGGTCACTAATTCTAACACCTTTTTCTTTGTTTAGGCTTATTTTGTCGTTCTACCGATTGGAGAAAACGAAGAAAAAAAGGTAAGTGATGTTCCGCACTTTTAGTAGGTAAACCTAAACAAAAAGAAACCTTCGATGACCTTTTATGGAGGGTACCTTTGTTTCACTAAAATGGGTTTTTCTGACATAGACCAATGGAATAAATACTGTTCAGTTAACAATATTTTTTCCATGTAAATAGGTTATAGGAATAGCATGTTAACAATGGTGAAAATTCCTTTGTATTGGATATTCTTATTTCTTAAACATTGCCGGGTATTTTCTTGTATTATTTTTATAATATTGTTGCCATAGTCACAGACTTTATTAAGCACAGCGCCATCTTTTGTAAATAGTCTAAAATCCAAAGAGTTTTAGTTGCGGATCGGGTGGTGAATCGATGCGATGATTCCATTTTTTTTTATTTTGATGACGTGACGTTTACGAAAGTGGCTGAACGGAGCGCTAGGTACAACAAGTGGACGGTAATGGCGGATGGTTGGTGTTTCGCGTCTCGTAGTACTATTTATAACCTAAAATATAGTACAAGTTTTCGGCGATATGTGCGCTAACGTTTCTTCGTTGTGTGGATTGGTGCCGTTAAATTTCACAATTGTGCCAATGACGTACGAACGCTACATCGACTGAAAGTATACTGCTCTAAATGATAATCAGTGAAATGATATTGCACACAAAATTTTGACATTCACACTGCCGAGATTTCGTATTCGTTGCAAGTAAGGCCATTTAATAAACACTAATCTATTTTTAAACGTTTAGTAATTTCTTTACTCTCTGGGAACGTTTTCAATTCTTGGTGAGACTAATGCGACTTCGGAGTTAGTTTTGCTTGTAACAATTCGCTGTTACTTGCCCATGGTTGATAGGTACAATATAAGTACTATGATACTATCAAGTGTCCATAAATTGCACACTAATAATGTAACACGGACATTCTAATTAAGGTTCATCGCTTTGACATTCATACCATCCTATCATCGAACACAAGTTGGTAACACGCCTAATAATTACCCAGCCATACATACATTTATCTACTAAAATCGCTATCAATAAAGGGCTCGGCTAAATTTCGTCCATTCATTAGATAAGGACTGCTGCAATTTAAACCAAGCTAACATGATAAAGAGCTTTCAATGTAATGGGATTACCTGCAACATGAAAAGAGGTCGCATACCTTTTAAAAGGTCACATACTTTTGATATGTTTTGGTGCAAGTTAGTTGTGGGTTCTAGGTAGAGAATGGTGCATGCTGAACATCGTCAAGTAAGCTGAAAGTGGACACAAGTGTGTAACTAACAATGCATGCAGTGTACATAGTGTAGTACGGACAACAAAATAAATTCCCCGAGGGCTATGCACACTTGGTCTTGAAAATGACAGAAAGACGGAAGAAAAAAACGCATAATGGATTTCTTCGGAAAGTCTCCTCCTTGTTTAATCTCGATACGGTGAGTAGGTGACATGACTTCAATTTGATTCAGTACCAGGCAATAAAATAAACATTAATGAATTTTCACCATTGTCACATGAATATTGTTGCTTATTCTTCTAGAGTATTTATTAGTAATTGGCAGAATATATTCATGCAGGTATTTGTTAAAGTAAACTTTTCTTATAATTAATTATATTATGTAATATAGTTAATTTCTGAGTACTATAATCTTGATATCTACTAATCCCTTTACAGATATAACAAACTGTTTACCTATTTACATTTAATTACTGTTATTTATTTAGCGGTTCTTCTGTACATACAACCTGTATATTATGTGTGTGAATGATGTTTACCAGTTTGGATTGAACCTCCTGTTTCTATCATTAATATTCATTATAACTAATCACATTATGTCAATGAGAACTCAACATAATATATTCTTAGAATATTACGAATATGTCTGTTCTTGTCTTAAGTTTTTAAAGAACATTCCAGTTCTAAAGCAATATTTATCCAACATTTATTATAATTTGAATAATAGTGTATTATTTAAAACATATTTTAATTCATGAACTAGCCTGTTTCTATAATAAGTGGGGTTTATGAATAATTTTCATTTTTTTTGCTTAAGAAGGTATAAAATATACCAAAGAATTTCAATGTACCAAATTCCTAAACAAATTGTTTTATGTATTGTCCTTGGCTTGGTCATTTAAAATTGTACTTTTGGCAAAACCAGGTTTTGAATACCTACACCAGACATACAGTCTGTTTATTTAAATATAACCACAGATTTCTCTATCTACAAGCCTATTCTGAAATTCCCTTCGTTACTTACTGCAGAATCTTACTTATCTATTTATTTACTTCTTCTTATATACCTGTTGGTGAAACTCAAATTGTTTTAGACCATTATGTAGCCACTTGCGCAGCTCTAACATTTGCTTTGATTTATTTTAATTCATATTTAAGGTTACTTTACTAAGAACAGAACTAAATATTTGAAGTAGGTACATAAAAATACCTCTCCTAGTAATTTTTGACATAAAAAAATATAATTACACACCTCATTGACCTACTACACTAGTTACAAAAAGTACTCATTTTAATCCCTTAATTATTATGATAAAGTTAATTTAACTATTATTTTCAGGCTCACGTCACATCACCAGAAATGAAGCAGGTAACTATTTAATTTAATACTAATGTAACAATTTCAATATTGCACAGGACAGAGGTTTGGAAGGAGAAAGGGGAGGCCTTTGCCCAGCAGTGGGACACTCAATCAGGCAAACAAAATAATATTGATTAAAAAAATGAATAATAATTGATTATTGTGTTATGATTATTATTTTAATAGTGGTTTCTTATTTAACTACAATTCATTAGGCACCAGATAGATTCTATCTATAACAGAAAAGCTAGTTAATGGAGTGCTATGATAATGGGGAACTCACTTGAAGTTTAATAATAGTTCAAACTTGCCTTAATTTTATAATTACCATAACAGTATGATGTCTACTTTCACAAAGTTAGTGCAGATGCTAAAGCGTGCTGTCACTCTGTTTACTCATATATTATCACTCCATTAGTTGAATCTCGTGATCTTAAAACTTGAATCCTCGCCACTTCAACAATCACTACAATCAATTTACTAAACAAAACTTGCAGCCTTTGCAGGTAAATGGCATAGAAGGTGGTGGCACGGAGCGTACACAAGGTGAGGATGGGTACATCTACATGACGGTGGTGCTGTCGCGCGCGGGCGGCGCCGGGCTCGGCTTCAGCATCGCCGGGGGCTCCGACAATCCCCACGTGGCTGATGACCCACACATCTACGTCACTAAACTCATTCCTGGAGGAGCGGCGGCGGCTAGCCAGCTGCAGATCAATGATGCGATATTGCAGGTAAGATTTTACTTCATCATCTTCATTGATTGTGTTCTTCCATACTTCTCTATTAGTCGTCATCTCATCAGACACCTCCTTCCTTGCCATATCATCTCTCACATAGTCCATCCATCGTTTCTTTGGTCTTCCTCTACTCTTATAGCCATCCACATTTATACTCATAACTTTCCTCACAACGTTTTCTAAACTCAATATTTAGAGGTGGCATAAAAATTCGATCTTCTAAATAGTTAAAGGCCACGAGAGGCCTTGAAGTTATCTATGATAAACAAAAATCCTCGGTAGACCAAATCCATCTCTCATTGACCAATCACTACAATCGATCGGCAGTATTGAGCGAATGATCGCCTGCAGCACTCCAGTTACTCACTACTCCGCGTAAACGCCACTTGATTACAATGACCAGCACGCGTAGCAAGACGGAAGAATCGACAAAATGACAAATTTCATTTCTTAATTTGGTATCTGTCGATTCCGTCGACAAAACCTGTTTCTACGATGGTTCTGCTACGCGTGCAGTAGATGCTCAAGCTACTACTACTACTACTTAGTACACTATTTTGATTACTTATTATTTATTTGTCCCACAGGTGAACGATACGAATGTTGACAGTGTTACGCACGCTGACGCAGTTGATGCATTAAAAAAGGCTGGCAGTACTGTGAGACTGGTGAGTTTGTTTATTTACTTTATTACTAAGTCAAACACCAGCTGTTACGAGATTAAGCAAATATGTGACTCAAGCTATAAGCTTAATGGCTCATTCACGTCATTTGATAACACGGTCAGCAAAGCATTCAAGGAGTTTCCATATTCGGGTACCTTTTTATTGAAATAACGTAATTTAATTAATAATTTCAAGAGACTTGGCTACCTGAGTTTCTGACTAGGGGTGGTGTGTAATTTCAAGTTGATTCTGTTCGCGAAGAAGTTATTATTTTGATTTTAGTGACAAGTTCCGTTCAAGCGGTACAAGAATAAACAGTGCCGCGTGTAGTATTGCGTGGTGTTATAGCAAGTGAACGCATTCCGGAGTCGATTCGTATCGAACAATTAAACGAGCCATGAAGGAGTTACTATTAAATGCAATCAGAAGAATCAATGTATGTGTAGGTACATTACAAGTGGTGACACTATTTCGTCGACGGAATCATTTCGTCATTGTGTTAGGAAAATTGATTGCCGACCAATACTTCTTGCCAACTTTGATTCATAATCGAACTATTGAGGGCATCCTATTATGCGAAACTCCAGCGATTGGCCTTCACACAAGGACTCTTTTACAATAAACATTGTCCCGCGAAAGACATGACTCACTGCCGTTAAACGCGCCCGTCTTTCTTAGCTACTATAAAATTTTATTTATACTCTTTACAGAAAATACGACGTCGCGCGACAGAAGATACTTCAAATTCTTTACAAGTAACAAAGCCAGAGGAATCCGTAGAGATCGAGCTGGTGAAAGGCGGCTCAGGTCTCGGGTTCAGTATAGCGGGAGGTCTCGGTAATCAACATATCCCGGGTGACAATGGTATTTATGTGACCAAGATAATGGCTGGTGGTGCTGCTCATAGAGACGGCCGTTTGAGGGTCGGTGATAAACTGCTAATGGTCAAGAATACTTCGGTAAGTTTCATTAGTCAAACTTACATTAAAAAGGACATCAAACCTCAAATGACATGTTTAATTTGTATGTTGTTTTGTTTCCAGAATGGTGACGTGAACCTAGACAATGTGACGCACGAAGATGCTGTAGCCGCGCTGAAGGCGACGGGCGAGCGAGTGCTTCTCGTGCTTGTGCCGGGCCCGCGACACGGACAACCCTCCCCCCGCACATCTCGCGCCAACACACGTAAGTTACATCACTGCTGACCTTAATAACGTGGCCCTAAAATCACAGGGCCTCTCACCAATGCCATACTTGATTACCAGTTCAAACAGACTGATGTAATGTGTACTTAACTATTATTTACGTATTTATCATGTTAAATATTGCACACACAGCCACAAGAATGACGATCGAGAATACTGAGACGGCGTCAAGCGCGGCGAACTCGCTGCGTCGTGAAGATGTTACGGATAGCAATGAAGAGTCTCGCGTCGTTGACTTAGAGAAGGGTGCTTCGGGTCTCGGGTTCAACATCGTCGGGGGCGAGGACGGGCACGGCATCTACGTGTCGTTCCTGCTGGCCGGCGGGCCCGCCGAGCGCTCGGGGCAGCTGCGGCGCGGCGACCGGCTGCTGGCCGTCAATGACGTCGACATTACTCACGCCACGCACGAACAAGCCGCTAAAGCTTTGAAGGTAATCCATATTATCATGATTCTATTTACTAAAGTATCAATATACCAGTAGCATTGAGTGGGAGCCAATAAATTGTTGTAGTGTCATTTGAAAACTACTGGATGCATTGTATGACATTGTTAGTGTTGAAATGTATAAGGAAGTTGATCGTTTATAATTGAAAGTTAAATGTTATGATTTTGTTAGGCCTTGTGGGTTATTTATTACGCTCTGGAGGAGCACTACAAACTTATAAATATCTAGACCGATTCTATGATTTGTCAACACATAAAATAGTCAATTGGACAATGTTCGTGAATAATTAGATTACGTAAATTTTTATAAGTCTAAACCACAATAATACAACAACAAAAATATGTCTTCTCACTATAAATCTTTACTATTTCAGAGCACGGGACAGAATGTGAAGTTAACAGTTGTGTACAGACCTCAAGAGTACAACAAGTTTGAAGCGCGCATCAACGAATTGAAGCAGCATCATACACTACTGAGAACATCCCAAAAGCGATCCCTTTATGTTAGGTGAGATCATGGCTAATAACTATTTACGTTATGAGTAATTTTGTCTGAATAAAAAAAAAATGTTTACCTTCCTGTGTTATGTAGGTGTCGTGATTATTCATACTAAATCTGTTAGTAATTACATGAACATAATTATCCTTGTTAACATAGATTGAATCTACCGGTTTTCCTCGATAAAGTGTTGTGCTAAAATCATGATAAATACTACCTCCAAACAAAATTTCTTCTGAATCCATTCAGTTATAACTTTACGATTAATTAACTCTGTACCCAGACACGAAATCATTCGGATTAATTAATAGTAGTTTAAAGGAAAAAGATAGATATTTCCTCGTAATTTATCAGTTATGTTGATGATTGTATTAAAATGTAATAATATCGTTTTTCAGAGCATTGTTCGACTACGATCCAATCAGGGACGACGGCCTGCCTTCAAGAGGTTTACCATTTAGATACGGAGACATTCTGCATGTAACCAACGCTTCTGACGACGAGTGGTGGCAAGCTAGGTACCGTAACACTTTATTTTTATTTTCCTTATGTTATAGCAATCAAATTATGGTTTGAATATTGACATGGTATGTGATTAGTAACTCCATATTTAGTATGCTGGGTATAAACGTAATTATTTATCATTTACATTAGTAGGTACTTCTATAATTATATCCTTGAGCTCAATGCGGTATTTATGTGTCGAAATGCCAATGGGATTTAACCACCATCTGTCTGCATTGTTTTCGTGATTAAAACTACTATTGATGTTCTAAATATTTGACTGCAGACGGCTAGACAAAACAGAGTCTGACGCGATCGGCATCATCCCGTCAAAGCGACGGTGGGAGCGTAAGCAGAGAGCTCGCGACCGACAGGTCAAGTTCCAGGGACAAGGCACACCTGTTAGCACTGTAAGTATATTAATATTCTGTACTGCACATGTATGCAAGTAAAAAATAGCTCTGACTTGAGGTTGCGGATAAAAGCCTGTTATATCAATATCAATTAGAAATCAGTTCATTGGAAGACTTAAATGATTAGTTTGCTGATTATAATGCCATAACTAGATGGTATAATGACCATACAAAGGTAGCTGGGGCAGACAGTGGCGTGCCTAGGGGCCAACAATACGGCAAGCCCATAAGGCAAGGAGACTGTTCAGAAACATTGACATCATGAAGAGTAGTAGGTTTGGGCAAGCCGGGCTTTTAGGCCTGTATGAAAGTAGCGTGACTAGACAGACTGTATGCGTGTGAGCGATAACCAGGTGCTGTGGTGCAACTGTAGAGATCTATGTTCAGCAGCGGATTATAATGGTTAGCCAAATTTATTCAAATGTATAAGAAGCAAAATTTATTCAAATGTATAAGGTACAACGAAACGAACGAATTGAAAGAATGCTGTACAGATTAAAGTGATCTCTTCAGTGAAATGACAGTATTTCTTTTCGAATATGTGGTATGCGTTTTCACTTCAATAAAAGTTTTATTTACCCCAGCTTGTCATAAATACGAGACCAATCGAGTTGAGGTTGGTTAAATAACAAACGTACAATCAGTAACGTAAATAAATCAATAATAGATGAACTAACATTTTAGTAGTATTGACATTTATTGTTTGACTATGCTAATGTGGTCGTGACTGGATAAAACTTGGCTTTAAATTTATGTTTACTCGATTTTTTATATCATCTACTAGTTATGTTATTTGTTAGCAAGAATGTAAATCTAGAATTTACTGCTAATATTTTATTCTCATTGGCTAAATGTATTTGAAGTTATAATAATAGTTTGTTATATGCCATTACAGAGCCAATCAACACTTGAAAGAAAAAAGAAAACATTGTCGTTCAGCAGAAAGTTTCCATTTATGAAGAGTCGAGAGGACGGCAAATCTGAAGACGGTTCAGACCAAGAACGTAAGTTCAAACAATGTCCTAACTTCCTCACTACTGTACACACATTCAAAGCACGTGAATCACTCCTCATACATTTAAATATCATTAACTGTTCACAAACATTATAAATAATGTATTATATGGTGCAGTGGTACATGTAATATGATAATGATTCTATTTCAAGACTTCTACGAATTAATCAGTATGTTTTGTGCAAAACCGACGAAGTATTTGGTAATTCACCCTCGCATACTGCGTCACAGGGGTTTGGTGTATGTCTACATACAGGCTTTGCTGCACAGACAAACTAATAAAACAATTTTGTTACAGCTTTCATGCTTTGTTACACGCAGGAGGACGCTAACGCGGACGGTAAGTGCACATTCCCTTGTCCTCTCATATTTATTACTTTCGCTACTGTGCTGTTAATCGTATGTAGGTCATTACGCAGTTTTTTTTTCATGCGGCTGCTAATAACCACTATTTAAAGTTAGGTCGTTTTACATTGGAGCTATTCGCTTATTCTAATCTAACCACAGAACCAATTCACGTTCGATGTTATACAAGTGAATAAAGCTGCATTTGTGAACGGTTTCATTATGTTACCACGAAGTAAAGTACACTGTTGATTACTGAAGGCAATCCAATGGTTTATTTTTGTTGAAAGTGCGCTTTCCGTTTCATACAATTAGCGCTATAATCGATTACAGTGAACAGAACCGTTCCATGTGCGTAATCGCGTTACCAGCGGCGATCATATCGATATCAAGCTCACAAATGACAAATTCCTAATTTCAATAACCCTCCTTGTGTGCCCCGCCGCAGTCGGGTAAAAATATAACCTTTTATCTACTGCTACCGAGTCACGTCCTACTACAAGTTTTTGATATATTAAACGAAAGGGAATAGAAACGACGGTGTCGTTAGATTTCTTCCAGTAAAAAGATATTTTGATATTTGGCTTGGGCGGTAAATGAATAGGCAATAAAACAACTTATTCAAATCGAACTGTCAATGGCTTTCATAGGTGAGTTTTGCCAGGCCGCTCACAGTCCTTACGCTCTTCGGCGTGAGCGATGATACAAAATATGGCGGATTCAATGAAGTCATCCCTGACGTACGCACGACGGCCAATCAAGCTATACAAAACCAGTATAATTATGTGGATCTCTCATTGTAAAGAAAATCTATACAAAACGAGGCCAAGTTATACTGGAAATGTATAGCTTCATGTGCCGCCGTGTGTACCCTCGGGATCGCGAGCTAACTCTGACTCGGAATGGGCTTATCATGCTGCAATCGATTATGGTGCGAATTGGTACGCACCGTATGTAACAACACTACTTGGCATACTGTTTCGTAATGTTCATTATGATTGCCCTTAGTACATTAAATTTTCTTCAGTATTTTATTAATGATACCCTAATTTTTTTGGACCCAGTTGTAATTTTCACTTTTGGAAAATAATTTTCATGCAATAAATCATTTTTCTATTGTACTATATGTATGTATTTTATACCTATTATATTTTGATCCTCACAATGTGAAATCTAACATCATATTGGAAACACACTCAAAATTGATCTTCAGGGAACACAAACCATTATTGTGTGAATGTCTAAAACATCACAGTGTAGTGAATTTTACTATTATCTATTTTTAATCAAAATGTACCGGATCTATGTGAGTAAATTATCGCTTGTAGTGTGTTTGGAGACGCATGGTGATGCCTATAATATTAAAATATAGGTCTAGCAATCTTGCCAGTAATCGGCATATCATTGTCGCTTCTCGAATATACGATGTTGTGAGCGACCGGCGACCCGGTGACAAGCTATGTACTTATTACCTCTGTGTGTTAGATAGTTTTATTTTTTTATATGCAGCTCTTATCGCACTACTGTGTTTAGTAATACTTTCTAATGCGAGGTTGGTTATGCAACCATAATAATATAAGCTGTGACTAAATTTTCAAGTTTTTTTTTTTTAAATAAAGTTGTGTTGCTTAGCAAAATGATATTTAGCAGACATTGCTACACGAATATCAATGCAGATATATTACCCAAACATTGTTTTCGTCAATCATGAAACATGGGTGTGTGATGAGAGCTTAGAAATTACGATTTGGTGTTCCACAAGTAGTTAATGTTGATAATGAAAAGTGGTCGCAGCGAGCACACGGGTTGGTTTGAGACACGTCCGGCCGCCGTCCCGTGCTTCTAGTTGCCTAACCGGAGCCAACGATACATCTGACTATCATCCCGTCGATAAGACGAGTTTTTATTATTTGCTATTTATTTTCCCAACCGCTATTCACGAACTTGTAGAGTTCTGCTATACAACCATGCTAGGGAGTGATGTCAAACATACCTGTCGATCATTCTGTCCGAACGGAGGTTCCCCATCCCTGATCCCGTACCACTGTACGGACGCATATTGCTGCGTTTATTATAAATATATGTAACGTTAATTTTTCTACGTGTAGGGGAAATCTTGTACCGAGTGGAACTTCCCATGATGGAGGAGATAACGCTCATTTATCTCGAGGACGAGAGTAAGTTTTGGGAGTGAGGCGTAGCTTGCGAGTGCCGTAGCCGATACCTTACCTCCCGCATTCTGGTTATGATCATCAATTAGAAACGTAGTTTTCATTTCAATAACACTCCAGTTTTTTTTTATTATTTGTCATTCTTTCTTTATGTTCAGTTGTTTTTAATTCATACAACGCGATTACTCTAATAGCCTCTCCGCACTCGAAAATATTATACCATCGAGCTCACGAAAGTGTTTGGATCATTGTTTCTAAATTGTTGAATCACGCCGGGCTCACAAGTCGGCACACTGGTTCACTCGTACACTCGTACAGTCGCGTACGACCAGCTGTTCGAGGCTGACTAGCTAGTTGGTTGTGGAGGGAGTGTGGGGCCACTGGAAGCACACGAGGACACAAGAGCTGCCTCTCACTGGCTGA
Source organism: Noctua fimbriata (assembly GCA_905163415.1). NCBI lineage: Eukaryota > Metazoa > Arthropoda > Insecta > Lepidoptera > Noctuidae > Noctua > Noctua fimbriata. Next base: position 10,333,837 of record LR990932.1, read on the forward strand.
AGCTTCAGGCGCCACGCATGTTCGCACCGTTATACGCGCTTTGCCTTTAGTTTACACAACACACTACGTCACTGGCATGTTTCAGATGTACTCTCGATCTCACGACATTCTCATAAGAGCTTGTTTTCGTTTTCAAAATTACGCTGTGCTGGTTTCTTTTTAGAGTTAGTTTTTATCGCTTCAGATGTGTAGGGATGCTGTAATTATTTGATTAGCCTAGCTGTCGCTGACATACATATAATTGTTGTATTGAAATGTGTACATTTGCTTATTACTATTCTTCCGTTGAAGATGATATTGGTGGGCATAATTATTGAGCCAGAATTAAATAAATCATACCTTGAAAAATGTTGGCAAGACAATAAGGTTTTATTTAATCTTGGCTAGTAGTAGACATATTCATGTTATTTAGAGTAATTTAGAAGAAAGCATAATACAATTCGATACTTAAGAAATGTTTCAATAATTCTCATAACATAACATTTATTATGTTCCGAACTCGCTAAATCAATGTATAAAGCCATGATTGATTATTTCTTGTGTCGAACTGTACTTTTATTCCAGAATTATGTTTTGCGTAGCAGGCGGGTATTTTAATGCATACCTTCTCGCTAAGTAAGTCGAAACAATACCGTCAACTCTTCTAGTTTTTATTCTACATTATACACTTTACTATTAGGTTATTTGCTTCTCAAAAATAGGTATATGATGTAGGATAATAGTCTCATAAAGAATGTAGAGTGTTCAATCAGAAATAGACTATTGAACTTTTGCGTGTCAAAAATATAGTTTTCTACAGATTTCGTTTCATAAACGTGTTTATTGTGTTTTGATATGAAAATAGGTTGAATACTTTGCTGCACAAGTTTTGCACGTAATACGTTATTTTGATATCAGCACAAATCGCACGAATGATGTTGTGTACACGTTTATATGGTTATGGTTACACGAATCTAAGCGACTTAACCGTCATTTGGGCTGGAATTAAAGGTTGTAGAAAAATGAAGGGACATGTCCTTTAATTAAAAAAGTCAAGATAAACTAAAAATGCACATGGATTGGCACTGACTGCCTTCTCCGAGGAGGTAGAAAATTATGCAAAATCTGTTTGATTTGAATGTTCTAAAATGTAATGTTTTACAGGTCAAGATGAAACGGTGCTATCGTATGAGACCGTACAACAGTTGACCATAACTTACACGCGACCCGTCATAATCCTGGGGCCTCTCAAGGACAGAATAAACGACGATCTAATATCTGAGTTCCCTGAGAAATTCGGCAGCTGCGTGCCCCGTAAGTATCTTTTTACCATGTACTTAACTTATACACCTGGATCCAAACATAGTAGTAACTTCCGAATCATATCCTTACGTGATTCGAAATATCTCAGACAGCCGATTGTATAACCAACTATTTTAACCTGTTAATCGGAATGGACTTTAGCACCAACTATTCTTCAAGCCTAACGTTTTGCCGGTGAAACATGCGTATGAGCGCCTCGAGCCATGAAAATACCTTACAGCTACCATAATTATATTAAATACAAGTAGATAGAGATTGTGTAGATATTGTTTTTGTGATCAATGTTTTTGGGAAATTTGTGTTAAAAAATGTAGATTACAAATACAAACTCCCTAACAATTTTGTATATGTCGTCGACCTTACTGCATACATAGTCCAAGACAGCTGCAGATGGCAATAAGACATTATATATCGTTAACACCCCAACAATAACCTAATAAAGGTCCGTCACATTCCAGACACGACCCGCCCGCGCCGCGACTACGAGGTGGACGGGCGCGACTACCACTTCGTGGCGAGCCGCGAGCAGATGGAGCGCGACATACAGAACCACCTGTTCATAGAGGCGGGGCAGTACAACGACAACCTGTACGGCACCTCCGTCGCCTCCGTGCGGGAGGTCGCTGAGAAGGTAATCATCAACTCTCATTCAAGATGGATGACAGTTGTTTGTGTGTCAAGTCGGAATCTACTTTTGTCATGGAAAAACGTGATGGGCATTGTCATTGAAAGATTAATTATTAATAGGTTGACAGAGTAAGTTTTAAATTCGTACAGTTCAGCTGAAATTTTGTCGCATTAAGGAAATTGGTCCCATGAACAAAACTGATGGTTTTTTTTCGACACGTCGTGCCTTAAGTTGTAGACTAAGCGACACAGCCGAGGTACGAGCGGGCGGCGCTGGGGAGCGCAGATTTAAAACTACTGGCTCAGCATCGCGGGCTGGCTCGAGCATGGGTCGGGGGGTGGGGGGATTATTTTGATGGTCTGAATTCCACCCTTAAATATGACCTCACCTTTCGAACAGACGCTGTAGAACAATAGCTTATGTGCACGTCCGACTAAAGGGTTCCATCGATGCACCTAAAAATTCTAGGCGGGAAGTAAGCGTCAGCTATATGTTTTAAAACTAGTAATAAAAAAGACGGGTAATGTCAGTTTTATGAGTGTGGCCAACAAACCGCCTGCCCTCAGCGTACGATTCAGACACTCATCACTGGATGCACCTCACTCTAAGCTAAGCTACACAATGTCATGTGCAGGCCCATACATTCCTCCTTCCTTTCATGTAATGTAAACCTATTTATGCGTCGTTTTTATTGTGTGCAGGGCAAACATTGCATTTTGGACGTGAGCGGCAATGCAATCAAGAGATTACAAGTGGCGCAACTTTACCCTATTGCCATATTTATAAAACCAAAGAGCATAGAGTCTATAATGTGAGTACACAACGAGTATTGATTTAGCTACAATACGAACTGTATAGATATCTTATACTCATTTACATGTTCATTTAACAGGGAAATGAATAAGCGAATGACTGAAGAACAAGCGAAGAAAACTTACGAACGTGCGCTAAAAATGGAACAGGAATTCGCTGAGTACTTCACCGGTTAGTATACTTTAATTCAAACTCAAAGCATTCATTTCAATTGAACGATTACAGGCACTTTTGAATGTCAGAATGTTACAATAGTATGATAGCAGACAGGCAAACTTGACTTGCGTCACATTTTTTCAACATTGCTCCACACTTGGAATTTCTCTTGTATCGTGGGTGCGTTTAGAAACATTTAAACTCACTAACACAAACAGCCAGACTTGGAAAAACTACCTTTAGGTCATACAAATATTTGCGACACGCAGCGCAGCAGCTAATCCCTCAGCCACTGCGCCAACCGTGCCCATCAATTATAATATATAATTGTTCCCCAGCGGTGGTGACGGGCGACACGCCGGAGGAGATCTACGCTCGGGTGAAGGCGGTGATCACGGCCGAGAGCGGGCCCAGCGTGTGGGTGCCGCGCCGCGAGCCGCTGTAACGTGCCATACCAGCGTACACGTGCAGTACACGTACACGTACAGTACACACGTACACACGTACACATGTACCTACTATAGTGCCTCGAGTCCACTCGCCATCCTTACGTACGAAGGTGCGGCTCCGATATTTTTTACGAAGTGTCGCGACTGCGCGACCCTCCCGACAGCAATAAGCAGTAGAGCGTCCCGCGGACGACGCCGCCGTGTTATGCGTGCGCTAAGCGTGCGATTTTCGCGTCTTTTTAGAATAACGATCAGACTTTCTTCAATCACCGCTTGATAGATAGACCATATCGGAGTTAATTTAGCGTTAAAGAGATTATTTCTAAAATTAATGTAAATTGTCACATGTGGATAAATTGTTGACCAAGAACTCGCTATTAATAGCATTCACTGTTGTTCACTACTTACGCTTATGTTTATCGTGCAAATCTAATAACGAGGACGTGTCGTCGAATGCAAGTTTTATATCGAATTATTATTTTAATTATTTGACAAAGCCCACTAATTGTGCTTCAATTTACTGTAAATTGTATATTTAATAACATTTTAAAATGGTATTATACATGTTAATTTACTCAGGTTGCTAGATACATTTTGAATTTTCGTCAGTGTTAAGAGTTTACTATAATTACATTATTCAGATAGTGGATTGATCGTATGAGACGAATCACGTGCACAGGTGATGTTGACCCGCTATAACATGTATACCCACTAGTTATGATATAGTTACGCTGTGTAGTTGAACCCACCTCACGCATGGCTAGTGTAAGACGTACATAATCAGGATTATTTGCTCAAGCGGCAATCTATATCGTATCGTAACCGTTGAATCTCATGACATTTCTGCACACCGTTGTCCTCCTTGATACTTTAGGCGAGGTGCAAAGTTGTTTGTTGATCATTTTTATAGTAAGCTATTGTGTTATATGGTGTGAAATGTCTCACCAATTAAATAGTGTTTGACATTTATTTATTGAGAATTTTATTTTCTTACGGAATAATTGATGCTCATCTGCAAATATGGCACTAGAAGCGAGCATGTAAAGCTTTAGTTGCAATATACTTGTTGTTACGTCATGGCGTATGTATTGCTAATTATTATGTCCTTAATAACAAAGTAATGATTACCCCTGAGTATTATGTATTACCTTAGTATAAATAATATGAAGCATATACTTTTAAATATTAAAACATGGTACTTAAATATTTTATTAATATGTTTCAAATATAATTCGAATGTTAAAGTATTAAATAACTCATACATGACAAATGCTAATGACGATTATTACAGATATTTTAGACTTGGATACAAGAAAGGCATTACGACAAACATAATTGGTGTATTAGTACTGATAAATTGTTAAATCCACTAAGAGGTTTGACACTGTTTATATTAGCAATATTGGCCGAGCACTATTTTACACAAAGTTATATTCACTGCCGTTTGTCGTGATTCCTTTTTATGATTTTGTTGTGTATTGTAAATAATAATAATGATAGATATTTTAATTTATTTTTAAGATTCTATATCAATGTATTAACACCATAGTCACGAAAATGGTTTATTTTTAAAGCTATTTATTTTATCATTTATAAGTAGGTATTTTATTTAATAATAAATTGAGTTTGTGCAAATTAAGTGTATAATGTCTTTTTAACGTGTAGTTTAACATTTTAATCCACATCCATATTTGCAGATGTACAATGTTTATGAGTTAGTGATGTTCAATAGAATAGTTTGAATAAAATTATTTACGTTGAAAATCGATTATTGTTTTATTGTAAGTTGCCTCATGGAGTTACCATACCTTTCATGGAGGTCGAAAAGAAGACAAGGCTCTATTACTATTCACACAATGGGACAAAAATCTGGCTGTCTATTAATTTTTCTTAGGAATGAATAAATGACTTTTTAACCGACTTCTAAAATAGGAACAGGTTACGTATACGGCCGGTATCTTTTTTTTTCAGGTATTTACAGCGATTTCTCTGATTACTGGGCTTATTCACGTGATTCTTTTTTCATATCCATGGCCCGCGCGTTTGGTCCCATATAAATCATTCACTGTGCTTGAAAAGTTTATGAGTTAGCTCCTAACGATCAAGGTCACTTTAAGGGCATCTTGGGGTTGTTATACAAGGCTTACTGCCTAGGTCTTTTACTGGCCCCATCCCGGCCAAGAGCAAGAGCGGGAGGTGTATGGGAAGCGACTGTAAAGAGAACCGCCGCAAAAGAGTAATAGGCGAACAAAATTGACGTTTGAAGTATATTCTACAGTGCTAGCACAACTTGAAGCATGCCTATAAACACGACCATGAGCGCTCTAAGTGAAGATCTGGATTACCTCACGCCATCTTTCTAGCAAGTGGAGCAACCATAAAGTTAATCGAAATGGAAGAGGATTTGGCTGGCCGTCAAACCGGTGTCTCGAAGGTAGGTACCTATATGCTAAAGGTAGCCGTGCGCAGGGTCGGACTGGCCATATAGGCAGGGTGGCGTTTGCCAGCTGGGCCCCAACCTGCGTGGGCCTGCCACAGGCCTGGCTTGCGGGGTTTGCCGGAAGCCAGGCGGAAGGTAGCCGTAGCATAGGGGCCAGTGGCTCAGGATTAATAAAGTTTTAAAACGTATTCTGCCTGATACCACAGAATTAGTTGGTAAGTAATTAACTGTAGCGGATAATAGAATCACTCTCTAAATTGTTTAGGCTAAAAATGAGCCTCTGAGTACTCGTACCGCAACAAAGTTACAAATTTTCTTAGATCCTACGCGCGGTTCTTTTTTGAACCCTGCGAAAAACTTTTATCACTTAGGCTCATTTTTCCTGCCTGTGGATTGACACTCCTATTGGACTTTCACGTGATCGACCGGTATATACAGAGGCTTAATAAATTAGGTGCCCTTGTTCCGATACCTTAATAGGCAATTATGGCATCATACAAAAGATTGCAAAAAATAGAGCTTTTAGACATATCTGAATTTATTTGAGGCAAGATGTAAAAATTTTCGAGCTCGCTTGGCGCGCTCTTGCAGCCTAATTTATCTTGAATCTTCAGTTTGTTTATAAGTCGCCCAAGTAACTCCGGTAGGTCGAAACAATTTTATTCTAACTTGTCCAAGGTAGGTAGGGTGATCAAAATTTCACTTCGCTACTTTCTCTTAAATCTTGGCTTTGCCTAAAAGTCGACCAAGTAACTTCTGTATGAACGATCGAAACAATTCTAACCTGTCCAAGGTGTCAAAAAATTTCGAGATCGGTTCGCTCGCTCTTTAACATATTTCCTTTTGCATCTTGCCTTTGTTTGTAAGTCGACTAAGTAATTCCTTTATGAAGGGTTCAAACATTTCTAGCCTGTCAAAGGCAGAGTGGTAAAATTTTCGAGCTCACTCTTGGAGGCTTTTTTCTTAACATTGTGTCCTTAAGTCGATTAAATAACATTTATTTCTCAATAAAAGAACAAGGAAAAGCTAACTTTTCTGGAGTGGAGAGCCTAATTATTTTAGTTCCTAGTCTATAATACATTTGACATTGTTTCAGAGATATTAAAAAAAAAATTAGCTGAAAGTTCTCCTCTTTTAAAAAAATGTTGACTTGCTTGCTTTATATTTGTTATATTATTGGAACTGCACTTAGGTAACCTAATAATATAATATCGTTTATAATTATTAATTTGTATATTTAATTATTTTCCGATTTTATCCCATCTACCATTATCAAGTCTCGGGCCCGGGGGCTTGGGGGGAGCCTACCGGGCCCTTCCGGCCCAGTCCGACCCTGGTCGTGCGTTTTCTTCAAACTTACTCCATTCTCTTTATGCACCATAATAATACTAATTTATTTTATTCAATTCAAGTGATATGAATACATTACATAATTAAATAACTATCTTAAATGAGATTATATAAACAAAAATTCGACAAGACATCTGTGTCTGGACTAGATAAATGAATATCTGTATCTCAGACAACAGCGCTCTTCCTTTAAAATATAAATTTACTAGCTTGGGGTTCAAATTGGCTTTAATTATAATATATTACATTAGGTTTAACATCATCCAGGAGAAAAATAAAATAAGAAGTAAAAAATAAAAATTAAATATAGTAAAGTGGAGGGGTGACCTCCTTTTGTGTAGAATGTAGATGACTGAGTTTGTATGTCGGTAGTATGAAATATGAGAGTATGTGAAACTTAATGTGGCACCATTAAGAGGTTTTCGGTTTCGTCATATGTCAGTTTACGAATGTACTCAAAAACTTTATTCTTACATCTTCTGATATTTAAAGCTTGTATGTCGACAACTTTATCAATACTGCTATAAAGGTACGGACCTAAAAAGCTGAAATAAGAGTTGAATTACAGTGCTTCAGAGTAAAGAATGAGTGGCAAGCAATATTAGTGGCGCACCTTGTAAGAACAAGTAATAGTCATGCACCGTTTGACTCAATTAATAGTAGATAGGTCTCTGACAGATCTATATTTTATAATAATTTACTAACGACGTCCGCTCTTGCTTCGCACGGCCACCTATCCGGGTCAATACGAGTCCAAAACTATCCTATCTTTCAAGCTGGAACGAACCATACCTACTATAAACATTCACGAAATTACATTGTAATCGTAATAGGTACGTGATTTTCGTATATTCAGATACCTAACTTATAAGATTAATTAAGTATTATTTCTGTCATTATTTCAGACAGTTGTTACAGGTAGTAAGAGGCCCGAAGTAGTCTGGCAACCAGTCTTACCAAGGGACATCGTATTACCCAGTACTAACTGGATTGTGGCGGTGAGATAGGCAGTCGCTCCTTATAAAACTAAACTAGTATTCAGCTACGTCCGGGCAGACTGGAAGCCGATTCCATTAGTTGAGAAAAAGCAGCAGAAGCAGAAGTTAATTCAGTGTCGTGATGGTTCAGAGATTGGGGCCTTGCCTATCGTATCAGGTTGTCCGTTCAAATCCGGGAACGTAAAAATGTGAATTTTTCATTTTTGAGCTCTTGGCTAAATAATAAGCCGCATGGGTCGATCTTCAAGGTAAAGCCGCGCTTACAAGATCGGTGTGTGGATAGGTGACCATCCATTTACATGCAGTTTCCTCCATGCCTCGGCAAGCACATTTAGCCGTTGGTCCCGGTAGCCAGTGGACCGAAAGTCTGATAACCAGTCTTTCCAAGGGTATCCAGTACTTACTGGGTTGTGTTGTCAGTCATCAGAAATCGGAACAATGAGTAAAATAGTTATACCAATCATAATAGGTAGTTTTTTTTGTAAACTTCAAGGAAGTAACATTTGGATAATACCTCCTAATAAAATACCGAAAATATTTTTAAGTTCCGAAATAAAGCTTTTATATTAGAGGGTGGTATTAGGGTGAAACTCATTGACAACAACATCAATCGCTCAGTGCGTGATGCCGATCGCATTGTCGATCCTGCCGCGTACGATAGCACTCCAGCTGTTTTTCGCTCATGCAAATGACGGTTCTGAGCGACGGAAAAGGATGATGCTCCTAGCATCATGAGCATGGAAATATGCGATTCCTGGCTGATAGATGAAGCGCAACCCTTACCCACATGTTTACTTACTTCCTTGAAGTTTAGGCAAATAAATTCTAACTATTCCGATCTCTAGTAATCAGTTGATACAATTCAAAATGTATGAATGATAGTGTCACTTTTGTAATTATAGTCACTATTATTACAAGATCACGATCATAGATTGAATTGATGCTACATTGGCGAGGTCATGTAAGGTCGTACATGAATCATTACTGTATACATATGACTGGGATTACAACTTAGTTCACTGTCACGGCTCTTTTAATAAACACCTCTTTGTCATAGGAGTCACAGACAGCCCCCTATGCCGAGCCTGCATGGAGGAAGACGAAACAGCAGCCCACGTGCTTCTTCATTGCCCAGTGGTTGCAACATACAGGGCAAAGTACTTCGGTAACCCAGGTACTCTCCGCGAGATTATCAGCAACATCAAGGCACTGCTGGCTTTTCTCGGGGAGTTGGGGTGGATCGAATAAATTTCCTACCCGCACGCAAAATACGCGCCTCGACGTGGAGTTGCGGACACCAGCCCGTCATACAATACAATACAACTTAGTTCAGTCATGAGTTAGAGATCCTGGGTTCGATTCCTGCCCCCGTAGCATGACCACCGTAGACAAGGATGTCTTTGACGGAAGAATCGACAAAATAACAAATAGTACAAAGAAATCTGTCATTGTGTCGACACAATGTCATTTTGGCGATTCTTCCGTCAAAGAAATCCTTGTCTACGGTGGTCATGCTACGGGGGCTGGTCAGGCAAATTGTTAAGCATTGGGTTTTTCCATCAGGAATTTCTTATTAGCCTTATTAGGCTAGATTGTAATATAATAAACAAATATTAAAAAAAAAACCAGGAATTTCTCAGTAGCAGCCACAGAATCTGGATTTGAGCCCGGTTGATGGCAATAACTGACATAACTGGCAAAATGTGAGTGTACTATTAATAGGGCATGCGGAACCAGGTTTCGCCTTCCCTAACTATTAGGTACACCTCTGCCTCACCCTTCAGAGATTACAGGCGTGACAATGTGTTTTGTTACAACTTGGTTGGAAAATAATACAATTAAAGTCAAATTAAAATTATTTTATGTCCTTATATCTCATCCAGTACAACAGTGGTCTTCTCAGACACATAAAGACCGTCTAAGAACTTTCTGATGTCCTTGTTTTTAACTGTGGTTGATTGTTGGATAAGGGCAGCGGAGCTGGACACATCCTCCAAGGAGTTTCCTTCGATGATGAGCTCATCCTTCTGCTTGGGCGAGTTGACGACGGTCACACCAGGTGCCATCTTTACCCTCCTGATGTATTTCTCACCAAGGAAATTACGGATTTCAATGATGCTATTACCCTCAGTGGTGACGCAGTTGATGGGGAAATGGGCATATACGGAACGCATTTTGTATTGGAATCCCTTGGTCACACCTGGAATGTGATTAATCAAAGTTTAATAAAAGGTACAGTTATTATTCTCAAGAATGTTGTTGCCATTCTTATGTTGACCAATCAAGTATCTTAGGGCGAAAGCCTTGACTAAGTCATACTGGGCCACCAAGTCACTACCAAAGTTATGGCAGAGTTCTGGTCACAGCTTATTTAATTTTAAAGGAATCATCAACATAATGAAGATGAATGTTATGGTGTGCTAATACATTTTGCTAAGAAGTTTTTGGCATTACCAGTTACCTTCAAACAAACATTCTGTAAATCAAACTCAATTCCTCTAGCTAGTTCAAATACAACTGTATGTTCCTCTAATGTTGAATTCATTGGTTAACTTAAAACTTATTCGATTTCAACATTTTTTTTAACATTGATCTCGTTATTAAGACATTTGGTACAGTGAGTAATTGTAAGTGAAGTTGTCAAACTTAATCAAGAAGTTTACTAGATAACAGGTTGATTCAGTTCCTACATATATTAAGTTTAACAGCAATCATTAACATCAATTCATGGGCACAGAAAATATAGCGCAATTCAAGCCTGCGCTATCTACAAGATAGCAGCAGACTGTTTCAGAGTGTATGTTCCAATAGGTACTCTTAAGACAGGTCTTAGTTCAGTTTCATTATAGTATCCAAAGCTGTATTGACGAACTGATACAATCCTAAGTTTGGGCTATGAATCCTTAGTTCGTACTGCCGAGAAGGTTAAAACCTCTCGAAAACAGGGTTTGTGAGCCTTAAAAACTTTACTCAAGGGGTCTTGAACTAACCTCCAACATATTTTCAGGTTATAACACAAGTTAGTTGAATAACAACAGACGTAAACAATTACCTTTGATCATGTTCTCAACGTGCGAGCAGACTGTCCTGACAGCGGCGAGCTCCTTCTTGGAGCCGAACCATTTCTCTACTTTCAGCACTCGAGCGTTCACCATACGAATGTCTACAGCCAAGTGCTTGAAGTTCCTCTTCAATACTCCGCGCGGTCCTTTCACTGTCACCAACCGCGATTTCACGTGTAAAGTGAGTCCCTCAGGGATCTTCACCTTTTGGTTCGCAACTATTTGCTTCATGGTCAAGCCTAAAACGATAATAAATTTAGTTACAAAACTTAACCTGTTTGTTGTAATACTAGTCAACTTGGGAGGCTATGTTTTACGTTTGGTAAATGAAATATAGTTTAGAACTGGTGCTATATGCTATTCCTGATTTATATTAATCACTATCACACGGATAAATAATATATTTTAGAAGATTTTCATGGATTTTTGCAATTACAAACATATTCACCTACTTTCTTTGACACAAGAACCGGAAAAGGCAGAATCGGCAAAGAGGTGTTGCTAGTATACAAAATTAGTCAATATCAGGCGGCAGTTATTCTTGATAAGCATGAAAATATTACTAATTACTGAGACTGCTGTGACACTGTTCCTGTTTGAAACTGTGTTGTGTTTAAAGGTCCTACCGAAGTGGATACGTGAGCGGTGGGCGGTGAGTAGTGTGCTGTGAGTGGCGAGCCGCTTTACACATCTCCACTCTTTTCCACTTTGCACATCTCCAGTCGTCTCTAATTTTATAGAGTACGGGCTTTATCGAGTGTAATATGAGTTTGTAATGATAAAATTTCATTTAACGTTTGGTTTGAGGCGTTTAGTCACTGGCGACTTCAAAATCTCCCGTGCACATCTTAACTTTGGCAGGACATGTCTCGCTGTCGATAATAACGAAAGATAGACGCTCATCTTCAGACAACAATAACGAATTATTTTTCACCAATTTACGGCTAAAAAGATTTATATTTTAGACACTCTAACTCGCAGTTCAAGTAAGCTTTAGAATAGACGAGTAATAACTGAGTCGATTAGGCTATCTAATCGAGAAAATCAGTAACTAAAATTTGGCACTAAAACAGCTGTTTGTCACTGTCACGCATATGGCTTGCTGTCAGGTACGGGAAAATAAAAATTGAAAATATTAAAACTGGAATTGGATGTAGCAAGAACGAATAATAAATGAAAATAAGTGTAAATACTTAACTCAAGATCTAAAAGTTGTTTGCCAATGGTAACAATGTTGTTTAGAACGTTTATTCAAGCGGAAGTGAATCTTTGCCGTCGGATTTTTGCAAGAGGTAAATAACTTTTAGGTTATTTTGTAAATTAATATAAGTAATTTTATTGATTGAAAAGTACTAAAATTATATCGTTATAGGTTTTAACACCACATCATCATGGGATATCGTAACAGGAGTTTGCGTAGAGAGGCTACCAGTGGTCACTCCACCGTTGAATGAGATGTATAAGAAATACTTGGATTTGCAGTACACCCTAGAAGTTGAAAAAAGCATGAAGTCTGACCATGAGATTAGGCATGCAAATGATAAGTAAGTATATAGCACTGACATTTTAAATCAATCACTGATAATTGCCTTTTTGAATAGCTTCATTTATAACTAATAGCAGGCAATTTGTTAACTTCCCAATACTTTACATTAGTGGAAAGGGACTTTTTGGTATTAAATAACATACTATCATACCTTTTTGTAATTAAAGGGTACAAGCAGAACTCCTCAAAAATGAATCGGCTGATGTGGACATTGATGCAGTGAGCAAGATCACAGCTCAGGACTTTGAGGATGCTGCCAATGAAGAACTGGCACAGTTTAAATATGCTAGTGTGGAGACTGGTACTGCACTATTTCAAGAACCTTTTTGTATAATTAAAACTGAAAAATTACACTTTTTTTGTAAAAATATCTTACAAATGATTTGTTCATGAACCACCTGGTAGGCTCTCATACAATTTTCTGTTTCCTATATTTTTATTAAGGATGAAATATTTTTTATTAGTATGAAGGTAGTATTTTTCACTTTGTTTGATTAGGATGGAGAGAGTTTTTTATTTTTCTCAATATTTGTTCAGATGCTGACAAAAAAGGTGACAAAACATCTACAGAGAGGTGTCTCCAGAGACATTTGGTCCTTGTGACTCCAATAAAACTGGGTTCAGATGTGAAGACATTGCTACCTCAAGGCTTGTGGAAGGAAGGAGAAACTTTAAGACAGGTATTCAAATACAAGTGCAAAATTTAGAATGATAACTATTCAATTGATACATATACTTCAGATAGGCAGCACCTGTTTGCATAAGCTAAAAAATGAATGGTGCAGAATTTGTGTGGCATTGTCTACAGGAGTAGTTATCTGGCATTTTACTAGAAAGGCCTTAAGTAGAATTTTAAAACCTTGAATTTTTTATTTGACATATTAAAATACAATTTTGATGGATCAAGTGAAAATGAGAAGCATTCCTAGAAGTTTTGTCTAATTCTTGAATTTTTATTTTAGACAGCAGAAAGAGTAGTAACTGAGAATTGTGGAGCTGAATTAAAAGTACAATTTATCTCAAATGCACCCTGTGGATTTTACAAGTACAAATATCCCTTAGAAGTCAACGGAAAAATAGGGGCGAAAGTAAGTATGGAATCTAAAAGGCAGAAAAAGCAATCTGTAGTCTATTATACTAATATTATTTATTCCTAAGTATTCAGATATTTTGAAAGTACTTTTGGGCATTCAAATATAGATTCAGTATCGAATATAGGTCAGCATTGGTGTTAAATAAATACCACTTCAAGACTTTCTTGAGTCGGCGCATTGGCCTCAACGCGCCGACTTGTCTAATGTGGCCAGCACGACTAAGACTAAGTTCACGCAAAAAACTATTTAGTATACTCTTAATTAAAAACATTGCTTTATTTTCAGGTATTCTTCTATTACGCTAATTATAAAAGTGGTAATTCGAGCGCTAAAGGCGAATGGTTGACCCGAAACGAACTGCAGCAACTATTACCAGAGAAATACAACAAATCTGTGAAAGAGTTTCTAATAGAAGAGTCACACTGATAGTTTTTATGTAATGTAGCAATTGTAGTAATAAATGTATGGTTAATTTAATTAGTCTTTTTCTATTTCTTCCCCCTAACTTATTTAAAGCTAAACTTACTCCGGCGGGTCAGGCGCTGGATCCCTACGCCATAATCGAATTAAAACTGGTCACTACAGCAGCGTAAATTAAAAAAAAAAACCTCAAATAATTCCAGTCCAGTCTTGCAGATCATCCTGACTTAATTCACAGTAGAGTCCAATAGTCCAAGTTTCCTGCAAAAGCTGGAGTATAAAAAGGAAACTTAAGCGAAAAATAAAAAAAAACCTTTTAGTCTAAATATAAGCTCCTAAATGAATGTGGGTACCGTCAGGTACGTAAAAAAATTTGAGGCGCCAAACAAATAATCAAAGAAGATCAATATAGCAGCACCATTTGACGCTATACGTCGTTATTCATTGCAGCCTTACCATAGAGTCAGGGGGTAATAGTGGCTACTTTTGCAGACGACACAGCTGACTCAGCTCTAGTCAGGACCCTGCTGCCTATCTAGAACACTGCAAAAAGGATTAGCTGGAATTCAAGATTGCATGCATTGGATTATTAGAGGATTGGGCTGGGATGAGCCAGTCCCAGATGATCTACGAAAGGAATGGCAGAAAATGAGTTCTACCCTTCTGTCTCTTAATGAAATGGCAATACCAAGAAGAGTTTTATGTGATAATCCACAAGAAATTCAGTTACACTCCTTCTGTGATGCATCCTTGCATGCTTATGGCGCATGCATATACCTACGATCAAAAGATAACGAAGGTAACGTAGCAGTCCATTTACTCTGTGCCAAATCAAGAGTAAAGACGCCTACTAAACCGCCTCTCAACATACCAAAGTTGGAGCTACTTGGAGCTCTACTTACAGCAAATCTTACGAAGACTGTTGTGGACTCCTTGCGGTACCTTATCTCCACGCGCATACACTGGTGTGACTCCAGTGTCGTACTCGCATGGCTCAACAGCACTCCTAGCAAACTGAAAAGTTTTGTTGTTGTAACAAGGTCGTAGAAATCTGCGGGAATACAAACTTTTATATATGGTATCACGTGCCCACTGTTATCAACCCGGCTGACTACATCTCCCGCGGGATCCCTGCAAAGAAGCTGCGCATGCTACAAGACTGGTCAGGTCCGTCTTTCCTCAGCATGGATAAAATCATTGGCCATCACAAGAAAAACCAAGCAACCAACCTAAGATGAAGGTCCTACTCATGACGACCGCAAGCAAGTCACCAGGTAGGTATACGATTTGAAGATTTCTCCACTCTAAATAAAAAAATAATGTAGCAAACTCAAACTCAAAGCATTTATTTCAATTAGACCATCACAGGCACATTTGAATATAAAATAAAACAAAAAAAAAGCGAAGCTACAGTCACAAGGCATAATAACTTGAGAAAGCACTGTAGTTGCACATTCCAAAGCGTATATCTCTATGGAGAAGAATGGGCTAGAAACTCCATGGACACTCTTTTAAATCAAAATATTCTTACAAAATCTTAGTTACATCGTTCATGTTGAGATTATACATATATGTGAGAACGATGTAGAAAGACGTGCACATTAAGAGCGTCCAGAGTAAAAGATAAAAACAACAATGAAAAAATAAAGTGATTAGAATAAACCGTGGCAGCTAAGAGATGACCAGTCCCAACTGACAGCGCCCGTTCACGAACATGACGCATGGATCAGCGCCATTCACTCAACCATATTGAAGGGAACTAAATGACCCGACACACCCGCCACCATCAGCTAGACATTTGAGTGAGCATGACATTCTCTCAGCCACCAAGGCACATTCAAGTCAATGAAAGATAACAAAATGTAAATTGTAGCCTTACAGTACATAGTACTCACACATGTGATTTGCAATTATATAATACTAACATATGGAATCCATACAAAGCAAGGACATTTTACAATCTTCTGCAACTTCCACAATAATTTATCATGGTAATCAATTAGTTTGCCCCTATGGTTTTACAGTAGCAAATTGTTGCTTCTATATGTGAACACAATGTAGATATTATATTAGATTAGGATAAGCCCTACTAACCATAATAGATAGTCTACATGGTGGTACTCACATTTACAAAAACTGAAATAATGGTAATCAAGGTAACTAAGTTTCCAAAGGCGAAAGGGAAAAAAAATAAAAAAAATTAAAGAACTAGAGGGGGAGCATCTCTTCCAAACATTAAAATCTTAGTTCGTCTGCCCAAGTGGAGCAGGACCAGCATTAAGCCAAGCATTTTTATCTAAAATATATTCTTCCGACTTATAATATGCTCTCTTACATAGTGTGTGTTTTATTTTAGCAAATGTAGTAATTTATACTTAGTACACTAATGCTATGACAGTGGGGGTGAGTTGATTTCTCAAGGTTTTTGTTTTGGCCTGGGAACTCTTTCAGTTAGAAGCCGTCATATTTTGTATCATCGGGGGTGCTAGGGAATGCAGGTTCATTGGTTGGAATGGCCTCCTTGGTTCCAGCTGTGACTTTGAGTACGTCTTAATTTGGCTAGGATCAGTTCGGATGCCCCTGCATACCTATCCACAATCAGATGATGTTTCTGGGCCCAGTTCGCCTCACTGATTCCTCCTGTATTACCCTGTGCATACTCTAGGCTATTCTTTAATAGGGAAGCCAAAATGGGATGATTTATCGGTCCCAACTTAGTAAAGTCATCATCATCATCATCATTTCAGCCGAAAAGTCCACTGCTGGACATAGGCCTCCCCCAAGGAGGGGGGTTTTGCCATAATCGCCACGCTTGGCAGGCGGGTTGGCGATCGCAGTACGGTTGTCACAAAACGCACAGAGAACGCTGCTGCCCATTCTCTGGTAAGTCCCTTAGTCGCCTCTTACGACACCCACGGGAAGATATGGGATGGTGCTATTCTTTACGTCCGGACACCATACAGAACAAAACTTAGTAAAGTAGGCGTCATCTATCACGCGAGCCCAAGGAACAGTGCCATCTGGCTTGGTGGATGATTGACACTGTTCGAGAAATTTAATGATCTGTCTCCATGAATGGGTGGTATTATTAATAAGAGTCAAGTGATATATTTCTATCCAAGTTTTACAATAGAAATCGCAGATGTCGAACAACATGTGAAGCATCCCCAAACCATTCCAGGCGGTATGGGTAAGAACCGCTGCATTAATGTATGCTTTGATCTTTGCATCTTCAACTGTGGTACTTAGATAGACAAGCTTCGCCATCATGCTGGAGATAGGTTTCCTTGCTTTAGTGATGTGGTTTGAGACTTGCTCAATGCATTTACTACAGGGAGGGGTGAATTTTGATCCCAGAGTGGGTCCTGCAAAGGTAGATACATTGGTTTTGTACTGACGTTTAAGAAAGCCAGTGGTCATTTGAGCAGAGGTCTTGGTTGTCGCTCTTAACATGGTTAGAGCAACGAAATTACAGAGTTTGTATAATCCAAGCGCCTCCAATGTTGGGGCATTTTCCGCTGCTGATCTGCTTAGAATTGAGTTGCAGAGATCAAAGAAATCCCTCAAAGCAATAGAACTAGACTTATACAAGAGAGGCCCCACAAGCTTTGATAGCTCCTTCAGCTCTTTCACCTTCCTTAGTTTGGGTCCAACTGTTGGTGAAGCCCCCTCTTCCCCATAATTGATCTCACTCCCCAATGTTTTCATTTGAGTCTCATCAATATGAATTAATACTGCTGGTGAAGATTCCTCGGATGTGGCTGATGTGGATGTGCCTTTATTGTTAGAACCCTCAGATGTAGATGGAGCAGCTGTTGTGATCTTGGTCATTGTGGTGTTGAATGCATGAGGGCCCTCAGTTTTGTAGTATTCATTGGACCAAATAAGAGCACTTGTTGTGTTACTATTTCTCCCGGGAATCATAGATGCTACTGCAAGGACTATGTCTGTCACGTCATAACAATCATCCACTTTCCCGGTTGTAAACAGTTTTATGAATTGAACAATGAGATTTCTTTGAACATCTGCACTCTTTAAATCGGGTTTGAATTTTAAGCTTAGAGCAATGTCCCTACAGACCTGTGGGTTCCATCCTTCCTTGATTAAATGGGTAGATGTTCCAGGGTATGGATTTATCTTATCTGCGATCTCCTTAGAAAACCCTGTGATATCAGAAAAATCACAAAAAGACTCATCGGAACACATGATGGATGAACAAGGAATAACCGAATGTACACTTATAAATTGCGTCAATGTTTTTCGCCGTAAAAACCAGTATTTTTTAGTTTTTACGTAAGTGGGAATTCCTTCAATCAATCCCATGTAATTCTGTATTACATAAACCTATGAACTTAATATTTACACATAAGTTCCTCTATGAATTTAGCTTTCAGCTTGTGACTATATTTTTAATCTTTGTAAAACGGTATAGTCGTAATAAATTATTTAATTTTGATGAAAAATTATTTACCGTCGGAAAATGTTTTGTGCCAGTCTTATGCCTGTAATTAAATCTTTTTTTACCATGAAGTATGGTTTTTATTTTTTTCGCATGTAGATAGAACCCTTCCACCAATAAAAGTCATAAAATATATATGTTACCGATTTACTTTTAGAAATAATGCTTTTTAAAGATCACATTAAGATTTTTTTCAACTTAGTTAATGTTTACCACTACATATATGTACTTCCAGCCACCGGAGCAGGCCGGGTTTCGAGGAGGATACAGCACCATAGACCACATCCACACAGTGCGCAGATCATACAGAAGTCCGAAGAGTATAATCGGCCGCTGTGTCTTGCATTTGTGAACTATGAGAAGGCTTTTGACTCTGTCGAGACCTGGTCAGTTCTGGAGTCTCTGCAGCGATGCCAAGTCGACTGGCGATACATCCAAGTGTTGAGAAAACTCTACGAGAACGCCACAATGACCGTCCAAAGTCAAAACCAGCAAACGAAGCATATCCCATTGCGTCAAATGGAAAGGACGTGGCATAAACATCAACGGCGAGTTGACATCGTCACAGATGACATCGTCACGTAGGCTGAATCGCTGCACGACTTGCAGCAGATGCTGGATGGCCTAGTTGATTCTTCAATACACATTGGTCTCAGGGTGAACTTGGACAAAACCCAGGTCATGTTCAACGAACACGTCACCCCAGGACCTGTTGTTGTTAATGGCGGTCCTCTCGAGGTTGTTCGAGAATATGTTTACCTC
Source organism: Noctua fimbriata (assembly GCA_905163415.1). Taxonomy (NCBI): domain Eukaryota; kingdom Metazoa; phylum Arthropoda; class Insecta; order Lepidoptera; family Noctuidae; genus Noctua; species Noctua fimbriata. The sequence continues at coordinate 10,353,316 of LR990932.1, forward strand.
GGGCAAACTCTGCAGTTTGGTAAGAACAACTTTGAGAGGGAGGCTAACAGAAGAATCCAGCTGGGCTGGGCAGCATTTGGGAAGCTTCGCCGGGTCTTCTCGTCGCGTATTCCACAGAGCCTAAAGACTAAGGTCTTCAACCAGTGCGTCCTGCCTGTTATGGCTTACGGAGCCGAAACGTGGACACTCACAGTATGGCTGGTCCATAAATTTAAGGTCGCTCAGCGAGCTATGGAACGAGCTATGCTTGGAGTCTCTCTGAGGGATCGCGTTCGGAACGATTTGATCCGACAGAGAACCAGAGTTGTCGACATAGCTCACAGAATAAGTAAGTTGAAGTGGCAATGGGCCGCCCAACTAGCAAAAAAGTTATATAATATTAGAACTATACAACTAACAGACCTGTAAGGGTTTTATAATAGTTTTGCAGCAACTAAACAGTGGTAAAGTAGTATTCAGTTCGACGAATTAGTTATATAATTTAATTTATAATTTAAGTCATATTAATGTGTCTGGTAATCGTCATCTCAATAATTTATATGACGGTCATATAACGTTAAATCGAGTAAACGTTTCAGTCAGAAAATAGTGATGAGCCATGTTTTGTAAATTTAGAACCTTTTATTCAACACTTAAATAACAAACTGTTATGTAATGATTTTATAGTTAACTATTATAGAATCATCATAATAGGTCGTATATTCCACCTTTACGTAACTTTTAGGTTAAAACGTTACTCTAATATAACTTATGAACTCTAATTGCAACCGTCATGGTGGACGCCATAGATCATATAAAAAACATGTATAAAACCAATGGTTATATAGATGTCTAAATGCAGTCGCCAAATGTCTATTGGCAATATGGCGGAAACTATTGATGACAATTATGTATTTTATTTTTATAAATAATATTGAAACACCAATATTATGGAGGCCCATTAAAATATTAACGAAGATAACCATACATATCATCGAAAATTTTAAATTCCCAATTATAAGTCACCGCTCGTCATCTTCCACCACAATAAGCTTTCTTTACATTAAATTAATAAATAATATTACAACATTTGACTTATACTTTTTTTATAAGTTTTATAACAACAATAAATTGACACATAAATTGTCTAGCTTGTACCACAGACCGATCACCAGCATAACAAAACGTCTATACGATGATATAGTTATGTTAGAGTATTACTAGAAACTATTACAAACCTTACCAGTTAAACTTACAATGTCTACGTGATTTTTACTCAACGTTATTGTCGCTGATGCGACTGCAAAACGACTCTTACGTGATTAAAATGTTGTATAATCTGCGCGCAAACCCCCGTTATATTTACGTATAAAAAACTATTATAAAAACATTTTCTTATGCCTGAAAGTTAATTATATAAAAAACGTTATTGTACCATTTATATGACATGATTTTGCTACTTGGGCGGTCATATTAGCCGTAGAACCGATGACCGTTGGGGTAGACGTGTTCTTGAGTGGAGACCGCGAATCGGCAAACGTAAGGTGGGACGCCCTCAGGCTCGGTGGAGTGACGATCTTCGCAGGGTGGCTGGTATTAACTGGATGAGAATTGCTGAAAATCGAGTTGAATGGCGTGCGATTGAGGAGGCCTATGTCCAGCAGTGGACTGCTATAGGCTGATGATGACTACAGCTCAGGCAGATTTAAATAATTTCTGGTGCTTAATTTAAATCGTAAATTCAAAAAATATCTCAAATAATTCCAGTCCAGTCTTGCAGATCATCCTGTCTTAATTCACAGTAGAGTCCAATAGTCCAAGTTTCCTGCAAAAGGCGGGTAAGGGTTGATCAAGTCCTACTGTATATTATTTTATTTAGAACTACTTAAGTAATTTTATTTATTTAAAATAGGTACGCCAACAGTACAAACATTTTACATTTAACAATAAAAATATACAGGTTATTGTTCTTGTGTAGGTACCAATTACAGGTGTACACAACATTCTCTTATGTACAATATAGCTTTATTATAGTAAAAAAATACAATGTAACATTAAATAGAACATAAAACAAAACATCTTTGACTTAAACTAAAGAAGAGATCAAAAAACGGACTTACACTAATAAACACAAAACTAAAGACAAAATAAAAAATAAAACCATTTTATTAACCCATCTTGGTCTAAACCTTGGTGAGTGTTCCTCAACTTAACTAATATGTAGTTCTGATTCCAATAAGACAGAATAGAGACCTGGAGCGAAAAAAGGTAACTAAAAAGCGAAAACTAAAACCTTTTAGTCTAAATAAGCTCCTAAATTAATGTAGGTGTACCGTAACGTACGTAATTTTGTGGTGACGCCAAATAAATAATATAGGAAGATCTATAAAGTTCCATCATTTTACGCTACACGTCGTTATTAATTGCAGACTTACCACAGAGCCCGGGGGTAATAGTGGCTACTTTTCCAGACGACACAGCAACACTCAGCTGTAGTCAGAATCCTGCTGCTGCCGCCTACAAAAAGGCTTTGCTGGAATTCAAGATTGGATGCAAAAATGGAGGATTAGAGCCAGTGCATCCAATTCATTCCATATAACATTTACCCTTGGAGGACAAAATGACAGATAGCGCAAAGAAATCTGTCATTGTGTCGAAACAATCTGTCATTTTTTCGATTCTTCCGTCAAAGAAATCCTTGTCTACGGTGGTCATGCTAACAGCAAACTGTCTCAGCACGCGTAGCATGACCAATTCCATCTCTATTCTACCAAGAATAGGCAAAGCTCTTTCTATACATCTCGACATGTCTTCTGAGCATGGGGCGACCAGTAGACTCGAGTTTCTACGAAGACAAATAAACACAGAAATATAAATATACAGACGGACAGACAGACATAGAAATTATTTCCATAGTAACGAGGAATTACCTAATGATGTAGAGATTCTAGGAATCTCGATCGTCGGGTTACTTAGCGTTGGTGAAAACGGGCATTAGACATTAAGTTAGGTGTTACTTAGTCTTGGTGAAAAGGACTTATTCATGGAGTTATGTGTCACTTAGGTTTGGTGAAAACGGGGATTAGGCATTATCTTATAAAATGTTTACCGTACACAGCAGGGAGATCAAGAACCCCGGTTAATGCTCGTACAGCTTTCGGAGCTACTTTCGTTCTTCCCGGCCTATCCCAGTGGGGAACTGAGTCTGCATGACACTCAATTTGATCACACATCCTGGAAACCGACCTAAACTTAGTTGGGAAAAGGCTAGGCACATGATGATTTGGCGCCGTTTCGAGAGGCAGTTTGGAGTTGGAGGCCTCGTAGATACGAACATCGAACAGGGTCGGACTGGATCGGAAGGGCCCCAAACCCGGGGCCCGAGACTGGATAATGGTAGATGGGAAAAAATCGGATAAAAATGAAATATACAAATTAATAATTATAAACGATATACTTAACGATTACTATTATTAAATTACCTAAGTGCAGTTCCAATAATATAACAAATATGAAGCTAGCAAATAAACATTTTTATAAAAGCGGAGAATGTTCAGCTAACCTTTTTTTTAACATCTCTGAAACGATGTCAACTGTGTTATAGACTAGGAACTAAAATAATTAGGCTCTCCACTTCAAACAAGTTAGCTTTTCTGTAGTTCTTTTATTGAAAAATAGATGTTATTTAATCAACTTATGGACACAATGTTAAGAATAAAGCCTCGAAGTCGACTTACAGACGAAGGCAAGATGCAAAAGGAAATAAGCTAAAGAGCGCGCGAAGCGAGCTCGAAATTTATTTACACCTTGCCTTGGACAGGTTAGAAGTGTTTCGATGGTTCATACAGAAGTTACTTGGTCGACTTTTAGGCAAAGCCAAGATTTAAAAGAAAGTAGCGAAGTGAAATTTTGATCACCCTACCTACCTTAGATAGGTTAGAATAAAATTGGAGATTCAAGAGCGAGCGAAGCAAGCTCGAAAATTTTTACATCTTGCCTCGAATAAATTCAGATATGTAAGAGATCAAAATGTCTACAAGCTCTATTTTTACCCGACTGCGCCGAAGCCCAAAATCAATCAGAAAAAAGAAGCCTATTTGATAAAAGTGGGTTTTAAGAAATTTTTTAACTTTGTAGCGGTAGTATGTATGTACGAGTACTCAGAGACTCATTTTTAGCCTTAAAAATATTTTAGTTTGAGAGTGATTATAATATACGTTACAATTAATTACGTAGTTACTAATTCGCTGGTATCAGGCAGAATCGTTTTAAAAACTTTTAAAAATCCTGAACCGCGGGCCCTCAATGCTAACTACCGCCTGGCTTCCAGCAAACCCCGCAAGCCAGGCCCGTGGGGTGCCCGCGCAGGTTGGGGCCCGGCTGACAAACGCCACCCTGACTATATGGCCAGTCCGACCGAGTATACGTATAGCCTACATCGGTGATTTATAATCATCCGATGTAGGCTCGTCCAATAGGTACGTCCAATACCAGGGGTCAGGCTTGCACCTGAGCTCTCTCCAGCTCGGTAGTTTCGGATTGCTATCCCATTGGACTATGAGAGCGAAGGAAGAGACAACGCACCATTGTTTGTGCACAGACTTGTGCACTGTAAAATGTCTTGTGGTCAATGGTTAGTCTCCGGTAACATTGTTTTTTGTTTATTTACTTATTAAAAATGAAGCTGCGTTGGATCTTCTTTCGTAGGTCCAAATAAGTATTTCTGAAACGGAACTCTAAAATCCATGCGCAGAATAAAGACGTTCCATACTGAAATGCGCTTCCACAAGGAGGCATGTTAGGTTACCTACAGTTTGAATCTTACTGTTTCTTTGTAAGCAAGCAAGTATTTGTTTCGCTTCTCAGGCCTGTGCATTTCAGATATTTTCAATTAAAGTAGCTTTTCGCCTCTGTCTGTGTGATTGCGTTGTTCTACTAAACAACGCAACGGATTTTGATGCGGGTTTTTGTGGAAAGAAATATCGATGATTTGCCCAGATGTAAACACCGTGCGGGTCACTAGTGCTTCTATAAACTAGGTAGGTTACATATAATTTTCAACATTTTTGTACAATTAAATAGAACCACCAACTGAATTAAGATTCATACTTCATGGTCACATTGAATAGTAGTAGCGGTGCCGGAGCGTCTGGCTGAAAGTTCCCGTCCTCGTCGCATTAGTCACTTTTTCAGTATTTTCGAAACTGTAAGCATGTTATGAGCGTGAAATGTATTATTGTTATGAACCATGTAGGTAAGTCCAAAACACATGAGTCATAAAACAAAAGAGTTCGTAGTACAAAATTGTATATTTTCTGCATTTTCCAGACATTCATGTTTTTCGTTCGACATTTTGTTTACTTTCTTGAAAATTATATTGGAGATGAGTGATGAATGTGTAGCGGTAACGCTGGCGCCAGAGCTTAGCGCCTATGATTAGATTAGTAATGCTACGGTCCTGTAGATTTAGTATATACGTTCGTTTGGCATATACAGGGTGTAAACGGACCCTTCACGAAGCCGTCAACCAAGCATTATGTACATCAAACCAAGTACCTTCACCCAAAATTTATTGCTGGGAAACAACTTTTTTTTTGGGGGCAAAATCACGTTTTACGGTAGGACTCAATGTAACGTAATCAAAACATTGTGCTGATGGATGGATTGAAGAGTAACGGGGCGTGGAGGTGTTCAAAGTAAAAAAAATAATTAAAAATAAGTATTAAAAAAACCTGGTGAAGAAGTTGGAACTTTGACCCCCAATATCTCCGTAACTAGAAGGTTCCTAGGTATAGTCTAGAATAAAAAAAATATCGCAATTACGGGGAGACTAAGTGGCTTTCGGCTTCGTTAAGGGTCCTGTTATACCCTTTATAGGGTGACTGGTTAGTGACCGATACTTAAACACGTGATTGTACTCATGATAACAAACAACTTTCTCAAAGAAACTTTTTTCTTTAATACTCATTCACTTTTATCACAATAACACAACAGCGGAGCATTGCGGAATGGGCTTGCGAACCGCGTGAGTGTTTTGCCTTCCCGCTGTTGCACGGTACGATAGTAATGAGACAGAACGGCGTCATGCGGCTAACAGCTGATAGGTCACAGGCGCGCGCGAGCGAATTTCATGCGTCCCGTTGTTGTGTTTTGTGATAAAAGTGAATGAGTATTTAAAAAAAAATGTTTCTTTGGGAAAGTTGTTTGTTATCATGAGTACTATCATGAAACAGTATGTATAAACCATTACAAAGAAAGGAAACTAGGCAGCAAGCAAGTGTACCAGCCGCTTAGATCATTACTTTTTCCCAATTTTGTTGTTGTCAGCTTCCAGTCTAACCGGATGCTGAATACCAGTATTTTACTTTTTATTAATGTTATTAGGTACCCAGTTCACCACGCGCTCCTTCCATCACAAAAAGAGACAAATAAAGACATGTACCTACCTAGGTAATTTTCAGCGGCACATAGAATTCGTAGGTAGGTACTTACCTACTATCATTTTAAACAGGTGAGCTAACAGCGCAGTATACGTAACCAATAAGCAATACGACGCTGACGATGTTAATTTAATTTTAAAAGCTTGGCGTAGCTATTATAGTGCAATAAGTTCAGCGAAGTCGACCATGAAATTTATGAACATTTACTAGTTGGTACTAAAATAAATTAAATAATAAATAATGTATTTCTTTGCCCATATTAAAGTGCGCAGTTAGCTTTTGTTTCTTATAGGGGTACTGAGAAATAATGGTTAGCGCGAATCTCGGCGACTGCTTCACAGTAAAGCATCGAAATAGAAGTTTACTTAAACAATGAGCGTGGTTTACGAGTAAACACTTTTTGGTGCCCGGCTCCCGAAGATTCCAGGAGTTCGCATTGCCAAATTGAATCTTACTTGCTGCGAATTAGATGTTAGTTTTCAGTAGAATTATGAACAAATTAAGAGAAAATTGGTATCATATAGTTTTTGGATTTCGTTTCTTATCTCCTGTATCGAGGGTTGAGTTTCTTTCGCTGCGTGTGAATTTGCTCGCTAAAGATGGAACATGTTAGCTGCACTTCTCAAGGCTCCCGTCTTTTCGTTTACAAACAACGGTGTGCTGTTTTTCGTTTATGCCGCGCGAGATTAAATAATTTTCTATGAAAACTATGTAAACACAGGTTTGTTGTTTTCCTTCCGTTGAGCTACTGAAGCCGTTACAGTCAATTGTTTGTTTTGCCAGTCTCAACTCTTTGAGATTGTTCAGAAATTATGTCACAACCCTTTGTTTAATAATTAGTTAGGTACTACTTACTTGAAAAATTACAAATAGCTGGGATCCATTTTACCATCATTTTCCGGTTCACATGCAGGAATTAGGAAAGTATGTCGGAAAAGAGTAGGTAAAATTCTCGATTATGAGATGATGAAGAACTTTCATCAATTTAATTTTATCCATGGAAGTTTGTTCAAGTCGGGAATCCATTAAAACTGTGTCTACTTGCTTTAATTAGATATGATTAAGTATTTCAATTGTAACGTTTCTCAAAAGAAAAATAAAATCTGCTTAGTTTCTTCTTTCATGGATCATCATCATTCTCCTGCCCCCAATTCATTTGGGGTCGGCGCAGCATGTCTTCTTCCATACTTCTCTATTACTCGTAATCTATTCAGACACCTCGTTTCTTTGGTCTTCCTCTACTATTATACCCATCCATATTCATACTTAAAACTTTCCTCAGGACATTTTCCTCATTACCACACAACTTTTCAGTCCCCTGCGTCACTTTCAGAGTTCCTCTTAAGTACTCATTTCTTATTTATTCACTCGCGTAACATCCAGCCACATGCAAATACCTTTCGTTCATCCTTTTTGTGGGCCAACATTCTGGTCCATACAAGACGGCAGGTCTAACCATTGTTTTATAAATCTTCCCCTTAAGTCGTTTCTTCTTTCATGAATATCCGGTACAAATCAATTAGAGTCTTGTAGATGCTCGGCCGGTCGTTACACAGCTGATACAATCATGGGCTGATAACAGTGGAATTACCAACTCCTATTGATTGTTGCTGGTCCAACGATGGATAATTCGCATGGACAACATCTAATTATGAGGAGGAAGCTCTGCTAAGTTCCTGAGCATAAGAGCATTGCCCTTGGATAACTTGGTATTAATATCAAGCTCTTCTAGTTTACTGCGTTCCTAATTAGTACTTAGGTCTTATTGGTATTTCTAGTTCGAACAAATAATGGGCAGCTCCAATTTTAGGGAAAAGGTTCCACAAAACTTATACTGTCACTTGCGGTATATCTTCCGTGTGTGCGTCTTCTGTTGTTGTTTTGTTGTTTGTACTGTTGTTGTTGATATCCCGTAAGTGACAGTATAAGTTTAAATGTTAACCGTGAAAGCTTAAAACAGGGTTTGAAAAGGTTTTACATAAAGATTTTGCAACTTTTTCGTGATTATTGGTCATCATCATCATCATCATCATTTCAGCCGAAAGATGTCCACTGCTGGACATAAGCCTCCCCCAAGTGTCACCACATTGATCGGTCTAGTGTGACTCGCATCCAGCGGATCCCTGCAACCTTCACCAGGTCATCGGTCCACCTAGTGGGAGGCCTTCCAACGCAACGTCTTCCAGTTCGCGGTCGCCATTCCAGAACTTTTCGGCCCCATCGGCCATCCGTTCTGCGAGCAATGATTGGTGTCTGAAGGTAATTAGTTTTAACCTAATTAGTGTAGAACTGTACAACAATGTTATGTGTATGTTGTTGTTGAAGTGTTTTTGTTGTGTGAATGTTATGGTATGTTCTGTTGTTGTTTGTTATGATCTGTTGTGTGTTGTTTGTGTTGTTGTGTGTATCTATGGGCTGTTTCTGAAGTACTCGATAAAAGTATTAACAATTAAACTATGTTCAGTCATAGTCACATTAGCAAGTGTAGCCCTGTGGATCACTGGCGAAAACCAGGAAACGACTTACGCAGCAATTATTTGCTTAAACAGAATATAGGTATCCTTTTTTTTTTTTTTTTTTAGGATGGGAAATCACCAAAGGCCCCCCCCCGCTCTGGGCGGAGCGGAAGGGAGTGTCAGACTTGTACTGACTAAAACCCATCCATGTTCCTTCTTTGCCCTTTGTGTTCCAGGGCCGCGGTATCTCTTTCGAACAGTCCCGCAGCCCAGAATATAGGTATCCTAGGAACCTATGTATTAATTTCTAGATAGGTACTTGTAAGGGAAGTAACTATACGAGTACATACAACAACTTAGGTATACGGTTGATTTAATATTCTGTATTGATCGAAGCTACGTGGAAAACATGATGGAAAAACAAGTATAATTTTCCATTTGTCTTCAATTTGTTACGAGTTACACTGAACGTATTTAATCATATTTATTTCTGTAAATTGGTTTACAAAACTCTTTTACATGTCATAACATGTTGTTTTTTAAAACTAGATGGGGCCGGTGTTTCGTACCTGACTACTCTGAGAAGAAACATCCGAAACAAACTCAGAGGTCACAGTCTCTTTTAAAGTCCAGACATTGCTCAAGTCATATGAGGACCATGTAGATTAATGTCCGAGATGGTATTTTGAAGAAATAACCACACAGATATAACTTACGTACTTCGGTCAATGGGTATACACAGTATGTATAATGGTGTTCTCTACTAAGCACATCATATACAGGCTCTTCTGATGAGTCAAAAATTATGTAAGTATATATTCTTGCGAGTGTATTCAACATCCAATCCTAGATCTAGTTTTTGGTGGAATTCAAACTAAATAATATTACATAAACCTTTTAAATTATTATAGACTACCTATTAGGTAGATTATTAACGTTGTAAGTTGTAAGTAGGGTTAAGTGTGGGCACGAATAGGATGTGGTGTAGAATAACTTAGTCTAATAACGTACGCCATCACGCCAGTAATCCCAGAAGGGTTAGGCAGAGGTGTTCCTAATAATACACCCACATTTCGCAGTTATGTTTAAGTCCCATGTGAGCCTATTGATCAACCGGGCACAAATCCAGACTCCGTGGCTGCTACTGAGAAATTCCTGATGGAAAAACCCAATAACACTTTGCACGACCTGGGAATCGAGCCCAGGACCTCATGCTCAGCAACAAACTAGCTAAACTAAGTGTTTTATGTTTATGTTAGTTGTAACTAGGCGAGCTGTAAGTGTATTACTTATGTACTTACAATACATGAGTACAGTTACTACATGTAGTCCGCCCTGCTCTGTGGAATGTAGAAGAAATCGTAAAAGTCCCGAACACACGCGAGGCAATTGCTTTGAATACTTTCGTCGATGACAAAATAAGGCGAACGCTTTCATTTTGAAATGTATTTAATTGAAATATATAAAATGAGACAAATTTATTAAAAAAACAGTAGGTGAAAAAGAGGTAAAATGAATAATTGATCTTAAAGTTTGTAAATCTAAAGGCATGTTATTGCACTACTAGAATTATCGAAAACTAATGTAAGTACGTAGATCTACGAATTATGGCGCCCATAACGGCTTTCATTACATAACACTTTTTTTTTTAGATTGTATGACTTTTTAATTAAGTAGAGTAACTTAATACATAATTAATTAAAAATTTATTAAATAATCTAAAATAAATAAACTAACAACAAACTGTAGAAGGGCATCAAAAAACTCCTCCTCAACGCTGTCTGCGGGTAATGTGCCCAAGAGACTGGCGGCGTTACCACGTTGTATGGCAACACTTAGCCTCTGGCCAAAGTAAAAGCCAGCCCTTGGGTCACGGGAAGCGTCAACTAGGCGTTTCGTCCTTAAACAGGCTATGAGCACACGGACCCCACGGCCCCAGAGGTTCAACCCCAAACTTCTTGAAAATATAGTTACCACAAAGGTTTCTATATTTACGCCGCTTGAGGTTCTCTGCAGCCGCAGCGGCAGCGCCAGCACAGAACAAAACAGAACACTTAGATTTAGAGATTACAGGAGTATGACAGCGAGCACTGCAAGCCTAGCCAACGATAGCAGCTATAAGAGTCATTTAAAATCGTTTCGCACGTAAAAAAAGCCGTTTCCAAATACTTGGGGTAGGCCTCCAGTTCTACCACATGCAGCTAAATGCTAGTATTTCACATGGAATGCTGACCTGGTACCACGATAGTTCTTGGCTGCCATTCTGATTTTCAGGCTTCACATTACCGGTAACGGTAACGGCTGTCTAAGATCTACAAATGATAGCCGGGAGCAACGGCTTCAATAGAACATTATGGGTGGAAAAATAAGAAATGAAAAGATTTGGGTCAAAACTGTTTACCGTAGAAATTATCGGTGTGTTACCAGAGCCATAGCGTACCTTTCGCCATATTGTTTTTTTAAACAAAAAAAATTAAATATGTCGGAAAAAAAGTCGTGTCGACTCTCATTGAGTTTGCCAATTTCCCGACTTTTCATGAAAATTAAAACTTGCAATATATCTGAAGATATGGATTATGAAATCATTAGAATGTCTTAAGTAGGTACTCCGTGGAATGCACATTACATCTGTACATAGTTTTTTGTAGATACCTATCATAAATGCACTTAAACACCTTAATGGCAAAGTAAATAATTGCTTACACTCCAATATCATATGTTTATACTTACTAATTGATAGTAAAAAAATAAGTCGTAATAGTCGGCTTCGTCTACCATTTTGCAGGTGTAAGGAGTATTAATGTCACCGCAAAATAATTTTATGTTTCAATAAATAACCTTAGTTGAACACCTGAGTCGAACGATCTATAGATATTGCTAACAGCTTTACTTTACAACAATATCATATTACATGCCGACACCTCAACATTATAAAAATAATTTAAATTAATTACATATAATAAAGAAGCCGTTTCCATGTTAACGTTGAAGGCTAAAGTTGAAGCCGGCGGGGGGTGCAGCCTGGGGCTCCGGAGCATCTATAATTGATAAAATTCTCAACACACCACTCAATTTCTTCTCGACATTTTCCTATTTTAAGAAGTGACTCATTTTTTCTGTATATTTTTTATAATATTATTTATTTCATTGATGATGCCGTATGTTTACACTCGTTTTGTTACCTACTTATTATACGCTTATAAATATACAGGAGATTTATCTAACTTAACTTGAGAGACCCACCTTCATAAATAGGAATATATTAATTTATTTGGCATTAATTGAATGACACATAAAACATAAACTATAGAAATATCAATTTCTGATTATAATTAATTGAGCAGTTTGACGGTGTAATTATTTTCCGTTAACATCAAAGCCTGTTTTACTCTACGTTTTAAAAAACATTTTAGGTAGGTATTTCCACCGAATGGATGGGTAGGCATAGTTATAAATTTTACTGGCTACAAGTAACTAACTAAGTGTTAAGAATCACCTGAAAATTGGAGTGTATACCTAATTAGTCATCAGCCGGCGAGCGTCATTAACCAAACAAAAAACGTCCCGACAAAATTCACATAATATGCGTCAAAGTTAGATAAAACGGCAAATAGAACCTGAGTGGTCCATTGTTCACATTTAATGGACCACCGACCGATACGCGGCGGCATCCACGCAAAAACCGCTCTGAAATATCGGCATCGGAAAAAGGATACGAAAACATATTATTTCGCCATTGAGGTAGGCAGCCGAGGAATTCGTCAAAGTATTTTATCTCGAGCTTTCACAGTTCGATGGCGGCCAGTGTTAAGTTATTGCCGAGACAAAGTTATCGACGTAATGCGAGACCCTTTAGACATATTCGTAGACTTATTTTCTTTGAATGACGTCGTAACTTTGTAACTTTCGGAGATGAATTTTCGCCTTAAGCTCTATTATTTTAAGAGTTCTTTGTTAAGAAGCAACTTCTCTTCTGCTTTAGGTATTTGTTAAGAGAGAGTACCGTACCTAATTGTCCTTCTGAATACCGAGATAAACATTTCGGCTCTCAATGTTACATAAAGATAAAAAGATCGCAAAAATGTTAACATTGACTGTGGCAGGTGACTCCTAGGAAACATAAAAATGTACTTACTGTAGATAAAACAATGCGGTAAACTGTTATCAGTCAAACGGTTTTCGAAGTTAGGTAACTGTGAACATGAACAATATCGGCGCCAAAGTACACAATAGTAGGGCCACATTAGCTGTCGGGGGCTTCTGTTGGTAGCGCTTACTACAAAGGAGGTATTATTTAATTGAATTAAATAATTGAAAGTGGTTGGTACCGCTGAACAAACTACGTAGCAAAAATCATTGACATTAACTTAGAACGACGTTTGCGAATCTCATAAAATTGAGAGTTAATCTGCTAAGAAAGTGGGAAAATAAGGCTTTGTTATTATTTTGTATCACCTATTAGATATTATTTACTATATGACTTTGCGTAATTATTAGACAGGCAATGACGAGAGCCAATAAGCGTAGCTGTGATGACACAGGGATAGACCATTATCGAGTAGTTTTCATAGCTAATGGAAAAATCAATAACATGTATGCATTGCAGTCATAATTGTGGACTTATTCTAAGTAGGTAATAGATATGTGTCGGTACGTCTCCTCTTAGGAGAAATACAATAAACAGTAGCTATGTGATATAATAATTACATAGTTCTAATAATAATCGTCCGTAGACTCTTCGCTACGTGATCCTTACTACGTCGTAGCGTATCAGAAGATAAATTGCTACGTGGTTTAGTTTGAGACTCTTATTTTGATATAACATGACATAAGCGCTAAAAATACCGTAGTTTAGCTGTTGATTAAAATTGAAAGTTTCCACATCGAACTTTCTCTACAGTAAACAGTAATAAGTGTTAAGGTTACGTAGGCACGTGTATTGAGGTTTTAATGGATTCAAGTTCGAAGCGCGCCGGCATGGACGCGTTAGGTATTCCTCAACTTTACCAGATATGACCGCTGACCAGACGCAATCAAAAACCAATCATGTGTTTATTAGTTGGACGGGAACATGACTGCGCTGGTCTGTGGAGAGGAATGTGTGGGCCCGTAGGTAGGTGCGCACACACGCGAGGGAGGCAGCCAGGCTGCCAGGTGGGCCCCCATTAGCAGCGGCGAGCCTCGAGCGGCCGCTCTTCATCTTTATGATAATTATTTTCTGTTTGTTTTCGTCGAAGAATCGGCCCGCCTCGCCGGCGAACGCTTCTCAGAACCAACTTCCATTGTGGTAAATTAAAGCCGCCCGGACCCCTGCCACGACGAGAGATAATTCGACAGGATGCCGCATATTATTAATTGCACTATGACTTGTGGAAATGGAGCTTTGAGTTTAGTGAGTCATTCATTCCGGTGCGCGGTGGATCCGATGTTACCCTCGCGTGGGAACTGATCACGTTAGAGAGCTACTCCCGCGTTAACGATCGCCTTAACTTCACTTCAAACTCTCCATTTAATTCTTACGTATTTTTTGGTTTAATCGAATCCTGTCAGTGAAATGGTGCAGAGCCCCGTTTACAGTCGCCAACAACGCGAATCAATTAAGCTCTGTTGGGGTACAGCGATAAATTCCCAATGAAGTGCATCGCAAGCACCGAACTGGTACTGAGCGATCAGTTCGTTAACTAGAGTTTAACAAGGTAATAAATAGAGGGTTCGAGGCAGACACCGGTGACCAATAAAAAGAGAACCGTAAATAAGCCGAATGCCTTCAATAAAAAAAGGTAACCTCGTAATGTTTACAATCTTGTGGCTTTATTCACTTTGTGTTCCAATTTCATGCTAAATCGAGCGGATAAAATCCTCCTTTATCAGGCAGACTCACCGTCTCGACGGAGTCCGCGCCTCCTGCCCCTCCCCCCTCCCGTAACCCGCGGGTCGCGGCGATCCGTCTGCGCACGGGCAGCCGCCCCGCGCCCTGAGCCGCCATTAAATACGAATCTACCATCAGCCCTGAATGAAGCCTAATAAGTTGAAAGGATCAATTTATGATAATTCAATTTGTGAGCGAACGAATGAAATATTTTATGTGTACTATAAATTGTATAAACCTTTTAACGCTCTATGGATAGAAAGCTTTTACGACTTTATTTTATTCTGTACAGATAAAAATATACTCATATTTAGAAGGAGCAGCTTTACATGAAGTAGTTTTACAGCGTGTGTCTTTTTTTGGTACATAAAATAAAGTTAAACTTACTTACTTACTTTACTTATTTCTTTCAGATGAATAACTTTAGGATTTTTTTCAGCAATTGAAAATCTGGTCACGTGTAATTTGATTTAAAAGTGTTGAGGCATTAATTGTCATATTGATGCCTGAAAGCAATGCTTCTCATATTATCAATGACAATGTAAAGGTAAGTAGATTTTTAAACATAGATACCAACCTATGTTTAAGTTTTTCGCGTTGCGCTGTCTGGTTATGCTTTCTTTTGGGTTTACATCAGTATAAACCTTGGTGCTGCAAGTGGTTATCAGTTTCAAACAGGCTGATACAGATTCAAACAGACAAATACTTAATTTATTTCAGCAATTCAGTCTTTTCAGACAGAAAATAAATTAAGTATTTAAAAAATAAAACCATCGATTACTTCTTATAAAGTAGAATTAAATAAAACGTTTATCGATATCTGCAATTAACATTGAAAAAAGTTTATTTTTTACTTTAATAAGTAAAAAGCATCTGAAGAAAAAATATCAATGGTGACTGACATCAGACAGCTCTGAGAACGGACCATTAGCGCAATGCTATGGGGGATAAGAGACCATTCATACCGGGAAAATTTGAATTCTTGGTATTTTTATCTCGGACATGATATCTAACATCACACCTGTAATCTCCAAAGGGTTAGGCAGGGGTGTACCCAGTAGGTAGGCACTACCCACACTTCGCCAGTTATGTTTAAATCCCATGTATTGAAGGGGGCGAGCCTATTAATTTTCTATCAACCAGCCATAAATCCAGACTTCGTGGTTGTTACTGGAAAATTAATGATGGAAAAGCCCTCACTGACTTTGTCTGACCTGGAATTCGAACCCAGGACCATTCCAGTCATGATTATAACGTATAAATAAAAATATAACCATGAAAAAATGTGATTCCATACAGAATGAAAAATGTGTTTCTGACAATGACAACACTTCTTAATAATTTTATAATGCATAGTTAGAATCTTAGTTAACCTAACAAACACAGTTAGGTAATACAGTTTAAAGTATTGTCATTTTTTCATTGCAAGTCCCATACTCGCGTGAAGTGCGCATGATTCTCAAGAGTGCATTGGTTAGGAGGCTCGACGGGTTATTAATTTTATGGTGTCGATGGCCGCACGCACCTGGCTGCAGCGGTCACTGCCGCTGCGCCTGCGCGTTCCCCCCCCCACCACCCCCCACGCCGGGATCAATCACGTAAGTACCTGTGCACATGGGTACTCGCTGTCATATACATACACATCGGCAATTATACCAATTAAATAGAACCATCCAACGATACATATAGCCCACTAAATCGATTTAATTACCTGCGTTTTAATCTCTACTTTTTTTCAATTCCTATCTAGGCACCTTTATGGTGATTAAAACCTTAAACGTACCCGATCATTAAACGGCATAAAGATCTAAAAATAGTGAACAATTGCAGTTTATCTGTAAAGCTAAGTATTAGATATGTGATGTGGACAGCATTCCCCTCCTAATCGAACTGGTTGGAAGCAGTGCGCGTGCATTACAATGTAAATGGCACATTCGTCTACAGGTGCCGTAGAGAACCTGAATTGTGTCCTGCACCACGCATACCATTTGAATAACAAATTTCGTGTGGCACATGTCCATTGCCGTCTCGGCGTCGGCGGTGTAGCTGTGCGCCAGTGATTCTCGGCGTTCTGTTATTGCCATGCAAAAGGTGTCGCGGCGTAGTGAGAGATTTTGACATGTTTTGGTGAAGGTCACAGGTGTAAGTGGTACGAGACACGCGGGCGACAGCGTTGCTCAGACGATGTGGAAATGCAACTGATACTATTAAGAATATATCGATACATGAGAATACATGCAGGAGATTTTTAAGCGAACCGAGGTCTCACCGGTCTTTTGGCCCGATTTGAAATAATGTCTTGTGGTTTATGCATTCATTTCTGTTGAGGGTCCAACTAGCCCGAGGCGTCAGGTTCAGTTTAGTTCCGATTTATGATAATCAGCTAGCCATTATTCCTGACTTCGTTGAAGAAACTAGGAATTTATTTTGCCCCAGGCGTTTTCCTGGCATCAATAAAATGTCGTGGCCGTCGTAGTCGCGAGTAAAGATATTTTAATTGCTCCATTATTTTCCGACAGTATTTCAAACAATGGAATTAGGTACTAATCAAACTTCACGGTGCTGCTAATGGGAGTTCGCGAACTTTATTAGTCTTCTCACGACATACTAACAACTAACAAGTTATGGTTTTAGTACAGAAAAAAACAAGTTGAAGAACTCAAACTGTAGGAATGTTTCGTGTGTTCTGTCACGACATAATTCATGAATCTATACCGTCTGCCTGGCAGTGAGCGCAAACTCCCACAACATAAAACTCATAATAATGTTCAAAGATTACGAGTGGAGGCGCGGATGAAAAACAAAACAAAGCTAATAATCATTTAGTGAAGGCACAAATTCCTACAGAATCACAGCCCGCTGATAGGCTGCTGTGAAGTGTACTCCCCGTAACCAAGTAGCATTCGATACTCTTTACAAACAGAAATCCTAAGGATCTGAGTGACCAGACTTTGGTGTAGTATTAAAAATTATTAGATTAAACATCGAAATGCTCTTGTCTATGGATTTCTGTATGACTGTTAATTAATGATGCATCATACAGTCAGTGCACAATAGAAAATTTCGGTAGAAGTCATATTCTTTACAAGGAACGATAAATTATGGAGCGGAACCAAATTAAATTTCTAATATGTTGTGATTTCCTTAATTTGATTACTATGTTTGATTTTACTATAGAATTATCATATTCACAGTGACAACACTGACAGAATATGAATTTTTATTGTAACTGTTTTTTTAAAGCTAATTCTAAAAGAATATTTTTTTACTTTGACAACACTGTGAAATAACGATTACGAACTTCGACATCCATGCATCATCGTTATTTCTAGGTGGCGTAAATGTCACTTGAATTTGTAAGCTCTAATGGAGAGTCAGTCGTTGTTCGATCGTCAAACAGTGCAGTTGTGCAAATAAAAAGTATAAGCAAGCAAAAGGTGTCTTCTTTAAGCCAATAAAACGATTTCAGTCGTAAACAAAATAAGAAAAATGAGAAAATGATTTTTCTCCTTTTTTAGCGGTTATTGGCAACGGGGAGTTGTTATTTGACACTTCACGAAGACAAACTCATGTCATTGCACACCTTTGCATGTCACTTTTCTGAGGTCTATGAAGGTACGGCATTTTACTTTAGTTAAGTTGTCCTAGTAGCGTTGCCTAGATAAAGTGACATTCTATCAACAATAACAATACTGCATTGTACAAATACGAAACGCTTTTAAAGCTATTTTTAGTTTTTTATTGGTGGGTTTTAAGTTGATATTAAAAATAACATTTACTACATATTGGTCAAATACAGAGGGTGTAACGAGAGTGATCCCGTGTGTAAGCTCGGTCCCAGCTGGAACCGCGTTCTTACCCACGCTGCGCCTGCGCCGCACACCAAACTGTTTATAATCATTACGACGGCAAATAGATAGCTCACTAATTACTTTATTTCAAATTCCCTCACCAAATTGAGCTGTGAGGAACTTGACTTTTTGGAAAAACTACGGATGTTATAGAAACGTTACATGTTACTGTTTACGTATATTTACGTAAACAGTAAAATGTAACATGTAGGTAACGTTTCTATAATTTGTTATAATAAGTATTGAAATCTAGGGGGGAAACCCCGTGCTTGGCAAAACAAGCGTAGTCATAATAGTTTAAAAAAATTGGTCGACATCTACAAAGCCCTAACTTAACACTCACATAATTTTATTCCGAAGTATAAATATGTAAAAGCTTAAAAACTAACCTACACCTCTTTGTTTCCTAAGTACCTGTCTATTAAGCTAAAAATATTACACATTAATTCATTGCCTATTTTTATACCCCGCCGCCATCCAGGAATGTTTAAACATGTCTCTGCACGTAAGTGCTTGTAAGGACATATTTATGCATGAGTCCTTGCATAAGCTTAAAGTTATATTTAGTGTAGAAAGCGACGTGTCCTGGGGCGAGCCAAGTGGGCAATCGTC
The DNA here is from genome assembly GCA_905163415.1 of Noctua fimbriata. Lineage (NCBI taxonomy): Eukaryota > Metazoa > Arthropoda > Insecta > Lepidoptera > Noctuidae > Noctua > Noctua fimbriata. The sequence goes on from LR990932.1 coordinate 10,372,523, forward strand.
CAGGATATTATGCGACAGCCACGCGAGTTGTAACATGTCACAACATTCAACACTGACATACATAATCAAATAGTCACAATTTAGTCTTGTGTGAAGGTCTGCAGGCTGCAGGCTCGTCACGCACGGCTTGACAAGACATATGTCCAGGACACTGACGAGTTTTGGCTGAAGACTTGACAATGGTCGTCTGGCGAATGTCTGAAACCCCGGAAAATCATTAGCCTGCTCCAATATTCGAAATTCAAATTTTGAATGACGTTATGCAATTGATATTGCATTTATTATTTAACATAACATTACTCAATAGACAATAGCAACAAATTACGTCACCCATAAACAATAATGTTATAAAAAGTACAAAAACCTCTACCTACATAAACAAAAGCGAGCGAACGTTTTAGCACCTCCATAAAAACTGAAGCGAAACTATGGTCAATAAATTAATAAGTCATCGTCAAATGCCTCCAATTACTGCACAATATAAAGTGGAGTCAAGCAAAAACAAAATAGAGCTGTTATAAATTTTACAAGAGCAGTTGAGTGGCCACACTGCCTCCCGACCGCATTATGCAGTTTTTTTCACCAACTTTTTGCTCGCAGGCATTCGCTTTGTGAGCTTACTTCCGTCGGTACAGTTTTTATGGTGGCGCTAAGTTTTGGACAAAAGATTTAATATAAGAGCCAAAATAGTGCGTTAGCGCCACCCTGCCTCACACTCTTGTCTCTAAAATCAGCACTCTTTGTAAATGCGTCACCCCATAGGAATGCCGTCAATAAAGATTGTGTAAACGCAAATTTTAATCGATGTGCACACATGTTTTAGCATGTTTAATTATTTTTAGACGGGTTTACTTAATAATTAGGTGTATTGTTTGCCGTGTAGTGTAAAGTTTAATCATCGGTCGACTTTGTTTAAAGACAAATGTAGGTAAATAAAATTATTGGAAATCATTTCTCGGATGGAATTAAAGCTTGTGGTTTTGTTAGGAAGATATTGTTTGTTTTTATAGCGATAGGTATCTAATCACATATCAAATATTGTAATTTGAAAATTCAGAGGTTTTCTCGTAAAGGAGTTAAATGCAAAACATGTTTTCCCTCATCACAATGCACACATGAGGGAAATTGTCACATGAACTATGATGTCATCCTCAGAAATGTAACAGGACAAGTATCGAACAATGTGCTGCGACACAAAAGGGTACCGTACGCCGCATATTTCACAAAATGCGTGTTTGCGTTATCTTAAAACTTTGTGGGCCGGCTTTTGTGTCCCTGTTGACTTTCCCTTAGCGCCGCTGTCAATTTTTTCACAGCGGTGTAATGTCGCACTGTTTGTATTCGTCTGAGCGTTAGATAATCGCCATTGTCCCGCAAGCGCCAGCGGCATCGCAGACAAGCTTCTGTACTTAGAACTATTTGCTTTTATCTTTAGTCAAGCCAATTGTTTAACTTGAACATTTAGGTCTAAAATAGTAGGTTTAAACGAAGTACTTTGCTGTGAGATGTCGGTGTTACTGTCCTTTTATTTTGTACACAATTGATGGTCTCTTAATGTTATCGAGTCATCAGTAAAACGTTATGAAATAGCGGTTTACGTCGCGTGATTCATGCTCCACGTGAGTCAATGTTTTTTTACGTTGCCCTATTCAAAAACGTTAATAGCTCCTTTCGACAGCTTTTGTTTAACATAAAAGAAGACAGTAATGTTTACCTTTACAATGAAATTGAGATGCGGTAATATTAGTCCTTCTAATTTTAAGAATTGCGAACAAGTGTGCACCGGTAAACTGTGTGCATGTGTACTTGAAAACGATTAGATACTTAGACAATAACTAGTTAATTAGTATTTTCAAGGGCATATTTTTTTTTAAATAAAAGAAATTAAATACTTATTTTGAGCTCATGAATTAAAAATCAAAAAACCATAAAAGTGTATTGATTCACAAGATGCGACTTGCAAAACTAAACTGAAACACTATGAACTCATTCCGAGCGCGTTGAAATCTTTTCTACGTAAGTTTTTCTTTTGGCCGTCACAAGGCCATTTTTACAGGGAAAATTATGTATCTACAGCGTAAAACGTATTAAGACATAGTTGCTCGTAATTATGTTCTTAAGGCTTCGGTCCGATAGGTACTGCCGGTACCTACTAATTAGGCACCGTGCGCCGGATTGGCGGTCGTTAGTACGAAAGATGTTCGAAAGCGGATAATTTCTTTATCGTCGGCAGAGGGCGCGCGTGAGGTCCGAGCCTGCCTTTGGTCCATGCCGCCGAGTCTCCAACACCTACCCAAACTACCTAAGTGTTTTTCAATTAAGGGAAATAAAATTTATATACACAAACATCTATAACACATATAAATGTTAGTGTGGGAAATAAAGTTTAATAAGAGAGCGTCAGGAAGTAATTGTCGAATTCCTTTTACTGAGAACTTTTGGAAAGATGCTATGTTTCATCATTTATATCTCTTAATTGCGTTTCAAGTATCTTTCTAATGAACACCGCTTACAATGTTGAGTTATGAGAACACTGAACCTAATACTACTGTAAGAACATAATCCGTTTAGTTTATGTTTTACATAAAGACGCATACAATGTTAAGAAGGATCCTAATCCTCGTAAAGTGACCAGTCATCATCTATACGTTAAGCACTGGTAGTATGAAAACAAGATTTTCAAAATCGTGAGTAAATATTTGCTCGCCTGACCATTCCATAAAGCAAGCTGAGAGGAACAAAAAATACGTTAACAAGAAAGGTCCTGTGGGAGCGGCCGCGGGTGAGACAGAGATATGAAAACGCCGAAAGAGGAACGAGGATAGAGGATGCCACGCCCACAACCACCCACGTAGTCGTAAACAGTCCAAATCCTTTGCACGCTTTCATGTATCCCAAATCGAAATCGCTCCGAGCATCGAACGCTCTGATAAAAGAATACACGCACCTCTTCCATAGCCCTAAGACATAAAGTTGTGTGAACCGACTAAATAAGTTATTCCGAGTTGTTGTCCTTTTGTGATCGAGATCATAATGATAAATAACCCAAAGGATAGGTCCAGTTGGGGAATAATAATTGATTTTGATGTCTTAAACATAAAATATTCTCGATTGTATGTTTTGAAATGTATTTTTATAAACGCTGCCTACTTTTATGTTTTGAACATTCCATGTCATGGAATAATGGATATGTTTCAACTTGAATATAAAGTATAGAGAACTTGATGTTTTTCTCTTTTATGGTTAACCTAATGGGGGTGTATTGGGAGAGGTCTGAAGCCAGGAATAAAATAAAAAGAGATAACGTTAACGTACAAGTGTTAACAAGTTGGCGGCTCAAAGAGCGCCGCTCTCCTCGTTGAGTCTAATAGCTTGAGAGCTTATGTTGTTATCTAATTATTGCCACACATTCCTTCCCATATCCTTAGCAGACTTGGGAAAATGATGAAATAATATTAGTTGCAGGTATTAGGATTCAAATGACAATGTAATAAAAATCCAGTATATGGCCTCTATATTACTCTACATGAATCGTAAAAGTTTCGCCAGTCATTAAATAAAGGTTAGATATTTTTTTCAACTCCTAATATTATATGTTCGGGTCCAAAAAAAGACATTTGAAGCAGCATTTACGTCGTGGAAAAAAACGAGGGCCTAACTGCCTAAGTGAATCAATAAATCATGTAAAAAATCGCCGGTGGTTTTGTCTCACACAAAATGATTAGGCCAAAATCGTATCAAAGACATTCCAATCGAAGTGGTGGCTTGTTCCAGGACCGTCACAACCTATAATTTGTGCATCCACATCGACACGTAATTAGGGGGACGTGACGCACCATGTTGCGCATTCCCACATGGACATGGACAAGCAAGGACATAACACGTAATTTCGAACCATTATTTTGACCACAAAGTGACTGTAGTCACACCGTGTCTACCGCGGAAACGTGACTCTCAAGTAATTAATTGATTTCAAAGAATTAAATATTGGTAAGGGTTTTATTTTTAATTAGCCTATTTAGTTCAACGTTGCGCAAAGGCCTCCTCCATACCTTTCCAATTTTCTCTGTTTTTGCCTCTTTAAAAGTCGTCAACACATGGTTAAGGGATGCACAGAACAGAGAAGAATGACAGAAGAAAATCCCGGAAGGAAATTCCGGGCTGAAATGATGATGATGATGAATACTTTCTCCCAATTTCTTCTCACAATACACTACTAAATCATCGCAAACAAAATCATTGTTATAGTAGTTATATAGACAATGGACATTCCACATCGTGCTCAACTCATTAGGTATATATGCCATATTTATCGGATCCGGTCATTAGTACGGACATAAAATGAAACGCAAGTGCGTTGGTCTTGACGTCACGCGACCTCTAGCGTGACTTCTACAAAGCTTCGATATTTACAGCTCGAGGCGAGGAGGACAGTCAATATCTGATCGCGGAGGAGTTGAGACGTCTTGGAACTGTACCCGATTCATTGTGCCCTGTGTTATTGTTTTAAATTGTAATGTCAAGTAATTTGTTAGTTTATTATACACAGTGTATCGCACCTAGTGTGTTTTAATAGCACGAAACCCATCGTCTGCCCACATAATGTACGAGCGTAACGGAATAAATCATAACATATCCGACATATTAATAAAACGATGAACCAAGTATTAAAAGCTTACAACTAATATTTCTCAAACAAATAATGTAAAACTGAATAACTTAATAGCAGCATCTTCTGCTTTATTTTGATCTCAGACAGATCTAAATAAACATCAATAACAACGTACACAATAATCGGCACTAACGCATGTTTTTTGTTACGCTGCGGTGTGACAAGGCGCAACCTAGAAGAAAAACTAACGAAGTGCTTTTAACTTGCCTTTCGCTATTTATTGTCTTAATAGTTGGTTTCCGTGTTTCACCATTTCTTAAGATTTGTGGTTTATGATTTGGGCGTATCCGGTCCCAGTTGTGGCCTGAAAATTAATTGATTTTCTAACTTTGTAACGGTCGACGCTACTACAATGTTTACGTGGAACCTATCCTAGTATTGAACTGAGAATAGTTGAATGTGTCTATCACATGTTTCGTTATTCTAAAAAAACATTTTTATAACCGGCATTAGACACTACCTGTTAAACAAAATTACGAGAAAAACAACTCAAACAAGAGGCCGACGTTTCGTCTGCCTCGCGCGCTCAGAACAAATAAAATATAAAAAGGTGAGCGATGCATTAAGTGCATATAAACATGTTGCCTTAGTGTCAATATTTGCGGGCGCTTTCCCATGGGAACCGCGCCTGTCTGCGACTGCGCTAAATCACTTTGGTTGTGACTGTACCACGCTACTCCTCTTTTTTGCTATTGAAATGTCAATTTCCTATCTCACGTCCTGAGAGCCTAAAATCAATTATAAACTGCGCCTTTTTCTTTTATTTCCTATTGCCGAGTGCTCTTTTGTCTTTTTTATAGCCGAATGCTAATTTTCTGCTCACTCTGTATATTAAAGGATGGTGTAGTGATGGTATGTAGAAGGCACTAGTCATTGAAAAAGTTGGGCATATTAAGTTTTTCACATAAATTTCCTTGACAAAAATCAATTAGCTCTATGGAAAATACGAGGAAAATCATAGCTGCATGCAGATGAGTCATATTAGTGAAAGCGAATTCCTTTATGTAGCTGATGCAAGAACTAGGAACTTTGGGATGTTATAAATATTATCTTAGTTGGTCGATGGTGGTGCGATGATCACGAATATTTGTCGCGTGATGTCAGGAGCCGGCGCAGACCGCGATAAGGTAATTGTGAATGCGTGTAGCTGTCCCGGGGATATATCGCTGTGGGACGCCGCCTTGCCGTTCACCGTGCCACTACCTCCACCGTACCCTTTGCTTATACGCTTGTAGCCCTAAATATGTCCTAAATAAGTAAACATTTTGCACCGTGAAAAGCAACAGTTTCAAATAATTCCTGGTGTCCTATGTACCTACGAATGCCACAAAAGGTCAACGACATAATTGAGAACGACAGTCGGAATGGATATAAAAAATGGAATATTTTAATAGCCGTTTCTAATTAGTGGCAGTTACCGTTTTTTGGGTTCTGTGTTTGAAATGAAAAAACATAGTCCTCATTTTAAGATCGGTCGATTCTTTATCCGTAATTTGGCAAAACCGAAAAAAGTGACGATTGGAAACTTGATTGTACCTGTGGAGTTAGTTAATTCTGATGAATATGCAACAAAATTAAACTATTTATCTGTTATTATTTAGACTAGAAACGGGATATTTACCATGTTTACTGTTTACATGGTAAATATCCCGTTTCTAGTCTAAATAATAATGTTAGTGACCATGATAGTTTAAAATCTTATACTTATCTGTTTTCTTTTTCTTTCCCCAAAACTGAAAAAAAAACCATTTTTGTACCTGATTTGTGATATAGAAAGCTTTTACTTACAGCATGTCTCATTATAAGCTGCACCTGAAAGGAAATCTGGTGCCTAGATGACTAACATTCACTAGTCCTTAAAAATATTTCAGTACGAAAAAAACACAATAGAGAACCCGCGTTATTAGGAGCCACTCATACTTCACCTGTTTTTATTTAGGTACTTAAAGTACATTGGGCTTGATATTTCTTAGGAATGTAATTAATTAACCCAGCGCTATCGAATTGAGTCGGTAAGATTACAATCGGCTGGAATCGGTAAGAGAACCACAATAATCTGTGCATGTATCAAGTTGGGAAGTCGAGACATGTGTACGCGCGCGGGTGTGCTCGCAGGTACCTGTGATGGAATGCCCGATACGCTCCTATAATGATGTTAAAACAAACTGTTAGGTTGTCATTAACGCGACTCAGCGCCCAAATGGGGGAGGCCCATTATAAAAATTTGTCCCATCCGTTTCGGCCCAAATTTATGGTTATCGAGCTGCCCCGTTTTTCTTGGGCCATCGAGATTTTATTGCCTTAAGATTAGAGTGGGAACACTGATAACAATGTTTTAGGACGGGATTTGTGTCGTTTATGATGTCGCCGATGAATGAGAGTAATCAAACGTCATTTCATTTCTATTGAACACGTATCATTTGGACCTTAGAGACAGTTGCGGGGTTAATATTACGGCGGTTAGACATTCTTTAAATTAATTTTATGGCATTTGGAGATACGCATCTGAAACGAAAGGTAAGTTATCGGGGTCTAAGTGGAGATCTCACTTTATTATGGAATGTTTATACGTTCATTACGACTTGAGTACGAAGGTTCGAGATTTATCAAGCGTTGAGAACTCCAGGTCTTCTTCTGTGAGGTAACATAGGCATAATCAAATAAAACAGTCAACAATTTCACAACTCAACATTTTATGCCAAAAATGAGAACCGAACGGTTGCCCAATTAATAAGAAAGTGCCTAATAGTTATTGATATTCATTGATATTCTTTTAGAAGCGCGTATCACGTAACACGGTAGCTGCTGGCTCGCTCGTAATGTATTGTATTTTATGGTAGTGGCCTGCGGTATGCAAAACTTGCCTTCGATAATCTTACGTACGCCAATACAAACATAACTTTACCGTTCATCAATCAAGTTTACAAGCCGTTGTAGCCGTTATTGCGTCTCCTTAGGAGCATATAAGATTGGTACTGGACGTTAAAACTAATATCAGTATGTATTTATGAGGTAGAGCAGATACTGGTCTCCGTGGACGGGTCCACGTCAATAAGTTATTATTTCTGCAAATATTCCAGTGTCACATACAACCGTTTGGATTATGCTTTTAAAACGACAACTACTTGAGGTCCGATTACAAAGTTGAATCAACATTAATCAGAGTTAATATGGATTTAAGTTTTTCTTAAATTTTTGTGGAGATTTTGGAATGTTGTCTTTGAGCGTTCGAGAAGTGGTTCCCATGTGCATTGGTAATGTACTATGTATGAAGACTATTTAAAATCAATCTTGGCAATGCACAATTTATTTGGCTTACAACTACATAAATCTTGGAGTGAGGTAAATACTAGAGTGGTGATCACTATTGATATTAGGTGACCACTCTAGTCATCGGTGCAAAGTTCAGTTGGAACACAGGTATTAAATTATGCATAATGTGGTTTAACATAATATGCACATTTTATTCCTAGTTGAGACCATTAAGATGAACTAAGTAATAATGATTTACAGGTCACGACGTAAAGTGCTTGTTCATTCTAATTGTGTTAGATTCCTACATATTTAGGAAAATTTGTAAATGCTTAAGGAAAACTAATTCTATAGAATGAAGGGAGAATGCTTCCTAGTTACATGAAACTCCTGTCGCAATCCGTGCACTTCAGTGCGATGATATAAAATGTGGTTTGTGGTCAATGGCTAAGAATAAAATTGTCTTTGGACATGTTTACAAGAATAGAACGAGCAAAGGGAGGTTAAATCAATTTATTCAGTGGCAAAACGTAATTTGAATGTTTGGTTCCTGTAGCTATCCATTTATGAACAACATTTGTAGGAAAATTCCAAACTTTGATTAAAGAAGTGAACGGGAAAGTATGTGACGTCGAGAGTTATCGCAGTTTACTCATAATGAAGATATCGAGGTCGAATATCACCCAATGCCTATAGAACTTCAGTTCTGGAACAGCGATATCTAATTAAGTGAAACACATCTGCTATAAAGCCGTCTTCGTCATACAGGTATCCCAGGCAAGGTGTACCGGAGCACCAGGCAGTGGGAAAGTGTGGAGCGTCACCGAACTCCGTTATCAAGCGGTCACTTTGATTGTCTCGTTGGGCCCTGTTCCACTGACAGCATGACGAATGGCCTGATGCAACCCATAGATAATAACAAAAACGCGTCCACTACTAACCCTGTCGGTGTCCCGTCAACGTCAAAAAACAAATAAGTCCTAATGATCGATCGTTAGACCTCTGTTTTGGGGCCTTTAAAACACGAGTTATCTCGAGTAAGCCGTAGCGGTGCGATCACCTACCTGTTAAAAGGTGGCTGAATTTGTCAGGCGATAGATTCCAACGAGGCTTACGTGTCAGCGAGCAAGGTGAGTTTTTCATGTAAGTTGCCTTACCTGGCGAGCCGAGCAATCTTGTAAGGCGACTTTAACTTCCATTAAACCGAGGAAAAGTTACTAGCGTGCGCTACGAGATATAAACTTTTTGAAGTGACAATCGTTACTTTTTAAGTTATCAATTTTTTCACTTTTTGTTTTCGTGAAGCACAATCTGTTATACCCACATTCGATGCGGTTTGTTATTGATATTGGCGTAAAATCCCACGTCAACAGCTCGGTCATAATTTATTAATTTGTTTTGTTTTGTATAAATTGACGTGGATTGACATGTTGATAAATTAATGTTCAAAGGACAATGTGCAAACTAGACCTCACACAATACATGAATAAGATTAATTTGAAGTGGCAACTTGAACGTGCAAAGTGTTTATGTGGAAGGAATTCGCGATTATATTTGTAGCTATGTTACTGTAGTACAAGTTAGAGCACGGTGCGGTGGCATGCCATAATTACTTACGTACTTAGAACATTATAGTCCACTTGTCGTCGCGATCCAGCGCAGGGTTCGCCTTACAATTTATCGGGAGTTGCTTCCAGTTAAGATACTATGTCAATGCAAAAAGCTCTATTTGCATTATTTATCGCCTGTGGTTACGAGCCCGACCAACAATCCGGACTAAAAATAGATGCAAATACTCAGAACTAAAGCAGCACTTACATTTTACTTAACGGTCGGTGTATTTTTAGTAAAAGCATACATATTTCAAAGGCTTATCATTTGCAATGGTAATTAGCTCTGTAGGTAAATGAGCACCTGTAATACTCTCAGAGAGAGGTATATGTTTTCACAGTATTTGAATACTATATCGCAATCGCACTAAGTATTTCCTTATCCTTTAACAATAATGATGTCACCAGCAGTGTTAATGAAATGAATAGCATCACCAGCTCGTTAACAATTTAGGCTTACGCGACGAACTCTATTAGGACCTCCTTGGGCTGTAACAGGTTACAGCCCAAGGAGATCCAAATAGAGTTCGCATATTAACTAGTTTGTCTAATTATAGGTAGTTAAACAGCAATAGAATATTCAAAATTCTTGCTCGCAGGCTTAGGTTTCAATTAGAGCGCGCGGTATCGAGGGAGGTGTACACGCCGCCGTATATCATGCGAACCGCGCTATTACATCCAGTATCTGCGGTATTAATAGAAGTGGATACATAAATTTTAATAGTTGCATTTGTCAGATAGGGATTGGTGTCACGCGCACGTGTTTGGCGCAGTATCGCCGCAGCCCTATATTCTGCATGAGACGTGCAACTCTTGCGATATCTCAGTATAATCATGTTTACTGTCAATATTTCCATTCCTTCCGTAGCTGATGATAAATGAAGTAACGTCACAACACGATTATCTTGCTTACAAGGCGGCTAGATCAATACATATACGAGTTCGCAGATTAACTACTTAATTATAGATTAAATTATCTAATTACGTCAAACGTTCCTTATGTGTGAAATAGCATCAATTGAACAAAGCGATTCTTATGCAGTAAGCTTATTATTGTTGCAAGTATTGTTCAAAGTTAAACGTCTACGGCAAACCAGGAATATAATGAGATCTAAGTTAAGATTAGATCTCATTTTACTTTGTAATTGAAATGTATGCAGCTGCCTTCCTAAACACCGAGAAAATAATTTATTTATCTAGAAGTGTTAGTCTAACCGGGCCACAGCTTCTCATTCGTCCATCTGCAGAGACGCTCAGACTTTCCAAGAAAGTCGAGTAGGATCTCGTCGACTCTTCGCAGTGACACGAAATCAATTGATTCTCGTACAGTTACATTGGCTGCGTGTATGGCATGTGAGAAATGTCGTCGGGAGTATATCAAATGTTAGTCGAAGCTATCGGATGGAGGCATTCCGTCGCGGGATTGAACCGCACGCGCGGCGAGCGGCAGAAATGTGGGCGCAACTTGAGACGCCCGCGCCCGCGCCGCCGCAAGGTCGGCTACTGCACTGCGCATGCGTGACCTAGCGCGACACCACCACGTCGCGCTGCTAACACTGCAGCACCACCATACAACCTCTATTTTCCACGTGATGCCTATACTCATTGAACAGGGTTTGTTTAATCGCCAGAGTGCTCATGACATAGCATGAAATAGCATATCAACGCATGTTCTGCTGTTCTGTCAATACATCTTGCATTATTAAATTGTGTTTAATCATACATGATTAAACGCAATTCAATAACGCAAGATTCACAGGTCGTAGCATTGGCTTAGCACAGCAAAATGCAGGCATAAGTAATTTTATTAGGGCAGTATAAATACTGTATATTCCGTTGCTTAATAAAATAACAACAAAAGTAAAATTGCAACATACAACTCAAAGTTGTTCTTAAGTTGGTTGGTTGAATCACCAATACCGCTAAGTCAAGACAACTATGGCTCTGCTACGCTATGGTTATGATACCGCTACGACACTGCTTCGCCACGACTGCGACTCTGCTACGCCACGGCTACAATACTCTACGACGCTGCTACGGCACAGCTACGACACTGCTACGCCACGGCTATGATACCCGTACGACACTGATGCAACTCCGCTACGAAGACTATGCTACGCCACTGCTACTTCAGCCTTACGATTCCTCTACGCCAGGGCTACGACACTGTTACGACTCTGCTACGACGTCGCTACGCTATACCTACGCTCCGTCTACGACAGTCCTACGATGGATCAGTTTTAATAAGTAACGCTAAGTTATGAAATGGTGAAGACAGGAAATAACCATTCATTATCATCATTTCAGCCGAAAGACGTCCACTGCTGGACGTAGGTCTCCCCCAAGTGTCGCCACATTGACCGGTTCCGTGCGACTCGCATCCGCCCATACATAAACCTTCACCAGGTCATCGGTCCACCTAGTGGGAGGCCTTACAACGCAACGTCTTCCGGCTCGCGGTCGCCACTCCAGAATTTTTCGGCCTCATCGGCCATCCGTTATGCGAGCAATGTGCACTGCCCACTGCCACTTAAGTTTGGCAATCCTTCGGGCTACGTCGGTAACTTTGGTTCTCTTTCGGATGTCCTCATTTCTGATTTAATCACGCAAGGAAACTCCGAACATAGCCCTCTCCATTGCCCTTTGGCAAATAACCAATACTTGCTTATTAAAATTATGTTGCTAAGTTTGAATCAGGATCAAAAGTATTGAATGTTAATTTAATTAGTGTTATTGATAAACCCTGTTTTGTTTCTGTTCAGAGAATGACAATACAGCTGCAATTAAAACCTATTATTTACTACCTTGAAATAGCAAAGGTAAACCTCACTCGGAAAACTAGTGAATTAGTCACTATTACAGGAAGAGGAAAGTTTTACTCGTCAATTAATCTTTTGCTCAAAAAGCTTTGTACAACATAGATATAAAATTATTGGTCTTAAAGACATCTTGTGTTCTTATGAACACAAGATGTCTTTAAGAAAATATAGAAGCTTTTCATCTTTTACAGAATCTATATACTGAGACTGACGACAGACAAGAAGTCGAGTGGAGTCTATGCTTGCTGAAGGTAAGGAAAGTGATAGAAAACTATGAAAAAAACAGAAAGGAACAGGAGGATGAGGAAAATTGTAACATGTTTGAGTTGATCGAGTAAAACTTAATAGTTGACGAAAGGAACATGATCCAGCTTGCAGTGGAGGTAATATTCACATCGATAGAACCTCTTTCAAGTTGATCAGTTTGTGTAATCACAATTTTTTTTTCTTCGTAATCATTCTGAAGCGCAGTAGTTAACAAACACATTAAGTTGTATAACCCCAAGTCGAATCTCCAGTTAACCCTTCCACATGCTAAGCATGCTTTTAGTCAGAAATACGAGTGCTAGCGCTAAGTACCGACATGTCTCGATGGGGCTCGACAGCGACACAACACTATAACTCAGCGCTATTAGTAAATTTAATACAACATAAATCAGCTAATGCATCATTTAATGGTTGTTATAGCTGAACGATTAACGGCCGTGCCTAATCTTCAATGCGTTAAGTACAAACACATAAATGTGTTGGTTTACCGCGCTCGTAAATACTTATGATAATAAGGTGTGGTACCGCCGTACGCCGTACGTATCATAGCGCTGATTGTATTGCAAAATGGAAACGCACCGCGGACCGGCCACATTCGTACTTGGTATATACCTCGTAATATTTCCTCTGGCTCGCTTATGCAAATGCTGCATATTGACAAACAATATACATGGAAATATATGAAGTGGACGCATAAAAGTGACGGAGACTGGGTGCGTACTATCTCAGGCTCCTAAAGGAGCCCACACACAACGGCGCACGGTTTATGATCAGCGCTGCACCGATTTACAAAGTTATTTATTGATATTAAAACAAGTGACGGAACCTCTATTTCTACGCAAATGGCATGTTATTAAGTTGTTTGAATTAACGCTCGGTTTTACGACGCATTGAGTAAATACACCAGGTATTTTAATAAATCACAAATTCATTAAGTTGTGATTGCAGCTATATGGAACTCTAAATTGCTCTCGATTAATCATTGTTTAAATATATCTTGACTATGAAACAGAGCCAAATAGGTGTTTAAACACCTGTTGCATACTGCAGCGACTGTAGAATACATAAATCGTATTAAAAGGGTCCCTAATCCAATCTTCGTTCAGAAATGTTTGTTTCATTCGTTATTGCCTTTCTCAGAATAGGTTTAGGGTCGATAAGCTACATTGACGTACAAAGCAAACAATTACTCTCAGTGTTTGTTTATATAAGGTTTGTTTACATTACATTTAGCAAGCGATTACATAAAATCGATGAAAACAACAATAAACGATTGATATAAGGTTACTTAACTTTGTTTATATGTAGCGAGCGAACGAGAACAATAAGTTTATCATAATCGGCGACAACACGACTGCTCCTCAGACATTGTGTCAGTCCGTTTATCGCGCGGGGACCTTTGGCTTATTAGCGGGGCGCGGCACCTGCGAGCTACGATAATGGCGCTCGTAATGTCCGAGATTTATGTCGGTGAATTAAAATGAAATGTCACTTAATTTAATCAACACTCCCCGTGGCGCGGGCGCACATCTGCTCGGGCCACGGCGAAATAAACGCGGATGAATCACCTTGTTTTGCAGTACATTCTCGGAACCGATTAATAATTATAATAATTTATCTCGTCAATAAAACAATAATTAACAGTCAGTAGTCATATGAGCCGTCGTATAAATTTCCTAATGTGAAACCTAGTGTAACATGATACCGAGCTCGAACAGGTTGCAGCTACACCTGGGCACCTGACGAGGCTCACGTCAACTACGATAATAGACCAAACTTATTTCATTTTAATCATTTTCCAGAAATATCGATTACTAATTTTTTGGCTCGTTTTTTAATAAAATAAAACGTTTAAGGGCATTACATTGCTCGATGACCTTGATGATTTGACCCCTGTACTGGTTTTTGTTTATTTGGCGCCCCTACCGGCAAACGACCATTACTACAATAAAGATTAAGCAAGAACACAGATGTGTCGCACTGTTGTCATCGTTTTTGCCTAATTTATTCGTCCTCTGAGAGACTTGAATACATTTTGTTCCAATTTATATTTATTTTGAGATAAATTATACAGTTTGACTAATGAGCTAGCATTTCATCAGTTATTTTACTGAGCACGGGTATCCCTACTTGATACATTCTGAAAGTCTGATGATGACTAGGTAAGTGCTTATCGGTTCTCAGTAACAGAAATAGTTACAATGATATAGCTTTCAACTTTAATGTAATTGACCACGGGTGCTTCTACATTTCACATTCTGAAGGTCTGATGATGACCTTTATGATTGAGATTTACACCTTATAGTTTTACAAGATCAAATTTTGATAGCGAAACTTTACATGCATGATGGGTATCGCCAGATAATTTAACTTGACTGTGTGTTACATCGTGTAGAAATAATGTTGGATGTCTGATGATGAGCGTAATAAATAAAATATAGCTTTGTTTTAATGTTGCCAGGCTCTGATAAGAACAAAATGTTTCCATTCACAAAAAAGTCATTAAAATTCAAATATCTTGAACAGGTCGGTTGGTCGTTTATTGGAATTGGTGTTGGTGTTAATGGTGCATGTAGACTTTCTTGAAGTAAGCACCGCACACATTCTTATCTAAGCTGCGTGGAATCGTTTTTCATCCATATTTTTCACAGCCCAGCATTCTGATCCATACAGTACGACAGGTGTAATCACGGACTTGTATACTTTCCCCTTTAATTGAGAGGCATCCGTGAGTCGTAAGTTACTGTTCCAGTGACCTGTCACCATTTCATCCATCTGAGTTGATCAGGTGCGTTACGTCCCGGTCTACTTTGCTATCCCCTTGGACAAGCGATCCGAGATACTGGAAGTCGAAGCAGATCGGTATGGGCGTTTCGGCAAGAGTTAAAGGCACTAGACTGGAGAGACCGACGAAATCGCAAAACAAGTATTCCGTTTCGGTTCTACTCAATTGCAGACCAACATTCTCTACTACAGTCTTTGCCATCACACCTCCAATCTGCTCTGGACCTCTTGGCCGCTCTTAGCAACCAGCAAAATGTCATCGGCGAACAGCACCAGGGTGCCTCTTCCTGGATGTCCGACGCGAGAGCGTTCATTATCACGAGGAAGAAGTAAGGGAGGAAGAGCTAAGGGATGAGAGCCTCTTCGTAGCGGCGATTGGCGGCGGCGATCTCTCGCGTCCGGCCTTGGTTCAAGCCCTGGTCCGGAGCGAGCGAGAATGGGAAGCCGTCACCTCCTTTTGCGAAGCAGTCATGCTAGAGAAGGAGGTGGCGGAACGTGAGAGGGAAAGAGCCTTACGTCCTAGCCGCCGCGGGAAACGCCCCGGGAGCCGGGGGTCACGTGGTCGCTCCCGGCCACCGTAGGCGAGGGCCTGTGGACGGTGAGTAATGGGCTAGATCGCCGTCCGGCCGTCTTTTGACGACAGGCTGTGTCGACGGTGCGTTCGTATTCGTAGTTCGTAGAGATGTCATCAACAATGAAGGGGTCCGCAAGGGAGGACTGTTCGAAAGAGATGCCGCGGCCCTGGACCACAAAGGGCAAAGAAGGAACATGGATAGGTTTTAGTCAGTAGAAGTCTGACACTCCCTTCCGCTTCGTCCAGAGCGGGGGGAGGATCATTTGAAGATTTCCGAACCGAAAAAAAAAAGGGTTGAGAGCCGACCCTTGGTGCAAGCCGAAAGCCACATTGAAGCTGCCGGGTATTGCCGGCTATAGACCGGACTTAAATTGGATACTGCATCGACTGTACATCGCACGGATCAACTGCACATACTTCTCTCACGGTACCTCACGGGGTACCCAGTCGTATGCCTTTTCGAGGTCTACAAAAACCATATGTAATTTTTTATGTGCACGTCTGTATTTTTCGCAAAGCTGGCGGATAGCGAAAATGGGTAGTCGCCTATCCACAGACCAACCTAGGTAAGCACGGCTTAACCTAAAGATCGATCCAAGTGGCTGTTATTATTTAGCCACGAGCTCCTTTCATACTATGTGACATTAGCTCTATTCCTCTACTCTATAATTGTGCACTCCACCACATCACCTTTGTTTTTATAAATGGGCACCAGCTAACTGTTACACTATTCGTCAGGAATCGTTTCTTCCGGCAACAGTTTACTGAAGAATAAAGCTAACCACGCCCATCCGTCCATCAGAAATAACTTCCATACTTCTACCGGTATTCCATCCGGTCCTAATGCCTTACCATTCTTAATTCCATTTCCTGCAATCCTCACTTCATCCAAACTAACCTTTCTCACTAGTCCCTCATTCGCTGGTTTATTTTCAAGCACACCACTCCAGTCATTCTCCTCATTCATCACTCTTTCAAAGTAACCCTTCCACCTATCCTTAATTTTCTCACAATCCAAAATACCCATTCCAGTTTCGTCTTTTACGCATTTAACCTGATATACATCCTTCGCCTTTCTTTCTCTAGCTCTAGCAAGCCGGTAAAGGTGTTTTTGGCCTGCTGGACTATCCAGTGTATCATAGAGCTGTCTTCGTTGTAGGTCGAATTTTCCCTTAGTCGCCTTTTATTAATGGGGTGGTCGTATTCTTTAATTCCAGGACCACACGGAATTGCCTGTAATATACAGGATGGAATTTGACAACCTCACCGGGAGGGAAAGTACTCTAAATACCGGAGATAGCAAATTTTACTCATAGGGAAACATTACTTAATTTTTCAAAAGATACAAATCTGTTTTAAAGATTTTCGAAAATTCGTTTGCCACACTTGGGAGTCGAACCGACTAAAATTCGAAAAAATAACATCCTGTACTTGTATGAGATGAATCGATCATTTATGGATGCCAAAAATGCCAGAAATCGGTCCAGCCGTTTCGGAGATTAGCCGGCACAAACAGAAAGACAGACAATAGACCGACAGAAAGACAAAAATTAAAAAAAATGTGTTTTTGTTATAAGTGCCCGATATATTTTCATATGCATTCAGTAAAAAGCTGTTATTTTGATATTACAAACAGACATTTCAATTTGATTTATTTGTATAGAAGTGTTGATTTAGGCATAGCTGTCACTTGTCAGGCTTACTCTATGATAGGTTCAAACAACAAAACGAAATTACAAACTACTTTAAATATATTTTATAAACGTATTTTCTATTCTTATTTTACGAAATATTAATAACTGTACCATTTACAATATTATTTCATTCAGAAATCATTAAAAACGTGCAGTTTTGAATTTTATTTGGAAAAAATAACACGCGTACGTCCACCCGTCACAAGAGCCGTCAAGGCACTGACGTATCGCGGTCCCGAGCATGTGTCACAGGGCTTGCTCCGCACATTTCGCGAAATTTCGGTTTTTATTTATTATTTAAAAATATTAAAAGAAATTACAAAAAAAAAACAATACAGATTGTTAAGTATATCATTACGTATTTGTTGTTACAAAATTCATGCCAATCTATTCAGCCGTTACAGAGATAATTTACAATTAAGGTTGAAAAAGGACCTATTTTCTACGATTAACCAAAAAAAATTGAGAAGGTTTATTAAAATTTTAAACAATACAATTTATTTGTGATGAACTTAACTATAACATATATTTTTTACACAGAAAACGTACGAAGGGATTCATCAATAAATTTCTTTGAACATACGCTGTTTTTGGGATTTGAGCCATGTAATGCCCTTAACGATCATCCAAACAATATCCAGTATTATCTGGTTTCTACAGATTCAACAGCGTAATCTAATTTGGTATTAGGTACTGTTTTTCAATAATTCCAGGTGAGCTATCTGGGTTCAGGCATTTCATAAAGAACAGCCGGAGTCGGTATGTTGTATTCTCCAAATAAGGGCAGGTCGTTGCTCCGTCGTCGTCGTCTTTGTTTAAAAAAATAACACTCGTCTCATATGTATGAACGTACGTGTATGGAAAATCAACTGAGAATTAATCATGTGTAAAATCCTTCGTTTTTATGAATGTCTAGAAGAAAACGAAGGTTCATTGTTGAGAAACGTCTTTCATACAGGTTGGATGCACTATTTTACATAACTTCTTTTTTCAGTAGGTTTGGTGTTAATACGAGACATTGCACTCAAAATATACCATTAATGAACCATCAAAACGTAACCTAAATAAAAACGAGTTGCAGCTTAGAAAAATCAGTCGTCATCTCTATATTAATTGTCATTAACATGTTCAACATGGCCGATAGCGATCAAGTTGGATACATAATTAAGAACGATTATGTCAGATTTGGGCAGTAAACTAGTTGGTTAATGCTATTGTGATATGAATATGGATTTAATGTTGTACAAACATCGGGCGCTTCAGGTTACACGGTATCAAGTGTCGTGACAGCACGGGGTCGGCTGCCAGGTGCGCTGCTTGGGACATTAATCGTGATACACCATCGTATAGATCACAATCAGAACCAGTTTTATTATTTTAAAGTTGTAAATGACGCAAGTGGCGGTGGTGCGGGCGCAGGTGGACGTGTACGGTAACCCGAGCGCCACGGCCGCGCGCAGCGTCCAACAACCAGCGCAGCATTATGCAACTCATTAGTACTGTAACAAGATACCAACTTATCATCGCACTTTTTATTTTTGCGTAATCATTTCTTAATTATCCACTTGTAATTTAACGCCACAACACACCTCGGTGACACCTGACTTGTTAATTAACTGAATGAGATGTTAAAGTTGCACTTGTCACGCAACCGTTGTGTCGCTTTCTTTATAAGATATATTGGACAGTAGGGTGCGGTGAAGTGGAGCAGCGATAAGCGCGCGGAGGCGTACACTCGTACAGTGTTGCTCGGTTCAAAGTTGAGCGGTGTGGCGGGCCGTGTGTAGGCGCGCGCGCGACACGGCAGGCGGCGCGGCGTCACCGCGCGGCGCCCTATCGTCTACCGGCCGCCTATCATTATTCCCATCCAAACATTATTTGCCACTCGACCTTTTTATCCTGAAGCCTTTTTCACAAACTGCACTCCCACTTATCAGGTAGACATCGTGAGATATTAATATCCTTGGGCAGATATTTAGTGTTCACATTGAACCGATAAACGCTTTTAGTGTCGAGCTTTGAAAATAAATAATGGCAGTTTAGATAAGATTTAAAAAAACATCTCAACGAAACCTCATGGTGGACTTAAGTTCATCAGATACAGGCTTATTAATTGTATAATAAAGCATTTTATGACAAGCGTCTACGAAGGAATTTTCATTGACCGGAAAATCGTTTCATAATTACTGCCTGAGTTATGAACCGCGGGGTGTACGCTGCGCAATTTAATCAATCTTCTCTGTATTTCCTTTCAGTCCAACACGTACCATCCGGGCAAGAAGTTAAATAAAATTAATATAATTCTGATACTTTTTCAACCGTTACCGATACCCTTTTTTACTGTGCAAGGAACGCGGATGGGACTCGAAAGCAATATTTATTTATAAAGTCCGCGCATCGGGTGCAGGCCGACTGCATCGGGATTCCATTTATACGTATCGTTGATGTTTTTCTGTTTCCAGCAATCTCCTGCGAGTGGTGTGCGCGAGCGCATTGCGAAGCGCTCAGCATCGCGAGCGACTTTTATTACTTGTAGAACCTTCGTACTTATATTTAGGTGTATAAATATCTGTTAGGTTTTTCTCGGCAGATGTTTCTGCTCGTTTGAATAATGTAGGGTTCAATAACATGTATTTTCTGAAGCGAAGTTTATGTGTTTACGAGAAATCATTTTCTGTTAACCATGTTGTACTAAAGCGTACATTTAAACGTAAAAAAAGAACAATACGCTATTCTAAAAGACACACCAATATTTTTCACTAATCTAAACATACGGTTCCAAATCAAAAGGAAAAAATAAACCATACAATAATGACGGTAGGCGAAATAACTTTTAAATGGTTTTGTTTTGTGATCCTCCATTTAATTAATCCGTTCCGCTGCCAAATCATCTGTATAATAACGTTCTCATGACGTAAGCTTCGGAACACGCGGCCAAAGGAAAGAATTAAATCGTTATTAATTAACTAAAACATCGGTGTAAGATTTCATCCTTTTTTCTATGATTCAAGCTTGTATTGGAACGAGAATCAATATTTTATCATTAATTTTCGAAATATGATATCGATACGAACATTTATTATCGACATTTATAGGTATCTTGTTTATTAAAATAAGGATTAGATACGAGGCTATTATAGTTTAAGTGGTTTCAATGTATGAGCACACCTGGCGAACATTTCTAGCCACCTTGGTTACTTTAGCACGCCACACCTTTAAAACGCTGATACTTTATACTATTTTGGAGGAACAAGTAACGTTTTACCCTGAAAATAGTTACCCACATAACCTATACTGTCGAGAAAGTCGACTAAGATCTGAGTCTAAAAGGTTTGTTACGATCAGTAATCCCTCTAAGCCTGCCCTGAGCTGTATGTATATCAATCCTTACAACCGTTCGTAGCGGTCTTAGAAGGCCTGTAGCAGTGGACGTTAACAGGCAGACATGTTGAACGTCCCGGGGGTATCGTGAGGCAGGCGATGTAGGTGAGGCGGTGAGGCCAAGTGCATGATCCAGCGCGTATATCGTGCTGAGATATTCTGTGAGGAGATTCGCGGAAGCGGCGCGCGCGGCGACCGCCCGTCTGAGCGGGCTGCACCTGCCCGCGCCGCCAGCTATTTATAAACCAGACCGTACCTCTGACATAGAATAAGCCTTATTCGCATACGACACGCCTCGAACCTCCGTCATTCTGCCTACGACTGTCAGACTTGTAGTTGGACTATTGGACTGTTGGATTTGTACATTTATATGATAATAAATCGCTGGTGGTTTACTACAGCCGGGGGGGAGTGACAGCGATAGGACCATAACTTCATCTAACTTTGATTCTGTCTGACCGATTCTTTGACAATTCAAAAGTATCGTACGATGTACCTTTTATAGCGTTATCACTTATCACACTTGCTTTCCTTGTTCGTAAGTTTTTGACAGTCCAAGTTAAGGTGTGCTAACAACACTGTTTGTGATCGCATCGTTCGATACTGGTTTAGGTAGGTTGTATTTAGCACTTCTGCCGGAAAATTTAGATAGCACGTGACATATTGCAGCCGTAGGTTGATAAAGCTGCGGCAAGAGCTTTTGAAACCGTTTTGCTACGTGGAATGTGTTATCAGTCAGAACATAGCTAGTCGATTGGTTTTGCACTTAATTTGCATTCGTTTTGTAGAGTGAACAATGATGTGTCCCTTCTAGATGTTAGCTCGTACCAGTGCGTTGTGCCTTGCTGTTTATCTGCGACTCTATAGTACCCAAGACATTATTCTAGCACACAATACATAGTAGCTATATAACACCCAATAATATATTGTTTACCTGCTTTTTGCGCAGCATCGCTGTTTATAATTTTCCGTAATGTCTTTGTGTATCTGCATAATGAGAATAGTTTCAATTGCCAGCGTAATAACAAACACACCTGGTAAGTGCGAGCTTTCCTGCTCCGTTAGCGCGGAGTGTGCGGTAGCGAGGTGGCGAGGTGGCGAGGAGGCGAGGTGGCCAGCAGTAGTTGAATAAATATTATTTTTAATGATCAGTGCAGCCGGTGTTTGTGCACTATGTGTTCGACATGTTTACGTAACAGTGTTCAGATGTCGGCAGCCGCCGCGCCGCCCGCTCTCGTCGTCGGTAAACACACCAAACGGTGTTCACCACACGACACACACGACCCGGTGTTTGCTCTCCGACTAGTTCTTGTTCACCGCTCTCCGTTCCAACACATTAGTCGCGCCCTAATATACTCGTACATATCTCGACTTAAAAGATAAAATGTGATTGATTTTTTCGCTCATCGATGAAATACGTAGAGTTTTTTCAACCGTATTTCATTATTCGATGTCATCGTCCTCGGGCCCGCCTATTCACCTTTATGTTATGCATACTTTAGCTTTGGATGAGGAAATATTTACTACAGTTTAATCTCTGCCTATAGATCATAGCGCATCACACGACTAAATGTTTCGTAGCAAAAGCAAAAAGGGCCGTGTCCTTAGCTCAGAGGTCAAATATGCGAATGAGTGTCAGTCGTAAAAACTCGACAAGGTGAACTGAACTGTTAGACAAAGGCTCATCGCGCGCTGAACTAATTAGGCTGAACGTTGTGAGGAATGCCCCGCGGGCCACGCCGGTAATTGTAGAGCGCGCGCGCCGCTCCGCGCCCCCGGCCGGCGCGGGCGCACACATCATTGCGAACGAAGCTTTTGCTACAAGATTTATTTACATCCGGATTCTATAACTAGAAACTAATGAGTTACATATATAAAACGAAATATAAATAACTGCGTGTTATTGTATTCTAACTATAAAATAATAATTTAATGCTTAAATTCCACAACATGACATTGTGCACATAAGATTTTTGAACAAATGTGTTATTTTGATTTAATAAATGCAAATATAGCAGTAAATAGCGACATCAAACCATTTTATGACTACTTTGATAACGGTAGAAGTGGAAAAAAATTGTTTGCGCGTTGGCGGCCTAACACAGACACACTGACAGAATGTCGGCCGCGGCGCAAGGTTATACCGATGTAAGATGGTTTTTTGGGCTGATTACTACTGACCATGTGTTACATACGTATACAATTTAGGTAATATGATAGTAAAATATAACTAATCAAAGCTGTTTAACATTGCATGAGGTGACAACTGATGTATGATAGTGCAACAGATGACACTAAATACTGTTTGTGATAAGGATTTTGTATGTCACCGTGCCTTAAATGTTATTTAAAATAATATAATGCACCCCAGGTAAATAATAACGTGGCATTGTATCAGGTTTAGAGTAAAGTGCAATAGACTGAGGAAAAAACATGATAAGAATTTGTCTAAGTAGGTAGGTAGTTTCGAATACGATGGCTGGAATATGCAGGTCATTGAATAGATCTTTTTATTAAAAGATAAGATTTTTTTAAAGCACGCTCCGTTCTGAACATTCATGTAGGTAACTACAACATCACATCACGGTACTGCATGAATTTCAGCACCCTCTATCTATGGTACTCTACACTTACTTAGTCCTAACTTTAAATTAGTTTTCATGTAGTTATCCTGGGATAAGTATAATGGGCTAACAATCAATGGTGAATTCACGTTTATTTTCTAAGACATTTTTATTTTTAGACGTATTAACAGGGTTTGGACTGTGTACCTACGTAGTGGTGTTATGTTACAAGAAGAAACTACCTCTATGGAACTTATATAAAATTTTGCCCTCAATATTAACTGAAGACTCCTCGCAATATGATCTTAACTTCAAGGCTAGATCCATGAAAGACCCTGATTTAAGTTACGAGCGGCCTTAAGTAATCTTCCTATTAAACGTAATGGTATTTTTAAGTTGAAAACGGAAATAATTTATCTATAATTTTTGATGGATTAGTTTAGCGTTAGTGCAACAGTTTTTGTGTGGATATTATTAACGTCGCAGCCGGAGCGGTCTTGTTCTGGGCGGCCTTCGCTCGACGGAGACAAGAGGCTTGCTGCCACTTTCACTCGACCACCGCCACGCACATCCATAAACACCTTATTATAGATATGTGGATGTGGCATTTTCATAAGAAATGCTGTAGAATTAAGCGTGTTTTTGTTCATAGCTTATAAAGCTTTGTTAAAAGGAAACTTAGCTGACTTTGATCTAGCAAAAAAGCCTGATTAATTTGCTTGTGTTGGTGAAGAACGCTTTTAAATAATAAGCCACAGCCACAAACTCACTTCAACATAGGCGAAAGTAAAAAGAAACGGTACCTACTTATACATATTTTAATTTCACCTCCTTTTATTAGTAGCTTCACGTTTTTGGAGGTTCATACTCTTACCAGAAAAAATCTGACTTGAAAACAATACGTAAGTGCCAACACAATTTGTTTTTCACTTGTGCCTACTCGCACCTGGCAACTTGTTTTGATAGTTTTTTCACTACACAGTTACACACTCACACATACATAGGAAATTCTTCGTACATGCCTGGAGGTATGTTTTTAAACGTTGGTGGGTATACAGAAATTAGTTTCGCTTTGCTCGAATTTGTTACAGGTAGGTAATCTGTGGATTTGTTTCAACAAGTTTTAAAATGCTTATTTGGTGATATATATTTTTTTTGTTTTTTGAGATTTTAGGAGGAATAAACAACCATTATTCTGGTATCGTTAAATATTGATAATTCCGAAAAGAAAATTCAAGAAAATACTGTAAAAGTTTTCCAAATTAGTGTGTGTTGTCTAGGATCAAGATGAGAAATCAATAAATGTATCATCGATCGTAATGAGCAAATCACATAGGTACACATAGATCGTGCGTGTGCGCATTTCGAAACCGGTGTTGCGCAATAAGGTCGGCGCCAAGGACGCGGGTTCGTTGCCAGAAATAAATTGCTGTTTATGTCTGTCTAGTGTACACTGTGGGCCGCGCGCACTGCTCGCGAATCAAAACCCATACTGGGCAAATTGTTTTTTTTAATCTAAGCTCTAATGTTGGTATGTCTGTGTGATTGACATATTTAAGACCTTTATTTTGCCACGATTTTCCGTCCTTTTTATAACTATCTTGATAACTTACTTTAAAAAATGTTAGACATTTTCTTCCTTCAAATTTAGCTGGTAGAATAACTAAGCGTTTATTTAACATTCAATCTATATCGTCCAGTGCATTGTAATAATTAAGTGACAGTTACTTAAGTAAATAAATTTGAACTACTAACGAGGCTAACATACGTAGGTATATGTCCTTTATGGTTGTTGCTAACAAAGATATATAGTTTACACAGTCACAAGAAACTTAACACGATCGGTTAATAAGTCTGTAACGCAGCGGACGTGTTAAGTTGTTACGAGCGAACAAAAGACCAGTAAGTAGGTAATAAGTATGATAAGGTGCTAATTTCTATTCAACATGTTGTGAACTAGAATTCTTCTGTTACGTTTATTTGCTGCGCGTCAATATTTACACTTAAGTGGAACTTACTCTTGTAATAAACAGTAGCAAAACAAAAATTTAAAGATTGTCATTTTATATATTAAAAAAAAAAAGTTTTCATGGCCCAATTTTCATGCTCGCCAGTTTCTTCTTGAGTGGGAAAAGGCGGAAGAAAATAGTTCACAAATGAGGCTCCATCATTTAGTTTTACTCTCTGCAGCTATTTGTGGAGTTCAAACAACAGTTTCAAATTCTGTGCCAATTACATACAGGTATTATGAAAACGTTGTTAGTGTGCATGACTTAATAAGGTATGGATTATAGCACTCGGACGTATTGTGTGCTATGTTGCATAGGTGCAATTAAATTACCTACTTAAAGTAAAATTTTAATGTATGTACAGCTTTTCCTAAAGTATTCCAAAGGGCTTAAACAGCAATTAATACTAAATTAAAATTCTTTAAACTGTAATCGGCACGTTTACAACAGTCTTGTATATAATTTCAAGTTACGTTGCGTTTATAGTGGTGACAAAATACTCGTTTAGTGTTGTCGCGACGACTTGGAGAGATGCGTTGTAGCATGCATCGGAGCATCGGAGAGCGGGGCCGCCTGCCCGGTTAAATATGTCATCACCGTTATACCGACACGTGACAACTACACCACTAGTGGGATTACCATCCACGCTTATTAACTTTATTTTCGCTTCACATGTAACTGTTCTCTAGAGCTGCACTCTCACGCAACAAATATTACTTTTAGATAGTTATACGTTTCTAATCGTGTAATTAAAGTAAGAACGATTGTTTGTAACAAATGTAAACGTATTTATAAACATTATTCCCCATGAAAGTGATTAATAGCGTTTATAATGTAAGCATCATTCCAGAAAAGCTCGCTACAATGTTGTAACGGGATGATTAAACTGTACAACAGCGAACAAGCTAAGGGCGTACATCAAAAGCTCAGCTCAGCGTGATAGCTGTAATGCTTGAGTGACACGCTTTACAAACTGCACTTGACGATAAAGGCGAGTTCATACTGGCTCTTTGATTTAAATAACTTTACATAGCAAGTTCATTTATAAGAAATTAAACCTTGTTCTCACATTAGTGTTGCTCGGCTCGTGATTGGTGATACGGCTGTGGTCCATGTGACGCTGCCCTTATGGTGAAAGTCGATTGTGATTGAGGTGCGTACGAGACAAACAAAACGCGAGGCGTGCGAGTTCCGCGGCACGCGACTATATTATTTTTTACATCGACAAAATAATTATGTTCCTTTTTCAACCTTCAGTATCGGGGGGAAAGGTCGAAATTGTGATGGACAGACAAATTGATGGTAGCGAGATGCGCTCCAATGCTCAAATTCGAAACGCAAACAAGTCAGTGGTACGTGTTAAATATTTCACGCCGCGCCGCGCGCGTTATTCTTTTTCGTTTAAATGAACAAGAATTCTGAAAATTCGAAATGAACCGAAGAATGAAGACAGATTATGCGCTGTTATAATTTGAACGTAACGCAAGTAGTTGTTAGGGTTGCCACGTAACTGAACACTGTTTGAAAATATGGATAAAAATAAAATCTTTAAAATATTACAGTCGTGTCGTACACAACAAATTCTGGGTAAAGTTAAATGAAAAAGTTTGTGATTAAGATAAGCTAAACCGTCAAAAAGTGTATGAAGGTTGGTAATAAAAGCGTGCAATGTGATTGTTGGCGCGTGTGGCCAGATGGTATCCGTATGTTGAGTGTGCACTTGATAAGATAAGGTACCTGTGTGCAGGGCGGCCGGCGGGGTGCGCGGGCGCGTCCGCGGCGCGCGGCGTGTGCGCAGCGAGACTCGCGGCCGGCATCGGTACGGCCATCGACCGCACGCCTCCTCTAAAATATTCCAAGCATGCACAAATTAAACTGGTTTTTTCTTCATATTACTTTCGCATAAAAACATTGTAAACTAAACAATTTCGCGGTACTGTGCAATATAGCACACCTGTTAGCTATTATGTGAAATGAGTTTTCGTTTAGCTATCATCAATGTTGAGGTTGGTTCTATCGATGCCATGACCTCGCTATTTTTCGCCACGAATTTATTTATAGCGCTTAGATAGTATATACTGTACCGTACCTACCGTATTACTCATTACATTAGTATAAGCTGAAAATTTAAACAAATATTTTTCAGCTTTATCTCGGTCAGTCGGGCTTTGAAATAGAAGGCAGTGAATTATTTCTTTAAATTTTAAGCATAATATATCCGCACATTAGTCAGTAATACTCACATAGGTCACTACGAATGGCTGTAATGCTTTTTTCTTTGCATGCAGAAAATGCAGCATTATTGTTACCAGACCATTACCAGACCTAACAGAGGCTTAACTATTACGCAAAAATCTAAGTTTGTAATCATACCGAAAGTAAGTACTACAGCTGGTGCTGGTTCCAATAAACGTATTAATAAATACTAAAAGCTGACACTTTTACAATTTCATTTATTGTTTTGCTTTATTGGGTATTGTATTTATAAACAGTAATCAGTAAAAATAAAATGAGTCAAACAAAAGCAATCACTTTCCACGTGAGGCCGAGTCGAAAGCTCGCTCCAATTCATTTGTAGCTTTTTGTCTCAGGGGAATGCAAGTTGTCAGACTTTAGTCTGGTCTGCAGGCCAGCAGCGCGGGGGGCCCGTACCAAGCCCTTTTGTTTTTATACCCGTGCAAGAATGCAAAACAATTATAATTCCCTTAGGGATAAGTCGTCGCGCTCCTTGGGAACCGAACGTACGTAATCAACAAACGATTTTCGTATCTTATTCGGCTTGCGGTTTGAAAAAACTCTAATTGGATTAAGCCGGATCACCTCGTGCATTATCTGGAGGCACTGCACTGCCCTCCGCGGATTGGCCCCGGCTGCTGTTGATGAGCAGGGAGTGGTCGCAGCGAGGTCCGAGGCGGGCGCGCACACAGGCACCGACGCTGACCAATCCATTTACGTTAATTACGCCGAGATGGGGATAAATCGGCGTCCAGCCGTCCACCGCCGAGTTACGAGCGAGCCGACTATAAAATAAATTATACCCACTTCGTTCGCCTCCACTCAGTTTTTTGTTGCCGTCCAAAGCGAACGAAAAAAAACAAAAGCAAAATCTCGAGAGGACGAAATACGAGGCAAAGACAAAGCTTGAATTTATCTACTGATAATATAGACGTAGGGCGGGTGGCGCAGCAGACGCGGAGTTGCCGGGTGGCCGGGTGGCCGGCCAAATTATACGGCGCGCATTCCTGCGTCCAGGCAAAAACATGATATATCGCCGCCTTGTGACGAAATATTTGAAATTCGGAGACCTGCCCGCCACACTCTAAATGGAATCCACTTTAAATATTATCTCTGACATTCTTTTCAGACGACTTTATAAGCTTTTACATTATATTTTGAGAATGAATGTGGGGCATGAAGTTATATATTGTTAAGATATATACGACTGTATGCGTACATATAGGTAGTTGTTTATAGTTGGATGCGGACTTAAATTGCAAGAGGATAGCATGAGAAAAGAAAGGCTCGAGCGCACGCGTCATGCGCATGCGCCTAACTAACCTTATACAATTCAACTAGATGAATTTCCTCGGAGGAATGCGGCCCCGCATGCATACGGCATACGGAGCGTCCGAGAATAAACTCTACACTCTTGGACAATTAAATTATTATGTATCCAGTGATTCTCCAAGACTTCGAAACATTTTGTTTATATGGTACGATTCAAGTTTCTGTTACAAGATTTATAATTCGTTTTTAGCAACGAATTCACGTACCAAGTATGTGTGTACAGAATGCGTTGCTAGATTTTTTCATGATGATATTATGGCTAGGTGTGGTCTAAGCGTATAGTAACAGTAGTTCAATGGCGTCCAGTTAGAGCTCGCGAACTTCCGAGCGGAAGTCTAGCTGTAGATCATTATAAATGATCGATATGAATAATTAAGTTGTCATTGCTTGACGTAAATGTTTCAACGTGTTTTTTTATCTTGTTGTTGTTGCTTTATACAACGTGCTTGAAAGTCGGTCAAACTCGGCGAACTTAGTTACTATGGAAGCAAGATACTCTAACGTTAGTAATGCATGCATCTGTAAAGTTTTGTGGATAGGAGGTTGTCGCTGAAAGGGGAACGTGTCTGCAACTAACAGCCGAACAGATTGATATTCGTGGTTAAACAACACTCGCCTAAGTCGGTCCGTGGATGGGTGAGAATCCTTTAAATACCGAGAGCTCTCCTTACAAGTCGTTGGTCCCGGCTGTCACTATAGATCTTTGACAGTCGTGACAGATAGTCAAAGATGAAAAGTATGACGTTTTACCAGTCTTGCAAAGGAGTATCGTGTCACCCAGTAACTGAATTCTGTTTGAGGAGGTCAGAAGAAAGAAACATCATACAAAATATACAATAAACATACAAAGCATAACTAATATTTATAAATACAACAAGACAGAAAAAAAAAGAAAATGTTAACAGCTTGCACATCGTGACAGAGGCAGAGGCAGTAGCTCCACGTAAAATATTGGTATTCAGCTGCATTCGGTTAGACTAGAAGCCTACCCCAACATAGTTGTGAAAGGCTAGGCAGATTATGATGATGATATTCCGTATAGTGTGTTCAGATTTCATAAAAGCTTTTGTAGACACATTAGCGGCCGACAGTATGTCTCTAGTGATCTTTTAGTCTTGTGTAATCAATTCTCACCTCTCAGAGTACGTAGCAGATGGGAAACTCCAACTAGAACATAACGACTTATTTGAAAACGTGTATATGTGTTTATGTAAACCTTCATCTGTACAAATAAATGAAATTGAAGTGTCTGTTTGTAATATCAAAATAACAGATTTTTACTGAATGTAAATGAAAGTATATAAGGTATAAAGGTACTTATAACAAAACATATTCTTTTAAATTTTTGTCTGTCTGCCTGTCTGTCTGTTTGTTCCGACTAATCTCCGAAACGGCTGGACCGATTTTGACGGGACTTTAACTACTTTTATTTTAGAATAAGAATAAGGGTTCCGTGCAAAAAAAAATTAAAACGCTTAAAATTGTTAACAAAATCCGATTCAAACGGCTAATCTTCGAAACGGCTGGGCCGATTTTGACGGGACTTTTACTGGTAGATAGCTGTTGTCATAAGAAGTACTAGTAAGGCTACTTTTATTTTAGAATAAAAATTAGGGTTCCGTGCAAAAAAAATTAAACCCTTGAAATTGGTAACAAAATTCGAATGAAAAAGGGAAGTAACATTTAAAAAAAAAAAAAAATTTCACACAAACGAAGGTCGCGTTCAACAGATAGTCAGTAATAGAACCTTATAGGTTGGAAGGTTTCTATTGAGTTGTTTTCAACAACACCGTTCCTGAAAAACGACGTATCTATTTACATATGTTTAAGAATTTCCTTAATTTTCAACCAGCTTTTTCTGTTTTATGTGGGTAATTTTATGAGTAAGAACAACACACACACGGTGAATTTATTAAAGTTTGGCTTTTAATATGAAATCATACGATCATAAGATCATTTGGATTTCCTAATCCAAAAAAAAATCTTCAGAGTTTTCTAGAAAATAACGATTTCCACTTCTATTCTAACGTTCCTTAAATACCAGTTCCCTGACAGGGAAACAGACATTGTGTTCAACATAAAGCCTTGATGAACAAATTTTCTAGAACCTCTTAAATGAAAATTTTCCTTTTTGTGTTAAGGTATTTTAAACCATGCGGAAGAATATCAACGTAACATTCGTCATAATATTCGTTACTGGTGTTTCATTCATTCGTAGGTAACCTCGCTGCAAGGTTACTGTGACACGCTCTCTAGACGACCCCAGCTTGCCACGTGACACATGACCTTATATCCAGCCGCTGTAGGCATAACATGAGTCGAAAGGTGAGAATGGGACCTGTTGCACGTTCAGGGCATTAAAAAAGTCTTTTAACTGTTGTTGTTGCTGATTAGACGTAACAAGTTCAGTTGACACCGTTTCTCTTGTTAGCTAGGTTATGGTTGCAGTTTGGAGATTCGTCATAGGTGTGGCGTTTGTATGGGACTATAGGTATAGCCACATATTTTTTATAGAGCGATTAATCCATGGTTTTATTATTAAGTTTGGTAGGTTTTATTAGTAAGGACTGAAAGCATATTGAGGCTCGGGTAATAAAAGGTCCGAAAAAAAAACGAGCATACTTAAAATATGAAATTTACTGCTTTAATAATTACTAATCTTGCGACAACTGAAAGGACAAAGAAACGACCGAAGTAAATACTGAAAATTCCGAAAATCAATACACCATTTGCTGACGTAATATTTTTCTATCAACTTAAATTGCGTTTTTTAACCTATAAAATAAATAAAACAGGAATGAAATCAACGTCAAGATTAATATCAAAATGTAATAAGGCGTAGTCGACGTAGCCCCGCTACAATGGGTTAGTCCGCTCGTTTCGCTCGCTCTCAATACCCCGCTCCCGTTAGAACCTAACCTGTCCGGAGTCGGGGTGCCCCAAGTCCCGAGCTCGCTTCGCTCGCTCTTATCCTAAGTTATAGAACTTAAGAAATCGATTATTTTAGCAGAACATATTTTCGGAAACTTAGTATTTTTTTCGGAAACTTAGTATTTTTTCGCAAACTTTGTTTTTTTTTCGGAAGTGTGGTACTTTTTTTTGTAAATTTTGATTATTATTTTTATAGAATTGTAATTTGAATTAGCTCATGTTTGTTTTTTAAATACAATTTATTTTTTCGGTTAATTTTGTATTATTTTTCGGTAATTCATTTTAACCAAGCTTAGTATTACAGTCAACCACAGATCGATGGAAGTTTTTATTTCCCTTAAGGCTGCTAAGGAAACATACATGTTTGCGTGTCTTTGTTATACATTTTTAAAGATCTCTACTTTTCGTAAATAAGTAGCCATTAGTAAAGTTATGATAGGGGCCAGGGATGATAGTAAAGTTAAGCCACTATCTACTTTACCTAATCATTGCACAATCACCATGCTGTTATTTACAAGCAATACAATAGATACTATATGTGACTAGCTTTTGCCCGCGACTTCGCTCCCGTTGTGGTCGGAAATTAACCCACTGGAACGTTTTATATGCCTAAGACACTCGGAGGTAATATAGCTTCAAATTTGTGAAAGAATTTTACAGATCGAATTAAAAGTTTTAAGATTACCCCCAATATCCAAACTTATACACTTTACCTCTTTATAATATTATAAGTATAGACTAGTATAGATAACTAATCAGAACATATATGTATTACGGAATGGTTACATGATCAAATCTGTACAAGATTTTCTAATGAAATTTAATTTCGATTTGCTCGTCATTTTCACAATGGCTTCGGTTATAGTGAATAATAGACAGATACAATTTAAAATTACATCATTTATTACATCTGCAGTTTAATAAAATAATAATTACACGAATATATACACAAATAAGTATGTACAATGTTCGAGGCCGTCACTATATGTACACTGGGTCCACGAGTTATCACTAGGTCCGCACTGGGCGTCGGGGGCGCCTTCGTCATCGGCAGCCGCAACCCGTCACCATCATGTCCTGATAGTTTTTGAGCACCACATTGTTTTGTTCGTCCATATATAACATGGAAATAGAGGAGAGCTGCGTCGGTACACAGCACGCTTTCGGCACCGCGGCCGGGTTCACTGAATTTACGAGAGTCTGCACGATCGCGTGGTTCGTGCCGTTGAGGTGGTCGGCCAGCGGGAATGGGCAGTCGCCCTGGCAGTAGTACGCCTCGTAGCCGTGCGGCGCCACGATCCAGTCGCTCCAGCCCACCTCCGCGAAGTCCACGTAGAGCGGGCGGCGCTGACAGATCTCGCGCGCCTCCTTGCGGCGGTGATGCGCTCGGTGGCCACGCCGCTGTGTCGCGCGCTTGCTGCGGACCAGCCGCGTCTCGCCGCTCTCCCGCGCGGCGCGTGCTCGCGCGTCCTCCGTGTACAGCAGCAGCAGTGGCTGCCGCGTGCTCCACTCAGCATCCTCCTCCGCGGCTCGTCTCCGCACTCTCACGTGAGGTTGTTTAGCGTCTATATTTTGCTCACCCTCTTCTAACACACGCACTAATAGTCCATGATTATGTTCTGGCTCCGAAAGCCATCGGCGCGCTGCACCGAGCGCGTCTGCTGCGACGGCGCCTTTGGCGGCCCTCAGTGGCACGGAGTCGAGGAGCCGCAGGATGGGCGCAGTCTTGCCGCGGCGGCCCGGCCGCACGACGTCATACAGTAGCAGCCGCTGAGGGCCCTCGACTCCGTCGACCCGTTGAAACGTGAGGTCGGCTCCGCGAGCCAGCTCGTCTCTAGGGATGCCGCTCAGGTTGAAGTAGAGACGAAATCGATGCTCGCCGGGAAACCTCAGATCGAGCTCGGTGGGAGTGTGGTGGTAGGAGCGCGCCGTGTTGGCGGCCGCGGCAGGGATGGCGCCGTCGGCTTCGTATAGCAGGCGCATTGCGCGCGGTACAGGCGGAGGCGCGGCGCGTCTCGCGGGCCTGCGTGGCAGCCCCAGCAGCGCAAGCAGCTGGCGCTCAGCGGCACCGCGCGTTTTCTCGTCCATGCCCGCGCTCGCGCACAGCGCCACCAGCGCGCACACCACCGCGCATGCGCACGCCCCACGCATAATTCTCCTCGACCCACCTGCAAAGATACAAAAACAAACGTTAAAATGTATTCTTAAAATCTCCATAAACAATTCAAACCCGACAACAGTAGCATACACAAACTTTGTGATATTTATTGAAAATAATATTAAAAGTTATTATTTTTACTAGTCTAACCGAACGATAGGATTCTAGACAGAAAGATAAGCCAGTATTATAAAACGAGTAACTTTTCCGGCGGTAGAGCTTGCGCTCGCTTATGTAGTCATGGTGCAGAGAAGTTTTATAAACATAAATCATAGTCGGTAAAGGACCTTACTAGTATTACAAAATTAATTAAAATCCATTGAATGGAAGCTAAGTTATTGGCAGATAGACCTTGCGATTTATAACATTTAGAGAAATAGAGGCATTGATGAATCTAAGTTAACATGTTAAGCAGCATGATGGCTGGTCAAAGGACCTGAGGTATATCGAGGTTTACAAAATCGACACAACTAATTAATTGAGTAAGAATTTCCAAGGAACTTACAACACTGGTGCATTTTACTAGTAATTGGTTAGCCAACAAAGAGTGACACTGTGTCCGACCGGCAATCGTTTTATCTCTAGGTGTATTTCTAATGAATGCACTAACATACATTGTAATATGCATATTAATTCATTTGAGTAGTAAATGTACCGGTCAACATGCACAAGTGGAGAAGCGAGTTCTGAACCTCTTATCTATCACATTTAAGTAAAACTGTACAAGCTTATGTATGCCTTGTACCTACCATAAGAGTACACCATCGGTGTTCCAATATCTTCCGATTTTATTTTAATATTATGTACGAAAAGTAGTTTTTAATAAACATCGGTTATGTTATAAGTCACTAACTGTACACCTGTGTTTTAATTGAGGAAAATTGACAGATATTTTATGACTGAGCAATTATTAATTAATGAGAAAGATCGAGTAAACATGCGCCTACGAGACGTGTCCATTAGGAGGACATCAGACGCGCACGTTTCCGACCGGAGGTAAACGATGACTGATAGTGGCTGGCGATGATGACTATTTTTATTTGAGATCTAGGACACGCCCCCCGGCGATGTCGGTCCGACTTCAAAGGTCAAATACTTCCCTTATCACTGAACTATTTTCCCTGTGTAACTGAAAAATCCTGCTCAATGTAATAAAGGCGTTTCACATCCTTTGAGATAGCCCCCTATGTTAGTCCTTATGATATGTTTAATTGCTGCTTAGCAATGCTTAATTATAACTTCAAAGTTACTGGCCATTATGAAAAAAATTAAGGCGTTTTTCAAGTCTCAATTATCCATTTTACAAACTGTCTAAAGATTTTAAAGATTTTTCACTCCTACAAACACAAGCTACGAGATAAAAGAAAAAGATTCATAGATAAACAAATATCAACACCTCAATAAAACAATGTTCGCACTACAACGCCAAACCACAACACAGCTGTTTATAATCTTATCGTTTATTTGTTTACTCTTTCGGAATTTCCCTGCATTTGTTTACAAGAATGTTTTCGTCCTGGTAATTTATTCGCGAATATTCCCAACACTGACAAAAACCAGAGATTTTTTTGGATGTAATGAGATATAACATGTTTTTGTATTTGCGGTAACTTTTAGCTTTTTACTTATGTAAAGATTCAGAAGAATTTCTGAAGTTAACCCAGTTTTCTAAACGTATAGATGTCTAAAACTATTAGCAGAATAACGTATCTCTACGGCGTAGCAAGTGGTGGGGATTATCAAAATACAAGTGACCATGTGACGCGATACATTCAAATGTAGATGAGTGACAACCTCTACAAAACGAAATATCAATGAAATTCTGCTAACAACTGACATTTACTTTGTATGCTTATCTGCAGCACTAACACACTATCACACGTAAACGTCACTGTCCGTAGCACGCGCTGAGAAAAACACAGAATTCAAAAACATGTTGCTCAAATGCATGTTTGAAGATACACACCATATTAAAATGAAGAGAAACCAAAATCCCATGTGATGTTACACAAACAGCCAATATAAACATGGTTATATCGCTCAAGCACTTTCCAAAAGCGTTCAGTAAAAGACATCAACGGGATGCGTTTCGTGCTGCTACGAATAACTGTACGCGCTGTTTAGTTTGTACGACATTATTTAATCATGATTCTTTAGCTCAAACTAATCTATTGACTCTATTTTATATTTATCAAACAACATAGAGAAAATTCTGAATCGAAGATTGCCTATAAGTTCATCTTCAATTCGTTAATATGGCAAACAAACAAACACACATTTTTCTGAAACAAAAACAACTTTTTGTGAAAGTATTTAAGATCACGAAATTACTGGCTGATCTGGAAAAATATATTAACGTCACCGAATTTATATGTTTTTGTTATAATGTTTTGATCGTTCTAGCGCGGTCGACCGGATTGCGGCGTACGTATTTCGAAAATAATGCGGTCAAACCGGCCGCGGGCGCACGACCGCTCGCCTCTCTCACTCACCCGAAATTTTAACGCATCCAACGTCGACGGGTACGCAAAATCCGCGATATCCTCGAACAAACGCACAGTCAACGCTTGGGAAACAGATGGAGTGGCACTCGTTCACGACCGAACCGATGGCACATTACAGCGGAGTCTGGTAACATCACTGTGTCGGGCAGGCGCGCGGGAGTGGTCGCGCGCTCGTGCGTGCGGGACTGAAATGTAGCGCATGGCGTGCTCACGGCGCTGCGCTCGGGGCCCGAGTGAGCGCCGGGCGCGGCAGACGCGGCGGCGTCGTCCGCGGACCCCGCGCCTGCGCCGCTGCGCGGGCGTGCCCGCCCCGCCCCCCGACCCTGCAGCCCGCCCCGCCCCTCTCGCAACATGCCTGCCACTCCGGGAACAACCCTCACCACTCCACTATCTACCACTACCACCACCACCACCACCACCATCAACAACAACATCATCTGCTATCTGCGCCATCTAATCTCCCCCCATCCAAGCTTCAGTGCCATCCCATACGTGAAAAAGTATTAAATTTTCTCGATACATTTTCTTTCTCAGAATCTAAATAACCATCTTATCTCTTCCAAAATGAGACGAATATCAAAAGTAGTGAAGTACTACGTCCATTACATGCTCAGCTTATGTGCGCTACGCCGACTAGGCGTGAATGGTAACCGCAGAACCAACACTTATCACACCGTGACACTACACTTTTTCAGCAGGTACAAATATTTGAGCCCAGATAAAATACGATACATGAAATCAAACGATCGAGTGCGCTACGAACTACTGATCTATTTTTATAATTTTGGGTCTACGGTGCTACGAGTGCTACGCCGAAATTGATTCGGGAGCGATTGTGATTTTACCAAAAATTTTAGTAGGCCGACGTCAGATATTATACAGTACGATATAATATAAACGCAATTAGTGTATGTACATTTTTAGAAGGTATTATAACTTTAGTCACAAATAAGGAACTACTGTTATACAAAAAAAAAACCATTTTTAGCTGATACGGGACACGAAAGAACCCACACTGACAAGTCGGTAATTCCTTTGCTTGCATTCCTTTTGAACTGTCAAATCAGTGTTACGATTTAGACCCCAAACAAAAGCATTAGTCACTCACCAAACTCGGTTCCAGTGATAAGAAGTCACCACAGCGCTTATCATTTACGACGCGCTTCCTCTAATACCTTGGCCGTTGTCTTTTTCACGTATTTCAGATAATGGGTGATGCGTAGATGTTTTTATACCTTTCTCTTATGCAGGACGCAGCTGCCACGAAAGTTATAACAATGAGATGTAGTTGAGTAAATATTGCGAAGAAAAAACGCAAGCAGCGAGTCTGAGCGATGAGTGTGTCTTGAACAATGATGGGCGAGCGTTTCAGGTGGCAGCGTGTTGACCCACGTGCCCTCGCACATGTACATCTCAACTGTATTTTTATGAAACAGGTGTAACATTAACACAGTTATGTTTGATTTGCGTTACGTAAGAGAGTGTGATAGGTCAAGTTTTTCTGGGCACATTTATTGCGCTTATATATTATATGAAATGGACAGTGCGATTGGTATCATGGAGATGAGAAGTTGTGACATGATATACGATGCATAGAATTGAAATACAAATAACCATTACTCTAAAGCTATAATTCTATTTGTAATATTTATTTAATTATAGACAAGGCGGCGCAAAAAGCGGACTTAATGCCATGAGGCATTCTGTATCACAAAATCTATAAGTATAGTCACTTGAAAACATGATGCAGCTTTAATATAATTGTATAAAGTTGTGTTATAAATTATTTGGAAGCTATCGAGAACTGTTTAGTTTTATGTTTAAAGAATATCTTCAACTTTAGGTAAACATTCCG
This sequence comes from Noctua fimbriata, assembly GCA_905163415.1. Classification (NCBI taxonomy): domain Eukaryota; kingdom Metazoa; phylum Arthropoda; class Insecta; order Lepidoptera; family Noctuidae; genus Noctua; species Noctua fimbriata. The sequence continues at coordinate 10,411,164 of LR990932.1, forward strand.
TTAGGCATTTTTGTGGTCTCATCACGATTGTTGAATTATTTGTCTAGAGCAATCAAACACTGACGAATTACGAGCAGGTAACAGCTATAAAACTACTATTAGAGCCTAATGTCAATTCACACTTCAATAAGTCTATTATTTATACAGTGGAGATAAACGAATATCAAACAAACTTCACTTTTAATACCGTTAAACTTTTATGGAAGTCTTCCCGTGGCCCGCGCCTTCTCAAACTCGTAACATAATTCATGATTCGTTTTAAAACATCGTAACCTGAATTGTCTGCAATATTTTACATAAATTCTTAACGAAGACTTAAATAAATATCTCAAGAAAAGAATAAAGTTTTATCTACGTGCCAATAAACCGCTCCACTAAAAGATCCAGACAATCGCACATTTTTCGAAATGAGCACCTTTATCGAGAGGAGAATTAAAAAGAGATATCGGTACAATGCGGTTATATTAACGATAATAAACCTCAATTATTATTTAGTATGAGTGATCGTAAATACGACCTAACCGCAATAATTATTGTGAGCATGAAATTCGGCAACTTATTGAGTGCTACCGGGCACCGCGGGGCTACCGGAGTTGCGGCGCGCCGTTACGCGCAAATAACTAATGCTCTGTCGGCTAGGTGTTCTTTTTTTTGGCGCGTGTCTCTTGGGGCCGTTAGATGAGGTATTTTGACGGTAGCGAAAGTTAGAATCACTTTATACCAGTTTTTATTCGGAAGATATAGAATAATAATTGATATTAAATCTATCGCGACGTATGCAGTTGGATTTGAAACCTTGCTAACATTAGCTTTGGTTTAATAACTTTTTGCCAAAAAACTTGTTCAGAATTATTTTACTTTGTTAGCATAAAATTATATAGCATGATTTGTAGAGGTCGTATTTTGAAGATTTGTCAACCTGTTTGAACTTTGAATTGATTGTAGATGAATAAATAAGTTGTAGAGTCAGAGGTCTTCTTAATAAAACTTGTCAGCTTTTTATCATAAGTATAAAGCAGGTATTCAAGAGTTCCCAATATGGCCAGGCCAATCAACATTTGGTGTGTGTGCTTTCTCAACTAGAAATACAACCAGGCGAATGTTCTACAATCAGCTTCCATCCAAAATTCATACAGCCTCCACGTTTTTGCACAGTGCCCGTGATTAAATAAACAGAACCACTGTACAAATTAAATCATTAACTAATACGAGACACCACCAGGGTTTCAATACAGAACTGTATCTGTATCGTTAAGCATAGGAAATAAGCCAAGAAGCAATCCATGAGTATTATCTTCAGAAATGTTGTCTTGATCCTTTTTTAAAACCTACATTAATTAGGTTCTTACAAAGATAGTTAAGTTGATTGATCTGATTTCATTGTTTTTTTTCCATATCATTAGATATTCCGCGATTTTTTTTAATGTTAAATATGCAACAAAAATCATAAGTCTGAAATAAGTTTTGATAGCAAAAATCAGAGGAACTGCGTGATGGTGCCTGGTTCAGCGTCTTTTTACAAACTTTTATTTTTATTATTAAAAATACAACTGGGTTTTCACAACTTACACCACGATGTAAACGTTTTCACTCATATTCGATGGGCTTGATTATCTGGTAGAGACTAATTAAAATGTAAATGTTTTATTTAAACTTTAATGTTATAAATGTTAATGTTTAATTTTGAATTTGATTTGATTTTGATTCTGATTTTAATTTTGATTTCAATTATGATTTTGATTTAAATTTTGTTTTTGTTTTTAATTTTGATTTTGATTTTAATTTTGATTTTAATTTTAATTATGATTTTGTTTTTGATTTTGATATGGATTTGATTTTGACTTTAATTTCTATTTTAATTTTGATTTTAATTTTGATGCTGATTGTGATTTTCATTTTATTTGATTTTAATTTAACTTAAATTATGTATTTAAAAACCATAGTTGTGTGCGGTGAGTACCAACGACAAATAAGTAGTGCATGATGTGCTTACCTGTAAGAGGTTGATACACTTGTCTGTGACTCTATTGAATGTATCTCATATGTTTGAAGCAGTGTATTCAATTGTTGGTGAGCCAAATAAATAAATAAAATAAAATAAAAATAAAATCATTTTAAGGTAACAGAACATCATCAGCATCTACGAACCTACCTGCGAACTGTTTAAATATAAATTATTTAATAATAATAAAAAATATATGAGATGGATCTTATGATGACCTGTATCATTAATTCTACTCCTAAGAGCAGTAGAGTGTAGTGAATTGTAGTCATGGTATCTTTCAAATAAAAGCATCTGATATTCCTAACAGTTTTAGCTTCAAATCCATGGTTTGATAATGAGGAAAGGGTTAGTGAAGGTAAAACTATTAGCCTTAGACAAATGCCATTAAAATCAGCTTCAATAAACGTTACAACACCGTTTGAAAACTACTGAACCGGTCAGGGAGGAACCGCATGGTTTTGCAAGTTCCACCAGCCTACACAACGCCTATTCTTACTATTGATTACTATCAAAGTAAGTTTAAATCACGTTTTACGATAACGAAGTATGCCAGCGGTGTGCCGGACTGCGGAGTGTCGGAGTTCGGAGCCACGCCGTCTGCCTCCCACGGCCGCCGCGTCCTGCTGTTGAGTCACCAATTCACGGCTCCATGCACGTAATTAGCCCATTAGCACGCACGCACCGCTCAAATGCTCAATTAGATCAACGACCGTCGGGAATAGCTGCAGATTACGTTCCTCCTTGCCTCAATGATACCCAGGATAAAATGTCCGTTATGCGGTACAGTAATTGACAGTTCTCCTTTTGTCTAGCGTTGTTCAAGATTGGATTAAAGGAAATTAACACCGACACGTCACTTTGCCTTTTGCTTTTTGTGTGTTTTTCTTCATAAGGGTTATGAGAACTCTAATTGGTGTAAAACGTTTTTAACACGAACCGACTTAATGGAGTTGAAAGATTACGAATGCTTCGTGGTATTTTTCTCCGGTATATTCTAGATGCTACTTCAAATTAGAAAAATGTTTTACAATTCGTGTAAATAACACTTTAATCTACGCCAATCATCGCCCCCTCAACAAATAATCACACCGAATTAGAATTCTAGAACACATAAACAATTTAAGTTCAAATATTGGAACAGAATGATGTGTGAATCTGGTGAGTTGTCTAAACAACGCTTACCTACGGGTGGTGTGTATTTTGATTTGCATAAGAGAGCTTAATTCTGGAATAGTCTACAGCCCTGACGGAACAGATGGACCAAAGTTCTGTACATTCTAGTGGCTTGTTTGTTCGAAGATTAGCCAAAATAAATACGCATAGCGCACCTTATGATAGCACCTTAACTACTTTGAACATAACTGATGTCGGAAATCACCGTGGAAAATCGAGACTGTTATCGTCTGAATTCGCCTAATTAGCGAGCATGGTGATCAAATGCTCGTTCCTGCTTTGTGTCTAAAGAGACCTAGTTACATTGCAAGCCAGTTCCAAGTACTTATATTACTTGCTAGTGAAACGGAGATATCCCTAAATCACCAGGTACCTATGTGGTATATAACTGTAAGTAAACCCCATATATCACGCGTTCATAAAAAAGCTCACAATAACTAGCTGTAGATCGAAACTGTACCGATATTACCTGTCTTAATATCGACTAATACATACTTTATCGATATATTTCGCCAATAAACCCATTTCCATTTACTAGAAATTGAAGTTAAACTGATCTCTAAAGCAAGAAACATGTTTGTACAATCTCTTGGGAGAGGTGATTCTAGTTTTATTGAATTCCAGTCCTTATTAGTGGTTACATTGTAATATGCAAAGTTTCAGGTTGCATTGGCAGAAGTGGACAAAGTGCTGCACTGTCATATCATGTACAAAGTTAGTGAGAAAGATCGAAGGCCGTGAACTCAGAAATTAGCACGAGGCATCCGTAGCTTACGTGATGATCGGCAACTTGTTTGTACAGGATCGATTGTCATCAATGTTTTTTTTTTGTGTAAAATGGCCGTTTTCTTGTTAGCTGTACATTTTTTCGGGAAATTATGTATGCAACGGTTAAAGTAGTTCCTATATTTCACACATTTCGGTGGCAAATTTGCTGTTTTTCTTCCTAGATTCTGCAATATTTCTAGTCATTCTCTTTAAAAGTCTCTCTAATGCTCATTTAATTAACTTCTGGTTACTTACTAATCTGTTTAGAAAATTATAGAATGATAAGATATTTCAAAATCACTCGAGATGGTCGCCAACTTCTTTTGTCGATAAAAAGTAACAATTGCCTAATGAGTTTCCACGGAAATTGTTTCAAATATACCTGCGACGGCTACCAAAGCATTAACCGACTGTTATTAATTAGTACAAATTATATTATTAAGAAAACACAAATTATACAATTATTAAGTAATACAGGGTGCTTGGTTAAACGTGGGCAATACTTTAAGGCAGTGAAGTATTCATAAATATGAGCAACTCTTACTATGGGGCTAACTATGAAATATGATTTAAAAAATCTGCAGTTGCCTACATTTTTTCGAGTTCCGCGACCAATAATGTGTGAAGCAGCTGATATTTTTTCGCGATTTCATGGTCGGTCCCGTAGTAAAAGTTGCTTATTTTCATGAGTACTACACGCCCCTAAAGTATAGTCCACGTAAAAAAAAAAAAAACCTGTAAGTATTATTAGCTATTAGCGGTTCTTGTAAGGACTGCTTATTGCTACCAGTCTTTGGTAGCTTTAAGCAGTCGTAAAAGTCGAATTGTCAAACAACTTTCTTGGTAAGTCATAATACTCAAATCATCTATATTGTGGTTATCCCGAAAAGACTACCAAAGCTTAACATAAACTATTATAAATTCGATTTTAATATATTATTAGCTATTAGCAGTTTTATAACATTGCCCCCACTGTGTGGCAAATAATAATGGATTCTAAATGAATCCATTACCGAGACATAAGCTTTCAAACGATTCGCCTCACGCCAGTAGCGAGTTTAGAAAAGCTAATAGATATGGACGCTGTTTCTTCGACGGCGCCACAGAGCGTAAATAACTAAATTTATCTGTTATTAATTCTGAGCTACGGTAGGCAACTCATCACTGTCACGTGGTTATGAATAAATAATTAAAGATTTGTTGAAAATTTATAATTAGCTACTAGCTAGAGGTTTACTCGTTGGGGTTCTAACGGCAGATAACCAGAAAAACTAAACAGTTATTATGATTTGTCAAACTGTTTAACTTCTATATCATGCGCGATATCAACAAAAATAAATCAAAGTTCTCATTATCCAATAAATTCGGAAATTTCAACTGGTTAACGTTACATAAACAGGTTCAAATTTTCCTGATACTGATACGGTTAGCCTGCATCATCCTACTGCTGAGCAAAGGCCTCTCCCCATCACTTCCACTAGTTCCACTTGTTTCAATCCAAGGCCAATGTGGACCTCTGGTCGCTAGTCTTGTCCAGCTCGTCTTGTCAGATATTCCTAGTAAATAAATCTGTGGAACTTCATAGCGCTACGAGTTCACTCGTACTTGATCGTTTGTCTATGTCAAACCATGTTTTATACTTATTCACGTGATTTGATTTTTGAAGAGCCCGCATTTACATGAAAAATTACTTATCACTTTGATTTTAAATAAATAACCAATTTACTAAAACTGATTTTATTTTTACCTCACTCTTGATTATAGGTGAGTAGGTATCTACATAATATATTATGATAGGGACACTAAATTAATATAAGAGAAAAATGGAGATAATACCTGATTGAGACAATTATATTGCCTGCTAATATAATTTGAATAATGTTGACATATTAAACAGGTTCTAAAAATAAGGAAAAATTTTAAATAGAGTCTCATTCAATATTCTATACAACAATATAATGGGGAATACTCATTTGTTAATAGCGCAAGGATTACCTACTTTGCACTAGCCAATTACATCAATTAACATTTCTTAGAAACTGCCATTGACATAATTAAAGCGATGATATAATATTGTAGATTAGGAGCTCGTCAAAGACTCTTGTTTGAAACATAAAGACGTCAAGTTTCCACAAAGAAAACGTGCCGAAATACATAATTTAGTATTTGAATACTATAAGCCTATAAGTGCTAATTATGCAATATTTGCCTTCTATTGAAATGCGGGTATCTAATTAAGTATCAGGTGAACTTACTGGGAAGTCTTTGTTTTTGATTATATGTATTTTACAATACAATACCAAAGTTAGGAATGTAAGTTTGTACCTACATTTAGCTGTTCATTGCAGTTTCAAATGTTACTGTAATTCTTCGTAAAAACAGAGAATTTCATACTTTCATTTTAAATATCGTGAGATTCTACACTAAAACTTTTTATTTTTATTGTTCCGACAAGAAATATGAAGGAATGAGTACTAGTAAACTCGCTGTGGGCTCGTAAGATACCTCTACTAGTGTCACAGGTGACACGTGTGCTCGTAAGGTGCAGTATCTAAAGACTGCAACATTGTACGGCCCAGCGCGGATAGTTCGTGTTGGCTCTGGCACCATACAGTTGACCTCAGTTGACTCTCATAGTGTCCGCGCGACATAACGCGACCCATACTACTATACCAACACTCTGACATCATAGATTCCTTAAAGAAAATCACCGTGCAATCAATTAAATTAACAAAATAACCTTTTTCGTTTTAATCACTCACAACAAACGTGAAAACTGATAACATATCGAATATTCTACACAACACGACAAAAAAGGTATACTTCGTCTGAATGACAGGGGGACATCCATATTGTCAAGTGATAATGCGTCTAACCCATCTCAACCTTGAAGAACTCGTTATGCTAAAACATGTAATATCACGACCGAAAATAAAACTTAATCCATTCAAAGAGCAATATTGAGAAATTTGAAAATTAACCGCTAATGTCACACTTGATAAGTCTAATTTGAAACGGGTCTAATAAAATCGACTTGTGACCGAGCGTAGTAAAAATACAACTGCGAAACATGTTTAAGGAACCTTAATGTAAAATATACCTGAATAATGATTCGTGCTATTTTACTATTTTTATTCAGATTTTGATATTAAGATAGATTAGTCCACACTCTGATAGAAAATCCAACATATTAGAACTATGTAGTTTGGCAAAATGTCTCTAAAAACGTCCCTAAGTAACCCTCAATTCCAGCCCTCACTTAGTAGGTAGGTACCTAGGAAGTATAGTTTGTAATTAATATTAGCTATAATACACTAATAATTACATTATGCTAAATGTGCAGCTGTTCTAGTAGTCAGTTCTTGTTAAATTGGTAAACTACGAAAAACTTTTAAAAATATGAGCATTGATTCAGTACGGTTGCCAGATTTGTGACACATACATTGAGCAGGTACCTTCTATAGTAGCTACAAAACCAGAGTACAGCTGAAGAGGATTAAGCAAAAGTAGTAAAGTCGTGGAAAATACTTCTCAGTCAGCACTCGATATTTTCACAAAACTATGAGAAACGAGTTATTGTGGTCGTCGTAGACGATGAGTTACAAATCGCTGTTTATGCACACTATGACATTTAGCTCCAGAACATTACTGTTGCATATCATATGCTAAACTTTTCTTCAGAGCTAACGTTTTCCAAGCCAGTTTGGCAGGCTTTACTTTTCATTGCAGAAGAAAATATTAGTAGAGAGTTCGGAAAATTGTTTTTCCTGAACATGCTGTTTACATACTACCTCAAATACATAAGTTAAGGGATGTTAAGTAATCTTAATAAGTGAATTTCAGATGGGTCATGCTTTAAATTGGTATAAGTTAAAGCTCCAGGTCACTCCGTTAGCGAAAACGATCGAAAAGATAAGATCTACACGATGAATAACAAAGTGTTGTAACTCAATGTACTCTAATTCATACGGTAATCTGTATCAACAATAGCAAGTACCAACGGTATCACATAATGACGAAAACATGTACCGTACGCCTGGACAGGTTGGTTCCGCACACGCGAGAGATCAGATAAAAAGATAAAGACGGAAGCTGATAAATGAAACGGTTAAACACAGAACTACTGATCAACACATCTCTGAAGTTAACTTAAACCTATAAATCCAGCCTGTTTAACAGGTAGTAAGTATAATGACTTGCTAAGTCATTAGACTAAGCTTGCTTAAGTTAATACTTTATGAAAATTAGACAGATTTCTTACTGATCCACTGGATGTTAGAATTGCGTTTTTCATGTTTACTGGCCAGTACTTGCTCTTGTTTTATCGAGTTACTTCTCTGTCACTTGTTGCTTTCTAATTATGTAACGGGCAAACGAAATCTTAGCGTTCCGTCGGCCTTAATAGTTTTAATTGTGAAACCCAGCATGAGACTTTATCATTTATTTAAATTATGTGGTTGAATCGAACGGTGGCCTGAGTCTATAGGACCGGTTCGCGCACAAATGAGTATGGCACACACACACATACCGGGCTCGTTGCTACACGGCGAGGTCCAAACCTGCCTCTTAAGAACCTGCGTGGATCTGTGTTGCTGAGACAAAGCCTTCGAAGGGCTTCTAACTACTTCACGTCAACTTGTTGACACGTTACACTCTACACAAATATAATTGGTAGCGTTTGTTTATTTTGTTTTTGTGTTTGTTTAGTTAACTGTGGATTTGGATGGGCTAGCTGGTTATTTTAACTGTTAAAGGAAAATAAGTTGTTTTCATGGGATACCTACTTGCAAATATATTCACGACTTTCTTTGCATTGACATTTTCTGTTTAGTTTTGTCCTTATAAGTTATTATTCCCTGTTTAAATCTAACCGCTTATTTACAACAAAAAATAAACACAGCTATATGCACTGTGTACATAGGTAGTAGTATAATTGTCTGCGTAAAAGAGGAGGCGTCAATGTAGCCGCCGAAGCGTGGACATGAAGGCCTTCTATCTCCACGGTCTGGTGCCCACCAATCCAACTCTGGCGTTTTGTTACTCACGATTACGTGTTTTGTCCACATTTCACAGTTGAAGCTTGTAACTACATAGTTATATAAAGGAAATATTAAGGATAATTCTAAGTAGATGAAATTGCACTACCAAAGAGGCTAGTGACCGAATGAATTGAGAGGATAATATAAACATTTTTCAAATAAATTGCCCTACAATAATTAGTTAGGTACCTAATTCACAAGAATTGAACTGAAAATAATAACATAATATTCAGTAAATTAAAATAATATAATATTTCCTTGGCAAAGACCAACAGATTTTTCGTGACCATATGAAGGGTAGGTAGGTAGGTATATGCTGACCATTTAACTACCTAAATATAGTTTCCTGTATTTGTACAAACTTTTCTATGTCATGTATAAATAATCGTTAAACAATTCTTATGACTATAACCTTCTTTATCGTGTGGTAACTAAATATAACCTCAGAATCAAATGGAGTGTAATTTGGGTTTTTCTTGAAGAAAAAATCAATTTACCCAACTTATCCTGTCGACTTAGACAAACACGGTTCTCTTTCCATGGAAGTTTGAATTTTGTATATGTCAAACATACCTGTCAGCCAGCCTAAACAGGGTGTAAACAGACCCTTCACATAGCCGTCAACCAAGCATTCTGAACATCAAACTAAGTAACTTTACGCAAAAATTATTGCTGGGAATTGACTTTTTTATTTGGGGTGAAAAATCACGTTTTACGGTAGGGCTGGGTGAAAAGCACTCAAAGCATTGTGTTGATGGATGGATTGAATAGTACGGGGGTCGTGGAGGTGTGTAAAGTAAAAATCTTACATTAAAAACATGTATTTAAAATAAAAAAAACTTGTGAAAAAAAGTAGGATATTTGACCCCCAATATCTCCGTAACTAAAAATGATCGCAAAGACGGGAGAACAAGTGCCTTTCGGCTATGTTAAGGGTCTACACCCTTTATACAAGATAAGATACTTTAATTGTCTTGAACTGCAATATTTTTGCCACGGCTTTAAGCCTTCACCGTCACGTTCTTCCGTCACGTGTCAGACTACCAGCCGAAGTTTCTTTTTGCCATGACACTATTTCGTTATGCCCATTGACAAGTAATTTTCACGCAAAGACAGTGAGAACGCGAGAGATGAAGATCCTGTTGCTTTTCTAAGATAAGGATAAAAATAGGGTGACAAGGAAAACCACAAAAGTATCACATGCACAATTGCACATACATTGTGTATGAATGAAGGCGAAATGTCGGGAACCCTTCTTTCGACTAAATACAGGCTTGATTCAAAAAAAGTAAATCTAAACTATTTTAAAAATAAAGCTTTTCTGCAGAAAAACTTAGCTATTCCAAATACTTAGGTACGTATTATTGAGACAGCGTTTTACCGCAGAAAGAGTTAGCAAAAGATGTGAATAGGAAAATATACATAATAGTACCTATACCTACATAACACAGATGTACCTAGATCATCATCTGAAGTTTATAGATTCATTGGTTACGAATATTTTCATAACACTGTGCGTCACATTTACAGAAAAGCGATGCCTATAAGATTTTAATAACACAAAGAAGAATGTTTTATTGATATTAGCGCAGGCAGATGTCCAAGATGAGTAGGTCGGTACTCTTGGACATCTTGTCGACAGGTAATCCTTTGTCTTTTTCATCCTCATAGACATAGTTTGATGGGGGAATGTAGAAACTTATGGATGCGAGGACTTCTGACTACACAACACAACACAACATAACATCACGCCTGTAATCTCCTCCCGTTATATTTGAGGCTTATGTAGAAATGGGCTAGCCTATTGCCATCTACCTGGCATAAATACGGACTCCGGGCCGGGGCTGCTACAATGAAATTCTTGGAGGAATAACTTAATTTTGCCTGACCTGAGAATTGGCCCGAAGACCTCAAATTGCGACTACTAGACTAACGAGGCAGTCTCACATGAACTATGAGTAGAACTCTTAAGCAAACATGGATTAGAACCGCGCGAAGCGTTTTGTAGGTACCTACAATGTGTTTTCATTTCATTCTTTTCTGTTGCTAATGCCAGTAGATTTCAACAACGATTCTTCTGATTTTATTAACAATTGGTTTAATGAAATATGTGTATTTTTCCTGCCTAGGTACTTATAGATTACCTATAACACGACCTAGGGTACTTTAAATACACAATGCTCGTTGATGAACCTTTGTTTAACAATTTCAACAATAGAATAGAATAGAATAGAAAATTTTATTTCAGACCGGAGTCCATAGGGTTACTAACAATTTTACTTAACTTCTAGTGTTAGTAGGTTACAGACACATACAATTAAAATTCAGCGTGGAGCCAAATCCACCTCTGCAGCATCAGGAAATCCCATCGAGATTGAGAATACTGTTGGTGCTGCCGCGAACACGAGTCATCAGGGATGCACATCTATTTCTAATAAGGGCGGCAAAACCATTAATATTATTATCTGCAAACATCCCTGACGCACTACAACGCCACGGCAGCCTTAGCAGTACTCTCAGTGCATTATTATATTGAACGCGTAGGTCACTGTATGTCCGCTGAGAGAAGTTGACCCACAGGCTGCACGTGTAGAAGGACTGACAGAAAGCTTTGAAAAGCGTTACGTTAACTGGCCTCGTACAACGTGCAAACCTGCGGCCCAGTCTGTTGTAACGGACAGCTAGCGACCTACGTTCCCTTTCAATGTCACAATTATCCTTAAGATCTTCAGTGACCCAGTAGTGCCCAGTACAAACACTTACCCAGTACGATACATATTGATTAAAAATACAGCGAAACATGCATGACCATGATTCTGGTTTCTAATGAATGCCTTTAAAACTACAGGGCTATCGCAATTTCTATGATAGGCACATATTTATTACCGTCAGTGCCTCGGAAAGCAAGTTAAGCCGTTAGTCTCGGCTGTCATTTCTTGACAGTCGTTTCAGGTAGTCAGTGACCTGACAGTCTGACAACCAGTGTTACTAAGGGGTATCGTATTACTAAGTACTAACTGGGTTGTGGAGGTCAGATAGGCAGTCGCTCCATGGAAAATACTGGTATTCAGCTGCATCTGGTTAGACTGGAAGCCGACACGAACATAGTTGGGAAAAGGCGAGGCAGATGATGATGTACACATATTTGTTACAAAAATTACGTACAAATAGCTTTAACTTTCTCCAATAGGTATTTTTGTAGCATTAAATTGGTTATTTAACCTAAATACATTTAACTATTTTACCAGTATTTTACATGAAGCAACTGCCTACTATCTGACCTGTGCAACCCAGCTCGTCCTATGTACTACGGAAAATATAACAAAGCTAGCGAAATGTGGGTCCAGTGGTGTACTGTAAGTACACCAAAACTTCGGAGATTACAGGCGTGATGTTATATAGATTGGTCGTTCGTTGGCTCTTCGGTATTGTTTGTAAAAGTGATATTAGACTTCCCCGCTCACAGCTACAGCAATAGTTTAGCTAATTCAGCCTTAAAAGTAGTAGAGCCTCGTTCATCTTGTTACACATTTATGACGTCAAAGCTTTGAGATAAGAGCAATGGCTACCTTGCATGGAACGTCATGACAAATAGTACGTTATACTGGTTCTTGCTCCTTGACTCGGAAAGCATGTAATCCCGGCTGTCGTTTGTAGATCTTTGACAGTCGCAACGGGAGGTCAGAAGCCTGAAAGTCAAGCGCAGTAAGTGTGGTGGTCACAAAGGCATTAGGTAGTCGCTTTATGCACTGTACTGTGGTACTTGTAGGACTTGGTACTCAGCTGCATTTGGTTGAACTGAAAGGCAATCCCAACATAGTTGGGAATAGACTAAACATGGGACTACTGCTCTTCTCACAGGCTCTTCCACATTCGCGATCAGCTGTTGTAGATCTCTAATTTATATTCTCATCACTGCAGCCTCTTTTCTTACTAACAACCATTGACTGTTATACACCTAGGCTAGCTTAAACTGAAGGTACGTGGTAGAATATATGACCATACAGTATAAAAGCTCCAATATGAGTCCTTATTACCCGACTGCGACATAGCCAAAAGGAGGATTTTGATCTGTTGTAGAGCTGCGCGTTTTTAGGGGATGTAGATTAGATTGCAGTCACTCCGTGCAACCTGTTAGTCACCTAAATAACTCAGCAGAGAAAACGAATAAGATGGACCGAAAAAGCCTTAAAAAGCTCGAGAGAGCTCAAGCGTTATGGTCAACCAATCTTTAGAAACGACGAATACACCTCGGATGACTTCTACCACTTCTAAAACCCAGTTGATACCACATACATCCACACTGTTTCACAGCTATCATGCACATGTTATGTGCAACGGACATTCTAGTTCACGATACATCCAAAACTAGACGAGCCTGAATTATTATCATATTGTGTGAGTATTCTACAGGCATCGCTTCGTTTAAACAGGGATACCAGTTTGTTAGTATAGCTCAATACATATATACACTTATTATTGCATTTGGAAAATCAGAACACCGTTTAGAAGACAAATGCCGAGAATTCCGAACAATAACGAGTTACCATTGGTAGACCGTTTTTAAAACGGACATGCAAATGCAAGTAGATCATTTATTTATATCAACATCCCTCGTTTTCCTGTTATATATACTTCATTGAAACTGTGTTTCTAATAATTGGTTATTTACATCTTGTTGTGTCCTGTAAACAAACCTGTACTTCCTGTAGGTACGTGACGGTACGTCATTCGGAGTCGCTCTGATAGCTGCTTCACCGAAAAACGTCACCATTTATATTGACTGTTTGTGATTTAATTGGAACAAGGTAATAATTTACATACTCGTATCTATGTAGTAACTTGTGTATTATCAATACGAATGGACATTCGATCTTCTCAGAATTTGTTTGTGCACGTATAAATTATATCTACGTAATGTTTCTATATCGTGTTTAGTTGTGGTCGTAGTAATTATATTTCAATACGTTGAAGTGTTAGATCTATAAGCTTGTTTTGTTTCTGTTTGTTAAATACCTATGTGTATTGCTTAGATTAAAGTGTTAGGTACCATCAAATGTGGAGATTGATTGCCACCATAGGTATAGTAAATGAAGCCCATTTCATCTGATCACATTTACTTATTCTAGTTCTTTCTACTACTACTGCCACTAACGCCGCAGGACGTAAATGTACTTTATATCCAATGGTATACGCAAGTTTACCACTTCAAAGTGCAAAATATAGAGTCAGAAAACTTATTAACCTTAAGATCAGTAAACAATAAGCTTATCATTGAATGTAAATAGTGTACACAGAGTGTGATATGTTGATGTTGACATACGTAGGTCATCGCACGTCGTGCAGCAGTAGCGCGCGCTGGGGCGGCGGTGGCAGCGGCGGCTCGCAGTCGCCAGCGGCTGCCAGGTCGCGGGGCTCACTACTCAACCGCGAGGCGCGAGCGCAGATCGAAAGTTCGACGCGAGATCGAGCGCGCATATGTAAATATCGGCACATTTACAAGCGAAAGGGTTCACCAGAGCGGCGCACTAACGCAGCGTTGCGCGGGAACCAGTCCGGTGAGATTCCTACGGCGTCCGATAGAAAAATGTCGAATAAGCTTCGGGTCCATCACTCGGTGCGGGTGTGTGGTACGTAACGCGGCCGCCGCTCGACTGCCGCCCTCCTCTCACCGCCACTGCTGGTATATTTATCGCTTAATTATTGAACTCGTCTGTGTAACAATTATGAAGCAGCTCGGCGAGTGGCAGGCTGCGCGCTGGCGAGGCGCGAGGCGCGAGGGCGCGCGGCGCTAACGCGTCTGCGCCGGCGCGTTGCGTCACCGGCTCACCGCCGCGCAGCGCCGCCACCGCCGCCGCCGCACGCGCAGCCTTCAGATTTTATCTCAGCCAGCCGACAGCCAATCCGCTGCTCACCTGTTATGATCATTTAAAACATTAACCTCCAACTTACATCATTTAGCGATATCTTCCTGTCTTCTGTTTCCGCGGTATATCATCTTAATTACAGTATGACTAATTATGCATTACAAACAAACACGTCCTACTACGAGTATAAGCACGTACATATTCGCGGAAAATATACTAGGTAACTTTTCAAGTATAGGTGCGTCCCTTTTCTTTAGAATTACCTAGACCTTAAGACCTGTACGAGCTTAGGCACAAAATTGTATTGATCACTTGTTTATGTTTGTAGGAGCCACAAATAGATAAGCACCTAATTTCAGTATGGATTAACAAAGTTCCCTATTTCCTTAATGGCTGATGTAAACGTCCAGCCTGTCGGACTCTATCTGGCTATTGAAACGGCGGGACACTCCATTATAATATGTATACTTACTTATTAAATTAACCATCAACGTTGCGTTCAAGAAGGATAGTCTAAAACAAGTTTATAAGTGAATCAGAAAAACAGGTAACTAATTAATTAAAATAAATCAAAATTCATCGAACGACCGCACCATCCACCCTGTTCACAAAGTGCGACTACCCGATTCCTGAGCATGGTCCTGGGTTCGATCTCCAGACCGAGCCAAGTGCTGTTTAATTTTTCATAAAGATTGCTCGGATTTAAGATTAACTGTGGTTGCTAAATGATAAAGTTAGTAGGCACTCCCTTCACATTTGACTTCAACATAGGTAACTGATGAAATATGGGTAAGTACCTCTGATAAGCCTACACAGCAGGCCAGTTATTATTTAACAGTGTTCAGAGAATTGTTTTGCTATACTGGTCCGGTACTTCGACATGCATCGTGATACGAATTTATCTTTTATGTTGAAAACCATTCCTTCACTCTACCTCTATTACGCACTCGCTAGAGTGTTTATGTTCTGTGATTATTACGCGACGCAGCTTACGACCTTAGCGAGTATTAGAACCAACTCAGGTCCTCAAGATTCTTAGTTGCATATGATTTGTTCTTTTTTTAAATAATGTATATAAAATTAAGCCAAGTTGTTATCTTCCTTTTCAGCAAAATACTTATTTTTATAAAAAAAAAAACTTGAAACAACAGTTCGTTTTCTTGCGACTATCTAGAATATCATCTCATAAACGTCAACTGTCACTGTCAACGTCAGAAGACAAAAGTCTAATTTGAAAATATATCGCCAAGTTCAGGGTCGTTTCCGAAAAAATGTAGTTGTTAACAAAGAATGGGATAATTTCGCATATTCTAATGCGCAAATTTCATATGTAACATTTAAATGTGATTTTTGTATAATTAAGAATCAAATTCATTCAAAATGTATAGCAGAACAAAAATATGGTTAGTATTGAGCTTAGTTCAACCTCGGTTATTTTCAATGGATGTTTTTACTCTATGAGAAGTTTAATTCGGGTCGTTACCATGTGAGGTTTTTAGGAGTTTTTAACTTTTAGTCCATAAATAATTGTAAAATGTTGCAGTGGTACGTGTACCATTCGTCCGGTATGCAGATTTTTAAGTTCTGCGGAAGTGTCCACTGCCCTACGGCCTTTCTACTTCAGCGTTCATCCCGATCTCTTTGGAAAATATCCAACGCAAAGAGTAAGTTAGAAAATCATTCTAGTTGTAATTCCATGACCAACTGAAATATTTAGGTAACCAGCAGTATAACACTGAGGATGGAAACAGAATTTTTTGATAAAACTTAAGTTAAAATAATTTACAAGTTGGAACAGATATTGAACCTTCCATGTGAAATATTGATGTCTTTATAGGCATATTGATGCATTCAGTCTGCTACTTCACATGTTTTGTGCCATTTACATAAAGCAGCCATGAGGCACACATTACTGCTACAACTGAATTTCTTCAGCTATTTTTGGTTTGTGTATTGTTTACTTTAACCAAACTTACACTTAGTAATTATATTTATATTTCTGATCACTATCTATTTCAGAAAATCAATGAACACTCTCTGCAACAGCTGAGTGCACTTATAGAAGCCCAACAATCTAGTAAAAGAATGTCTGTTCCTCCATTATCATTTTATTTGCGCCAAAAAGATATGCCTGATGGTAACTATTATAGCTTTATTTATATTCTTATTGTTATACAAATTCTAAATTATTTATTATATTTAATTTAAGCCTGTGCTTTACCCTCTGCAAATGAAAAATGTAAATTTGTTATATACATTCATCATCATTTCAGCCGAAAGACGTCCACTGCTGGACATAGGCCTCCCCCAAGTGTCACCACATAGACTGGTCCTGTGCGTCTCGCATCCAGCGGATCCCTGTAACCTCTACCAGGTCATCGGTCCACCTAGTGGGAGGCCTTCCAACGCAACGTCTTCCGGTTCACAGTCGCCACTCCAGAACTTTTCGGCCCCATTGGCCATCCGTTCTACGAGCCATGCGCCCTGCCCACTGCCACTAAAGTTTGGCTATTCTTCGGGCTAAGTCGGTAACCTTGGTTCTCTTGCGGATGTCCTCATATCTGATTTGATCACGCAAGGAAAATCCGAGCATAGACCTCTCCATTGCCCTTTGCGTGACTTTAAGCCTTCTGATGAGGCCCATTGTGAGCGACCACGTTTCGGTCCCGTATGTAATTACTGGCAACACACACTGGTCTTTTGTCTTGAGACACTGTGGTAAGTTGGACAAGAAGATACCACGAACCTTCCCGAATGCTGCCTAGCCGAGTTGGATTTGACGGTTGACCTCTTTCTCGAAGTTAGACCTACCTAACTGGATCGTTTGTCCCAGGTAGACATAATCGTCTACAACTTTGAGCGTAGTCTCCGATCTTGATAGGAGTGGGTGTTACATGGGTATTCAACATGACTTTGTTTTGTCCATATTCATTTTAAGACCCACTCTTTCGAAAGCTCTTCTGAGTTCATCGAGCATTGTACTGAGGTCCTCCATGGATATAGTGGTCATGGCTGAGAAGCCATGACCACTATATCGTCGGCAAACCGAAGGTGAGAGATTTACTCGCCATTGACGTTGATGCCTAGCCCTCTCCAGTCCAGAACTGTTTCGGAGATATAACGTCTCCCTGTCTCACACCTCGCTGAAGAAGGATTTCGGAGGTTCTGAAGTCTGGTCCTGAAGTCGGACTGACATGGTGGCGTTTTTGTACAAACACTTCAACACATCGATGTACCGATAGTCGATTTGGCACCGTTGGAGAGACTGCAGTACAGCCCAAGTCTCGATCGAATCGAAGGCTTTCTCGTAGTCCACAAACGCTAAACAGAGAGGCTGGTTATACTCTTCGGTCTTCTGTATAACCTGCCGCAGCGTATGCATGTGGTCTACGGTGCTAAAGCCTTTACGGAATCCGGCTTGTTCGGGAGGCTGAAAATCATCAAACCTGTGCGCGAGACGATTCGTGAAAACAACTTGTAGACATGGCTTAGAAGTGAGATGGGCCTATAGTTCTTCAGCCGGGCATTGTCGCCCGTTTTGAAGAAGAGTACCACCACACCCCTGCACCATGCCTGTGGCGTTTCCCCTCGAGTATGACGGAATCAAACAGCTTCTGAAGGGCATTAAGTACCGGTTTTCCACCCGCCTTCAGGGGTTCGGCCGTAATTCCGTCATCACCCGATGCCTTGTTGTTTTTAAGCTGTTTCAGAGCCATCCTAATCTCGTACAGACTGACATCCGGAATGTCTTCGGTATAGTGTCGGGTCAGTCTAGCTCTTGGGTCGTTTGCTAGATTTGCACATTCATAATTTAGTTTAAAAAATCCATTTCATGTTGTGGTTGCATTGTTATTTTCTTGAGTACATATTATATTCTTATTTTTATTTGTTTACTTTACCTAGTATGTCCCAATGCCATTCTTCATTCTTAACTTAATAAGTAAATGATTTCTTTGAAATTTTCAGGTGAATTCAAGCTCATAAAAATCCAGTTAAACAGTAACAATGTAAGAGAGACAGTAGTCAAAGTTTTGAATGCCTGCGCTATCTCCACTAAGTACATAGATAAGATACCTGACAGGCCAAAAGAATCCACCTTAAGGTTTGTATCAAGATGCTTGTCCAAATCCATATCTTTTATCTAATCATTTGTATTTGTTTGAATCTGTAAACACACTTACTTAGATATAAGCTGTTAGTTGATTGACACTAAGCAATAGAAACTGATAAGATATTGATTATTCACATTAGATTAAGTTCCCCTGCAAAGTTAACTTACAAAAAATCAAGGCAGTATTTCTTGATTTCATGTAAGTGCTAGTTTTTGGTTTATTTTAACATCTTAATGATAACATTTATAATTTGCAGCAAAATGGGTTTTGGCAAAGGAGGAAAATATGATTTTGCACATGCATATGAAGACTATGAAAAAGAATTTGATTTGTCTAAAATGAAGAGGAAAGTAGTAGAGAAGAAGGCTAGTGCTAATATTGTGTAAGTTAAGATTAATCTATGCAATCAAAAAAGTTTGCATTAAGATGAAACTACTCATTGATCTCATCTCTCTGGGAACAATGAACCCATGGCTTTTACCAGCCAGCTAATTGAAATAGTGTCTCAACTGTAAAAACTTAATGTTCTTGCAATAAATCCTTTTTAAAATGATTGAATTGCAAGGGAAATGTAAGAGTCTATTAAAAATATATATTTCTTTGATATATTGCAGGGAATGGGTATTTGCAAACAGCAGTAGCGCAAAGATCAAATATGAGGCGGCAGCTGCAACAAGGGACCAAGTGCGCTCCTTGATAGACACCCTTTGCAAAACTTATGGTATTAATCAAGTTGGTATAATATATTATAAAAGTTAAATAATCATATATACCATCGTTTACATCAAAAGCTTGCTTTACAGAGTTACTAAATTGCAATAATCATAAAACTCAGTAAGGATCTTTTCTATGACCTAGGATAATATATAGTATAGGTTATCTGCCAGATAATTTCATACAAACTAAAACAGGGTCTCTAAATATTATCAAACACTATAGATTGTTGGAAACAGTTTACCAAAAACGCAAGGGATTAATCTGTAATGGGATTCCATAAAAAAGATACTGATTACCTGATAAAACTTTATTAATATGCATTAATTATAGGTGAAATACGACAGCTGTTGGAATATGAGCCACATAAGAGGGGTCTTGCAGAGCTTAGTTGCCTTAGCTTCACAGCATCCTAATACTATGGTTAATTTAGAAGGTTGGTATATTATGTAATATTCAGACAGAGTTTTTTTCACTTTCCATCATCGTGAGGCCTCACGTGATGCGAAAATTTTCTTGCAATCACCGCGCTTTACGTGTTAAACGCGCCCTAAGGCGCGAATTATACAGAAACGGCGTAAGGTGAAGGCGCGGCGCAGGTACAGTGCAGGCGTGGAATTTATAAAGAAACGAAAGAACGGCGTGCCTGCGCCGCGCCTCTTGAGTGTAATTCACGACACGTCACCTTCGTACATTTTGTATGAAAACGTAGCGGCATCATGCCTGCGCCGCGCCTTCACCTTGCGCCGTTTCTGTGTAATTCGCGCCTAAAGATACCTACTGTAGTCCTGCTGGACACAGGCTTCTCTTGCGCCACAAGACACATCATTCAATACTGTACCTTGTCGGAGCTGACCTCTAAATGGCGCTGCATTTTCAATTGGCGATCTACTCCCAGCTTGTCTACTCTGATGGCCAACCATCTTTACATTGTGAAATTGACACACAACAATAATTATTGTTTTGTGTGAATTGTGTTTTTACACTTGATGTGTGGTGTTACGCGAATGGATAAAATAAGAAATGAGTATATAAGAGGAAGTCTGAAAGTGGCGCCGGTGACTGAAAATTTGTGTGGTAATCGGTTGTCGTGGTATGGGCATGTGATGCGGAGGAATGAGGAAAATGTTGTGAGGAAAGTTTTGAGTATGAATGTGGATGGGTATATGAGTAGAGGAAGACCAAAGAAACGATGGATGGACTGTATAAAGAATGATATGGCAAGAAAGGAGGTGTCGGATGAGATGACGAGTAATAGAGAAGTATGGAAGAAGAAGACATGCTGCGCCGACCCCAAATGAATTGGGATAAGGGCAAGAGAATGATGATGTGTTTTTATACTTGAGCCTAGCATTTATGAAATAATGTTTATCTTTTCAGGCAGAACCATTGCGCTGGGGCAGTTTACTGGGGTCAGTCTAGACGGAGACGTCTTCCTCAGTATAATGGACGTACGAAATGAGTGGTTATCGGTGAGCATACACATGTATTGTATCTTGATGAAGTATTATAGTAATTCATGGTTTCAACGAAAAGTGTCTATTCTAACTTTCACACCAAAGAGAAGTAAAAGAAAATAATCTACTACTAAATGCTACTAATAAAATACTAAGAAAACATATCTTTCTGTTGTATTATATTATAACCCTTTTTTTATAGCTCATAAAAAAGGTGAGCCAGGAAGATAGTGCCTTAGTGATGATACCAAATTATGAAAAAGCATTGTCCAGTATATTGAGAGAAATACACATATGCCGTAGGTAAGATTTACAATTTCCTGATTAATATTGTTCTAGTGGCCGTTCTCGAAAACGGGCATAAATGTTATGACTCCATTAATCCATCAAACAAACCGAGCTATAGAATAGTTAATTTTATTTTTCAGAAAGTTCATGCCAAAAGTATCTGCACATCAGTACTGCAGTCATTTGAGACAGCTGATCACTTCCATAGGCGATTTCTATGGTCGTGGTAGTAAGTTTCCGTCAGGTGTGCCTGAATCTCTGAAGAAATACGAAATAGTAATTGAACCGTAAGTATGTTCATTTGCATGCTTATTTCTGATTTACCATGATTTGTCCCATCCCCCAACAGTGCTTGAATGTACTTTTGGAGCTAGTTGGTAATTTTTTTTAAATTAATATGTAGGTATTGATAAAGCAAGATTATATTATATGTATTGAGAAAGCAGCTTTAGTTAGCCGATTAAAACCACCTGCTAAAAGTTCCATCAAAGCAACTAAAAGAGACTTGTCGTTGGCGCCAAACACTTCTTATATACTGAAGTATTTGGCGCCCACAAGTGCTCATTGCCCCACGTTGGGCGCCAAGAACCTCAGCTACTTTACTTTTTTCTTGCACTTACCACACTTACATATACGAAATGCAATCCATACAAATCGGGCAACATATTTTTTTGGCAAAAACACAATTGTTAAAAATCTTGTTTGCACATTCCAATTTTAATGTTTTATTCTTATTTCAGTGAGGCGGGCCCGCTAATGGTATCACCTACGGGTCAGTTCATTACCCCATCGTCTTGCCCAGCAGAAGAACTAATAGCTTTCATTGCCAAGCATTTGGACGAAGCAACCCAATTGATGACAGAATACAGCATGTAAGTTCTAAGCCCAGTTGTGAGATTTGCTTTTTTGGTGGTTGTGAACACAGTGCTCGCCAAGGAGTCGAGAAAGGCGCCTTTTTTTAGACAACTCTGTACATCTACTGGCGACCATTGACTACTGTGCATTACCTCCACTGTTCTTTAATCTCGCAAATAGGTTACGAAAGAAGTAGAAGTTTAGTAGTGATCTTCATCATCTTCCTGCATACGTCTGTATGTCATACATATGAAAAAAAATATTATTGTAATTTACTACAGAAACAAGCATGTGGAAAAAGCTCTCCACAAAGAAGTTGTGCAGCGGTTCGGTCTTCTGGACCTTCAAAAGGACGACAGCATCACTCCTGCGTATATGATATCGTGCTGTCAAAGATTACTTACGCGTACGGATCAACTACATGCGGTAAATATTGTTATTACGGCTCGTATCTATTCTGCATGGGGTAATATATCCAGATGAGTTTTCCAACTTATAGTGCACTGTGCAGCAATGTCTTTTGGCGCGTGGCCATAGTAGGAACCATCGATCATCTTCCTGCCCTTGTCCCATTCTATTTGGCGTCGGCGCAACACGTTTTCCTCTTCCATTCTCCCATCAGACGTCACGGCATCATTTACTCCTTTCTCTTTCTTATCATTCCTCACACCATCAATCTTTTCTTTGGCCCCTCTCCCTGTCCATCCATCAACATTCATGTCCATCACTTGTTTAGTCATAGTCGGAACCAATTCTGCCATTTTTTTTTTTTTTTTTCGTTTTTTTAATACAATTCCCATACACAATTTAGCACACTGAAATGGTTTTAATCAATGATTTAAATCGCGATTCAAATCAAACGATTAAAAAAAACGGAAGAGATCTTTTAAAATAATTACACTTCCAAATGAAAAAAGATTGGAATATGCAAAATAAATTTGCTAATTTGTACCATGCTGCATTATAATATTTTTGACAACCTAAATTGTCGCAATTCTAGGCACAGATCGCCCTTTATGGATGATTTTCACCAAACGGATCGCATCGCATCGCATCGGAGCAGATTTTCCAATCTTTAAACGATATTAAATCTTGTACACAGCATTTAAAGTCTATATTTCCAAGCGGCGCACAGCAGCTTGACCGCGGGTGTCTTCCGCGACCCACGCTCGTAACCGAAAGTATGCTGCGACGCGTGATCGTGCTCCGTTCGCCTGTCGTATCCGACATGGTAGGAATTGAAACTATTTGACTAGGCGCAGAAACGGATACTTTCACAAGCCACCGTACGGAGCGGATCGTATGCGTCGACATCTTGCCGGCGATCGGCTGTCGCCGTATCCTTCCCGATCCGAAGCGATGCGAGCCGTTTGGTGGAAACATCCTTTAGTTTTCCTCATTTCATTATTTTTGTCTATTGTATTTTCTGGCCATAAGTCATCATGTCCTCTTTGCCTCGCTTCATAGTCCTCTTTGACGACGCATAACTCATATATTTTTCTTGTTTCAGAAACTTCATGGAACAGTCCTTTACATAACTCATTACTATTCAGTTTTATCAGAAGGGATATTATGCATACCTTGGAATTTCCAATCATGAGTAAGGATTTTATTAGGGAGTATCTAAATATCTTAGATAGTGTAAATAATATGTAGGTAATTATTTAGATCAATCAATTTATTTTTGTTTTAGAATAAACATACTAGGATCTTATTTTGCTCGAATATAGTTGAATGTATAAGAGAAGAATGTTGATAAATATATTTTTATACACGCGAACTAGAACCAATTATTAGGAAAAAAATATATACAAACTTTATAAGTACGAATATCATTAAAATTATGTACAGTGATGTTTAAAAATGTGATGTTAAAATAGCATAGTGAAAGTAGAATAGAATAGAATAGAATTTATAATTACATACTATGACTACATTGCTAGTTCGATAAAAAGCTTTATATATTTCATAAAAACGTATATGAAGATAAAATTGATAACGACAAATAAAATTATGTACAAATATCAGTGCTTTTTATTTTGTTGTACTATGATGAGTTTGTTCTTCTCCTTTGTGACCTTAGCCACTGGCAGATTTGTTGCTGGCATGAGCTGTCGCAGGTTTTGACTAGGTATTACAGGTGGCTGGAAAAGAAAAAAAAAAAAAGAATATTTAAAATACCGCAGGTATTGTTTTGAAACTAACAGGATGTAAATCAAATTGATAAGATTTTTATTTTTATAGGTAATGGCCTAATTTTCAAAAACTATTTTTAAGTCACTTACCGGAGGACACCGCGCAAGCTGCTTCATACGATCCACTAATCGCATGGCATCGTCCGATGTCTCCGAATCAGTTGTCATGCCCAGAAACAGCGCCCTCTCCGCATTGCCTCCATCCAGACATCTATGGAACGATTGGAAGTGCCTGAAACGAAAAAAGAAAAAATATTTATTTACAGAATAGTATTTATAAAATTGCATTCATATCGTCAAGTCAGGATTGTAATCCACAACTGCGGCGCGCACACGTCAGCCTTCTTATATGAGCAAGTCGTATTTGCTTCTACACCCAGGAACAATAGATGCGTGTGAACGCCACTGTTATTTTGAATAGAAGATGCTCTTTGTGAAATTTAAGAGGCTCATAAGCCTCTGCCTTACCTGGAATGAGCATGTGGTCTCAGACGCTGTGCGTGTCTCCAAGCGGCCGCAGCCCGCGCGCGCCACACCGCCGCCTCTTCACTTGCTGAAGCCACACCAGCCTCGAGCGCGGCACACGCGCCACGTAAATCCACCACCTTGAGTGAAGAGAGTAAGTTTAGTTTCCATTGCAGAATCAATATTTTTGCGACGTCAATGGTCATTCTAAAAACAACTTAATTTATATAAGTGTAAAGTTCATATATCATGAAACTAAAACAAAGCAACTATATTTTATATATTTTCATAACGTTAATAAAAATACTGCTGAATATAGAAAACCATTTGCGGGATAATGGTATAACGTAAACGAAAATATAACGTTCTAACGCTCGCCACTAAAGATATACAAACACATGGTAAAATCGTTAAATAAACGTGAATGATAAGCAACACCTCTGCCTAACAACAAAACTACACACTAGCATTACTGGCAGTTTTTTTGAGTAGTGAAGTTTACTTCTAAACCAAAATAAGTGTGAAGTGAAAGCGTTCGTCTGACTAAAGTAAGTATTAAAACGAATATTTCGACTTGATTTTTTATGGTTTAGCTCGAGTTGTGGTTGGAAACTTCCCATTAATGAAAGAATTTTACGAAATCGGATCAGTAGTTCCGAAGATTGCCCCCTAAATCTAAACTTGCAAATTTTACGTCTTCAATATTAGTATTGATTTAGGAATCTTACCTTTTGGAAATACCTATAAAGCAAGGTTTTCATCTCATCATGTGACAGTTTGTCAAGCCGTGCCATCAACATTTGCTCTCCCCTACTCCTCGAGTCTTTATTGTCTTGAGAATCAGACAGAGAAGCTGATGGTGACTTGCCACAAATTAAATTGTTTTTGTACTCTATTGCAGTGTCGATTGCTTCTATAGCTTCTTCACATTCCAGCAGTTTGCGCTCCTAAAACGATATTTTGATTTATGATACAAATAATGATACGACATAACTATTTTAATGTTTCGAATTTTCATTTGGGTAGCTTACCTCAGAATCTGAAAGAGATTTATATATTTTTCTCTTATGTCCTAAACTGCATCTCTGTTCATGCAAACACTCTCTGGTCTTCCTCAGGTTTTTGATTTCTTTCCTCAACAACAACTCTTTGTCTTTGGACATTTCTAAGGTTTCCAAATCATTTGTCTTCTCCTTCAAAATACTGTCAAGTTGCGTTATTCTATGTGTAAAGTGTTTTAGTGAGTTCGTTTTCCTGTCTTTGACATCTACTGATGTGTCCGAAAGTTCATCTAACTTTAATTTATCTTTAACAAGCTCAACATCCAATGTATTTTTACGTTTTTCGTCTTTCTTTATCTGTCTTTTGATTTGCTCTATTTGTTTTTTATAAGTTTTAAGGTTTGTCTCATGTCTTTTTATTTCCCTCATTGTATCCTGATCAATTAAACTAGATTCTATCTTATCAGAATAATGCTTGTTCTGTGTATGACACATCGATTTAGACAAATCGTTTATCAGTCTCTCTTTGGCTATACAAAGATTTATCAGTTCCTTTAGCTGGGACTGGCTGCTGCCAATTTCTTTCGAAAGTTTTCGGGCCAGTATCTGCTTTTGAGTGTATTTTTCTTTCGTCATTTTGTACTTCTTGCATATTTCTTCAGTCTTTGGAGAGTCAATCATTTTGAGAAGCTCCCTCTCAATTAGTTTTGGTTCAGGATCAACATCCTTCTTGTGAGATTCTATAAGTATCTTTTGAGATTCAGGTGAGATTGCTTTAGCTGCAACTTTTCTCAGTAACTCCAACTCTGCTCCAGACAAACTTTCACCAGGTTGTATAGTTCTTCTTCGCCCAGAATTTGACTGTGATGTCATAACAGGCAAAGATTGTGACCCACTTAATTCTGATATTGTTATATCATCAGAGTCAATGTGATTTAAGTATTCTTCACATCTATCAGCAAAAAGTTGGTCATTCTTTTCTCTAAAATATTCCATGAACTTTTCTAGTTTGTCTTGGAATACTGTGTCAGAATGAGTATCTTCCTCTGAGTCTGAGTCCACATCTGACTCACTGGGCTCACTCGGCTCGGTATCTTCAGCTATCCTTGGCAACCCTTGTTTTATAGTTGCATCCTTATTATCAACGCTGGCATCATTATTTAAACATTCATCACATTCAGCCTTTAAAAACAACCATTCACTAACCTGGTTGATATCAGCTTCAGACAAGGACTTGGACTGCAGAATTTTGTTGAATAGCCCTTCTGCATTTGAAACCAATTTAATCCACTGAGTTGTAGCAAATTGTAAATTAAAATTATTGTCTGCATGTGGTAATCCTGCCTTATCTGAGTAAACAGGAGTATTATTGTCAGCAAATAAGTTGACAGTAACAAAGTTCTTAATGCCCCTGCAGCACAAACACAGGTTAAGAGTTTTCAAAGTGTCTTGATAATCCTCAGGTTCTGCACTGATACACCCAATAACCCAAGTAAATGCTCTGCCCCCAAAGGAATCTCTAAGCATGGCTGTGAGAATACATTGGTCATAATTTATTTGTTTTGGTGGATTGCCTGCTAGCAGTTCTTTTATTATGTTCTCTAGAGCAAATAGCCCTGGCTCGGGGTATGCAGCAAGATCACAGAAACTGGCAGTGGACATTCTGTGGTTAAGTACTCCATTGGTGCTGACCCACTTCTGTTCTACGCTAACTGTGAACACAGTGTGGTTGTTTCCCTGGCACCTTTGTCGCCATCCCAGCTGTAAGTACTGAAAGGCTTCCTCCACATTGCAGCACCTCACCAGGCCAGCTCCCAGCACATCAAATATGTTATTATTCACAACTTGCATCCATGTTATGTGTAATATAAATTCCCTCTCGGGCATTTGATTCAGCTTGTGAAATATTTCAGACAAAAACCGAGGTACAATGCCTTGGTCACATTCACTGTGAATGCATTCAAAACCTGAAAAAACATAAAGTTAATTCAATATTCATTCTATGTTTAGTACATGTATTATATAATCACATCAACTAAAAGGATTATGAGCATCTTCATTTGCAAATCCTAGGGTCACATTGGCTGACATTTTATTTACCTACAGCCAGATCATGAAGTGTCCATCTGATAAGGTTTTCCTACAAGGAAAGGATAAAGTAAGCCTTTATATTAGACCACTTTCTTTAATTTATGCTGCCTAACAGCGATCAGAAAAATCAATATTAGAGTAACATTAACATTAGAGGTAAAGTATGTGCAGAATCAATAAAAAAATGTCTAACTTTGTACTGACCTGGGCCAAATAAAGTGTAAGTTTTGCCTGTCTTAGCCTGACCAAATACGACGACTGAAGTATCACACCCATCAAGAAAGCAATTAATTTGAGGTATCATAAACGAGTTAAAGAGATTCGCTTGTGTACAATCCACAGGCAAAGCCCTATTCACATGGAATGTTTGTCCACTCTCAGTAATCACAATTTGGGTTACAGGATTGCTGAATATGCACTGGGATGAGTCTTCAAGACTTGGTGGCTTCAGCCTTATAGCTATTTGCACTGGGATATCCATCTTTAAGAATTGTTTACGATCCAAATGTGTAAGCTTACTACCACTTCAACATAACGTGCAACACATGGATACCATACTGTAACTTCGTTAGCTTGACTATTCACAGTAATATCACCATAACTTCGGGTTCTTTATAGCTGATTTTATTGATTTACTTCGTTATAATTATAAAAACAACAACTTTCATTTATATTATCGGAACACAGTCCACAGATTCGCAAACTCGAAACTATATTTTAATATGGCAATCGCAACCCAGCCAGCCAATGGCCAGAACAATTTAGTGTTGCCTAACGCTCGTATTAAAATCACAGAACTTACACAAAAACTCAAAGAGAGACATGAGTTACTTACTTTTTTAACTTGACTCATGTCTTAAAAAAGTAGTTATTCATGTCAATAATTTGTGTTTTTAAAAGATATAAAATGTACGTCGGACCTCAAGTTAATAAAAAAATATGAGGGCACCAAGAAATAGGAATAGTTACTGCGACGAATACTCTAGTGGCATGTGCACTGGTAATTAAGCACCAAGTTCGCCCTCAATAGGCACAATGCTTCACAATGAATAAATGCCCACTTGACTGAATAGACAAGCTTAGAAGCCCGGCTTACAAAACAGTTTTTGTTTAACGAAATTAAGCCTGACTTTTAGCACAATCCGCCTCTACTTAGAATACATCATCATGCAACTATTTGAAAAGGATAAACAAATAAATTGTATGTTGAAACAAATGAATTGGTATCTGAGTTCACGAAGCGTAAGTAGCAGTCGCGAGTCATGAGGTCAATAGGGTAGTTGACAAACCAATCAATTGACATACTTTTTAAGAGCTGTCAAAACGTAATTCCCTCTTAAATTTGAATGCCAATAGCACGCTAGCTATGACGTCACTATTTAATCAACTCAAAGACTCAACTATTAAATGATTTCAAAGCAACTAAAAATCTAATTTTGTAATTAATTGAAAATTAATCGGGTTTTCAGGTCTAAAATGATGTCAGCTACCCTATTGTCTTGATTCTAGTTTTATGATAATGTAGGTACTTATTACTGTCTCTTTGGTTTAGTTGTGTGCGACTGTTAAGCATGAGGTCAGGTTCTGGGTTCGAATCCCAGAGCAGGCAAAGTGTTATTGGGTTTTTCCATCAGGAAATATTTTATATTGTTATAAATAAATTTCAGAACTGACCATTGAACTTGGCACCCATTTAGATCTCACTTCTTTTGTCGTCGAAGGCAAGAACCAAGGCATATATCATAATATTGAACTTGGCTCTCGTTTCAGAATTATGTTTTTGATGGGATATCGTTACTTTTTGTACAGATTAGTAGGTACTTATTCATAAAAAATAATACCAAATGGTTTTTGTTATTCTACCGTATTTTTCTATGTTTATATAATTGTCTTTTTTGTGTTAATTTCTATTTTGCCCATTCAGTATCCGGATTTTTTTTTACGCGTTTTCTGTTTATACTTAATTTGGGCAAGTCGGGGCGGCATAACGTGCTCAGGCGGTTGTACTCTACAATAGAGTTCTCTTGTGCCTTGATTTGACTTGAATCTAAATTGATACGTTGTACTCCATCTAAGGTTTTAACTCTGGAGAGTCCAAAGTAAGGGTTTTATCGCACCGCTCCACACCCCGCTGCTCCACGGCCGCCGCGCACCGAGCGTCGTGCTCCGAAATACTTATTATTTAATTATTTATAAGTAATGGTCTTACACTATTGACGTGTGTTAAATATTGAAATAATAATTAATACTAAATCCCACTTAATAACGTAATAAATACGAAACTCGACTTTACTTTTAGTTATAACTAGTTTTATGTACTAAAACTGATATGTTTTGATTTAAAAAAAATTAAGGGTAGTATTCCACTCGTTATCTAATCACGTGAAAACCTTAAAATCCATATAAAGACCGACTGACATCAATTTTGATTGCTGATTATTACATTACAGGCACTATAAGTAAGTGTTCCTAATAGAATCAATTAATTGAAAAAGTATTTATATTAGTTAGTATAAAATAATGAAAAATTACCAGTTTCTGATTTATTCCTTTATATTCACCCAACAACCTATCTGGATACCAAATTTAAACTTTCTAAGTCATCTGGAACTGGGTTAGAGTTTTGATCTATAGGTCAGTCAGTGATAAAAATGACGATTTTGAACGTTCTGACCAGACCTTTGTGAACACGAGGCCAGATCATGTTTTAGGTCATGCCAGACTTCAGTGTCCGTTTACGTTTCTGTTTCAATTCGAAAATTCGATTAAATGAAATAGTAGAAATTTTGTATAAAAGTCTGGCATCACTTTTGGTGACAGTGTCAAGTCAAGCCACTTGTCAAGCGAGGACAGCACAGTTGGTAAACGTCATTTTTTTCATTGTGGTTTGTGATGGCAGAGATGCATTCTCATGTCATTATTTTCGATTTTCAAATTTTATTTCAATTTTGTTAGTACTGTCTGAGAAATTTGTCTTAAAGATTAGTATCCGAAGACAGTTCTCATTTTTGTATTATTTATTATTCAATTTACAGTGTCACGCTGAAATTGCATCTTAATTTTTGATAAATTGATTTGCTATCGTATCTTGGGAAGGAACAGAGAGATAATGTGATAATACGATTCGATTGAAGGACTGTGTGAGAGGGTTCGTCTCAGAGACTCTTCCAAGCTTAAAATATATTCTCGAATTGTTCACCATCATGGAGATGGAAACAGTAGGCGACGTCGGGCTAGGCCTGCACGAGCCTTCTAAATATGGCTTAAAGTTACCGTTAGACCATGAATTTCCCTTACAAAGCAAGCAACTTCTGATACCAAGACCCAATCAAGTTTTTGACATGATGCCATTAACTGCCAGGTACATATTTTTTACTATAATTATCTAACTATATAATAATTGAACTTAGGATTATGACATTATTCTTGTGCAACATTTTTACTATTCTAGTGTTTGGAGTTGCTACCTTAAGCCAGCATTATCCTGCTCTGTTATTAGTTATTTTTATATTCAGTACATAAAATTTAAGCATAGCATATAGCATCTGAAGTGTTACATTTATTACAGGTATTTGAAATATTACATAGGCAAGAGATTGAATAAAAAGCGTCCTATAATGGATTACATTCACATGGTATCAGCTCAGAGGATGTATGGTAAGTTCTCATTAACATTAGATCAGTAGTTTTTAGCTATAATTTTAGAGTCTGATGAAGGCTATGGACTTTGCCCAACTAGAGTCCAAATAAAAAAAATATTTTTAAATAAAAAATGCTATGTTCTTACTTTGTCTATACTTTGGTAGTCTGTAGTGGAAAATTACTGTTAAAAACTTTTAGCTGGTTGGTAATAATAAACTAAAAGTAGATTGTGATTAACATTCTCATTGTTCAGATTTCATTCTGCAGTTTTACAGTTATGAATAGCGTAACACATGTAGTTTTCTTCATGCCAAAACTAATAATAGAAAGTAGCTGCTTAGTAACATGTATTAATTAATCTAACTATCTAGAATTCTAGAATACCCAATCATTATAAACAACTTGTTTTACATCTGCTTTCCAATCTTTGCCAATTTTTTTAAGCTTAACACTTCACTGATTCATTGGTTTCATTTTCATGTTTGTATAAAATAAATCTCAAGGTGAGATGTCTGGGAGTGCCTTAGTAGGTTCTCCCAAACATTAAAAAAATAGTAAAAAGCCCCAACAGTATAAAGAGACTTCACTGTCTTTTTCTGCTTGTTATTTAAATGGGGGGGGTAGGATGGTATTTTTTGTTTTAATCCAATCCATATGTCGTCCTTACCCAGGCTTATTCCAGCTTGGTATCCCACGACTTTAATACCATGTTACAGCAATGTGTTGCCTCATGCTTTCAATATTTATTCACTTGCCTGTGCTACACCTATTAGGACTAAGAAGTTGATTAAAAAGCTATGTATGTAAATATAATATTTATGTATTTTGTAGGCTGTCCTATTGGAGGTATTGGTGGTGGGACTATAGGCCGAGGGTTCAAAGGCGAGTTCTGTCGCTTCCAGCTGTACCCTGGCATATATGAGTATGTCACAGTGCCAGAATGTCAGTTCATTGTGAACATAAGAAATGCCAACAATGAAACGGTTTACCAGTCTGTTTTGTCTACATATAAGTAAGTTAATCATATTCCACCATATTGCTAATGTAATTTGTATGTTTGCATGAATATTTTAGCACCAAAAACCCCTTAAATCTTGTGTGTGCTAATTACTGTGTAATTGTCTTAATTAAGAGTATAGGTATTTGGTTATTTATCTTGTTGTCAATGGCTAATGTAGTGACTAAAATTTTGTATCAAGTTAATGATTCCTTAATCTTATCATGATTAACTGTGATAAATAGGAATTTAATGAGATAATAAAGTAAGTATTTGTTAAATAATAAGTTTATCAGGTAGCAGGATCCACCTGATAGATAACATGTTGTGATTACAAATACACCTGCAATGTGGGATCATCATCATCATCATTTCAGCCGAAAGACGTCCACTGCTGGACATAAGCCTCCCCCAAGAAGGGGGGTTTTGCCATAATCGCCACGCTTGGCAGGCGGGTTGGCGATCGCAGTATGGTTGTTATAAAACACAGAGAACGCTGCTGCCCATTCTCTGGTAAGTCCCTTAGTCGCCTCTTACGACACCCACGGGAAGATATGGGATGGTGCTATTCTTCAATGTGGGATAAATCATGTAAATACATTCCTAAATAACATGATGACATCACACCTGTAATAATTGAAAGGTTAAGCAGAGGTGTCTACTGAGACAGCTGACACCAGAGGGGCAGCAGAGGTGAAGCTACTGAGCTTCACCTACATTACACCAGTTAATAAGTTTCTTTTAATTAGTACAATCTGATAGGAAATCCTGTAACTGGATGTTTACTCTTTTTGTAGACTGGTTTTGTTACTTTCCTAGATTATATTTCCAAATTGCCTTTTAGCAAACCCAAAAAGGCACCACCAACTTGGGAGTGGAACTTGAATGGATCAGAGTGTGAGTACACAGCACTTTATCCGCGCGCCTGGACCACATATGACCTGAGCAAGTATGGAATAAAGCTGGTTTGCAGACAGATCTCACCTGTCATACCTCATAATTACAAGGTACAGTAAACATTAACATTTGGACTGCCTCACAAGCCACAAAAATCGTAAAATGAATCTGGGCTTCTGATCTATGCAACTTTACAGTCATGGGCTTTTCCAATTGCTAAAACATTATTTTTCTATGCAATGCATACATATTATGTTAATACAGAGCTTTTCCTCTCGATTTATATTCCTCATACTCTTTCTGAGATAAACAAACGTTTCTTAGATGTTAAGTTATTTATTTTCCCTGTTGCCTTTCAATGATGTTCTCAATCTGACTCATGCTCGGCTTTTTCGTACCGCAACCTATGCGGCCTTCGGCCATTCATTCTTCCTCTTTTTAAAACATGACTATTACTTTTTCGTTCAAAATAATATTTGTTTACAGGACAGCAGTCTGCCGTGTGCAGTATTTGTATTTACAGCTATTAACGTTAGTAATGAAAAGCGGAATGTTAGTATTACTTTTACATGGACGGAAGTACTTGGAGGCGCCCACAAGAAAAAAACTATTGGTTGGTGTAAAATTTACTTAGCTAGGTTCTATAAAATGTATTTGAAAAAAAGTACATATATTGCACGAAAAAACACTGAAATAAATTTAGCATTAAAAGGTTATTCCGTCTTCCAGCTAAACTGGATTTGGAGAGATATTCAGAGGAGAACACGTGTGGCGTAACCCTGGAACAGAAAGTTGCCGAGCATCCTTGCACATTCACCATAGCCAAGAGGAAGGATGAAAACGAGACAATCCACGAAGGTTACTGCCTATGGAACGCCGCGAAGACCTCTGCTTACGTGTGGGATTGTCTAAAGAAAAACGGCACACTAACGCCGGATCCTAGCCTAACGCCGCCACCTCCCAAAGTGCCAGACAAGGACAAAACAAAAGAAGAGAAGGAAAAGGAGAAAAAAGAGAAAGAAAAGGAAAAACAGAAGAAGATTCACAAATGTACTT
Source organism: Noctua fimbriata (assembly GCA_905163415.1). NCBI lineage: Eukaryota > Metazoa > Arthropoda > Insecta > Lepidoptera > Noctuidae > Noctua > Noctua fimbriata. The sequence continues at coordinate 10,445,786 of LR990932.1, forward strand.
ATAAATATCTTCTTTAATCTGAATAGTTATGTAGAATTGGGATGTTTTACTAACATTGTTTTGTGTATTGCAGGTGATTCGGTAGCACTTTCCAGTGTATTATCTTTAGAACCAGGGAGTACGAGGTCTACCGAGTTTTGTCTTGCCTGGGATATGCCTATTATAAGATATAAGAAAGATAAAAAAGTACATAAGAGGTAGGTTCCTTCATATTCGTTTATATGCAGCGTCATTTTTATTGGTCGATTTAATCATCAATTTTTTAATTACAGATTTTATACAAAATTCTTTGGTAGCGATTGTATCGCCGGTGCCAGCATAGCTGCGTACGCGCTTAGAAATTATAAGAATTGGGAGAAGTTACTCGCAGAGTGGCAGGATCCCATCTTGAATAATAGGTAAAATCCGACCTACTTTCTTTATGAAGATCGATTTATTTTCACAACATTACAATATTTGTTTTTGTTCCACAGTAATATTCCAGACTGGTTAAAAAGTGCCTTAATGAATGAGCTTTATTTTGTCGCTGATGGCGGCACAATATGGTTTGACGTCCGTGACGAATTTCCGGAAACAGATCCTAGGTAATTACTCATCAATTAGATTTCAGTTTATACTTGGTTTATAGCCATGTTAAATGAAGTGTTAAAGGTCTTATTCACTCTTCTTTATGTTGCAAATTTTTTTCTAGGCATGACTTTGGTTTGTTCGGGTATCTAGAAGGCCACGAATATAGAATGTATAATACGTATGATGTACACTTTTATGCTTCCTTCGCGCTAGCTCAACTATGGCCTAATTTACAAGTAAGTAGAGATTTTTGCACCATTCACCAGAATAGTCGATCAACTGGTTAATATATCAAACAAATAATTATACAGTTTGTAAACAGATCCTTCACATAGCCGTCAACCAAGCTTTCTATACATCAAACTAAGTATCTTTACGCAAAAATTATTGCTGGGAATCGACTTTTTTTTTTGGGGTGAAAAATCACGTTTCACGGTAGGACTCGATGGAAAGCACTCAAAGCATTGTGCTGATGGATGGATTGAATAGTACGGGGGTCGTGGAGGTGTGTAAAGTAAAAATCTTCATTAAAAACATGTATTTAAAAAAATACTAGTGAAAAAGTTGGAACTTTGACCCCCAATATCCCCGTAACTAGAAGGTTCCCAGGTATGGTCTAGACGGGGAGAAAAATTGCCTTTCGGATATGTTAAGGGTCTATTTATACCCTTTGTGATTAATTGCAGGTGGTCTTGCAATATATGTTCCGAGACACGATCGAATTAGAAACTGAGAAATGCCGACCGTCCCTATACAATGGAAAATCAGTGAAGTTTAAAATAAAAGACTCAATTCCACACGACCTTGGTGATCCCGGTGAGTCATTGTCATTATATTATAATAATAAATAGTCCTTATCAAAACTGTGGTTAATTGAATGTCGTAAACATAAAGGATTGCGAAAACCACATTAAAATATTTATTTACTAGCTGTTGCCCGCGACCTTCGTCCGCGTAAAATTTTATAGCCTATAACCTTCCTCGATAAATGGGCTATCTAACACTAAAAGAATTTTTCAAATCGAACCAGTAGTTCCTGAGATTAGCGCGTTCAAGCAAATAAACAAACAAACAAACAAACTCTTCAGCTTTATAATATTAGTATAGATTATTTTTTTATTAAACACTTGAAGCACAAAGTACAGAGGCGGACTTAATGCCATAGGCAAAACACGTAATAGTTAAGAAGTGTTGAAGATGAATATACAGGAAAACGGTTTTGGTCCATATTGTTTAGAACCGTTTATCGTTATATAAATACTTACTCAGTTAACTAGCCGAATCGTTAATTGGTGTCAATAATCTAAACTCGGTACATCGACCTATAACTATTCCAAGCTGTAATTGACGATAGCAAATTAAGGGCAATAACTGAGGTAGGACATTCTTCTACAATTATTTCTCAAATCTGTTGTCCCACATCTTTATAGTTTTAATCAATAAGTTGTTGCTTTTTTAAAGACAAATTCCTCTCTAACTTCATAACAGCAGAAACCTGTAGTTTAACAGCAACCATTCCAAATTGCTTAAAAGGTTTAAATAATGTTATCCATTTACCACTTTGTTCACGAGGCTAAATGCTTATTTTTACAGAGGACGTACCTTTTTCTCATATAAACGCTTACAACATCCACGACGTGAGCAACTGGAAGGACTTAAATCTCAAGTTCATACTGCAAGTGATACGGGACTACCGGTTGCTGACAGGGCACACGGCGCCGTTCGGCAACGAAAGGTACCGCTCCATGGCGTTTATAGACGACGTGAAGGACGGTACTGAAGACGACTTGTACTCGCGCTCGACGGGGCAGGCCGACGACACCGACGGGACGACGGACGAGTCGCCGGACCTGACGGAGCAGTCGACGCCGGTCGCGAGCGAAGTGAAGCCGTACGGGGTGGGCGATATACTAGACCTGTTGTACAGGAGCACGGACGTGGAGGCCGAGGTGCAGGCGGAGCGCTCGCCGTGCGCGCCCGCGGCCGCCGTGTGGTGCGCGCGCGGCTACCTGGGCGCCATGTACCCCGCCGCCGCCGCGCTGCTGCGCGCGGCCCGGCGCTGGGACCACGACGCCGACGGGCTCATCGAGAACGGCGGCTACCCCGACCAGACCTACGACGCGTGGGTCATGACCGGACCCAGGTACTTATTTTATATCTTCATCATTAGTATTCCCCTAACCTTTTTCTTTTTCTCATGTCTCATCATTAAAAGGTAGATGTGCGTAACGTTTTAATATATTTAATATTCTATAACCTCACACGCTTTTCACTGTTCTTGCTTAGATTTAATGCTGGCATAGTAGTTTTCACCCAACTTTAGGCCGCTGTAAGTTCTGACTTTTGGTAATGTCGCCTTGACGAGAAAATGATAAAAAAGCCTGGACCATCAATCCGAATATTAAAATGTCATTTTCCATTTACAGTGCATACTGTGGTGGTCTATGGGTAGCGTCAGTAAGCGCGGTATGCGCGATGGCACGTATCCTCGGTCATGAGGAAGACGAGAAGGAGTTCGCCGAACTACTGGAACAAGCGCGGCACTCATTTGAAGAGAAGCTGTGGAACGGCTCCTATTACAAGTTCGACGTGCGCCCTACAAATAGTAAAGTTGTGATGGCCGATCAGCTGGCGGGGCAATGGTGAGTTATTCAATCATTGTTGAAGACAGATTATTTTTATTGCTTGAATAATTTTAAAATAATGATAATTCTACGGGGAAAGAAATGCTAGCATATAATCAGACAAAACGTTGCAAGGTTCGGAATAGAAATACTCACCATTTGACTAGTCGATTATAAAGTTTTTACATGAACTCTTTTCAGGTTCCTTCGCGCATCAGGTTGGACCGAGCAAGTGTTCCCCGAAGCCAACGTGCGGAAGGCTCTAGCTACGATCTTCGAGAACAATGTCCAGCAGTTCAAAGGCGGCAAGATGGGCGCCGTCAACGGCTGGGTGACGGGCCCGCGCGGGCACATCGACACCACAGCCATACAGAGTGAGGAGGTGTGGACCGGCGTCACTTACGGACTTGCTGCGCTTATGATATTTGAAGGTAGGAGTTAAATCCTTGTAATATTATAAGATCCAATGTGTTTAATGATTTGCCAAAGAGCATCCTGGTACACATTATTGCTGAACTGACTAAATCTGCACAATTTTATTGTTACTTAACAAACTGCAGGTACACCTCTGCCTAACCTGCCGCTTCAGGGAATGCATCTGGAATGTATCTTGATAAATCTGTGGTTGCTGACAGAGTTTATCATTATCAAAGGCATATTGCCAGTACATTATTTATTACATTTAACGTCACTTTATTTAGGTATTTAATGAAATACCTAAAAAGGGTAAATCCCGTAGTAGACAGCAGATATGAGCTAATGGGAGTTCCCATTAGTTGTTATCTTATCAAAAATATGCTGCTGCAAATCAGTATTTAGAGCTCTGATAGTGTAATTTCGCTAGTACTTATTTATTTTTATCTAATCGCATACAATGTCTATTATGTTTGAATAAAAATAAGTTGAAAAGATTTACTTTCTCATAAGTATGAGGTACTATTTTCTCAAATTATGGATATTTAATATTGACCTTTTTCTTTCAGGCATGCATGAAGAGGCGTTTGTAACAGCCGGTGGCTTATACAGCAGTTTAACACAAATGGGCCTCTCGTTCGAAACTCCAGAAGCCTTGTATGAGAACGGCAACCACCGCTCAGTGGGCTACATGCGCCCCTTGGCGGTGTGGGGCATGTACCAGGCCATTCTCGCCAGGCCTCCGCCCCCGCAACCAATAGCCAACGGACAACTACATCACACCAAAGAAAAAGCGCACTTATAGTTAGTCCAAACGAAACTCCAGTTAATATGTAAGATTTTTACATTTTGGTACATCAACATGAACTGAACATTGACATTTCGTATGTAAATCGGATAGAACGGCTAGAAATTACCGCCTAAGTTGTTAAATTATGTACTTATCGAAATTATATACGGTCGATTGTCTTTCGAACAATGAAATTGTCGAATTGTTGTTAGCTTGGCAATTATTGAACAGCCTTAGAGGCGCCGATGCACGGTATGTTTAGACAAATAAATCAATAGTAATACGAATCAGTGAAGTAAACCAGTAAAACGATAACGTTCGACATTTATTTATTGAGATAGGTGGCAATAATGGTATTCTTATGTAATTTTATACTTGTATGTCTAGTAATGAATTGTAGGTAGATTTGTTTTATTTTGTTTGTCCTTGTGATATTTTGCTTATTTTTAGTTAGCAATAATTCGAAAGAAACGCTTTCGTAGTGAAGTGTAGAGATGAGGTATTACAATTTTCTGGTGTAAAGTATTTCTTCTTGAAAACAATTCATACAAAATGTATTATTTTTCGCCGATCGGCGTGAGATGCATTTATCTACAACTGACTACAACAGATGTCAACTTATATGGATAAGGCTAATGCCCAAAATTGGTGCCTTTTATACAGATGATCGAAATACAGTTTGCTTTTTACAAAAGTGATTGGGATCCATTCTCTCTGGTTTTTTTTTATAAACAAATTTGCTCCAAATTCGATGATACCGTAACCACTTTGCTGTACCTCCCATACTTTCGTATTTAGCCCTAAAATGTTATATGGGTACTGTAATACAATATTTCGTTAGTAATGTACTAAAAATTGTTTGCATCAAATTTTTGAAGTTCCTGAATGGCTGTCTAGATAAAAAAGGCACTACTGCTCCATACATTTTGGTCATTAGCTTTTATTTGGGAACGCGGATCTACATGTGATTATTTTAGTTACGCATTTATTATGTCTACGTATATTGTTTTACCAATGAAACTGTGAAAGAGTATTAAGTTATGTTGAACATATGTTATTAATAATTAGCCAATTTTTTGTGCATTTTATTGTGCTTATATTATTTTAGCAATAGACAAACATTGTCTTAAAACTATGTAATTTATTTTTGGTTCGATTAATTTATGTTTAACTTAATAATATGTTTTTGTGTTTCTCATTTGGTAGCTTACTTAGGCTGCTTTTCCACCAGTGATTTGCGAGGCGAGGCGGAGCGAGGATCCGTATCAACGAAACTGTACGCAGATGCGGGGTCGAGGATGTGTAGCGGATGCCTAGCACACTTATATATTTATTAATATAGGTACACCAACAGCTGTGAACAACATATCTTAAGTATAGATATATTTTACAGTCTTGGAGTTACACAGTCGCCAATTACTGATTAACAAGCATTCACGAAAATAACTCACAACATAAGAAAAATTAAATTAAAACGACTGGCTAGAAATGAAATACAACAGTAAACTCCTTAAAAAACTTTACTTAGCTTACAATATATAAAATTCTGAAAGAACAACGGTATCGATATCATTTTACTAACTAAAAACGACTAGAATTAAAATAAAAGACAAAATATAAAAATTAATAGTACCTACTAGCCCAAATAAAAAATGAGATAACTATTAATAAAAAATAAAGGAAGTAATATAATAAAATAAACTACACATTCGTCGCACATATCCCTCGCAACACATCACACGCACACATCTATGCCTTGTTTTGTATGTATAAAAACCTCGCTCCGCTGAGCCGTTTCCACTAGAGCTGCGCTGAGCGAGGATAGGTAAATGAAGTGATTCTATTAGTTCTTAACAAACACATTCCGCGCAACGCATCCTCGCACATCTCTGGTGGAAATGCAGCCGTACTGCCTGCAAGAAGTAGGTGCCAAATTAAAATACATGCATACTAACAATATTTTAATGTGTTTGCTTTTAAGTAACATCCTTTCCTTTTACTAAGATCGAGTGTGTGGCCAGTCCTTTCTCATTTATTTTACCTGCGGTCTTTTGAGTTGCTGCTGTCAGAGGCAACCTTATTGTATCAAGAATAAAGTTCCCTCTGATAACAGTGATGAATAAGAGGTATAACAACTATTAACAGTAAAAGGACTACTTACTAAAATAATAAAATAATCATGAATTTGTAACCCAAGTGATACGAATGATCCAAGCATAACATAAAATCAAGGGGTAATAGATAAAAATGGCGTCTTTCACGTCTATAGTATCTGACTGATGCGCATTGATTTCCTGATCCTCCCTTCGTGGCGTTAAGGTGTACACTGAATATCGCGCAGGTGCACGAGCGGGTGTCCGCTCCGAACGTCTTGTTAAATTTCCTTTGAACCTGCCGCGCGAGCCTGCGCTAATTAGCGCAGCACCGTACTATTTTTCAATATACGCGAGCACGATGTACACCCGCGCCCGCGCGAGTTTTAGCGTTTATCAGTTTATCGACGGATGCTGAATGTCTTTACTATGAAATTGATTAGTTACAGTCTGATAAACGACAGGAAGATCCCTTCCTGTGATGGTCCCCTACTAGATCCAACTATTTTTAGCCATGGACAGATGAACGATGCAGACTATAGGGTGAGGGTTTAAGAATACGAGAAAAAATATAGCATTTTGAATTTATTTTCACAATACATAGTATACATGGTACAATAAATGCATCTTGGACGATTTAATACAAAAGTATTAATAGGTAGGTATACAATATTTTATTCAAGCAGATCTTTATGCCAAGATTCTCGTATGCTAATTGTTTTTCTTAATTATACGGTAAATGCTTAAATAATAACTTAATTTTGGCTACATTAACTAAAAGAGAATATATTTTGTACTATTTAAAATATTACGTATCTGCTTTAAAATCGACGACGACAATAAATAGAGATATTACTTTTAAATGATTAAAAAATATATATACAATATTTACATGCATCTTTTCAGTCTTCATATATTTTAATGGAAATCGCACTATTCGAATGTTGATACAAAATTGCTATACGGAGTCTGTGAGTCTTAGAATGATTCGATGTAGTGCTTTGGCAGTAATATTGAAACTTATCTCATCTAAAACGTTTGGCTAATCAGTTTATCTCTATTGTACATGTAAGAGACTTATGTTAATACATATCTCTTTTACGAAATGATTAATCTTATATTATTTGGCACGATGTCTAGATCCAAAAACTACGCGTGGATTAACGCAACACCCACGACAAATAGTCATTTCTATTTCAGAATGTCAACAATTCGTTGTTACCGAGTGACCTACACTTACAATGAATGTTTTCTTTTTAAAAACGCGAATGTCATGAAATTTGGAATACAGCTAAAGATATAAATTACGTGTGAGTGGCAGATATGTTCATGTACATGTGTGCGCCGTCCCGGTCGTCGCAGCGGCCGGCCGGGAGCGCGCGCTCGCGCGACCCGAAGTTGAGTCGCAAGTGTGTGCCGTTGCGTGTGTCCGCGTCACAGTCCAGCGTTTCACGAGATGCTGACGTTTCACGCTCGACTATTGTCGCCATGTGCTGATTCCTGAAACATGGAGAATGGATTAGTAAGTTCATTATTAATTAAGCTCGAATATAACAATAAATCAGTTTTTTTTCAACAACTGAGCAACTTTTAAGAGTTGTATGACTACCTACAGAAAGCTTATTTTAACAATACTGCAAAAAGCTTACAGAAACTAGGGTGAGTTTATAATTTCTTCACTAATATCTATACAAACATAAACTGACAATGACCTTGTTCCAATGGGAGTAGGCAGAAACAACATAACGCCACAAGCCTTATTGACTCCATTCGCTACGTTCATGTTCTACATCTCTCACGCGCGCTCTGGTTGCCTTGACTAATATTTAATTTTTATTTACCTGTTATCATGTTTAGGGTGTCCAAATGTGGTGAACTGTGGACAGCCACCGTTGAGAGGTCGCGGCGGCGGCGGGATCAAGTAGTCATCCATCCTGTTCTCACCGTCACACGCAGAATGCATCGTCAACGTGCTGGACGAAATCTGAGAACACGGAAGAAAAATATTTAAAATACTCAAGCAGAGAGTGGAAGTGAGATAGTCAAAAGATTTCGTATGACGATGCTTACATTCGCACTATGACCAGTTTTTTGTGCTTCCAAGTAATCGGTAGCACAATGCCAACATTTTGAAACCACCATACATTAGCTCACATGATGCCGACCGCCGCATATTGACAAATAGGTGTATACCTTAATACATTATTCTAATCGCAATATGCCTACTTTTATTAACGTCGGTATACTTTTGGTATGTTTGTGGTTTATAATATGAACAGTAAAAAAAGTAGTCATAGTGCGAAAGTAGGCACAGTGCGATACGAAATCTTCGAAATACGAAAGGAAAGAGATCAAAATAAGAAAAGAATAAAGAATTTCCAAGGAATAATGTCGGTGAGTACTCATACTTACAATAGATCTAGCTTTGTCGTCGATCTCCGATTGGACACTGTTTGTTTCTGCTACACTTCCCCCGCTGACCGTACTTAGGCGTCCCGATGATGATGAGCCTAATAAAAACAAATTAAAGATCTTAGATTCTGTTGTTATGAAAGTTTCATTGGAATCTTTATTTCAGTACTAGTACTTCGCCCGCCACTTCGTCCGCAAAATTTGTGAGAGTTCGACTAATGTGCATGATATAAATATAATTTATAGCCTATAGCACCCACGAATAATGTGGCTTTCTGCCAGTGAAAGAATTTTTAGAATTGGATCATTAGTTCCGGAGACTACCTCCCACATCACTTACAACCTCTTTATAATATTAATAGAAGTATAGATTATAATGCTGATCTTACTTTCACTCAGGCTGCTGTTTGGTCTCGTGTTTCCATTTCGTTTTTCAATTGTTCCGTTGTTGCTGTCATGGTGGTGGTCTGAAATTGAAATATCAATAGTAAGTACCAAATAAAAACGCAAGTTAATTATAAAATTATTTTTCAAATAAGCATATAGGACATACTCACGTTTATTTTTGCTCTTGGAGAACATTTTCTTCACCCTCTCGAAGGGCGTGGGTCTCTTCATATTGTCTTTTATCTTCAGTTGGATCCTATCATACTCGTCTCTCATTTTATTCAATTGTTCTTGCTTCTCTTTGAGTGACTGTTGAGTCTCATTCCTGTTTTTCCATTCCATCACCAACTTTTCCACTTCCGATATCGTGAAAACGTTGTTTTTGAAATCGTTTATTATTTCAGCTAACTCTTCTTGACCAGTCAGGGGACAGGATTCTTTCCCTGATTTCACACTACCACTGCTGCGAACGTCTTTGGTATTTAGATTTATTTGGCTTATATCACTAGTAGGAGTGTCAATGGTAAAAGTCTTCGATTCTTCGGTGGGCGAGTACAAGAATATGTCGGACTGCTGCGGCATCAGTCTCGAACTATTCGCGTACAAGTTATTTGGTCTGAACTTAGGGCTTTCTACTTTAATATTGGAAGGTTGAACTAGGTAATCGTGCTCGAGGGCTTGTTGGATTCTGTCGACCGTATTGTCGTGAAGCGGGAATTCGTTTTGGTAGAACTGTTCCTTGATTTTCGGAAGCCTCAGATTTGGTCGTTGTTTCTTTTCGAAGTCGTCTGGCTTGTCAGTATTTTTCTCTAGATTCTGCGTGCAGGCTTCGCTGAAAGGATCGGTTGAGGTGTGATCCCGTACTGGTGAGTCGACTGTGTCACAAGTTTCCACAATTCGTAGGTCTTCTTGTTTAGCTTCGTCTTGGCTCTCTTCTTTGTCGTTGTCAGACATATTTTTCAGGTAGTAGTACATGTTGGAGAATTCATTTATTTTCTGAAAAAAATAAAAGTAGGCAGATGAGCAAAACATTCTCAATTTTATATCGAAGCAGAGCTTGATGAGGTACTTACAAGATGGTCAGCTAGTACGTCAGCGAGTGCGTAATGTTTGTGGTCCCTGGCGAGGTCTGCGGGTGTTCGCTGGCGAACATTGCGCAATGCGACTGCAGCGCCACCTCCGGGACATTCCAACAACTGCCAACAAAGTCGCTCCAACCCGAACCGCGCCGCCCAATGTAGCAACGTTGGATATTCTTCACCACCTACAAAACAAAATTACATTACATATCCCCCTTTTAATGAATTAATTTGAAACTCGATGCTAATAAGCCGTAATCATCAAGTGAAAGGGGAAACTTACTTGACATATCAGCTTTCGGGTTAAATTGTTCAGTAGAGGCCAGAAGGTTGAAGTGCGGCGGTATGTTCTTTTGGAAGGCGTTCAGCATCCAACTGTCTAGTTGTTCCTTGCTGGTTGTTTTGAAGCCCAAGGTCTGGGTAAAAGAAACATTATTAATTGAAAAATGCTTGAAAATAATTTTCTGTGGAGTTCCCAAAGACCTTTGAATCTTAACCCCTTGTTCGTGTTTATACCCGACTGCGGCGAGTGGGGTATCAAAATGAAGGGTTTTAAATGGTGATTTGATTACAAAAATAAATGCAACATAATATGTTTAAAAGTTATTCAAAGTGACAAATCATATAAAAATGGAGACTGCAAAATCTTTCACGTTACTAAGCTAAAAAGCTGAAAAAAGTAGTTGAATAAACTACAAAACCCGACTGATATTCCATTTTCATAATTTTATATTCAAATGGGCCCCGCCTGCTTCCAGCTTTTGTTTAATTTAAAATGTGCTTGTTTTATGCTTCTCAGTTTTTCAGTCGGGATTTTTAGTTTTTTTCTACTTTTTTACTGAGTATCAATGAACAATCAATCTCAATAAATTTCAATGGTATAATCAATACACTAATATTACATAGTACTAATAGCCCAAAGCGCATCCACTTTAATTTATGGAGAAAACGGATACTAACTTGGCACATAAACTCCAGGGGGTGATCCGATGCTCTTAGCAGCTGATCTAATTCCCGGAGTCTGCTTTCGCACTTGATCTGTCTGCGTCCTAGCGACTGACCATTCTTGCTTACACGCACCCAAACGAGCATGGACACTTCCAGACATGACTCTGTAATGGATAATTACATTTTAGTATTCCTCCATTAAAATAAAAAGAAGATTACTCGAGGAAAAACAGCAAAATCCAGTCGCCATGGCAACGGAGTGAAAAGTACTTGAAATATTGAAAATAGGAAAATCAACATAAAAGACACTTCTCAAAAGAGATTTTATTCAAAAAAATAATAGAGCTTTCATTAGTCTCTGGATTTCAAGTGGCATGGCGATGGGTCAGAATAAAAAATATTCAAGTATCTTACCCGGTATATCAAACTGAAGGGTGTACGGGTTCCTCTTCTTGAAGCTGGGGATGTTAATGACCTCTCCCTTCTTGTCTACCATTATCTTTATGCTGTCCTCGTCTCTAATAGGGTCGTTGAGGAGCGCTATCACTCGACTTTGTCCCTGCGTGCAAACGACATTAATTAACTCACGTTGTGAATTTATTTTGTTAAGGTAAACAGGCGTTCACTTTGTCCCACGAAACCTTCCTTGCAATTTTGTTCTCTAAGGTTTTACTATAAGGTCGAAGATTGTGTGTGAGTTTTTATAAATGTTTGTGCCTAACGGTCTAATTTGTCGGTAATGGACTTGGGATTTCCTCGTAAACGTTTAAATTGATTCGTAAGAATTTGTGGCATGTTTGCAGTATATGTTTGCTGCTTTATCTTGTATTTACTTAAGATAAATAGTTATTGTTAATGTTTAGTTTACTTGTAATTAAATTGTACTTACGATTTTAACTTTCTTTGGGACGATAGAGAAGCTTGTTCTGTCTGTGGCGGTGTCTTTGCAGTCTTTGGTTCGAAGGATTCCGACGGCGGCTGTGAGGAATGTGTCCACGAAAGACGTGTCCTTCTCCCGAACGCACATCATTTGCCACTGGTCTATTGTCGGATAATCTGTCAAAAATAAACACTATATCATAATTTTTCAATAAATTAAACTTTCACCTTGCGAACGAATTGAGATCACACAATTTGGTCGAGTTATTAATGAAAACCTAATTCCAATTAAGAGTAAACAAAAATCCACCAACAAAATTGCTTTTGATTTCATATTCAAAGTTGCGAAGTTTTAAAAGTGCGACGTTTCTCCCAAGTTTTATGAGAAACTTCAATCTTCTAAGAATTTAAAACTTTTGAGATTGTAGGATAAATTATTCCTTACCTTCACAATTGCCGGAGATGACTTGATTCTTCTCGACTCCGAGCAACATAACTAGCACCTTGTCGACTTTGAATAGACTCTCTCCATTGGCGTCTCTCTTCAGATCTGCTAACTTAGTCGCAAGTATTGGGCACAGAATCACTATTTGTAACTGTGCTTTGGTCAGTTTGTCTATTTTTTCTTGCGAGTCTGCCGCGAGCAACTCCTCGGCGGTGATTGGTGTTACTCTGCAATAATAAATAGTTTAGTAAGCCTTTAAATGCAATATACGGACTGATTAATCCGATGTTGGTAGTAATAAACTATAAAAAAATAAAGGAAAATCTTATCTACGTTATTATTGATCTGATAAGTTCCTTGCACTTTTCAAGGTTATCACGTTATCGGTTAAATGGCATCCGAGTAAATTTATGAATGAAGTGGTAGGTAACCTACCTGTAGTGATGTCTAGCTCGTTGCGACATAATCTTATCGAAGCTAGCAACCAAGTAGTCGGACCATAGCGCGCTCTCGGGAGACCCAGAGCTCCACAGTATTGATATGTCTTCCATTTCTGCAACAAAGATATCATTTTAAACATCTTTCGTATGAACAAGTAGGAAGGTACAATTTTATAACTGGTAAAATGTCTTCTATTGACAATCGAGGAGACCCCACTTAATCAATATTGTCTGCATGTTAAATTAATCAATCATTCAGTCCGACTGACTTTAAACAGACTATTGATTTTCTACAAAGTGACTCAATATTGTCGAAATTTCTCAGAATTATTCGCAGATAACACACTGTTAGCCCGAAGTATCTTATTACATAAGTAATAATCATCCCAAATTCGATAAGCGCGACTGTGCACATGTAATGAAGAATAATATATTCTGAATTTAAGTAGTCGCTCGTCGCTGACATAAATAAGTCCGTAGTGAGCTCAAATATAATACTTAACATTGAAAGGAAGTGTTGTCAAGGGATAATCAAGGCATGAACGATGTCGTTCACTTGATATCGGATGGGGGTCATTGGCTGGATCGAAGTTCAGGGATCGCACGGACGCATCATAAACCTTTCTACACATGTTGCTGAATTTAAATCCATGTTAAGAAACTTATACCCAAATCGCACATTATTATTTTTAATGATGTTTGCACATAAGGGTTAGTCATATCTGCTTATAGGGAACTCAAAAGTAATATTATACGTGAAGCTGAATAAGAAGCCAATTGTGCGTGCAATGATGCAGTTTTAATTAATGTTAAGTGCGTCCTTACGTTAATCGTGAAGACACTTGAAATCAATCGACCGTTACTGATTAATGAATGCAATGCATTTATATTCGATATAGAATAGAAAAGCCTGAAAGTCAAGTGATCTCCGCAGCTATATGGAATGATTCTTTTATCTTTTATTTTTGGATTGAAAACATTGCGTTAATTCTAGGAACCCATTATCTTTCACTTTCATTACACAATGGGTAATGGTCAGCTAGCTGTAAGAGCGTTAAAAGCTTCAACACTGTCCTAAAAACATATATAAGCCTTTCCTAGCGTATGAATGAAAGCATACGGTCGCTGTTAAAATTTTTATTGCATCCAGTGCCACGCATACGCATCGGCTGCTTACAAAATATGCTATGCACTGCGCGCGCGCCGGAAACTCGTACGGGTTTATACTTACCCACCTCTGCCGCCAAATGAAGACCCGACTAAATGTAATATCCGTTTCCTAAATAGACAAACGTCTATCAGCGTCGCCCGGAATAACTATAGCCGATTAAATGCAGCGGGTAACAGAATTGGAGGGCTGAATATGACGCCCGATATGCAGTTATGTGCTGTTGCCTGTTGCTATGCGACTATTTTCTGCTCAAGTAGAACGGAAGTGCCTTCTTGAAAGATTTTGAATTAGAATGGACTTTAGTTAAGTTTATTTGCTTGCTTGAATTAATTAGGGTAAGCAGCTAAAGTTGTTGATACTTTAGCATGTATTATGGTTATAGGTATTTAGGATAGTGACTGTCTTCAAAATTGTTATACATATTTAGGTAATGCTGTCACGCACTCAAACTAAATGTATTTTCAAATCCGGAAAATGTAAAGCAACTTATTTGCTTCACGCCTAAGCAGCCACCCGAGAAAAGGAGAAGACGCGTCGCTTTTCTTTCTAAAATTTATTCAAGTACCAAATTCTTCGGTTGAACCAAATCCTTCGCAGCATGTCTTCCGTCAGGTTACACTTAAGTCCTATTTTTATCGCCACAATAAGGACGTTACGCAAGTTCGAAAGTGGAACAAAGCAGGTACATTGGGCCACAGTCGGGGCTGTGCTCGCTGCTCCACCGCTTTCAGTTTTCAGTTCAATGGCCGCCGCGGACGTCTTTGATGTTCCCAGTAAAATATTGTAGCCCTATAACGCCTCCCAATATGGCAGGTAGCTTTTGAATCAGTATTTTCTTGACTTAAGCCAGAAAGGTATTGCTCGATCTCCGTTGGCAAAAGGGACCGAGATTTGGAACCCTAAATGTAATTACTGACCGAACGATAATATCCTTATGAGATTAGTTTCCTTTGGATCCACTCATCTTGTTACGAAAATAATTGTGAGACACATAATGCGATGACAATATTGTATCATCTGCCCTCGTACATTGTTAGTAAATAGGACATCCAATATTCCCCAGTGGGACTGAACGTGGGCGACACGACGTTGCCTATTCATTTCGTTATAAGTCGTTTCCAAGAAATACGAGGAAACGCACCGTAGATTTCCAGCAAAGTCAGTCAGAATGAGATCACATTTTAAGGGAATTACTGAATGCGAGATGTTGCATCTAGTTCTAGAGTAGGTATCTGAAAACAATTTGTATGCACGTGGTATTTCCTGAAAAGTCGTGAGTAATGCAGAAGTCTATACTTTGTTACTCATTTATTAGCAGATGCTAATAGTTAAAATTGATTTCATCAATCTGCGTTTATGTTTCGATTATGATAATGTTTATAACCTACTTACAAGAGGATATTATTGTTTGCCAAAAAAGGGGTTAATATGAAACATGTTCGCTAACAAATAGTGAATGTGCGCTGGCGTGCATCCGACGCCATGTGATTCATCATATCAAAATAAACGCTCTTTTTCTCTGGCTCCTGTCAGTTCTTCGATGCTAAATCATACTTTCTGGTTTAATTATAAGACACATTTTATATTAATAATTTATTGTTGACTCAACCGTCACTATTATTAAGCAGACAGTTTCAAGCCCTTCGAACAGCGAACATACAGATGTTGGCTTAAATAACAAATTCCGCTTACTGACTCATTAAAAAATTAGATAAATAGGACTTCCCTTTGAGCTTCATAAAGAGAACTTTGAATTTTTTTGGGTCAATTTGAATGGATCATTGTTCTTCTGTGTAGACGCACAGTTACATTTTGTACTCTAGATGTAATTAGACAATTTCCTCGTATTAACTAATAATAGCTTTGTATGCGGTCGTTGTTGATAATGGCTTGTCTCGTCTTGTACTTATCACGATACAACGTCGATAGACGTCACAAACAAAGTTATAATTCAATGCTTAGACTGATAACATGACAACAGCTAGGGAGACAAAAGAAGATATACGTTCACGTCTCTCTAACAGTGCTGATAACTTCATGTCTCTGGTATTTTCATTTCATAGATAAAGCTCTACTAAACTGCTAGTTTTATTATGTAGGTTTATTTAAGAATTCCATCTGAGATCTTCAGATCAGATTTAAAATTCTATCTCTTGTATCTCGTGAACGTCAGATGGTTAAGTCAGAGCTTTATGTTTCACACCTTTTGTTTGAATCTAAACAACAGGCAAACGTTTTCCATCTTTTGTCCCTAAACAATTGTCCGTCGTCTGTTCATCGGTTAACACAATCTGTGGGAGCTATCCTACCGACAATATAGACAAGTTATACAAGACGTTTACGCATTTACATTCCCAATGCGAGTACATTACGGGAGTTGCTTCGATGCATGTAAATTACACTATGTTTATTCAGCCATACATGCCACCCTGCATATTTAATGCGTTCGAAGCGACCAACTCGGGTGCCAACCAACCCATGGGGCTCCCTCCTAATTCCTAGCTATTAAAGCTCATTATCGTGTAAACATCAGCATGGCAACGGTGGATCTAATTTGGTGATGTTGTACGGTGTTTCTTTGACATTGATTTTGGATGGAGCTGGACATTTTCGAATTACAAAGTGTGACGTTGTTGAGTTCAGTAAAGTGAAGGCCGCTGAAGACGTCTTTAGCGAAGACAATGGCTTATTATCTATCGCATTAAGGGAGCTGTGCTGGTCGCCACGCACAAGTGTTATAGTGTCATTGTATGAGGCTATAAGCTACTGTATACTTATCCAATCTAATAATGTATCAAATAACATGATAAAATATAAAAGAAAACGCGTAAATCCTTATCGTGTATAATAAAATAGCAGACTGTAATAAGCTCTCCGAATAACACATTTTCTGCTCCGAAAGTACAGGGACATTAAATTAAGCACCGTGGAAATGAAGCATAAAGCTTTCGCTCGTAGCCTCGTAGCAATATGAAGGAAAATGTGGTTAAAGATTAATTATTAATGTCTATCTGTAGTCGTGATGTACGGTAATTAGAATAATTAAGTTCCTTCACTAAAGCAAGTAATATCTAATAATTAATACCGGGTGCTATAATCTCTCATATATTAGTTAAGGAGCTTACGAGTTAGCTTATCCGCTTTGCTGCCTGCGTAGTAATTATCTCAATCTCGTATTTGTCTTCAGCTAAGAGACGTGATTGTTATGTGCAAATTAGATAACAGAATTTCGCACCAACACACTCAAATTAATTTAAATTATTGTCAATATAACTCACGCGACAAAAAATACAGTAACACCGTACCCTAAAAGTGGTTAAACTTTCGAAAGCACTAAGTGTAACATTTAATTTTTTTAATTTTAAACAAAACTCACTTGTGTCGTCCATTGTTTCGCTCCTTTTATCCTCCATAGCGACGCGAGTGAGAGTAGACGTTATTCCCGACAGTTTCAAGTTAAACGCTTGTCATTGCACTGACTGAACTGCAGGCGAGCACTAGAAAGCGCACGAAATTAATACAAGAGCCCTCACAACTGTGACAGCGAGAAGTGTCGGTTCGCGATCATGTGGCGCGCGGCCGGCGACTGCGCGCGCTGCGTTGGCGTCAGGCGGCGGCGCAAGCGCACGCACTTCGCATACTAAGAGCTCGGCGCGACAACGATAATCGCAACTATCGCAAGTCGCAACGCCATCCCTGACGCCCAACCGCCTAATCTTGCAAAACAAATTTGGGCCCATGTGTAAATATTCCCTGAGCGTTATCGACGACCAAATACGAGATGGTAAACACGAAAAACGTTTTTATTATAATTCTGATCTCGTTTCGCAGATACGCCTAATCGGCGAAATATTACGATTCCTGAAAATTGATAAGTTGACATAATGTTGCTGATATCGGAGTTGGGAGACAAATCTTTTTATTTTATACGTGACGCTTGAGTTGACATCTGACGTAATGTTTGGCTTTTATTTTTATTGTTACTGATAAAATGTGTTGCATCGCATCCTTGTTTTAGATATCTTGTAGTTAAAGGGCAAGTGAGATAAAAAGATATCAAAAGCACCGCGGAGGTTATTGGACATTTGGGAGATGCATCTGTATCGTGCAGCGGGAGTATCGGCGAGGGTCGAAGGGCGGCTTGCAGTCGGGAGCAACGTTCTCTCGTATCGGCCCTAGGTTTCGATTGACTTGTTTATGACCGTTTATCATTATTATTCACTTCCACGTACCTATCATTATTATCTCAGAATAGATTTTACTGCGGGCGCTTCCTTTACTGTCGCTTTCAATATTAAGTTATTATGAAGACAAAGAAAGATATAAATGGTAATTTTTTCACATCCTGGTCACGTTAAGTTCGATAATATCTAAGACTAACCTCATCTACATTAATTACCTTAAGTAATCGATAAGTAGGTGATGCCAACTACACTAATAAGTAAAGAATGCTAACTACTTGCCAAGTAAATACAAACCGCATATAATGTAAGTAAATGTTTACGTTTAAATCATTCAAACATAAATAAATGTTAGCGAATATACCATTCAATAATAGTTTATGTTACACTCTGGAACAATCTTCAGTCAAATCTATTAGAGTTTTGATCGATTGCAAACAGCCTAAGTCAATATAATATGTTCTTCAAATAATTCACACTTGGCTAAGATAAATCATAACATATAGTAACACATATTTATTTGTGGAGGTTTCCGATACGTTTATTTCCTCATGTTTAGTTTAAAGATAAGGATTGAAAGTTTGACGTGAACGCGTCTGCATTTTTTTAAATAAACAAACTAAATATTTAACTTACCTTTGAAGGTAAAATTCTTTGGTCTTCTTCTCTTGATGGTGTCTTCTTCTTTCTGGCTGAACCGTGGTGGGGGCATCCTTGGTACTTCGCTGGGAACTGCGGTAACTTCCCCAGCCCCGGCCGCACCGGTGGTCAAGTACCCGCCTACTGAGTGTCGTCTCCTACCCTGAAGGGGGATTGTGTAGAATACTTCTTCGCGCTCCTGTGGACCATCAGTAGTGACTACTGTTGTGCTTATCTTGCCCTTTCTGTACAAAAAATAAAGATAAAAATTAATAGGTGCTTATATTAATAAATTAATCGATATCTATACTTTATTATCGATAATACTTTAATTATTTAGAAATTCTTGCCAACTTACTTGATACGTGGAGCAGTAAATGTGTGTCTCATGTCTCCAGGAGCGCAATCCCCTGGTCTGGGCTGTCCTTTTAGAAAAGCTTCGGCTTGTTCCGGCTCGCGAGCAGACAGAGATCTCAGCAGAGCCCTGAACTCCTTTCGTCTGGGGCTCTCTGGTTCCCTGCGGCGCGGGGAGCCGAATGGTCGCCCAGCATCCGGCCAGACTCGGCCGGGAGCTGACCGGGAACATGGCTCGGAAGAACCTTGTGATTCCCCGCTATCAGGCACATCCTTGTTCGGCAATGCGAAATATGACGGATTATCTGAAAAAAAGATAAGAATTGTAAATAAACAATGTTATCTTTCAAATCTCTACCCAATTTGGTAGAATGAAGACAAATGATAATATAAAGGGACAATACCGAGTATCATCGAGCCGGTCGATGCGACGTCGTTCGCTGGCGGTGGCCAGTACTCTACGAGTCCGACACACGGGAATTATTCAATAACCCCAATGAACTAACGGCTCTCCATTACGTCCACTGCGGGCCAAGTGTAGCAACCTACTTTTGAAAGCCGGAAAATGCGAATTGAAGGCAATTTTCGCCCATTGTCTACTCCCTTCTAGATGTCTCACTGGTGCAATGATAAGTTAGCTGACATGACACGTACCTACGAGGGAATGTGGTACAGTAATAGACTACTTGTACCTATGTACAAGTTACATTAACACGTTGGTTGCTATATAACTTTGGCTAATTTTAATAGCAGCATCAGCAGTCGTAAACGACACTTAGGAATTTAACGCACTTTAGAATGTGTGTCGGTACGCCTTGATATGAAGCTGAAATTACATCATAAACCATTTATATATCATAACGTAAACGAAGTATGGCATTAAAGGATAAAAGGGAGGAACATGACAACAAAGGAGGATAAATTATGCCTAATGAAGATTTATAAATCGTTTCTACTGTTGCCATGGGATGTGAAAGAGAAGCTTTTACCAGATTCGTATTTTTTGTTGTGCCCGCATCTGCGAGTTCTCGTATGGATTCGGGACCGTGGGCGGCAATAGAAATGGCCCTTAGCACATGTGGCTAAATAAAAACAAGTGACAAACAATAGCGGACCCACTCCTAAATAATGTGTACAATGCTATTCACTGTTATTGTTGTATTATTAGCCAGTAATGACGTATTTGACAGTAATTAATTGTATTTTGGTTCGGTTAGTAACAATAGCTTCTGGCAGTTCTGGCAAATATCCTACTAAGGTTAAAAAATACCTCGCAGCCAATAGAATGTGAGAGATTTCATGAGGGGCGGCTAGACAAAGCAGTAATACATAAAAAAAAATGTCCCAAATAAATTAATTGAAAAATTATTTACTTGGTTTACTGGTTTGCTTATGGTTTTAGATAAGTTTTATAATCAACAAAATCAATTAATATTATAAGTACATAATTCGTAACGAAATAAAATAAGTTTCGAGAAAAATGAAAAATCTTTTATGCCTACATACTAAAATTAATCATTTTCCTGGTTTACTTAACAATTCCAATAATCAACATTTCTAATTAGTACAATCATCAGTCGCAGTCTAACCAAATGAAGTTAGGCGCCTCTTGATTAATGAATCAATCGTATTTCTCAGAAATCTTAAAAAAGCTTCCAAAATGTGTTTTGGGAATTTCGAACGAATGACTAATTTTATTCCGACCGATATGCTTGAAAATGTTCAGCAGTTTCAGAACTCGAACGCTTCCCTGATTTCACCGTTAATTACTACGGCTACGAGGGTGCACTTGAATACTAATTACCCGCAACAATACCTACCGTGCCGCGAACAGTTACCATCGACACTAATAATACACACCGATGCCTAATTAGGAAACAATGTATTTTATGTCCTTATGAACTTATCAGCATCCATCGTATACCTATACAAGTATACACGCTTGTTTGTAAATATAAATACGAATCTCAAAATTGAGACTTGCCAATAAAAATATTGAAGACAAACTTATCACAAATTAAGTACGAGTTTTCTAAAGGGACTTCTGTATCGGAAAATTAAATAACTTGTTGAACTTATGCCGTTGGTAAATTGCAAAAGTTTAATACACAGCGCAGGCGGTTTGATCCAGGGCTTCCATAATGAGGTTTACACAACAAACAAAGTAGGAGTAAATTATAGAGAACTCACTGGTGGCACGGAGGCAATAGTCAAACTGGGGTCCCATGGTCGGAGATCACGGTATGTTCACTAAACACGACACATCTGGACGGGCGCGCGGCGTGCTCTGCGGGCTGCGCGTATCTCGGCGATACGGCGCGCGCGCAGGTGGAACCGGCGCGGGTTTTAGGAGCACACGTGCGGGCTTTCACAAGGAAGCAAAGCTTTCATAGCACGCGCGCACAGGAAATGCACGGTGTATACACAACCCTGATGCGGTGTAACCATGTATCGATGAATATTGAACGATATGGATGGAGGTTAATTTCCTGGGATTTCCTGTGCCAGTGCAACTCCATGTGAATGATATGATAATAGCTGCTAACAAATATGATTTGTTTAACAACGACTTTTAGTTTTGGGAAGACATCTGAGGCTCTACTTATTAGAAAAATATTAAATGCCTTAGCACCTCTGACCCACTGTCACTGTCTGTCTGTGTGTTGTGTGTGTCTGTCTGTGTGTTGTGTGTGTCTGTCTGTCTGTCTGTGTCTGTCCTCTGTCTCTCTGTCTCTTTCTCTGGTCGAAAGCATATAAATGCAGAAGTCAACACCAAAGTCCCTTCAACACGCCTCTCTAACCAAATATGCTTATTCAACACTTACAAAGAACAATATCAATGATATACCTAAGGCATACCGCGACTTCCAAAAACTTTTCAGATCAGGACTATCCCACTACATAGTGAAAACATGGCGCCTTCAGTACATATTCATGAAAAGGGGAGTTGTGTGGCCAGTTTTAATTTTAAGTGTTTATGCGTGTGTTGCTTGCGTCCCGTCCGCGTCGTTCCGTCGCGTCGTCCAGGAGTCAGGCGTTTGTTTGTAAACACGAGCCCATTCACAGACCCTCGGGGAACACTGTATCCGAGTAATTATAACCCTTCTAATAATAGACACAGGCCCTGTAGGAAGTAAGGGAGGATGTAGCTACGAATGTTACAGGTAAACAACTTTTGGGCGAGCCTTAATATCCGGAGTTTGTGTAGAAGCTTTTTTGTCAGTTTAAACCCGTCTGTAATACAACAAATAGCTTATTCTTCAGTCAGGTTCTGTATTGTACTCCAACGTTTATTCATTTCAGCAAAGAATGCTCTTGCTGATATTACCTACGCCTGTGTAGATCCATACATACATATGTATAAAACAGCTAAAAGCTCGAGTCACAAAATCTGAAATGAACATCCAAGAGCCAGTTGTGCGTGACGCTGTACGTGTGTATTACAATTTCAATCTCGGCTCGTCTGTCGACCCATTCGAAAAATGAGAACTGTGACGTTGGACGCTATTACTAACATATTTTGGAAAGTCGCATACGATATTACTGAGTGAATGGCGTAGCACTTGCTACGAGGCGTAGAGCTTTCAGCTTAAACTCAGATTTGAGTTAATGTTGTTATAGCTTTTTATGTTAGTTATTTTATAGGTATATATTTGATGATTACCTACACAGAAAATTCGTACTTCAATAGACCGGTTTTTGAACTCTTTTTGAAACAAGAACCGTGGTTGCCGTAGCCGTAGCAGTGCGGACCTACGGCTTACAAATTAATTACCTGCTAGCAATTACTCACTAGACGTTTAATTAAAACTTGAATAAATATTCCACTAACTAGATTACATATTACTAAATACAAATTGAAACTAGCCAGATGATAACGTAATCCGATTTAGTTACTCAAATACACAGAGCTTAGTAAATACATGACAGTGAACATAAAATGAGATTATGCCGGAAAGCAGGCGCGGGCCGGTATATTATGTATCGTTTGTTTGTACACAATGTAGCAAAGATTTACGTCTTATTACATGATATCATGTTGAAGTACACAGTTCCTTTCTACATTGTTGTCTTAACAGATATCAAATATTGTGGTGAGTTCATTGGTCTCTAGTAACAAATAGGGCAGTAGATAACAAAAGAAACGGAACACGTATTGATTGTGATTCTTTGAAGTTTTATTTCGCCTCATAAGTTCAAAAATTTTCCTACAGCTGAGCCATATCGATTGACACAGCAATAAGCCCTTCGTACAGTGGAAGTAAAAAAAATATACCAGATGTCGGGTCGACTGTGTTTACTTGCATCTGCTGTAAAACAAAGCTCAGTCTTGTGGCGCAAGGATTTACAGAGGGCATATATAGAGATGTACCGCGCATTAGTATTGGTTCACTATACCCACTTGGGTTTTTAGGTAGATATTTATATTTCTTGAAGCAGTTAGTCATTTGCTTTAGAGCTGAAATGAAATTCCATTTCAGTGGAATACTGATGAAAGTTAAATGTACAGGTTAGACATTAAAAACGGAAACCTTTTTATAAGTACTTACATAATTACAAACTTGAGCTTTCAAATTATAATTTAAGATGAATGGGTAACTCAAGGAGATGGCACCGGTAGGTGTGCAAAATGTAAGCTCACTTTTCAAATACAACAACTGGACTCTAAATATGGCGCTCATGGTCTTTCCACATTTTTTAAATGTTCCGAGTTAAAAAGACAAGATTATCATCCACCAACTAATTAGCTATAGATATCGATTTGCTGTGGAGTTCAAAATCCGAGGTAGGATTCAGGGAATGCAAGCTGGTTTATTTTTGCGTTTCGTACTCATCGCTGAGAAATGGCACGTTGTGATTAAAATCCCTCATTAGTCACCATACGATGATCAGTATTTCATACAATTATTTTTATACAAGCTTTTGGGAGCGGCATTGCTCGCATGAATTTCAGGAAACCAGGACTTTGCGTGACATCAACCAAAAGGACCTTCATATGCGAAAGCGGTATCCAGCTCTAGGTAATATATTTTGATAATTACCGTGCTGAGTTTAATATAATATAATTTTCTGCGTTATTTCCTCAAGTCTCATCAGAATCCGATGAACCATTCGCGAGCTGCGGCTAAAACGTAAATCGTGTTTGTGTAAGTTCTTAAGAAATCAACTTTTTCAAGGAAATAAAACTTTTAATCTGTCGGTAAAATATGGCTGACATCCATTTGAATCTTGAAATGTAATTTTAATGGTAATTGGGAAGTGGAATGAAAGCGGGATGTCAGCTGGGGCTCATCCCACGCCGGGTTGTGAAGCGAGAAATGTGTTGTAGTACGGATCGTGGGCGATGGGATGGCAATCTGTCGCTACAGCGCGCACAATACTAGTTGAGCCTAGCGCAATATCCGTTGTTACATTTACCTTTGAATTGTAAAACGTGACAATGTCTTGTTCCTGCCCACTTCCGAGAGGAAATTGAGCGATGTGATATTTCTAAGTGTCCCGGTAATCCGAAACTAGATATTGCAATGTGCAAGTTTAGCTGACAGTCGTGAAGTTAAATATTTTTTATGTATTCTATTTTTTAGGTCTTCAGAAAACCTACGCCTAGGTTTCAGAAAATATATATTTAATTGACATAAACCAAGCCCAAAAAAAATAAAGGCAAAATGTGCATGCAAGTAGACATAAAAATCGACAATCGAAAAGTACGACGCCGTCTTCAGAGCTCTGGTAATTGGATATTTCCTTAATGTTGAGCCATTCATGTAAAAATTTAAGCAGCTGAAGAATTCTGAGGGTGGAACCATATGTAGGGCATATTCAACGGAGGATGCGTAATAGGATCCACATTATAATGATGATGAATAAATCAATTAGGGTTCATTACGTAACCTTACAGCTATAGGGCTTATAGGCACTTTTTCCCTTGTATTTTGAGCGTTGATCAAAGTAAAGGTCCTTTAGAAATATTCTCAAGACGCAATAAGAAAAATCGATCATAACGTAGGTAGGTAGGCACTAACTTATAAATACCTTGCAGCTGGATTTTGAAAGCAAAGGCGGTCTCGCCCCAGCCACGTGTTGATCAATTTTTATATTGACAAACCTTTTATGTGCTATGTGTAAAGTAAACATTATAGCTGTGGCATTAAAACCAAAATAGAAGGGAATAAGGAACATGGCCCTAGAGGATATTGTATGGACTCATGGTGAATTCAATAAGGCACATAGAATCTGGATTTCAAGAGAGACGATCAAAAAGTGTAAAAAAAATATCGTAAAATATAAAAGGTTTATACAAGTTATGTAAGAAGGCTTTCAAATTAGATTCATACCTATTAATTTCGATAATACTACCTACTAAAACAGCCAAACATATTTCAGCTACCGCTGTAAGCCTGTAACTGAAACGTACCTCGTTAACAACTTAGGTACTTTGTATTGTCTTATTAATTGGTTTCGTGCTTAAGAAATAATAATTAACTGTTACGCCACAGAAACAGTTGCTACAAACGGAATTCCGGGAAATAAATGAAGCCTTAGTAATTCAACTTACACGAACGCTAATTACATTGGCACCGTCAAAGACTCGTTTAGTACTAAAGTGCACTCTGCACTAACTAGGTTACCTACGTTACTAGCACCGGTAGCCTCGACATAAAAGCCTTTTATGTCGAAGCTATATTGATTTTAACATCGTACAAATGCGAAACGAAAAGCTGTTCACATTTTTTTCAGGGATTACGTAGAACTAAAAGAAGGAAAATCTTTTATTTTCCCGAAGCCATTAAGGGTTTTGAAATGATTACGTATTTTTATATACCTTTTCATTTATCAAAGTCGGGAGATGAGGGACGGTCTATATTATTTTGATGGTATGATCAAAGTCCAAATTAACATTTCGTTAATGAAGTTTGGGTAACGAAAGTAGGTAAGGAATGATTTCATTCCAGTAACTTATTACTTAGAGATAGCAGTACACTAAGATAGCCTAAGTTTGAACAGGGTAGGTATCAGATTTTAGGGCTTCTGTTCGCCCCGTTACGACTTTCAGGGGGATGTATAGAACGCGCAAGCGCGGCCGAGCTTCGCAGATCGATTGACCTGCGTGCTAGGTAACTGGTTAGCTCTGAGCCTAGTACGAGATGATAATATCTTTAGATCAAATTCAAAGTCGATAGGACAGACAGCCCATTGGTTTCTTTTAGTTCATCCAAAGGTTAAAGTAAGAGATGGTTCTGTAGGATATGACCGCCTATTATCCACATTTTTAATCTACTTACTTATCAGTATTATAAGTGGTGGACTTACAAATAATATACATAAATGTAATACGAATAAGGAATTTGTCAGTTTTTAGATAAAACCACGTGTACACAAACTTCCGTTTTACCTTTTTAGTAGGAAATACAAAAAAGGACGAAACAAAAGTAAATTGGAACCGCCATGAATAAAGTTAGGCAGTTATATGCGTACCATCGCGACGACTGATGGCTTAGATACAATTGGATGCTTCCGTTCCTCTTGAATCAATTTACTCGTATACGTGTACGTACTTACTCGTAACTGTCTCAAATAAACATGGAGCAACCAATCCAATATATTGAAATATGATCACGTTATTTTGGAAATGGGATTACTTTGTTCTTTTTTGAGTGACGTGTAAGGAGTACCAATTGGCATAAGACTTAATTGTGTTTCTAGTGGACGAGCAAACTTTATCAGAGAGAGGATGTCATTATCCACAAACATTTTTTAAACCAGTGTAGACGAGTTCCAGAACTTTATTCTGAAGGGATCCAAGAGACCAAGATCAAAGTATGATATGCTGTTAATTTTTTTCTTTTTTGTTCCGTCTTGTTGTATTTATTTGTTTTATTTGTGTTTTGTTATTTTTTTTTGTCATTTTGTGTGATGCAAGTCATGTACCTGCGGCAAATAAATATATTTTCTTTCTTTCTTTCTATATAGTTATTATCATGGAGCAGGCCTGAAATTCTGACCTTGCCCCGACTTGGTGGCGGTACTTTCTTATAAACCTAAAAGCTTGGCTTGCCCTTGTAAGTTCTTATTTATAACCATAATGCTTCATGATGTTAGGGTTTCAGTCTGCTTGCCCTAGGAGCTTATCGTATTGTCGGCCCCTAGGCACACCACTGCCTACTATAGAGATTATAGGTGTAATCTACAACTTACTATTGGAGCTTAGACAGAAGCTATGCCTTTATTAGTATTTTCAATATGGCTCGGAGCCCGCATGACATAGTAAAAGTTTTTTTTATACAGTGTACCTAATACTTACACGGTCAAAATGTATGGAACAGCAGATTTTCTTCATAATTATTTTATTGTTGATCCAATTGTAAAAGATGTTCATTTTAATCTCCCTCAAAATATGTCCTCCGTTTAAAATCCAACACACTGTATAAAATAAAGTAGATACTGACAAACTTCAGAGGAAGTACGATTATGAAATTCGTAATTAATTAGATGCTATCAATTTTGAACAATGAATCACGAATTTTGACCTATATTTAGTTAGGGAATGTTCGACAGGAAGGAAAAACGATCGTTTAATGGTTTATCTGCATAGAAACCTACTTGTATAAATACATTATAGGTGCTAAAACTTACAATACGATAAAAATAATTATTACGTAAGTAGTTGTTATTAAAATATAGTATTAAGTTTCTCTTAATATGTTATGCTGTTGTTACGGGCACAGAAAGACGAGCAATCCGAATGAGTTTTGGCTTATTCGTGACTGAATTTAAGAGGAAAATTCGAGTGGATACAATTCAACTCAACACAATAATCTATTTGATCGATAGTCACTTAGTTAATGAATAATGATGATGGAGATGTGAGACGTAAACAGGGCCATAATCCCTGTTTTACTGACTTTCTAAGTAATGACCTAAAACAAGTGTCGGTGGACGCCCACAGCCAGCCATAAAACTCTATAACAAGGCACCTACGCATTACTTTACATTTCTTTGTTCCCGATTTACTTTGGCCCAGTAGACTATATTCAAGAATATTCCTGTATTACGGAAATCGCTGTAAACAACGAATTATGATGAGAACCAGATACCGATGTGGTTGAGTCTGTGTCCCAGAAAGCCGAACTGAACTGAAGAGTTCATCGACCAACCTGTCGTCTCACTAAACGCATCCCAGACGCGGCGTGATTTAGATCATCTCATTCATATACTCACGTAACCCACATATTTTATGAGACTGCTATAACACTGAAGTGCTTGTTCATTATGCCGCTGAAAAAATACTTCATAAAATTTTATTTCCAATCTTCAGTATTTTCATTTAATGTGAGTGATAGACGGAGTGATGTTACAAAATCGTCATTTGAACACGCCCCGGGATAGATTCGTTCGATAATGGCGTAGTCGGGCGTCCTTAATTCTAATAAATATGAACTCGAATTCAGATCACATTCGTATTTCTAGTTTAGTTCCAAAAAAAAATGGAAACTCACATCATTTCTACTATACATGACTGCGTTTCGTCGTAGAAGCATTTAAGACACAGTTATAATACATCAACGAGTATTTGGAACTATTTTTCCAACATCAACTATGTAATAAACGCGAGTAGGTGAACCGATAGCGGACGCGATAGTTCATACAAATTAGCTTATTTTTAAAGTTGGATCGTTATCTAAGCTCGATAAAGTACTTCTCGCTACATTGAATGAATATTAAAGTTTTAATTGATGCCTTCTTTGAATATGGCACGGCTACCGTACCCGTAGAGAGATCTATTTGGCTCGGTTAACAGTACCCCATACTGTCAATGTCACACATAATTATTCTGAGCTCAGTAGGCTAATTAATTTTACGATGTAGGTATTGATTACAGACTACAGTGTATTTGTTTATCTTTTGTAAGGCTCTGATAATAAAGGATTATATTCCTATCTTTGTAATTAGATTCAGCGCTAAATGAATTCAGGGTAATATTGGCTTGTACTTAGGTAACCGTTTTCCGTTAATTTAATCAGTGTTAGAAAGTTAACAGCGCTCAACAAAGCTTTTACAATTCTGTTCAGTGGGGAGTTAATTTTATTACTAGCAGGTATCCGAACATCAACTACAGAATTTAATTTATAGTTTGTAGGTAATAAAACAGAAGTGATACTAGCTACTAGCAGGGTTAATTATACCTAGTATAGAGAGAAGAGACCAATAGGGACTAGGTGAGGGTCCAAAAAGAAATTCAAAATTATCACGAAGAATAGAGAGACAGAATAAAGACGTATAAATGACGCATAATGAGTAAGCAGCCACTTCAGAGGGTAGAGAGGCTGCGAACAGTGCGAACCCGGGACCCCGCACTTCAACAGACCCACTCCAACGTTTTTTGAGGTCGTAACACATGTCATAAATTGTATAAAGAAAAAAATCATCGCGAATATAATTTTACAAAACACACAAGTGTGTGTTGAGTTATAATGTTTTATTCAAGGCAGTCACTGTGTGAAGAGAATCGTAAATAGTATATACTTTTGATTTTTCTTCACAATATAAATCATCACCCGATGTTTGATAAAACAACACACATTTTGTTCAGACAATTGACCACAAAGCTCCGCCTATACCCTTGTCAAGTCTTACTTATAAATTCAATTTACAATCTGAAGTGAAACATTAAGCG
This sequence comes from Noctua fimbriata, assembly GCA_905163415.1. NCBI lineage: Eukaryota > Metazoa > Arthropoda > Insecta > Lepidoptera > Noctuidae > Noctua > Noctua fimbriata. The sequence goes on from LR990932.1 coordinate 10,475,887, forward strand.
AGGGTTAGCAAGGGCAAAAGGATTTTATAAATCTACCTATAGAGCTATAAACGAATACAAACAAAAAATAAAGGTTGACAAACTTTCGGCAGGGACACGGATCGCATAGAAAATATGGGAACGAAGATGCGAGCATTGTTGTTAAGCATTCATATTCCACCGCTCACCCATTGCCGGGACATCCGCCGCTACTTCCGCTGCCAAAGATGGAAGATCTTCGAGCGAATAGTTCGTTGACAGCGCCTACCGATGGCTGCCCCTCCCAAACATAATATACTAGTGATTTAGTCCCGATAACTCACAAAACAACACTTTTATTCAGCACTTCGATTTGTGATCTTTATTAAATGTGTATGGAGCGGGGCACACGGCCGCGGCGGCCGCTCAGCCGCGTAAACTTACGTTTAGCGCGTCTTCAGTAGCTATTTTTGATGCAAAAGCGCGTTGGACGCCAATGTCTAGAGCATGCACGGAATATGCAATGTCGTCAGCCTTCACGATTACACTGGCGCGTACATTTCAATGGATAGCATGTATATTTTGCACGTATGATAAGTAATTACTTAGGTACTTATATATTTATTTTAATATCAGGTCGTTGTCTGGTCATTTGCATACAGTAGCCACAAATTGTTGCCTCACATAAATAACCACACGAGACATTACACAAAGATTCACATTGAATGGACGAGAAGAACGCGCTATTTTACACCTAATTCTCTAAACGATAGAAACATCAATATCAAAGTCCGTTGTCTGAAACAAGAAAATATAAATAGACGCCCGTAAATCTATGAGTTACCTGTGGGATTAGTCATGTGAACGTAGTAAATAGTACGTATGTACCTACATGATGTTGTTGCTCTTCCTGAATACTCGTAAAGCCACATAGTGGGCCATCCTATTTCTGCTTAACGTTATTAGATAGTTAGGGTCCACTTTACGCAATAGGCCTTCAACAGCGTGTGGGATAATATACTGAAGTCTATAAACTGGGGCGAATTCATTAAGCATCATACTCGTACTAAGGGCAACTTTGACCTGTTTATATTTTGGCCTCAAAGCAACGTAGTTAGGCAAAGGTTAAAATTTTGGTGGGAGAATAATTTATGTAATTTTTCATCTTACATTTACCAAGTTAAGTGTCGGAAAGTAGATTACTAACCGCTTTAGGGTCTTTGGCATTTGCCAGAAAAGTAATTTCATCAGTGGTGTTTGCAACATTTTGGTTTTTGGAAAACTAAACCGGCCCCATGATTGACCCCTGTTGTACTCTAAACGTTTTGCGTATATTAATTTCTTCACTTGCGTTACTCTTTACTACTGTTATGTTTGGCAAGAAACCGGTGGAAAAAGCAGAGATTTCTTGTATTTTTTTGGCCCATTTGGCCTTATCCTTTGGGCGCCATAGTCACATATACGTGACAAGCAAGCGCTTGCCCTGTACGCCAAACAACACAAATATGTGACAAAATGGAAGGTGGAACTGTGGCTTGGCATCGACGGCACGCGCGTGCCTTTATGCTCTGGCAGTCAAAAGGTTAACAAAGTTCAGGTGGAATTGTGTCGTACCAGCACCATGAAAAAGAAATCATAGCCGACGTCAAAGGACCCAACAAAGATAAATCAATATGGTATCCTTATTCACAATGTGTATTACCTGCTTTATTATGTCAAGTTCGACCATAGATACATACCTTCGTAATAGATATTTGGATTGTATTTACAACTGCGGTCAGTATAGGTACATAACATACACTACATAACTACGCAGTTGCCTTATTGCCTATTGTCTAAGATAACGTTTGTTTACAACTAATTTAATTAGAGCTTAAAATGATGTGAATATTATTTAATTTGGTTTTATCTTTAGGATAAACACTTGACCGTTCGGGTGTTTTCATTGTGAGGATCGTATGGAGGACACGGTGGAGCACACCGTGGAGGTCTGCTCCGCTTGGGCGGAGTACCGCCGTGTCCTCCCTGGTTCAAGCCTTGGTCCGGAGCGAGAGGGAATGGGAAACCGTCACCTCCTTTTGCGAAGCAATCATGCTAGCTAAGGAGGTGGCGGGACGGGAAAAAAAAACACTTGACCGTGTCATGAAATTATAGTTTGAATTAGCGTTATTATTGTTAAAAGCTATTTTAAATCTGGAATGTAAATGGAAGGGAAGACTAAAACCCGGGTCTAATTTTTCGGTGCATACGACAGATATTTGGTTTTCCCATAAGAGATATCTAATAAGGCTCTAACAAAAGTCCGCCGTACCTACGCTCTGGAAAATTTAGCATAAACATATTTTGGGTCCTGCAAAATTTCCCTAACTAACGTCGCATGGCCAGGTCCAAAAATATTGATGACAGAGATATAAAAGTCAGTTAATTTACGTGCGAACGACAATTTATTAATACTTCGCGAGTTATGACGCAGTGTCTACCTACTACATAACAGATGTACCCACAGATATTCCATATTACAATCTCTGCTCTCCCACTTTCAATGCAGGCCACTGACTGGCTGGTGCAATGTAGTGATTTTATGTCCGCGCAGTTTATCCACCTGAATGCATCGATCCGAACTCCGAACTACACGCGCAGCGCGGGGAGCAGTGGGATTGACTGTACTATAACGTTTTACTTGTTTATCTTCCATCGCCGATACATGCATAGCAAATAAATGTAGATTGAAGCGTAGATATGCCTGGGGGTGGGAATTGTAGAGACGGGAATTCAGGGCGAGTTCACTATAATGTAGCAAAAATAGAAAGCAATACTCATCGCAATGATCATCGTTGATTGACTCGATTATTTATCTAAATATTTCGTCCTATCTAATTATTTTGTCCGACTGTATTTATTTATTCCTTACGGACCTAATGGAAACACTGAGTAATCATAACGAAAATAACTCAAACGATCTCAGATTTGTTTTTATGTAAATAGCTTGTTGTGATTAAAAAGTTTTGATCGTGTTTTATTTTTTATATGCGAGATGAGTAGTGCGTGCAGAAATAACTCATTAGCTCTTTCATAATAGTCGAATATTTTACTTGATACTTGACTATAAGAATCTAATCGAAAAGGTGCGGGCGACTGGCTGGGGAATGTCGAGACCCATAATATGTTGTGGTACATTTTACTTATGTTCAGCCAAGAACTGCAAAATAGAGAGTATATTGATTAATTTTGATCATGTTATGTGACTCCATGGTTCTCAACCAGGAATGGTACCTTCCTGAGACCTCAGGAAGTGCTTTATGTCAAGTGAGAACAAAAGCAAAATGTGTGCATCAATATTTTAGTCAAGAGACTATGCTATGATTATTTTGGCAGGCGCAATTTAACGCTGCCTATTTATTATGGTTATATGTTCTAAGTTATTTAACAAATATTTATGTTCCAGTAATAAATCCAATTTTGCTTTGGGTTTCCTGGTTCTGACCTAAAAAACTTTCGTCGAATCTCACAGACATTGTAAGCACTAAATAAAAAGAACAGTAAATTCGATATAATGTGAAACATTATAGTTGTTCCGTAACAATGTTCTGACTATGACATATAATAGATCATTATTTATCTTTGTAAGCAATACCGCCATTCGGGCCCACGATACCATCTTGGGGTACGCTATTTTCTTTCAATGATTTCATGGGCGTAATACAGTCAACAAACATGGCCAGATATCGCACAAGATAAAGAGATTTGGAAAGAGAAAGGGGAGGCCTTACTCAGCATACGCTAAGAAAAAAAAAACTGTCAATGGATGGGAGCCACTCGGGGGTAGTTCAACGATCTTAGAAAGCAACACAAGGTATTTAGAAATAATAATACGGTATCATCATTGGAGTTGAGATTTTGCTTTGCCTTCCGAAAGCTATTTACTTGTTTTTCATGTCTTGGAAAAAAACAGTAGTGCCATTGTATAAATAATCACCTAAATAAATTGGTACGAAGTAAATCGATTCGCGCGAGTCGACTAACGAACTCGCGTTAGTAACTGTACAGCGCAGCGCTACCTCCGATTTAGTATCTGCTTCGGTCTTGTGCGGGAGGGTCGTGAAAATGACTGGCGTCGATGAAATACTAAATTATCAAAGGAACCCCGACGACGATTTCTACGGCTTGCTGGGCTGTGACGAGAATTCAAGCGTAAGTACTTAAATAATATTAATATTTTGACTCAATTTACACACAATAACAGTTGTGCCCTGATTTCGGATTCCTAGTGCCTAGTTTATTGATTGCTGTTCTGCTCGATGACCTTATTTTGCCGAGGGCCCTGAGAGTTGACCTACATCTGATAAAAAATACAGCTTTTATGTATGAACGTATATGTTTGCAGAAGTTTTAATTAAGCAAAAGGTGTAATTCCGCAATGGGGGAAACACAACTTTTGTTGACTCAATGCTTTGTGTTTGGGTTTTCCAGTTCCCCGTTATATTACGTGCGAACGAACTTCGTGCAACCAAGTGATAATTTATGAATCAAAAAGATCTAAGGAGAATCTAAATGATTATTTAAACGTGATTCCCTAGCTATTGTTTGTTATTAAATGTTATGATGCTAATAAATAAATGCTTTTATTGCAGGTTGAGCAGATTACTGCCGAGTACAAGGTGCTGGCTCTGCAGCACCACCCTGATAAGAACGATGGGGATAAGGAAGCTGAAGCCAAGTTTCAGCAACTGAAGGTAAGAAAAAAAATTAAAAGGTTTCTTTTTATGAACAGGAACAAATCTTTTGTACAAACGGAAAATGCAAGAATGTTTTGACTGTTTCATAAATCACAATTTAACTTGGTTTTGATTTTAAAGTGTAACTTGCCTTGAATATCCATTAAATTACCCACGTACTTGCATAATTAGCTATTAGTAACACTTAACAACAACTACCTGATATAATTTGATTGTTAAACTCTTTAAAGGAATCTGTCTGTAGTTAAGTATTTTAACTTCTTGTTTTGAAAACTGCTTAAATTGTTTTTAAACTCCTTTAGGCTAAAAGTTTTACATGGATACTTAATAGGGCAACATGAATCGGGAAGTTCTGGCTTATCAAGTTTGATGTTTAAGTTTGTTAAGACTTTAATTGATAGACGTATACTTTAAGTGCCTCCTTACTTTGTTTTTAATGGAACAGTTGTATTTTCCCCAAATCTTCTCTAGATTTAGGCAAGATTAAAAACATTTACTAATGGTCAGGTTCATGCCCTTTGCAAGTCGGTTTACCCGCAACAAATTAGATCCAGTTTATAATTCTGGAAAGTCTGTTCTATTGGATCTAGACGCAAATTCGTTATTCTGGTAAAATAAAATACTCGTGGTGCATTGTTAGTATCGTGCTCCGATCGGAATTCATCATCATCATCATCATCCACAGCCTGAATTCACAAACTGCTGGGTATAGGCCTCTCTCTCTCTCAACCGGGATTACTCCATAAAAATCTTAAACGTGGTTTTGAAAATTCATCGCGATCGACATTTATTTGTCATTTTTGCCGTTGAGATGTTGAGATGAGTAACAGTTGGCGCTCAAGTACATGAGGTTTTTTTTTAAATTCATCTCGATCGAAGTTTGTCATTTTCGCCGACGGGATTTCCTATCAGGTGCATGGCTTGTCCGGTTCATAAACTAGAAGGCGCTTGTGAAATTGTTGGCCGTGAGGATTTTTGCTTATTCATCGCGATCGAAAATTTACATTTTTGCCGACGGGTTTTGTTATCGGGTGCACGTCATGTAAGGGTTATAAAATAGAAGTAGATTGAGAAATCGTTTGCGCTCAAGGAAATGATTACCCTTTTCGACGTGACTGAAGTCGATAACGCGTCGTTAACTATGGGCACTCCCTAAAGTACCTACTTGACCAGACATGGTCCGTCCCACCAGATCCGTACCCGACATACGATACGACGGCAGTGGTCTGACCGTATCGCGTATGTGCACTTAATAATAAAATAAATACGGTACCTTTTTATTTGTGACATTTCATCCTAATATCGCCGGCCATTTTCACGAGGGGTAGACTAGTAATGACAGAGCGTTATTTTGATGAAACGAGGGCTTTTCACATATCTTCACTTGGTCTTTTATTTTGTCGGTCCCCGACAGATGTCGGTTGACCAGATTCTAAGATGATCTTTCTTCTTCTTCTGTCCTTATCCCATCTTTATTTGGGGTTGGCTCTTCTAATCATTCTTCTCCAAAGATGTCTTGTCTGGGTCATTGGGTCAATATTGCTATTTATTAAGTCGTTCATAACTACGAACATCCATATAAGTCGGGGTCTTCCGTGATGTTTCGACTTTCCTGGTCACGTTATCTACCGGCCTCATGACATGACATGGCTTACCATCGTAATCGTGTTTCTGCAAATGTATCTTGTGTCGGTCCTTGAAAGTTCCTCTGATGTAAATGTTTGGCACTTTGACTAAAAGGGTGACTCCGACAGACCATTTCAGCAATCTCATTTCGGCGACGAGTGGTTTGTCGGATTGATATTTCTTGAGCGGCCAGCGTTCCGCTTCTTACATTATTGCAGGTCTTATTGCGGTTTTGTACATTTTGCCGTTGATGCGTATCGGCATTTTTGGATCGCAAAGCACTGCTGTTAGCTCTCTCCACATAAGCCATCCAGTATTTTTGCGATGCGCGACGTCTGCATCAATAGTGCCGTCGTTCGCTAGCAAACTGCCTAGGTACTGAAAGCTCTAGAGAGTTTTGAGCGCCGTATTTTGCAGGTAGGTACGAGTACATGGCATGTCGGGTGTTGCTATCAGCAAATTTACAATACATGTACTCGGCCTTCTGACTTATATCTTATATCTTGAGTTGGAGGGCTATCGGGCTAGCCTTGAATCTTTATACAATAAAAACATTTTTTCTAATACTTGGGATTGCGTGGGCCATGTCTGTAGAATACATCAGGAACGATGGGCCAGAGTCGCCACTCAGTGGGTGCCAGAAGACGGGCTTCGTCGCCGAGGGAGGCCTAGAAAACGCTGGCATGACGACTTAGAGGCGTTTGCGAGAGATTGGTCGGAGAAAACAGCACGTAGATAAGAGTGGAAGGCTATGGGGGAGGCCTTTGCCAATAAAGTCTTATTAAAAAATCATAAATGAAAGGAGTCAATGATGCCACGTGTTGCACCGGCCCTAAGAAGAATGGAACAGAGGCAAGAAAATGATGATCATAAACGAATATAGTATGGTATGGTACTTATTGGAAATAGGTATCCCATTCATACGTGATCTAGATATTGAAATACTGACATTAATACCGATCGCGGTGGATATCGCGGCGCATAACCGCAACAGCGGTATTATTACAATTTACGACGCCGATCGGAGTTTGTCGCATTGAATAATAAAAACATTGTTTATCGCGAGCCCATTTAACTGATGTAATACTTTTTCACAAGACAAGAATTTTTTTTATTTTGTACTTGACTAAGGTGAATTATTTTCATCACCGAAGATAACGTTTTACTCTCTATTGTATCACAGTTCTCTCATCACCATCTATCTTCCTGTTCTTGATTTCATTTATCTGGGGTTAGCGCAGTAAAACTTTTTTTGCATACATAGGTATCTATCTTCTTATATAGGTTCTTATGGGGTTTTGCCTTCTCTTGATTACTCCAAACTTTCCTCACGACTTAGTCACAATAATGCATCATCTGCCTACCCATTTGTGGTTTCCATTTTAACCGGACGCAGCTACCAGTAATTTACATCAAGCCTATCTGACCTCCACTACTTAAGACTGGTTATAGAATTTTGGGTTTGCCCCTGCTCTACAAATTACAGCTGGTACCATCGGTTTAACATATTCCCCGAGGCGCCTAACCCGGCACGATCCGCACGACTTACTCATTATAAACAAACGTGTTTCTTTTACCAGGAGGCGAAGGAGACGCTATGCGATCCGTCTAAGCGCGCTCTGTACGATAAGTGGCGCCAAAGCGGCATCGCCATGGGCTACAAGCAGTGGCTCGGCATGAAGGACCACGTGCAGCAGTCCATGCACTGGACCAAGCCCAACACCAAGGATCGCATGCTGGAGGGCGAGTGCGGCCGCGCTTCGGGCCCCTCGAGCCTCGGCCCTTCGAACCCGGCCGCTCGCCGAGCTTCCGAGGGCGGCGCCGCTCTCTGGGGCCGCTGGGGAACCGGCAACCAAGAGCCTCCCTCTGAGGTCATCAACAAATTCCGCAACTACGAGATCTAAACCCAAATAGTCCCACTCTCTAGCGGTTAATAAAGTCTTCTGACTTTGTTAGACCAACTACCGGGACTTTTTATAATTTATTTATTTTATTATCGAAAAAGAGGTTACTTGTGCCCTAATCTCTATATATTTTGTTATACACCAATTATTGTACTTAATTTTTAAAATTTACCCATGTCACATTATTGTGATATTCTTGCAACCAGGCTGTTTTTATCACTTGCCATTACAAGTTTACAAATTTAGTCATGTTATATTTGACAATTATTAATTGTATTTAAAATTAAGGATAATTATTATTAATTAGTAAGTTATATGTATTATAAAATAACGGCACAATATTCATCAAGTCAGCTCGCGGTACGATTCTCGAATGTCGCTCGATATCTTAAAATAATTACTGTTTTTGAGTGTTCGGTGTACTAAATGTATTTCTGTTGTAAGTAGATTCAGATTTTGATGTAGGAGCCCCACCCGTAGAATGATGTATTAGTGTTTAACACTCTTAGCTGTTACCCCTTAGACGTAAGCTGTGCACATTCCTGATAAACTTATGAGTCTGATTTATTACATTTCTGCTAAAGATCAATATTGTCTACTTAAAGAATCTCGATATTTGAAGATTTATATTTTTGATCCTCTTTATCTTACTATAGGTACGATATTATTTTTAAAGAGAATGAGTATATAACGGATGTTGTTGTGAGATATATACAGGGTAACGTTGCGAGACAGGACTTTTGATTTGTTTTTACCTTCTGCAACCTTGGCAATTCTACTTTCTAATATCATGGTCTAACGACGTATATAATCATTAATCGTATTTGTTCCAAGATAAATGTTGTGTTACCTGATAGTTACGTAGAAAATAAATGTTATTATGTGTTAAATGTTTGATCAGTATTTACTTTATGTATTTTAAAAATATACTTAAATGTTATAAATGGGTAGTGGAATTTTAAACTTTAAATGTTTTGTCTCGATAAGTATTTTAACAAGCTAAAGCCAAAATGTATAGATGTTTTATTTTCGATGTAATATCATCTTGAAAACAATAAAGGTTCGCTGAATATATGTGTTTGGATTATCCTTTGTTATACTCAATTACTGACACTAGCGTACAAGCTGATAAAGTTATAAACTTATGACACAAGAGGCTCTTAAAATGTACCCTCACTGTAATGTTACAGTTCAGATTTACTAGTTTCTGTACAAAATCCAATCTTAGATTGTTACATTACATTGGAATGCTCCCGGCGAGAGAGCACCGTAACCGCCCCATAGATCGATGGTCTAAGAACACAGTAGGGCCGCTAAAAGCAAGTAAAAAGCTTGAAAAATCCTATCTGATGAGACGAAAATCAAGCTTAACTGCTAAAGATAGTTATTTATAAACATGTTTATCGTGTGGGAAGCAGGCATTTTCTCTGACAGCATGGACGATTGGTCCCTATTCAAGCAAGAATTACTGCAAAACAAGTAACAGCAGCAAGATGAGGCACGGTAAGGTAATTATTATTACAGCTAGCCCGTAATGTCTCACTGCTGGGCAAAGGCCTCCCTGCATTCCTCCCAACGGTCACGATTCTGTGCTACTTCTTTCCAATTCGCAAGGAAGACATCCAGTTCGTCCCGCCATCTACTTCGCTGTCTGCCGCGACCCCGAGTCGCTGTTTCAGAGCACTAATACTGAGCTTTACGGGCCCACAGCTCGTTCCGCATGCGACAGATATGTCCTGCCCAGTCCTATTTAAGTTGGGCAGCCTCTGAGCCACGTTAACGGTAAGGTAATAGAGATCAATAAAACAGTGTCGAGCAAACGACAGTTTCTCAAAAAGTATGTCTACCTTCACATCATAAAACTTCAATGAAACTCAAATTGACTTGACATATACGGGGCTGAGAAAAGTTTCCTGCCCCTAAGTTACCGCACTGCGCAAAAGCAAAATGTTACTTAGCAGAGTGATTGCTTTTCAATTTTTATAAGGAGTAACTTAGATATTGTTGAAAAGAGGTAGATCAGTAGATGACACAATTTATCCTGAATGAAACTCACTTTTATTCTGGTTCATAATAACATAACACCACGTCTGTAATCCCCGAAAGGTCATGCAAAGGTGTAGCTAATAGTCGCCCACATTTCGCCATTTATGTTTAAGTCCCATGTAATAGGGGGCGAGCCTATTGCCATCAACCGGGCACAAATTCAGCCTCCGTGGCTGCAACTCTATCAAATCCCTGATGGAAAAACCCTACAACAATTTACCCGACCCGAGAATCGAGCCCAGGACCTCATGCTGAGCAGTCGCGCTTGCGACCATTAGACTAACGAGGCAGTCAAACAGGCTTTTATTCTGGTCCAAACCCCCAGAAACCTCGGACAAGTCACTGGTTTGGCTTTGATGACCGTGCGTCGTGCTTCTATGTGTAGTGTTGAGCCCCTCTCCCCCATCTGCCTTTTTATTCTGGTTTAGCGAAATACCTAGTTACGCTCTTGTTCCACAGTATTGGCAAAACGCTCTCCATATCGTTTTCCAAACCACTATTACGTGGACGGCCTAATCCTAGAAAACTTAAGATTCGGTATTTTCGGTAATCAATAGAAGGTCGTCTAATTCAAAGCATAAGAAAATGAGATTAGTTGCCACCCAGTTCGATTTTATTAGCAATGGATTGAAAACAGTTGGTAGAACCTCACTAATATCCATTTTCTCTATGTATAAATAAAAGTGCGCTGTTGGAATTTCTACTTTCAGCGTGTAGCTGTCACCGGCGTATTTATACAAGGTGTAAACGGACCCTTCACGAAGCCGTCAACCAAGCATTCTATACATCAAACTAAAAACTCTACGAAAAAAATATTGCTGAGAAATGACTTTTTTTTGGACTAAATAATCACGTTTTACAGTAAAAGTTAATGTAACACACTTAAAACATTGTGCTGATGGATGTATTGAATTGTAAACGGGTCATGGAGGTTTTTAAAGTAAAGTTATAAGTTTATAACCTTAAAAAAATGTGAAAAACTTGCAACATGGACCTCCAATATCTCCGAAACTAGAAGGTTCTCAGGTATGGTCCAGATCAAAAAAGTGATTGCAAAGACGGGGACAACAAGTGCCTTTCGGCTTCGTTAAGGGTCTATTTTCACCCTTTATTAAGGTGTCGCTTGGTGTTACTTGCTGAAGACGAACATTAGCATACTATTTTCTTCCAATTCCTGTATCTAATTTTGTAACTCGATCTGCACCTAATCACCGATTTAGGTAGCATGGCTTTGGTACCTAGCAAAGCTGTTGCAATAAACCTACCATCTAGATCTGATTTTTATAAATTAAATAACGTTCCTACTTTTACTAGCAACCTACCACACAGGTATCCAAGTTACTCGAGATTCTTAAAAGAACACAACGCTACGGAAAAGCAAATCGGTTCCTCGCAGCTATGGCGTCAACAAGCATTTTTCAGAGAAAATATTATGTAAACAGGTCGCGTGACATTCCAATACGTCTACAAACATGTGAAAAAGAAACAACAAGTTTTCACGCAGGCCCCATCCTGTTTAATCATTCTGAGGATTCCTGTGTTGGCAAACATCTGAAGCGCGTGCCAACAACATAATTATTTGATATCAACACAATTTTATTTACACAAACCGTCATGTCATCACCCCCGAAGGTTTGACCGGAGACGAAAACCGACCTTACTGCTACGACATAAAGGCATTGGCAAAGGTAACATACGTGTTAAACTGACCGGTACAGTCAACTGCGTAAATAACGCTAAGGATACCCTAAAATCTTGGCTTTATAATAACGATTTAAAAAATATATTACAGGTAGCTGTTACTACAAGGTCAATAAAATTCTAGTAAATATACTACAGGCATCCGCCAGCTGAGGACTCCGTAATCCCCTGTAGTTACTTGAAATAATATAATGAGCCAGAAATTGATTTACTTTCATTGTCCTTATTAGATCGACCCATCACGTATGCGTAGTTTCGCTAGCTAACTTAGCATGACCCTGCACAAACTTATTGTAGGATACGCGATTACCCGTAAACTGCTGCCAAATCATGTACAAGCAATATTTAAGGGATAGTCACATATGGCGTGGGAAGACCCTCATCGTAAGGTTGAGCTGTCTTACCATTTTAAAGGCCATGAGATAATTTTAATCGCTGACATTCATTGGGTGCATCTCACCGTTTAATTTTAACCCTTGTTAGCCCTAATATAATACTTATTAATAAACTCTCGAAATCGCTCTCTTGTTTAATATATCATTTTAGATTTTATTCAAATTGGCCCCGGGAATCGATTGGAGTATTTTTCGGTACATATTTCTTCTCTAAGTTTACTCTCTTCGTCCTTCCTCTTTCAGGCTTCGCCGCAGTCTTTATGTTCAAAAGATCCTTCTCACCAATCAACACGAGAGCTCCATTACGTCTCGCAACCCAATTTTGGTCAGGTGTGCCAACGACCAAGATTTTAGTCTGGATCTTAAAAGAGACTATGACATCTGAGTTTGTTTTGGCTGTTCCTTCTCAGTGTAATCAGGTACGAAACACCGGCCTCATCTAGTTTTTAAAAAAGGTGACATGTAGAATTGTTTGTTAAAATCTATTCGCAAAATAAACATCATTTATCATGATTAAATCTAAAACGATGTCTTCTTAAACAAGTAAATATAAGAAATGCAAAAGTTTTGTGAGGATAGATGGATATTTGTTACTCTTTCACGCAAAAACTACAGAACAGATTTTAATGAAACTTTACACTGATATAGCTTACTAGCTTATGCCCGCGGCTTCGCCCGCGTGGAGTTCGGGAATTACCCACGGGATCTTACTTCTAGGATAATAAGTAATCTATGTATGTACTATACCAGACTATAATACATCTCTGTGCCAAGTTTTATCCAGATCTGTTCAGCCGTTCTGGCGTGATTGAGTAACAAACAGCCATCCATCCAAACATTCGCATTTATACGTGTAATATTAGCTTTTACTTTTAAAGTTCAATAGGTAATAAAGAGTAGTTTGGGGTCCATGTCCAGCAGTGGACGTCTTTCGGCTGAAATGATGATGATGATGATGAAAAAATAGTTAGTGTAGTGTTTTAGTGTACATGCTTATAACTTGCTAATATTAGTTCATAGTAATATCAATTAGATAACATCATTATGTGAAATATTGCTACCTTGGTTTGAGATTGGACACCAGTGACAACAATCAAATGATTCATTAGGAATCTATTTATAGTCATAATACTTTTACATAATATTTAATATCAATGTCGCGTATTACGAGCCAACGCGTAAATCGGGATTTCACATTTATTTTCAGACACGTCTACCTCAGAAAAATCCTACCTACTTACTAATAGGTAAATACTCCCGCGCCCCGCATGCCCTGCGCAACACTGCGCGCCATGCGCCCGTCTACATGAGCTTCGAAGCCCTATTTATAAAAAAAACTGTGATACACATGTCTCATCATTTTAATTGAAGAGTGTGTACACCAATTTTCGAGTCAATCGACCCAGAGAATATGAAGTTTCACAGAAAATTGAACTCCCCATTTCACCTTCTTAGGGGTGGAATTTCCAAAAAACCTTTCATAGTGGATACCCACTCTTCACAAAGAATAAACCCTTCAAATTTTATGCCTTTAAGACCTGCAGTTTAGGCTGTGCTTTGGTAGATCAGTCAGCTAGTCAGGACTTTTAATTTTAAATTGGGGGTTGCTTTTGGAAAAATTGTGATACACGTATCTTATAATTTTAACTGAAGAGTATGTCCACAAATTTTCAAGTTAATCGACTCCGAGAATAAAAAGTTTCACTAAAAATTCAACACCCCGTTTCAGCCTCTAAGGGGTAGAATTTTGAAAAACCCTTTCTTAGCGGATACCTACTCTTCACCCCACCAAATTTCATGTCTCTAGGACCAGCGGTTTGGGCTGTGCGTTGATATATCAGTCAGCCGGTTAGGACATTTAATTTTAAATTGGGGGATGATTTTGAAAAAACTGTGATACACGTATCTCATAATTTTAACTGAAGAGTATGTACACAAATTTTCAAGTCAATCGACTCCGAGATTAATAAGTTTCACAGAAAATTGAACACCCCATTTCACCCTCTTAAAATTGGAATTTCGAAAAACCCTTTCTTAGTGGATACCTACTCTTCACAAAGAATAAACCCTCCAAATTTCATGTCTCTAGGACCAGCGGTTTGGGCTGTGCGTTGATATATCAGTCAGCCATTAACAGTGTTACCTATTAATAAGTAGGTAGGATTTTTCTGAGGTAGACGTTTCTGTAAATATATGTGAAATCCCGATTTTCGCGTTGGCTCGTGATACGCGACATTGATATTAACTACTAACACACTACACCAACTATTGTTTATTACCTATTGAACTTTAAAAGTAAAAACTAATTTTACACGTTTATCTTACATAAACTATTATAATTGTGAAAGTTTGGATGGATGACTGTTTGTTACTCAGTCACGCCAAAACGGCTGAACAGATCTGGATAAAACTTGGCACAGAGATAGATTATGGTCTGGTATAGTACATATTCCCGTGGGAAATTCTTGAACTCCACGCGAGCGAAGCCGCGGGCATAAAATAGTAATTTATAAAAATATTGTGTTAAAAAAATTATTTAAGAGTGCCAAGTCGCGGGCAGAAGCTAGTAAATGTAAAAGTAGTGTAAAAATTCGTGAGTAACTTATACGTAACTCACTTTGAAATGCAAGCTCGGCTTTTAATGTAAAAGTTTTGCTCTATACTAATATTAAAAAGAAGTCAAGTTTGTATGTGTGGATGGTGGTAATCTTTGGAACTCCTGATCGGATTACGAAAATTCTTTCACTAATGGAAAGCTACATTATCCCCGAATATCACAGGCTATATTAAAACGTTCCCGTTATATTACCTGGGTATTACCGACCATAACGCGGGCGACGCTGCGAGCAAGAGCTAGTATGGTATAAACTTGTGTTCAAACGTGAGCACTACGAGCACCTGACCTTTTCAGGGAAACCTTCAAAACGTTGTTTATTCAGTCAGAACGTTTAATATAAATTCCTCACAGAGGCACCTTTGGGTGGGGTGAGGGTGAGGTATTCTTTCTCAAGTTACCGGATCTCTTAAAAGGTCTGATTTCTAGCAACGTAGCTTTATCGCAAAATAAACCTCTGAACTCCCGAACAGTGTCCAGGTTCGACGACATATTGTGCAATAGTAACCTAACCTAACTAGATACTAAAAGATTAGGTCAAGTGATTGAACGTGGTCACTCATAAAAACGTATGCAGGATCCCAAATGCCCCATTAGTTTTACAATTACTATAAGTATTTATTTAAACTAATCTAATGGCCGCTAGACAAATTAAAAGGTCATGGGCCTGTCACGAGAATTATCCCCGGTGGTCAAGCAGTTATCTTTATGAGCCATATTACAAATGTTATGGAGGTTTGAGCGCGAGCGTCGGCGGCGCGACAACAGCCTGCGAGGATTCCAGTCAGTGGATGTTTACAGTCCACAGCTCCGGTTTCATCGTTAGCCATCGGCGACCGACTCCACTAGCCATCAGTTTGTTGCCAGCACTTGGCTGATTCGAAAGTGTATTGTTAACCATCTACATATTAATCGGTATCATCCCAAAAATTAAAAATCATAATTGGAAATTTGATCAATAAAAATCAGCTCAAAATATTCTTCAGACTTCATTAAGATCCACTTGCATAGGATCTTAATTCTGTATCAATTACTCGGCCTGTGAAGAACTATACAGCGAATGTATAGACTTCGGAATGGGTGAGTGATCTTTTTTGAAAGGAAATTATAAAACAGAATTTGAAGTGCTTTTTCTTCTTGTCTCAATGTTTTAAGGATTTCCAATCGATCTTAAACGAGTTTCCTGGACATTCATTTGAATTATTTTCTTTGTTGAAAGATGGAATAGAGAAGAACCAAACGACCCGAACAAATGATATTTGGAAGTGGACGAACCTGATGGTCTAAAAAACTGGTAAGTATGACACTTAGTTTTTTGCAGCCTGCTACAAAATGATCGAGTTTCCAAACATTTATGAAAAAAAATCTAGTTCAGTCTAGCCAAAATTGTATTAAACTACGAGTGCTATCGCGTACGTTGTTAGACGGACATTCCGGTTCACGTGAAGCCAGCTAGAAGTAGAATAAACTTCCAAACTTTTCGAATAAATCCTCTAAAGCCGAGACTACGACCAAACTTGAACGTTTACTAAAGTCAGCTGTTCGATATTTGAGCTATGAACCAGCCAGTTGGCTTTCATTGATCAAGCAAGACTGGACCAGAACATGATTTACGATTCGAATCGAAACTTAGTAAAATGATTGGTAAGATGTGATAATTTGTATTAATCTAATTGTATTGAACTTTTGCATCACACTTAGAACACAGAAATTCAATTAGCTAGCATTGTTTATCATTTTATTCAATGACTACTTAATCGCTGCTGTGTCAATTATTTTAAGTAACTTTTATTTGTACTGAACTTTTATTTGTTTTAACACACAAAAGGTTCAAAGGCGCACCTAATGCTTTTGGCATTCTCTACCAGTCAAGTAGGGAATTGGATAGATAACATGGAAAGTGCGAGATCTTACATTTAGCTTGTGTGTTACACCTAAGTACACAAACAGTAGCTTTCTACGACATTTGATCCCATCATTTGCCTAACCTTGTGCCTTGTGCTACATTAACTAAATTGAAGAATCCGATCAACCATTTGTAAGGAACCTGTCATTTTATAAAGGCCAGATTGGTACAGTTATTTTTGCTCTATTACTTTTCGTTTAAACCGACCCCAACATAGTTGGGAAAAGGCTAGGCAAACGATGATCACTTTTCGTTTTGCCCTGATACCAGCGAGGCATAGGTAAGTTAGACTCAAGTTTGCCTCCGTATGTTAATGTTTTGAGATACGGTTATGTAATCATGATATAATTTTTTTCAGATTCTTCATTTAGTTGTATTCTGAATGTGTCACGTATTAAATGTAGGCTAATCAAAGATGTATGTATTGAAGTTATTGGTTATGAAATTAACTTGACGCATACCAATTATACCGATTTGAAAAGGGCTCAAAGATAGGTATATCTGAGACAAGAAACTGAATATTAGCTTTCAGCTATTCATGGTCCAACAAGTATAAATAATTTACATATGATGCCATCGTTAATACATAGATAAGCAAGTCCAGGTACCCATAAGTTCCATAATCAATCGGCGCGGTATTGAGAACTCAGGAGGAAACATTAACATTTCCGTGAATGCGGAATCCGCGGAAGCAACCCGAGAACCCATTTTCCAATCACTACACTATTGACCTTAAAACAAAGAGCCATTATACTGTGACAATGAAATGGAACGCCGAAGGTTAACGCCATGTAGACTGGAGCTATTTGAAGACTACTTACCAGTGGCGAAGGTTCCATACAACTCGATTCCTACCGGCTTCCCTTTGAAAAATGGCACAGTCAGTTCTATAGACAAATAATATAATCATTTTAAAGATTTGTACTCCGGCTTACCGGCTTACAAAAATATACCCTTCCCTACTGCTACTTACTATGACTTTACTTACATTTTGCGTACGATATTAGTCGTAGGTACTCTAAAACCCGAGAAGATTTTTTTTACTGAAGCCTACTTCTACAGTTTGAGTACCTTGCCCATATCTTTGAAAAATAGTGTGTAGATATCCTGTAAATTGCCATGAAATTAAATAAATATTTAACTAAGAAATTGCAGATTGGAAAAGAACGAGAGTTATAGAAATATTAAGTAGGTGCGGTCAACAACAAAAATATATTAACATTATCATTAACACTAGAAACAGGATATTTACCATGTTTACCGATTGCTTTGAGTTCCCGAACACGAACAGGAAAGAGGGTAGACCGATTTGGCTGCTCATATACACCCACCCGCAATAACTTCAGTTTATCCGTGATCATGGTGCTTGCAACAGTGACGAAAAATCGGGAACTCAAAGCAATCAGTAAACATGGTAAATATCCCGTTTCTAGTGTTAATGATAATGTTAGTGACCATGATAGTTTAAAAACTTTTATTAACATTGTGTCTTATTGATATTGTATATCATCGAAATTAACACAAAATGGTTCAATAAACTACTTTCCAGCATTTCATGTAGGTAAACTAGGAGTTAACATTATTTAAATTAATTGTTGCGCTGCTCGATAAGTGATGTTTATTTTGTAAGTTGGTTTTTACAAAGATATTAACAATAAAAATACTTTAGAAACTAGACGAAGTCGGTGTTTCCTATTCGACTAGTCTGAGAAGAAACATCGAAACAAACTCGGAGCTTCAATAAATAACGTTAGTAAAAATACTGTGGATGACCGTACCGCTAGTGCGCTTCGAAAGTATTTTATTGATGTTTAAATTGTACAATTAGGAACACCCAAAGAAAGTGAAGAAAAACACAAGACGTACTAAATAATTAAGCAAATAGAATATTTATAAATAGCAAACCAAATTAAAAGTAACCTACGTATCAGAGAGTTCTTGAAAGACAGGAAACCAAAAAGAAGATTGAAGAAACCAAAACCAATCGAAGACAAGAAGAGTGTTTCATAGCAAACACAGTAGTGTGCAATGCTAAAGTTCACCATGCATGTACTTACTTTGTTTGTTCTGAAATACTCTAACGAGCGTCGCCGGCGCCGAAGGATTCAGCCAATCAGCAGCCAGGGACCAGAATCCGACGAATGAGAAGCCAGAGACCAGAAGCTTTAGGGTAATGTATAAACAACAGGAATGTTATGTACAGTATACGTATAATTCTATATGTAACGTTTTTGTTGTCTTAAATTGCTCTCCTCACAGCGCATCAAGAAAGAAGATGACCAGCACCGGAGAGCGTAGATTTTTTTGTACTGGATCTATTTATTTATGTTCTGTATTTGAATTCTTGCGGTTGCTTTACACATAATACAATTATTATTGGACGCTGATTTACAAAAGTCGGTAACGATAACGTACGCTTTTTCAAACTTGTTGTTTGTTGTTCTTTTTATTTTGAGTGTGTCTCTACTTTCGCTTATATTATAAACTTTGAATAGCTTGAGCTGATTAAAGAAATCTTTATGTTCACATAATGAACGACGCTACCGAAGATTAAAGCAATTAACAGCTCTTAATTCGACTTCGATTCAAAAGACCACTAGTGTTTTTAAACACGCCATAACTTAATTGGACATAATTATTAAAAGCCATGTATAAATTCAAATTGTATAATCAAAAACAAGAAAACAATGCTTGTTTACATATAATGAATTTTAAAAACATTTCTTAATTAGAGCCAACTTAATTTAAGCATAATGTTTTAGTTAATTATCTAGTAAAGCGATTTAGTCGATACTAACATTAGATATGTTTAAAACTTTGAATAAATGCATTTCATGAGATTGAACATAATTTGTATCTTTTGTTACTTAAAACTAAATTATATGACTGGTTTTCATAAACATAATATTAGTTGTACATAAATATTAAATAAAAAATAAACATTTTACTTATAACATAAATATTTTTGTATATAAATCAGCATAATATCAACAAAAGCTATGTATTTAAATATACTATTCTTAAGATTATAACTACACTGGGTAATAAATTATTACATTAGTTCTACATACAAACGGCATCTCTGAAGATCTGATCTCTCTATTTATTTAATTTGATTAGATGTATATTTGTAGGCAAGATTAAAATAATAACTGGTTCATATATCATGACACAACACGATTATACATACTAAACACTACATTGGCTATTATAAATCATCTTGTACTCAATTAACTAAAAAAGCAAATGGCACAATTGATAACTAGGAAGTATGTATGAGGAAAAAGTCTCGGTAACTTAAATTAAATAACGAGTTAATAGGAATGGATTACCGAATCACTAGTGTTGGGATTGATTTTGAGATTTAACCAACGATATCGACAAAATATTAACAGAAAAAACGCAACATGTAAGTGTGCATTACAGCATATAATAAGACTAGAAGTCAGTCAGCGCATCTCACAATCCACATAAAATACATGCACGTTTATAGCTGCAAATACTCCTTATATCGTTGGCCTCACAAATACATACTTCACATTTATCAAAAACAACATTTGCTGCACTAATCGGATCACTACATTTGCACTAATCAGTACTGATTGAACAGTTTATTCATCGATATAGACTGGTAATTCTACCTGTGTGTCTTGGGCACTGGGAGCGGGATCTGGCGAATCGTGTCCTCTTCTTGGTACTCCAGGTTGCAGGGCTTCAGCAACTCTTGGCCGCCTTGGTGGAGCCACTTGTTGCATACTGGAATGTTGTAAGCAGAAATATTATTTATTTATACAAGTCTGTTGCGAAAAAAAAAACAAGGAGCATTGTTGTATTATTCCCCTTACTAGATATTATGGCCAGACACATGAAAATTCTAACATATCGTATTTTTTAACAGAGAAGCTGACTGAAGCAGTTCCTGCGCTGATCTTGAACTTCACTTGGACCCTAGCATGCAGGACGGGCCCTTGTATGCACTTCGAAGGAGCGACGTTGTCATCGGTGCGCTTCAATTTTTTTTAACCTTTAAACCTGATATACAGAATGTGACGTCCGACACGAGTACAATTCAATTCATTCGAGCGAGTGATTCTTATATTATTGTGATAAGTTATAAATTGGAACCCGTAAGGTGGGACACCTTCAGACTAGGTGCAGCGTGGATCTCCGCAGGGTGGATGGTAATAGTTAAATGAGAGTTGCCGAGAATTTAGCTCAGTAGCGTGCAATTGGAGAGGCCCATGTTCAGTAGTGGACTGCGATAGGCTGATGATGATGAATTATAATGATCAACGTGTTCATAAAATGCTAGTGTAGCGTGTTTACTAACCCCACTTGGATCCCTGCAGCACTGGGCAGGCAGCGTGGCGGGTGGCGAGGTCCCCCTCGCCGGAGGGGTGCAGGTTGAGCCAGAAGGCGGCGGCGCGCTTCACGGGGAACACGCTCAGGCCCAGCTCCGTGAACACCGTGGCGCCACCTTGAGCTACGTCCGACATCTGGGACGAAATAAATTCATGAAATAAAAATTGTATTATGTTTTTGTATTAAGATAAGATATTGTTTTCTAATTTACTGTCAGTTTGAGGTTGGTTTCTGTGATTTTTTTTTCATTACATTTTTTGTGCAATTTTTATTATTGTTTTTGTTGCATCACTGACGTCACAAACAGATTATTTAGATTATCTAAATATTGATATAACATACTTTATTGAATAACAAAATTGTAGTGTAATAGTAGGTTGTACAAGTTTTTCTCCAGATTATTTCCGAATGAATGTTTTCAAATCCTCCCAAGTTGTTAATTAACAACTGCTTGTTTATGTAGGTTACAGATATATGTATTATAATGTTCTGGCGTTATAAATAATAAATTAATGTGTTCATACAACTGTTTATTATTTGAATTTGAATACTAACATAGAAGAGCACTGTAGCAATTCTGTTGCCACCATGCTTGGTGAATGCATTCTCCCGTTTCTGTAAAGAAAAGCAAATATTACATTTAAAGAACATGTTCGTTTTAACTAAAACTAGGTCACACCTAAAATAATATCTAATTAAAAGCGCGTCGTTAGATTTTTAACAAAAAGGCCTGCATGGGCACTAATAAAACGTCGAAAAATCACGGTCGGTACACGGTTCGGGTTGTCGTTTCCTACGCAGAAGAACTAGTAAGAAAATTCAACCCTCGGCACAGCCCGTAGAGTTGAAAATCTAACAGCGTACTTCTATTTAATTCCACCTTTCTCTACGCTCACTCAATGCTTTATGGTAACGAGTTGGAGTGGAGTCGGTGTCAAGTCTGGGAATGTGTAAAGACCTTAATTAGGCTTTCCATGTAAGGTCCATTTAATTAGACTAGCCATGGATCGAGTTAATATTGCGTGAGATTGAAGAGACCTATATCCATCAGAGATGAGTATATGTTTTATTTACCCTAGCAGTCATAATGCCGTTCTATATTTATAGTATGTATAGCGTGTGTCAGAACGTTGTTGTCATATCTGTATCACACCCTTGAATATGACCACATTTTTCTGAAACATGCTGTATAACGCAAAATTGATTTAGAAATTCACATCCGTAGCAACTGGATGAGAGTAGGCATGGGTCTTGATAATATGGCGTGCGATTGGAAAGGCCTGTGTCTTTCAGTGATTTATTTATGTACACAGTAGAAAACAGTATGATGAGTTTATTGAGTACAAAGGTACTGATGATCATGATTGACTTACTCTAGCAAAGTCAAAATGCGGTTCATAGTGCCCTCCTATCCCGTAGTTGACGACCTGCAGCTCTTCGGCGGAGTCCATACTGAGGCCGGTCATGTGGGACACTCTGCGAGAGATGCGAGCGATGGCCTCAGCCTCCGTGTCTCGCAGCCACGAGGACTTGCTGATGCGGTAGTGGGCGGGGACCAGCTCACCGGTCTTTGGGTCGTGGACGACGGCGCGTTTGAACTGTTCACAAATTTTAAAGTATTAGTTACTAGTTATTTTTTGTAAAGTTTTTAATTTTACGGTGACATATATATCGGTGGTAGAGGGCTTAAAGTAGGCTCGTTTTTTTTTTCGTTTTCCTTATGATCAATTGCAACTAAAACTATGTATACACTATATATATTTTTTGAAAACCTAAAAAAAATTGACGCTCCACCCTACTCATACAGGCCTTTTACAAACATGTAATGACCTTGATCGAGGTGAATTTGATATAAAAACGACGAAAAGCCTTACTAATCGAGCGATTCAATTAAAACTTAGGTGCTGTAAATGTCAGGGTTAGGCATTTGTGAGGACGATGACATACAAATGTGACTCCTAAACGAAACCTAAAAAGGATTTCCTCCTTTTATACATTTTTGTTTTTTAACTTTTAAAATGAGTAATATTAGTCCCACTCACCCTTGGCCTGGCCATTTTCTTGACCATCTCAATCTCTCCATCACTGATCACATCGTAGTACACCACTACGTCAGGGTTGAGGTACATCATTTCCATCTTGATAGGCGCCAGGCGAAGGAACGGATGGTTCTCCGTGAGGTAACGACATGTCAACCTGAAGAAAAAGAAATTAATAAAAATGGGCAAAGGTCAATTTTTAAAAGTTTTAATTTATAAAGAACATAACGTAACATACGTGGGCCCTCAAACAGTCCCCTCGCCAAGGTAATAAATTGCTAAAATGTAAATGTATGAGTTAACTCATCAAAACAGTGGGAGTACCAATTAATTTGCTCTACCACATGAAAAGTAAAATTATTTGAACTCACAACATAATTATATTCAAAGTTCGTAAACGAACAGAATATCAGGTTGCTTTTCATGAAGAGTAAGGCAGAGGTTCACGGTGTGTAACAAAATACATCTATACAAATAAATAAAATTGAAGTGTCTGTTTGTAATACCAAAATAACCGCTTTTTTACTGAATGCATATTAAAGTATATACGGTACTTATTACTAAACACATTTTTTTCAATTTTTGTCTGTCTATCTGGCGGTCTGTCTGTTTGTTTGTTTCGGCTCATCTCCGAAACGGCTGGATCGATTTTGACGGGACTTTTACTGGCAGATAGCTGATGTCATAAGGAGTAACTACAGCTTTTATTTTAGAATAAGAATTAGGGTTCCGTGCAAAAAAATTCATCATCATCATCATCATTTCAGCCGAAAAGTCCACTGTTGGACATAGGCCTCCCCCAAGAAGGGGGGTTTTGCTATAATCGCCACGCTTGGCAGGCGGGTTGGCGACCGCAGTATGGTTGTTGTAGAATCATAGAACGCTGCTGCCCATTCTCTGGTAAGTCCCTTAGTCGCCTCTTACGACACCCACGGGAAGATATGGGATGGTGCTATTCTTTACGTCCGGACACCATACAGAACAGAACCATGAAAAAAATTAAAACCCTTGAAACTGGTAACAAAATTCGATTCAAAAAGGGAAGTAATATTTTTTTAAAGGTCGCGGTTAATAGCTAGTTTAAATTAAATGTAATTAAGGTATATGGTGTCTTTACCCAGTAATTTTGTTTTAAGCGGTCCATTCTAACCTGTGATTGTAACTGTATGCGTGGGAAGATGACTATACCATATACAGTTACATCAGAATAGAATTAGGTTTTTATGATAATTTTATTAACTCCACTTTGCTACTATAACGTGAATTTCTGCCAAAGACGATATCAAACTAATGAGACGATATTACCATAATTTTAATCTAAAAACTTGACAGTCCAACACATAATCGTGGAATGTATACGAAAAGCTAGAAAGAACGTAATTATGTACAGACGCCAGCACATCAAGCTACTACAATCTGTCAAATTTCTTTAATACATTTTCAACGTTATCGCTAAAACATTAGATTTAAGGTTGATTGGTAAAATTTGACAGTTTCGAGTAGCTTTTATGTGCTGGCGTCTGTACCTATAAAACGTATCCAGCGTTCACAATTTAGCTTCCAAACATGTGAACACACGTGTTTATTGGAAAAATAACTTGTTCAGTTCAGCTACAACTTGGCATTATGCTTGGCAACATGGCATTTCTATATTTATCGGTCTCATTAAAACATAGCTTTGAAAAAGTTAACATACAGGATACGGATTTTTGCCGACCTTGAGCCAAATTTGTGCCATGCTCCAGTACCTACCTTGTGAACAGGTATTTATCGCACTATCGTCCTTCAAATGCAATCCATTCATTGTAAGCAGAGTTTGTTAATGGCAGTCATAGGTGTATGCTATGTTAATAATGTTCAAACTAATACTATAACGTATTCAAAGCCGAATAAAAAGCCGTAGCCTGTCGTATTTGTTTTACTTCTGTTTTTATGTTTTGTTATATAAATAATTACAATACCGAATACCAGTGGCGAAGGTTCCATAGAACTCGATTCCTACCGGCTTCACTTTCAAAGATGGCACGGCCAAATAATATAATCACATTAAAGATATGTACTCCGGCTTACCAAAATTGACCCTTCGCTACTGCAGAATACACATTAAATGGATTTATGAACATTTTAAGTATCAAAACCTTTAAGCTCAACGTCTAGAGGAGTGGAAAAAGAAAAGATAGGCTATTCCTTGCAGTGGGGTAGTAATTATAAAAGTTATGAATAAAAAAACCGTTGTTGAATTTATACTGAAATAAGTGTATGATATTTTACAGATGGAGTGCGTAAATGTCTTCAACAATACATGATGGTAACATTGTTTTCAAAACGTCACCTTTTAAAGACCCTAAGGTCTTAAACTATTATATTACCGTTTTTTTCTCACGTTTTGTTCTGTTTGTAACTTTGATGTGTAGTTATATTTTTTCTTAATTCCATTTTTATTGGATTAATTACGAACCTTTTAGAGTTTATAAACCGTACTAGTAGCTGCATTACCTCATAGGATAGTGTGTCAAAACACCTATTTCAATGTGCCGTCGGTTTAACTACTTCAAGTAGATATATTTTTGTCATAGACTGTGTTTTGAAAATTTAAAATACGTAGTACAGCGCAGCTCTTTTCACTTTACCCATAGTTTGCAATTGCATCATAATCGGTTCAGATGTTTTCAAGAAAAATAAAAAAATAAAATAGTATGGAAATATCACTTTTCACGCAATTTTCCATACAAATCGGCAATTTCATACTTTAACCCCTAATATTACAAAAGGTGAGTCAATAATACATTATTAACACCAATGACTGCATATGGTAATAATTTCCACTGTGGTTTTGATCTTGGGATTTTCTTAATCTATTTCTTGATTGCTGTTTAAATCTCTGATCCTTTTCTACGACAAAAGCTGCGTACTGCCGACAAAAGCTAGCTATCTAGTATACGCCAGCGTTCTTGGCAGTCGTGGTTTTAAAACAAGGGTGCGAGATGATACGACACTTAATATAATTTTAATCGCACACTGAATATGGCTACGGCTTCGCTATGGTATCTAGGGAGTGGGAGTGGTTCTGGTGTGGCAGAGGAATGGCGCTAGACAGTGTGGGAAGAGACAGATAGACCTGTATAGGTCTGTCTCTTCCCACACTGGGGTTGCTCCTGCTTTGAGAACGTCGTCTCAGTCTCAGGTAGCCCCCCTGATGGCATTTTATCTATTCATGCATACCTACACTTACCTAATTAGAAACAAAACTGTTTTATGTCCGTCACATCACCATCCCAGGTCCAGTTGAAAACCAGCGTCGGGCAATAGCTGCTCGGCAGTTTGCTGAACTGGGCCTATTTGGCGCAGCCGTGAGACGCACAATATTATCTCTTTTTATTTTTTATTTTTATTTTTGTTTAGTTTTAACTTTTTTATTGTGTAAATTTAAATTATTTTTATTTGTTTGTTGTGTGTACTTGTGGCATGTGCCAAATAAATATGTTTTCTTTCTTTCTTTCTTCTATTTTGAATTGCGTAGTGGCGTTTCAATTCACTACTAGTCAGCCTTTCTGATATAGTTAAATATTTGTGTTTAGTTATAATGTTTATTCTTGTTATTGATGGTACCTACGAGTAGTTAAATATATATTCGCCGTCCCACTCGCTTTTTCTATGACCGCGACAGTTACGAGTCTTGGCGTTTAGTTAGGCTATAGAATAATAGTATTTAAAATATATTTACTTCGTAGAGATAGAGAGAGGTATGTCCACTTCGCCGCGACAAAGCGACTCGTACACTTTTCTCTCCTTAGCGTAGTCCGTCAATTGAACCGGTTTTTCCTCTGCCTGCTCTGCGCCAAGATCCTGTGGACCAACCAATAAAATGTTATGGACTAATTTAAATGTTAATTTATAGGAATGTGTTTAATAACATACGACATGTTTTTTCGGTTTGTTGTGTGTTTTTGGTATTTTTATCTTTAAGGAAAAATGGTTTAAGTTATCAGTTATTATACTCGATTAATTCTATAGCTTCGCTTAAATTCTAGTTCTCTCGGAGTTGAAAAACAAAGGTGTTAAGTAAACGATAAAGTAATATATTATATGCCTCGTTGATATTCAAATCGTTATGTACCCCATATTGAATAATTTACATAATTCCGACTAAGTTATTGACCTTTACACCAAATATTCTGTTAGAAAAGAGTAAAAAAATAAGTTGTTCATTAATCATAATGTTTATGTTTTTTACTAGACTTTTTTTAGTCGTCATAGAGTAGACGATTGACTTAGGACGTGCGCAGACGAGGTACTTTTATTCGCCGCGGACAGACATCTCCTAAACTTAGTTCTGGCCAAATGTGGGTAGACTATACAGGGTGTAAACGGACCCTTCACGATACCGTCAACCAAGCATTATGTTGATCAAACTAGGTAACTTTACGTAAAAGTTATTGCTTGGAAACGACTTTTTTTTTGGGTGAAAAATCACGTTTTACGGTAGGACGCAATGTTACGCACTCAAAACATTGTGCTGATAGACTGATTGGATGGTACGGGGGTCGTGGAGATGTTTAAAGTAAAAATTTTACATTAAAAACATGAATTTAAAAAAAAACTTGTGAAACAGTTGGAACTTTGGCCCCCAATATCTACGTAACTGGAAGATTCCCAGGTATTGTCTAGAACAAAAAAAAAACAATCGCAATGGAGAACAAGTGCCTTTCGGCTTTTTACACTCTTTAGAACACCTCTACCAAACCCTTCGGGAAGTAAAGGCGTAATGTTAAGATGCTTAAGTTATAATAAAAAACGCAACAAGTCACACACATAGGTCTCGGCAATTTCAGACTGGAAGTCGTACCTCGTTTGCGCCTTTAGAAATAGTCACTACACACAGTACAGGAACATTGTGAGTGATCTATTCTTGGCCTGAGAGCCCACTGTATACATGGATATGATTCATTAACTACGCACTCATAGATGAACACAAGGTGACCTTGTCGGTGGGACTGTCGTAAACCACGTGCACACACAGCATTGTGATAGAATTTAACACCAAAACTTATGTATACAAAAAATTAAATCAAGTGACTAAAAATCAAACTTTAGGTTGCGAGATTCAACCCTAGTGATAAAAATGAATGACGGCAACGTAAGCATGGCAGGCATACACATGATAAAAAATATATTAAAAAAATATATTGGCAATATGGGCGTCATTAAGGTAAATAAAACAGGTAGCATGGCATAATACTAGCTTGAGTTCCGTCATTTTTCCACGGGATCGTAATACCGGGATTAAGGTATCCTGTGTGTTATTCTAGGTTATAAACTTCATCCAAATAAGTAGTTTTTGCGTGAAAGAGTAACAAACATCCATCCATACATTCATCCATTTGCAAAAACTTTTGCATTTATAATACTACTAGTAAGAAGGTAAGATTTATTTCAAAACTTTTTTGTCTTAAGTCCTCTGCGATAGATAAATGGACACAAAAGTGATCTCGTAAAGAGTCGTACGGAATTCTTAAAGAGATGTATAAAGAGGTGGTACACTTACCCCACGACGTTCCTTCCTAAGCCTCTGTTCTTCTTCAGCGATGCTCTTCTGATAATGTGGCACGTTGCCTTTAGCGCGCGAGTGTTTGGGGTCCACGGCTAGCAGTTTTTGGGTCCATTCTAGAGCGCTTCTTGTGTCGCCTGGAAAAAAAAATAAAAAAAAAGTTACTGAATCGGCCTGTATATTAGTAGTATGTATATGCGTAAGTACTAATGCTTCCTATTGATATAATAAGCAGGAGACTTTTCCTCGTGAACATTTGTGAAAGCTGTGTCTGATTGGCATAACGATGGGTCATGCTGTCGATTCTTTTCGTGAGTTATGACTAGGAAGATCAAGAGGGATAGAAACGACAGGTTCCCGACTAACAGGCACAGGAGGGAGAGGGACAGTGATAATAATAATGAACCACACTTACCCAGCAAATAATAGGAGAAACTGATATACTCCAGAATATCAGCCTCAGTGAATGAGTAGACAATATTTTCTTCTTTCAACTTGCGTAATGCCTGTACCATCCATGCCCGCGCGTTTGTAAAATCTTTCTCGTTGTACAATGCGCGCCCAAGCTCGTAACAGTCACTCGCGCTCATTGGAGAACTGGAAAGAACATAAATAAATCTAAACCTACAAGTATATGTATAAGTAAAAGTTTTTCGTAAAGAGTAACCATGGGGTTTCTTGCCGGTTCTTCTCCATAGGAAACGACCAACCCGAACCGTGCACCTTTTCACGACGTTTTATAAGTGCCCATGTACTCGTAGGCTTATGGGAAATAAAATATTTTGGTTTTGCGTTTGTGTGACCGCGTTATTCTTCTTAACTGCGCAACCGATTTTGATGCGGTTTGCATCATCATTTAGATAATTTATTCGGGAAAATTTGTGTATATACTACTATAACTTTATATTAAACTAGCTTTAGTAAAATTCTGGATGTTTTGTCAAATAAAAACTGTAAGAAACAGAGGATGTGGGCTAGACCATGATATTTTAAACTGTAATTACATACTCCAACAAAATACTCGTGTAAACATTCTTATTCTAACAGGTGTTACAGAAGGAAATAAATCTATCACGCTTATTGTCGCATATGATGTAGTACATATTTCCTTAAGGTAGGTATAAATGCCTATAGATCATCCCCCACACATTGAAGAGTAGTTTCTGATGAATATTTCATCTCATCGAAGCTCACTACATAAATACATCAAAACGGATAGAGAAATCGGGCAGATTTATGGCTTATTGTCTCTAAGATAGATTGCCATGTATCAGTTAAAACAAAAAAAAAAAACCTATAGATGACATACATTGATTGCAATTGCCTGAGGCTTCGCCTGCGCCGAGATCGGAAAATATCCCACGGCACCGTAATACCGGGATAAAAAATATCCTATGTGTTAATCCAGGTTATAAAGTATCTGTGTGCCAAATTTCAGCCAAATCTGTTCAACTGTTTTGGCGTGAAAGAGGAACAAACATCCATACGTCCTCACAAAATTTCGCATTCATACTAGTGTAAAAAGTAAGATTTATTTGCTATTATAATCGGTCTGACAATGGTAAATAAATATTAACATAAACTGAAAAATAATATGGCTAGAAAGGGGAAGATGATCTAATCGAGCAATATGGAAGACTAGCTTATGCTCGTGGCTTCGCCAGCGTGGAGTTCGGTAATTGTCCCATGGGATTGTACTACCGGGATAAAAAGTATCATATGTGTTAATCCAGGTTATAAACTATCTATGTGCCAAATTTCATCCAAATCCGTTCAGTAGTTTTTGCGTGAAAGCGTAACCAACTCTCTCAAAATTTTGCATTTATAATATTAGTAGGATGAGGACCTGCTACGCCAACCTCAAATAAATAGCGATAAGGGCAAAAAAAATGATGATGATGACGATGATAAAATGGAAACATATACAAATTCTAAACTATTAGCTGGCAACCATATATAAAAACACGCTAAACTATTACTTAACATAATGCAAGTTATTAAGCAAACAAATTATCCTCAGTCACACAAACATTGTATGTACCGGTAAACGAGTTAGTGCTAAAGCGCTAATATCATGGTTCACGGTGATCAAGACATTATTGTAGAATTAGCTACACTTAGCGCATCGTATAATAACTATAGCGAAACAAACAACATTGTAGATAGTTAGGCATTTAGCAAATGACACGATTTTTTTAAAAGATAAAATATGGTAATTAACCCCTGTAAGATAGCATGGTTTTTCTTTTATTTATATTGTGTCGTCGTCATATAAAAAACAAAGAATCCGACTGATACAAACTATATCGGGAAGGAAATAGCTACTTTACTTCTTATCATAATATGTAACCTTAGTTGACCTATAAATATGCAAAAACTGGTCTATAAAGTTTCCACTGGTGGGTTGGGTTCCACTCTCGTCCAGATTCCGTTACGAGATGAAAACTTAATTATTTATCTAATAAATAATTTTAATTTATAATGTCTTGTTAATGAGTTTGTGGTAAAATAAGCTGTTTTGCCTCACCTATAAGCAACACCGTTGAGCAATCCTTCAGAGAGATCCTTCACATCCAGATGGTAGGTGTCCTGAAGTCTGGTGAGCGCCTGTGCGGCCCCCGTCAAGTCTTCCAGGGCAGGATATTTCACGTCTGAGTGGTTCATTGTTATATTCTTTATGTAATCTGAAATCGACGTTAAACACTAAAAATCATGATCACAAAGAGGACTTTTCGCAACATGTGCAGCAGCTGGGCTATTACAATCATGTCAAAACATTATTGCAATTTTTCATAAGAAAACTTATTAATGCTGACAGTTTCTGTCACCTTCGTTACGTTTGGTGGGAAACAATAAACACCTCATTAGGGTATTATAGTTCCAAAGTTCCCAGATCACAAGCAAAACATAATTCAAGCATTATTGTGTTGTGACACTGTTGATATTGCTTTGGGTGTAAAATTCAACCTTAATCAATTTTAATGATGGTGAATACTTAGCTCAATTCTCGTGATCGCGAGAATGCTATTGTTTCATATAATAAAACAAATCCACAGCATAAATTGCCTATTATCTTTTTTTATGGCCGTGTGGCGTTGATTAATACCATAATGTGCATTATGATTTTCTTAGTCTTTGTTAATACCTCCCAGGGAAATTAAAAACATGATAACTTAGAAATTCCAATTTCAAATTCGTAACAGATTAATGCAAAAATGAATAAGCGGTCGTCCCAAAGAAATAAAACTTGGCGTGTTAGTTAGGTGTGAATGAAGATTTATCCCAATAAAACTTGTCGTACATCACCTAATTGAACCAGATCAAATCAATGAAGCCGCAAATAAAGTTTATTAAAACGATCTGTGCCAGTAATTTTAATTTTAATTTTCGTTTCGTGTCAGACTCGGTTTGTACCACTATGGTACAATATTCTGGCTAAATAAGACCCATATGTTTTGTCTGATTCAATAGTCTCTACAAATATTCCTAGTTTAAGAGTGCCTAATTCATTAGCTCAATAAAAAAAAATCTGTAAATAGTATAATAAGTATTAAGTTACCTGTTCCAATCTTAATACTATCTTCAATATGATCAAGATCTGTCGTCAGTCTTTTAATAAGGGTGAAAGCGTTGATTGGATTACCCAAATAATTGGGAATATCTTCCATAGCCCTTTCATGTTCCTTTTTGTAGAGATTCAAATGCCTGCAAATGAGAATAAAAAGTTACTGTTAAATCTAGAATATGCATGATTCTGACATACTTTTGGTTTTTTACTTGAGAATTTGAAGAACTTATCAAACTCTGTTTGGCATAAAATTTTGAATTTCGAAGCAATCTCCTTAGCTATCTGTATTCTGCTAAAGTAGATTTTGACAAGTTCTCAACTGCATTCCCAAATCAGAAACCGGGTCTCAATTTAATTCTTACCTCTTTATGTTCGAAAGCCTTTTCTCTTCCTTTTCAATATAAAAATCTAAGTCATCTATTATCCTTTTGTGTGTTTCCAGCAAATGTTCTACTTCTGCTATTGCTGTGAATAATTCCGCATGCGTGCGCACACACAGATCGAATAACAGTGCGAAACATATTACGTGCAGCAAGTTCAAATTAGGAACCATATTCATTGTTTTACAAACCTAGAAACAAAAACAGCCATTAAAATAAATTCCAGTGAAGTGTCACATTCAGACGGTTTCTTCCATAGGTCATAATATTGTGTTTAATATTCTGCAGGCGGTTTTGATTAAATGAGTAAGAATTCATGAGCTAGCTCTTTTAAATCCATTTCTAAGAAAAATAAACAATTATACAGGGTGACCCATTTATAGATGTACTATTTTTTTTAAAAGCCTGCCTTTCATAGCTTTCAGAAACACCATGATCAGCATTAAAGATGTTTGGGAAAAACCTTGAAAGGAGGCTTCAAAATTTTTTTTGGTATCATGTAAGTATACATTTTTTCTACCCTGTATAGCAGAAGTGAGATTTAGATCTTCCTCCATTTTAAGTGTCGTTTTAAAAGTCTAATATAATTTTATAAACATATAACAGTGATATGCGGATTTTCGATACTAATGTTATAATTGTTACGCCATGTTACGGTCATTATCAATATTTGGTTCATGGTTGATAATATTTTATATGAAATAGCAGAACTTAATCTTAATATTTATTAATAGATTACTTTACAGTTAACTTACAAATGTGCCGATAAAATTAGTTGAAATAAGTTCTAAAAATCTTAACTGGCTAAAAGAATCGCTTCTCCTTAAATCAAAAACCAGTTACATTTTTGTCATAAATTATATTGAAAGGTGCTAAATGAGCTTATGATATGTGATTCACTACTTAATTTATTGCTATTGATCATAAAATATAATCAGTAAATGTATAGAGAAGTAAAAACATCGTAAAAGTCTTAACTACGGAAGCTTTAATTAAGTTTAGGCACGCGTATGTTTATTTGGTAGATTTAAATCTTTGTTTCAATGGACTGTCTTAGTTTAAACGGTTTTTGTATGATTTCTCAGAATTATTTTTAGTTGGTTTCCTTAGGATCAAATATTATTGTAGAGATGTGTTTGTGCTTTCGGGGAAACCCAAAAGTTATTTATTGAACCTTTTCGGCTTAATCCGTACGACACACGAAACCACACGTTGGTGTTAGTCAATATTTTACTTGACGTAAGGATTGGAATGAGCAAAGTTTGGGCCAAATCTTTTATTCTTATTTAATTTTACGAAGCCAACTTGGCTTTAAACTCTTGAGGACAACGACCGGCTTAAATATGTTTGGAAGCCACTACTTCCCTAATATTCTAACGGTTAAGTTATTTTTAAGCCAAGTTGTGAAGATATTTGTTTTCGAGACATCTACGAGACCCGAAGATGACCTTATCTTTGTAAATACCAAAGTTTAACTACCTCCCATGATTTCAGCTAGGTAAGAACATAGTGTTAAAGCCAGTTGAAACTTTCTAAAGCTTACTAGTACCTGTCGTGCCAGTAGCAGTACAAATTACGTATGAAGCCAACAATGCGCGAATCATTTCGATTGATTTATATTGTTCGGTCGGGCAATGACTGCGGCATTACCAATTCATTGTGACCGCCCGGGCTCGTAAAGAGCCTAAATAAGTCGAATGAACGCGTGTCGTGTGGCGTCCTTTTGCCAACAAACAACTTTTGTCCTTTTTAAAAAAAAAAAAAAAAACATTTAAAATATCCAAAAAGTATCCAAAAATTGTTTTCTTTTTTATTCTGCTTCAACCTTTAAAGTTTATGACATCTGGAGAGGCGAGTCATTTATTGTATTTTTTTTTTGCGGATCATATCCTTACTAGTGATTCGCGTGTCACAGACAAAGAAAGATTTTATCATCAAAATAAGTCGTGTCACAAGCAGGATTTTGATAAAATCTAGACGTGTTATTTTCTTACTATTTATGTTTTTGCATAAAAATTAAAGCATGACTGCTGTGGTGGACGTGATTGTAAGCGCGTACGGAAGCCGGCCGGCAACTGGCCGCTTTATTATCTGTATATTAACGATAACAATGTGGTTCACTTGCTATCGAATATTGTTCTACTGCTCTGAATATTTTTCTCGAAGACTCTAACGATACGGAAGGCACTAAATTGGCAAGAAGTAGGTACACGACTTTAAAAGAAAGTAGTTTCATTGGGTAAGTTTGTTCGTCGAGTAAGCTGTCTCAAACTCAGAGCATTTATTTCATATAGACCCGTGACAGGGACTTTTGTATAGTCAAAAATAAGCTACTTACAGTCCAGCCACAGGCATAATAACTGTGAATGGACTGTAGTTGCCCATTCCAAAATCATAGATCTTATAGAGAAGTATGGGCAAAAAACTCCATGGACACTCTTTTCAAATCAACTTTGATATTACATAGTCCTGTAGAAATATAAAAAAGACAATGCAGCACGTTTATCAACGATATAATCTTCCAACTTATACTTAATATGCTCCACTTACGCTTACATAGTGTGCGTTTTATGCATGTTTAAAATTTCTTCTCATTAAGTTGTAGAACCAACGTCAAGTGGTATTTAATTGTAACATTTTACACTGTAGCCCATAAAAGAAGAGCGTACTTCTGACTGTGCATTGAATTTAGATGTTACTTCAGTTATTGAGGGCAGCGATAATTGGGGACTACGTACATACGTGTTAAGATTATTACAATCTATTAAAAATAGCAGTTAGGAAATATATTGAAGTATAGTACAAGAGGAAATCGTTATAATAATTATGTAATCTACGGACCTAATCGCTGAGGAAATACGACAAAGAAAAAAGCTTTATTGTAAGGGGCTTAAATAACACAGTATGTTCGAAGAATTAAAGAATTTTACTATGTTTTAGATGCAGCCCAAGAATACAAAACTAATATACCTAGATAATTTTCTTAACGAAGAAACATAACGGCATAATTATACGTCATTGTTGGCAGGGTTATTTTAGCAGGAGATTCTCATTAAAACAGACAAAAACATGAGTAAACACAATTCGGTTAAAAATAAAATGCGTGCCAGTCTGCCTTTCCAAAGAATATTGTACCAACTCTCTTTCTTGAATTGGTATAGACATGGGACCGGCCGGCGGCGTATTTATTAATTTATGTAGGTTGTACTTACCAACAAAACTAGCAGCAAGGCCAGCAAGTAGGCCAAATATTTTTACCAAAAATACACAAAGGCGGCACCAAAATATAGACTTAAATATGAATGTACGCACTATTGCACCAAATGGAGATCAAAATGTGAAAATCTAGGCCTCGAACAAATGTGGTTCGTATCCGAGCGTGCGCAAACGCAACCGTTCGCGGGTCAACGAACAAAATACTGCCATTGAGCAGCTAGCGAGCCGGTGACCTTATCTAACTACTACTGTGACGAGATGACGTCCTTTATTAATACGTGCTATATACATTAGGGGAGCTTGATGATTTTACATTGATTTGCGACCGCCTAGCGTGAAGTTTATTGTTTCAGCAAAATTATTGTTCAAAATAATCGTGACCACAGATCTTTTCAGCTTATCAGCAGATTGTTGTTACGAAATCATCAGACAGGATATTTAATGTAATTCGGTTAAATATATGTTAAAATGACCTAAACATTTATCTACTTCATTAAAATTTGGTCTAAGGACATGTCTATTCTTGGGTAAGTACGGGCAGAAACATATGTAGCCAGCAGAATAAGACAATCCTACATGTGTTTTAACAAAACTGTCAGTCGACTTTTGTTGCTGATTTTACTGCTAATTTCAGTGCCAGAAAGGCGTAGTTTCTACGTAGATACTTATAAGGGCAACGGACTGAGAGCTTTTGGCGCACGAAGTGAAGCTAAAGCTTGCAATATTTTAATAAGACGCTCTTTCTGCTTATGCTCACATGTATTATCGAATTGCAAGAACAGATACCGGAGATGGTTGTCAGCACAATTTCACCTTTGAACCTATTGAGTCACTGCAACTTAACTAATATTTACTTATCTCGGCCCACTTCGTTTTGTAAAATGACGAAATTCAAGTATACAGTAAGTACTTTTTGAATGTCAACGCATGGTCTACACCTACACGACAGAAGACGTAAACAAATTAGTGATAGGTCGATGTTGGCGATAAGTCTGCGAGGTTAAAATGGGGCTGGGGGTCACGTTTCTAGGATGAAGCCGGACAGATGGGCGACGATAGTCACACAGTGGGTGCTTGAAGACAGGCGTCGTTACCGAGGCAAACCCAAAAAACGCTGTCGTGACTCATTTCTAACGGATTGGTCGGTGAAGGTAAAAGATAAAAACTGGAAAGCCATGAGGGAGGCCTATTAATAGGCTGAAAAAAGTGTGATCAAAACATATTAAGGTCTATACCTACCTTCTAAGATTTCTTGGTTTAAGCACCCCAAAGCTGAGATTTAAAAACGAGAATGGGCAAAATCGACTTCCTAGTTAGCTCAATAAAACCGAACTGCCAAGGAATTAGCAAAAGTTGTATTAGTAGCAAATGTTGTCATTAAAAAGCTCTTTCGAATTTTGTATCTCTTATTGCTTTTGGTTACCCAAAAAATCTTAAGTTCGGTGCCCAATTAGACACACATTTAGGTCAATAACTAACGGCCTACGAATTAGCGAAAGTCGTGTTACTGACAAAATTCTCCTTGAAAAAGTCTATCCAATGGTTTATATCTTATTACTATTGGTTACCCAGAAAATCTTAACTTCGGTGCTCAAATATTCACCTACTTAGGCCAATAACTCCGAACGGACTACGAATTGGCGAAAGTCGTGTACATACCTGGCAAAGGTTCTCCTTAAAAAGCTCTATTCAATGTTTTATATTTTATTACTTTTGGTTACCCAGAAAACCTTAATTGGTTGCCTATAAAATCTTAACTTCGTTGTCCAACTAGCTGCCTATTTAGGTCAATAACTTCGAACCGCGTATCGCCTAAAGTCGTGTTAGTAGCAAAGGTTCTCCTTGAGTAGCTCTTTTCACTTATGGCTATTGGACTAATGTCTTAAGGCTATTGGACCTTGGGGCAGATTTTCAAACCCAATGGGATTATCGATAACTTGCCGACCGTACAGTACAAATGACGACAAAAGTTACAATAAAAAAGGTAAAATAAATAAGGACTGCAAAAATAATTATTGCAGCTAGATAGAGGCCTGAGGGACCCTACGCATATGGCGTTGGTCCAGTAAGGGATTCGTTGAAGCTAAACACTGCGAAAATGCGACGCTAAGGCAGCGTCAATGCGACACTGTTTCATAACAAACACGTTAAATTAACGTGACGTGAACGCCGTATTTTTCTTTAAAGATAATTCTCCAAAAAAAATTCAATGGTGCTTTTGTAACAGTCATTCTTTTAATATTGACAGACAAAAATGTTGTGATAAATATTTTAAGTGTTTTTATATTAACAGTTTATTTTTTTCACAAGTCTAAATGCTGATCAGTGGAAAAGAAATGCATTTTTTACTTTTATCTGACATTGGGGTAGGCCCAAAAGGAAATGGTGTGACAAAGCGGACTCCTTCCTACAGAAATGGGCCCAATTATAAAAGAAAGGGCCCAATGGAAAGGTAAGCAAGTTTTTGCACTGCAGTATGACACAATAGGCAGGGTTATGTAACTAAAATTTAACTAGATGAACTTTTTGGGATAAGTACAGACAGAGCACCGAAGACAAATAGATTTTACCTCACACTTTTTGAGGTCAGTCGCAATAAAATAGAATAAATATGGGAGGCTCAAAAAAACTGCAAAACATTATCTAATATTTTTTTTTTAAAGAATATGCACAATGTAGGGACAAAAAAAATTACTGTTAGACCGTTTATCCACCAATTTCATAAAACATTAATTCTTTTTTCTCTATAAGGTCCAACATTTGCTAACCCACCCTTAAGTTATCTCTATCCCCAATGCAGTAGATCTGTTGTATTGTAACTATGATAGATAGTGATGGACTCAAAAGATTACAATGAACATCAGAAACACAAATAGCCTATGATCATTATTATCGATAGAGGAATGATATGGATCAGAAATATGTGATATAGGATAAGAAAAGTATTTGCAAAGCTTTGAAGTTAAATTATTTAAGTAATGTATTTAAAAGCGTAATTCGATAAAAATAAACATCGTTTTCATTTGAATTAATATTTTAAAATAACTATAACACCGTAAACTAGAACTTTGCAAGGGAGAGAATGAAAGCTTCTACATGTTTACAAATAAATATTGTTCATTAAATTAATGACTTACTGGCTACAGCGATTTCACTATCAGCAGTTTGAATGAGTAGGGTATTCAAATTGCGATAGGAGAGTCGCTCAAGACACTGCTAATGACTAAATTATCTAATTGAAAGTTTAGATCACTTTTTATTCTCTGCATCAAACAATACTTTATCGCCCGACTCAACTCATTCACTGACAGTATTATAAATGATGCTCTGCTGTGCTCACTACTATTACAACAATGACATTTTAGCGAATGAATGATTTGAATGAATGAAGTACTGAACCTAGGCCTCGTGACAGCAGGTGACAGTAACACTGACAATAACATGAGTCAACTGCTTTTTTTTTTTTTTTTCTAAATGGTATCTCGCAGGTCAGCCTAAGAGGCTGTCGCTGCTCAACCGGACTATCCTGTGGGTGCCTTGAGTGTAAGGCCTCCAGCCAGGGCAAAAAACTTAAACTTAAAACTTAAAAAACTTAAACTTATTTACGCCAACTGCCACCCCAGTGTTGGCTTTGTGCTTATTCTTGTTGGGCGTAGGAAATGAAATATTATAATAAGAAATTGTAAGAACAAAATAACTATCAGCTTCAATTAATAGAAAGAAAAGCCAGCTTCACTGAGTTCAACAGACGAGCCTTTAGTCTAATGGCCAATCTGCACCATCAGAGAAGAGCAGAAAGATGTGTATTACACGTTTAACCGCCTATATGCAGCAAAGATATAGTGTACGGCGATTAGGTGGGCGGTGCGCCCGTGCGCAGCACAAATCAGAGAACTCTTGCGGCAAGCGTTAGGTTACGCACGCACTGGTAGGTGCCCTGTTTCGTGCCTAGAGCCTAGTCATTTAACCTATTGATTCTTACTAGCGAAGGCACCAAGCGTGCAGTGCCACTGGATGAGAAAATTCTGGAATGTTTGTTTCACTTTACTCCTCGCTAGGCTCTAAACAAGCCATCTGTCAGTGCATACGTAGCCTTAGAGTTTGAATATTTGTGAAGCTCCAAGCGCGTAGAGTTCTGGCCACAGAGTAAATTATATTGGTTCTGGCAGCCCAAAAAGTCATCCGTCACATTCACATGGTGCATCCAGTGTTCTCACCTTTGGATATTTTCCCCTGAATTTAGGGGTTTTGTTTATGTTTAGGGAGAGTTTTGGAGTAAATTTATTTGGGTCCCGTTCAGAGAAAAGTTGAAACAGCATTCACATGTTGAGTTAAACAACCTGTAATAGTTAACAAACGAATGACATATGACTGACAAAAGAAATCATTGCAGACTTTAAATATTCAGCAACGGATGTTTTTAAAAGCTGAGTTGTCGTAAGGAGCCAGGGGAATCCAAAATCAGGGAGTGGTAACACTCGAAGCATGTCCTGTCAGTGAACTTCGCCGTGATAGTTTCTGAGAGGTTATGTTGTTATGAATAAATCGTAAAGAAAGTTTTTAGTGATTGATTTGATAAACGGAAAACAGTTAATAGTCATACAAAATGTCGAAACCGAAAATTAAAGTTATTAGTCGTAATCCAGATGAATATTTGCGTGCTACAAAACGGGATATACACAAACGTGAGTTTATAGATGCATGTTATTTTAAGCCCGCTCGCTAATATTGTACTCTTTTATATCCGCTGGATATGGAAAACATGTTGTGGCTATACTTGGGTGACGCCTCTGACATCTTATGGCTACGTGAACGATGATTGCTGGAATTTTTTTGTTTAAAACGCGATCCACGAAATTAGATTTTTTTTTTGTTTGTAATGTAGTGTGTAATTGTTTCAGTACCAAGAAATTATGATCCAAGTTTGCATCCGCTAGAAGCGCCGCGTGAATATGTGAGAGCAATGAATGCTGTTAAACTTGAAAGGGTGTTTGCTAAGCCTTTTATTGGTAATCTTGATGGACATAAAGACGGCGTTTCCAGTATCGCTAAACATCCTAGCAGATTAGCAGTTCTAGCTAGTGGAGCATTTGATGGGGAAATTCGTTTGTGGGATTTAGCTGTAAAAAAATGTACTAGAAATTTTGTGGCTCATGAAGGTTGGGTGCGGGCACTGTGTTACACACCCAAAGGTGACACGTTCACTAGTGTTGGTGATGACAAAACTATTAAAACATGGAAGGCTGAAGTCCAGTCTCCTGATGATGAGGAACCCATAAACACTCTGCTCAGTATGTCTGTAGTCTCGGGTGTAAGTCATCACAGAAATAAACCAATATTTGCAACATGTGGTGAACACTGTCAGTTATGGGAGAATACAAGAAATGAGCCTGTGAAAGTTTTTAAATGGGGAGTGGACAGTCTTCATCATGTTGCATTTAATCAGGTAACATCTAAATCTTATTCATTTAGCAGTATTTAACCAACAGCAATAATATATGTTTTATACAATGCAAGGCATATTCATTAATTGTTTTTATTACTGTTTTAAGGTAGAACAAAACTTGCTAGCATCATGTGCAAGTGACAGAAGTGTAATTCTGTATGATTGTCGTGAATCAGGCCCTCTGAGGAAGGTTGTTATGGAACTGAGGTCTAATGCCCTATCTTGGAATCCAATGGAGGCTTTCATATTCACTGTAGCTAATGAAGATTATAA
Source organism: Noctua fimbriata (assembly GCA_905163415.1). Classification (NCBI taxonomy): domain Eukaryota; kingdom Metazoa; phylum Arthropoda; class Insecta; order Lepidoptera; family Noctuidae; genus Noctua; species Noctua fimbriata. Next base: position 10,517,605 of record LR990932.1, read on the forward strand.
GTATGTATTACTTCTTTTTACTGGCTATATATTTTTAATGTTACATTACAAAAATATCTTTCAGTTTTGCATTCTGTTGCAGACGAGCACAGTATCTATACTTTACTAATATCAATTCCTGTCATTTACAGTTTATACACATTTGATGTAAGGAAACTAAAACAACCAGTAAACATCCACATGGGGCACACATCAGCTGTCATAGACGTAGACTATGCTCCAACTGGACGAGAGTTTGTAGCTGGCAGCTATGATAAAACTGTTAGAATATTTGAGAGCCTCAAAGGAAACTCTAGAGACGTATACCATACAAAACGAATGCAAAGACTGACATGTGTTAAGTGGACCTTAGACAACAAATACATACTCTCTGGCTCAGACGAAATGAACATCAGAATGTGGAAAGCAAGAGCATCAGAGAAACTTGGTGTGGTAAGTGTCACTGCATTTCTGCAATGAAAAAAAAACATAATTTGGTAACAAATCGTCAATAATGTGTGTTAGTTGACACTGTGGCATCTGGTGCACTTGGTTCAGCATCAGCATACAATCAGATCATGTCACCCCTTTTCGGAAAGTACAAAAATCTTACGAGAGAAAAGCCATCTGGTGCCACTTACACTTGCCGATAATTATTATTCTAAGTTAAAACATCCATAATGGCGCTACTTATATCCATCCTGGCCCTAATCCCTCTGATTCAAGTCATAGGAATAATAGTTGTTTCTTGCTTAGTTACATACATAGATAGAGAGAAAATTAAGAGCAAATTCGGTCTGGCCAGTAATATAAGGGCACACGCAAGGAAATAGCATTAAAGGGTCGCCGTTACCGAAATCGGTAAGGAGGACCATATACACATACATAAACTCATACCTTTCTCTCATGGAGGTAGGTGGAAACAACAGAATGCCACCTGCTATGATTCTTACATGATCTTTTTGCCTTGTCCACATTCATACATCTGGTCATACACACATGCTAATTGGGAGTACTATGCACCTGGCCTTTCTGAAGAACCTCACCAATAAGGTCATTATATGCCCTTCTAGGGTGTTCCCTCCCGGCGTTGCCACTCACATCTGACATCTAAGCATACTCTTATAAATTTTTGTAACTACATCTTTTAAGCCGCAATGTTCTCGAAAACACTTAGCTTAGTCTCTGAATGGCCAATTCTCTAAAAGCCTAATTCTCTGAATGGCCAATTCTTTAAAAGCCTAATTCTCCGAATGGCCAATTCTCTACTGAGATAACTATATGCATCAGTAATATTTTCAATGTATATTAAATCATTATTTACTAACCATATTCATCATTAATATGCATCACACATAGCCTTTCTTGTTTATCCAGGCAAAAAAAAAAAATTCTTTGTGAAAAAAATGCGATGATTCCTGGTTTTAATATTCCCGCTGGCCACCACTGGTGTGTCCGTCCACCAGTGGTGTGGTGGCCAGCGGCTCAATTTAAAGCATGATTTCATTGCATGCTTCATGATAAACGAAATATAGGATATATATAGATTTGATTGTGAGATTCCTACTAACAATATACAATACCTCATTCATGATTCTGGCCGCCTGATTGTTTCTAAGACTTTACTATCCTTATTTCTCATCACCTATTTGTCCTTGCCAATTTCCTACTACATAATCTTCGAGTTAACACTCGCACATTTACCTGAGGCATATACTACTAGCAAATCCAAAGCGGGGTAAATTCATATTAGTGCGAGTTTTGCATAGTGTGAATGAATGAACTACGCCAAAAAGTAGTACTAGTGAGAACATAAACCCCATGGTAGGTATATAAGTGTTGACATAACAATGTCATTTCAGTTAAAACACCAAACCAAACTATTCAAGTCATATTCACTTTCGTTCGATTCTTCAATTTAATTTAAAGCTTTCAAAATTGTTTTGATTAGTTTTAAATTGTTTTATTTTGAAAATAAACAAAAGTGACAGGTATAACTTAAAATTGGCTTCAAAGCAAATCAAATCCATTTATTTGCCAGAATGTAGGTTTACAATGTATGATCTTAAGACTATAATGGCCCCTTCACATTCTACCATTACATAAGGTGTTCAAATATTTAATTTTAACCTGCTTGATTTTATAGGAACCGGCAAACTCAAAGCATTTATTTAAAAAAAAAAACTTTTATTTATAACAATTCTCCCAATTGTAGAAAACGTGCCATTTTGATAATTAGCCATTTAGAGAATTGGCCATCCAGAGAATTAGGCTTTTAGAAAATTCACCATTCAGAGAATTAGGCTTTTAGAGAATGTTCCATTTTGGGAACTAGTCTACTCTGTTGCCAATTTGAGCTTCCTTCTTGGTGGGCAAAGGCCTCTTGTACTCTTTTATTGACGTCAATACAACAGTGACGACTGTGAAAATGTGTTATCTATAAGCGGCCTAACCGACATACCGGAACTTTCGTTGCGTGACGCCTCGTGGGTCACTCAGGTAATTTGGAGGGCGAGTTAATTACCTTCACAGACAACAACCACGACCGACATTCCATAATAGCCAATTGTTCTTACCTATAGTAAGGTAGCGCCGCAGAAAAAGTTTCAGCTTTTATAAAATTACGTAGGATCTTTGACGCTAATTGTTTATTGGATGCTAATTTAAGCGCAATTATATTTCAGCTCAAACCACGTGAAAGGACCGCATTGAACTATGCAGATTCATTAAAGGAAAAGTTCGCAAACCACCCGCAGGTGAAACGCATAGCGCGTCATAGACATGTTCCCAAACACATATTGAATGCCCAGAATGAACTCAGAACTATTAAAGAGAAATCAAAGAGGAAAGAAGGAAACAGGCGTGCACACAGCAAGCCAGGCGCTGTTCCCTTCGTGCCTGAACGACAGAGACATATTGTTAAAGAGGATGAATGAAAATACACTTTTGACATTTGTAATACCTGTTTCATTTGGTAATTAATACTTTTGTTTATTTATTGGAATCAAGTTTTACATCATTTTATTTTAAGTATAATGGATTATGTGATACAGACATTTAAGATATTGGCTTTTTATTCATACTACTACAACTTATAAGTAGGTATACAATAATATAAATAGGTATAGAGGAAATATCATAATGACTAAATATAAATAATGGAAGTATGTAAAGCCCCTACACACATTCAGCTGCAAGTACAAACAAGTACCAATTCTAACCAGATTGGTTAATGGGCCGGCTAATGCGATTTGGAAGAGTCATGAGGCGGATATCCACACTGGAACAAAAGCAATAGACAAGTCAATAGCTAGTATTTTAGTTGACAAGGTTATATCATTCTGCCTATTACCAATTTCTTGATAACTAATGAATACTTACATGATATCACGCGGAAGTATTGATGTGTCAATGTTGTTTTCCAGCACAACAAGAATAGATAAAGTTTTAAGAGATGGTTGATAATCAAGGAGATGTAGGTCACTGTTATCAATCAATCTCTCTGGGTTATTATCCGCAGTCTCCGGTATCCGATTAATAAAAGGGCAGGGGCTGCAGAAAAAAACATTCAGTTAAATTTAGCTAATTAAATTCTTATTTACTAGTCATTTGACCTTAAACTATAGACATGTAAAACCAGAAGTAGAATACAATAATGTTACTACACAAATAGCAATACACTGACCTTGTGCCTCCAAATAAATATACAACATCTTTATGAATTAGACAGGCTTGACGTCGACGCTTGCACGGCACAGAGCCGCCGACGCTGACGTATTGCCAGAAGTTATCTTTGAGAGAATATCTATAGAGATCATTGAAGTGAGTCTTTGAGTTTCCATTAAAGCCTCCAAAGATATACATGTAGTCCTGGTAGACCCCTGAAAACATACCATTGTTTTTTACATGTTATAATGTCAAACAAAAATTTGAAATTAGTGGAAAAGAACTTACAAGACGAGTGGCTGCGCCTTCCTTCAGGCCATGTTCCATCAGGGTTTACAGCCACCCATTTCTCTTCAGTGGTATCTAAATAAAATACTTGAGGGCAGTATATTTCCTCTTGGGAATTGTAGGGGCTGTTCAAATCTCCTCGTCCACCAAAGATGTACATCTTATCATCTACAGCAACAGCAGTGTGGAAATCGCGATGTGAGGGTGATGTGCCCCGTGCATCTATATAGCTCCACTGCAGTGTATCAAGATTCAAGCAGTGTACTTCTTGTGAATACTGATCAGTGAGATATTCAAACCCTCCAAAAATGTACATCTTGTTAGCTATCACACAAGCTGAATGTCCATCTTTGGCATAGGGCACCATGCCTGTTACAGTTGGGGTGCTCCATTCCAATGTTTTGGTGTCGAAACATGAGAGAGTGTCACAGGCCACAGCATTATTTCGGCCTCCCCACATGTAAACCTGTAATACATTAGCCCATGTTTATTTAGTCTAATCATTTAATGTAACATAACTATTGATAACAGTTTACTTGGTTTGAATCAGATAATTATGTATTAGACTGCTTTTAGGAAAGGTAACATGCAGATAGGCCATGGAGTGTAAATCAATAAATGAGGTACTGTGGGTGATTTGCTTTATCTACTTTCAACTATAGCAACTAGCAATGCAAGACTTCCAAACATTAACAGCCAAATTATTGACATGCCAAAGTGCAAGTTTAGTGATAATATTTATTCAACCAAATACAGCAGTTGATGAGCCCATGACGATTATATAAAATTTTGTTTTAGAAACTGGGAGTTACTATTGTTTTTCTATACAAATAAATAAAATTGAAGTGTCTTCATAAGTATGTAGGTAACAGAATGTGGTAATTTATTCACAATAATTGTTTACTTAAAAAGACACAGATAAATGAAAATGAAGTGAATTCATACTCTATTAAAATTCTTATTATTGTAATCAATAACTTTTTTCAAAACATGGCATTATCTAAACAATAGGTTGGAGAAATTTGTAAATACTTTAGTTTAATTGAAATTAAACTAAAATATTTACAAATACAGCAATATAAAATGACTTAAATTTACATTGTAACAGTGTTGAGGTTTGAGGATGTATTTCTTAAGCATGAGGTTGTATGTTCTGACAATCAAGTTAGTACTAATGGGACTTCTACTTAGAAACTAGATGGTAACCCGTTAGGGAGAATTCACACATACCACAACTACACCATATTGCAGCGACAACAGGTGGTCAAGCAGTAGTTAAGTGGGAAGAGATGATAAATTTCATACAAATTAGTGCCCACACATTGTTGTTGTATGTGTGAATTTTCACTTATTATCAATATGTATTTTACACTACACAGTTAAATCAAAAATATTCAGTATTAAATTGCTCAGGGTTCAGTATAAATAAATAAATAAATAAACATTAATTTCAGAATCATTTCCATATTTGTTTGTAACAATGAAAACTTATGCCTAGTATTAGTAACATTTACTCTAAGCTGTGAGGCACGCCGATCCTGGGGAATGTCTACTTGACTGCGTGCAGTCGTATGCACCGTCCCAAGACCGGAGAGTCCCACCTATCAGCCAACATTCTAAGAATGGTGTTGGGGCTGCCGCGAACACGATGGCCGAAAAACTATCAAAGTCCGTGTCGGCAAACATGTCGGACGTGCTGCAAAAACGCGGCAGCCCCATCAACACTTGGATCGTGTTGTTATATTGTGTGCGCAGGCCACAATAAGCCCTTTGCGTTAAGTTCACCCACAGGCTGCACGTGTAAAAGGATTGGCAGTAAGCTTTGAAAAGCGTCACATTAACCTGAGCCCTACAATGTGCAAACCTATGGGCCAACATCCCACATCGAGCAGCCAGTGACCTGTTCTATTAAGTATTATCTTTTAAAATTTTCCACTCTTTTTAGAGGTCTGCCTGTTATAGGATTTACTGCATGCTTTAAATATCATGATTTCACACAATATATTTGAGCCCAAAATAAATATCAACTTCTTTTACATCCCTATGTTTTACTTTTTGATGATACATAATCTTTATAAGCATTGATGATATTAGCCTATTGTTAAATGTGATTAAATATCTAATATAAAATTAGAGGATTTAGCTTATTTACAAAAAAAAGTTACATAACTGCCTAACAATCTTTTTGGATTACATGAAGTGCATTTTTATTAATAAAAATTAAAATCTAATCTATGCACTAAGTGGATACCTAAACGAAAATGAAACAATATGAAAAATTCTTGAAAAGTGTAAATTTGAAAGCGCTTAGCAACATCAGGATGATTATTTTGAGAGGGATTCATTTTTTTAACTTACCTTGTCCCCATATGCGACAGTGGTATGACCATATCTTTGGAAAGGCGCTACATCAGTCCTCTTATAATTCACTGGTGCCCATCTCAGGTTATTTGTGTCCAAGACATGGACTGGTATTGGCTCCCAATCTTTGTATTCTTCGGTGGAACAATACCCTCCAAAGGAATAAATTTTTTCGCCGATGCAAACTGCGGCGTGATTAACTCGCATAGGACCACCCTCGATATGCACCGTCCATCTCATATTGGCAGGTGTTTACCAACACTGGTTAATGTAAGTAAGCGACGGATCTTACTGGAACCGCGCTGGTACGAATAATATCCCGTCCCGCAAGGCTTCAACCGCGACCTACAGAACTACCACTGTTGACACTTGACAGTTTTCTGTAAAACTTTCATTGACATTTTCATTTTATTGATTTATCGTTTGCTCCTGTCAGATGTCATTGCAATGACAGCTGAACAGTGTTTCTTGCTTTTAAAAGAGAAATCTGTAGAATATTACGGGCGCAGATTCAACAGTATTTTTTTTATTAACGGATTATTTCACTACGAAAAACGTGATTATGGTTGACAATATAATAGGTAGGGCCATCTCCAAATTCTGAAATTGAAATTTTAATCTTTTTTTTTTCTTCACTGTTGTACCGGGTATGTACACAATGTCAGACACATATGGTTGGAAATTCATTTACTCAACTTTTAATTCGTTACTGTTTATAGATTTTTTTTTTATATTGTATGGTCACCATATCGCTCGCAAATTTTAAAGTATATTTTTATTGCATACTCCTTTTGCTTCTTTCCTACATTTCTATTGTAGATATCATGAAATTAAAAGGTAGAATAAAATGATCGCAGAATTATCACCAGGAATGCACAAATGTATCAGTTACACGTTTCTAGGGCTTTGGTTAGATCGGCACATGACTTTTAAAATACACATTGAGCACTTAGTAAAAAAAACTAAATCAATATTGCTATGCCCTACACTAATAATTATAATTTAAATAAAGTCGCGAATCGTAGCACCGTGCTAACCGCATACCACGCATACGTCTCCACAACACTGCGATATGGAGTAATATTTTGGGATAATTCTACGGATAGGGAAGCGGCCTTTAAAGCCCAAAAAAATGCGTCCGTGCAGGATTCATGATTCAAAACACTGACAGTTGCCAATCAGTTTTTATTAATCTAAAATTATTAACACTCCCGTCCCTTTACATTTATGAAGTTGCCACAAAGAGTAAAGTAAGTATAGAGTAGAGGGAAAGAGCAACAACTCTGTGGTAAAATTTGTATGTATGGAAAGTGCTGCTGCCTAGAGTTTGGTGAGTGAACTAAAGCTACCCACCTACCTATAGGTACACACCTACCTATTTACTTTAGATACTATGAGGATTTAATTTAATAATCCTATTCAATTTACAGACATCTCACTCTCACATCTCAACTAAAAAAAAAGCGTATAAAGTTCAAAATACTGTCTATTTATTTATTATCAAAAAGAAACTAATATTTATTTGTGATAAGCTTATTATAATATTTTTGAGCTGCTATTTCTTCGGAGTTCACTCATGATAACAAAACAACAAAAATTACCAACGAAAAACAGTGATAACAATATTATGAAATAAAAACAAAACTTTACAAGAAAAATAACAGTAACAAGTAACAATTTTAACAGAATTAGCTGAGTTAAACTCGGAAAGCGCATCAACACGTCGGGAGAGCCGGAGTTGATCGACAATGACATTGCCGAATGGCGACTATGACATTTGTTTGACAATTTGACAAACAAGATAAGATGGCAGTCAAGTTTTTATCCCACCAAACTCCAGATGTCGCTGTCGTCTATGTAAATTGATGACAGTACTAAATGTGCCCCCCCCTGAGTTGCCATATATATTAAAAATAACCATAACCAATTTGAAATCGTATCCTCTAAACGCCACCAAGGTGCACTGACGTCAAAATCCCATCAAACAGCCCTTTACTCAAAAAGTTTCCTAGGAATGGCAAAAATATTTAATAAACTGCCTAAGTCGATAAAAGCATCAAGAGATCTCAATACGTTCAAAAAAACACTACATAAATTCTTAATACAAAAAGCATATTCTTCCATCAATGAATACCTAGAAGACAAATGAAAACTGTTCTTATTTTATTTCTTGAATACTTTTATTCCCTGATTTATTAGCTTTAGTTCATAAGAAGAAAAATGTAAACTGTATTTATTTTATATTTTTAATACTTTTATTACTCTCTTACTAAGGGGTATTGTATCACCCAGTACTAATTGGGTTGTGGAGGTCAGATAGGCAGTCGCTCCATGTAAAATACTGGTATTTTGCTGCTTGCTGGTTAGACTGAAAGCCGACCCCAACATAGTCGGGAAAAGGCTAGGCAGATGATGATGATTCCCTGAATTATTAACTTCAGTTCATAAGATTGTTATTAGCCTTGTATTGTTTAAAATTTGTTTTTGTTTAATGTATATTTACTTAAGTTTCAGTAAACATTTTTACTGCACTAATTAATGTGTAAACATTACCTATTTGTATGCCTTGCAACGTTAACTGTCTGGTTTTCCAATACAAAACCCTCTCTGCGTCAAAAGTGAATATGTTCTCATTTGTCTGTGTGTATGTGTGTGTAAAGTGACCACTATGATAAAAATCAAATGAAATTGTTATGTCGGGGAAATTCCATTCAAATCGCAGGAACTAAAAGCAAATTGTCTACGAAGAATTACCAACCTTGACAACATTGAATAGCTCCTAGAATGTTGCCAAACCTCATTACAGTGACAGCAACATAATTTAGAGTTGCCACAGCTATCAAAAAAGCTTACGCAAAAAAGAATTAGTTAAAATTAACTAATTCTTTTTTGCGCGTAATACCAAGATTAAATAATCTTGGTATCCTATAGGTAACGTGAAGTTATTCTTTACCAAAAAGACAGATTCAGTGCATACATTACAAACAAACAACGGCGAAAAGAGTCATCTATGATTTTTTGGGTGGACTACAAGAAAAAAGTTGAGCTTCTGGGGAATTGTTCTTCATTTTTAAGCGAGGTTCTCGCACACATGATGCTATGACAATGGTAGTTTATGTTTGATGAACCTAGATGGTTCTACTTCCAAAGTCTTATCCATCCATAGAAATTTTTCTATACCTACATAATAAGGTAGTAATTTGTAGTCCAGTTTCTTTACCGAACAATCTTCTGGATTACATTAAATACATGATTATTTAATCCATTCATTTGTAGAAGTCAAATCAATAATATTATGCTATAGTGCCTCTTTATTTATCTACTTCTGCTAATATTATTTTTTTAGGATTGGTCTGAATAATCAAGTAATCGGCAAATACTGAAGTTATAAGCCGTATAGTTCTTCTTACAGGGCAGAAGAATGGGTTAGTTATGCATGAGTTTCATTAAATTATACTGCGTGGAAGGACAACGACGCACAAACGATTACCACGTATTCAGTACAACAATCTGAATTCAATGTTCATAGAAATTTATCTTCGGTAATAAAAAAAATCTGCTGTTTCCTACAAAAGTACAATACCTATACGGTCAAAATGTAGGTATATAAGGTCTATCTTTTCATACACGAAATATTTTAAGAGTAACTTCTTTATGTCTTAAAGTCGCCATAGCAACGAAAAAAAAATATCTGAGTGTTTTTGTTTTTACGAAATTATTATAATTCTAAAATTTTTTGAGTTTTTTTTGCATAAAACCTTTACTCCCATATTCTAACAATGACAGTAGGTAAATACGACGTAGTAAACTAGCGTTATGGATGTTCAAAAATAAGGAGCTAGTATTTATTTTGTGGGTCAAGTAATATAAAATGATTTATTTTTTATAAAAATATACTTAGATTAAAAAAAAATACCTTGAAATGGCTTCGTTATAGCCGTTAGATGATTCTCTGAAAATATTTCGTGTATGAATAGTTAGACCTTATATAGGTACGGAACAGATGATTTAAAAACCAATACCCATGAAAAATTTCTATAATGTAGGTACTGAATACGTGGTAACCGTTTGTGCGTCGATGTCCCATCCATGGTCCACACTATGTAATCCGTGAAAGGTCTGCCAGTAATGTTTTATGTCTCATGTGGGGGGCGAGCCTATTGCCATCAACCGGACACAAGTCCTGAATCCAGGATGCTAACAAGAAATTCCTAATGGAAAAACTCAATACCACTTTACCCCATCTGGCAATTTGCTCAGCAGTAGCGCTAGACATCAAACCAACGAGGCAGTCAGTTGTGAATTTTTAATAACTAAAATATTTACTATGCTGCCTAATACTTATTAGGTACCTACCACCCAAACAAGATTTCCAATCCATCATGTTTTCAGCCGCAAGCTGAAAATTGGAGGACTACGTAGCAAGTGGAAATGCCAAAGAATACCTACAAGATACACCATCATCAGCATCACGTACGTATTACATAACGACTTTCCAACTTACTGTATCTTACTGAGTAATATTGTATACTTTTTTCATCAGCAGGAGAGCAATAGGCGTGATCTTTCAACGCCAGGCGGTGTTAGGGCGCGAATCATTTGTTATTATTTCTCTCACGCGTCAAGTTTCCAAACAAATTGTATTGTAACTGACAATATGAGCGATTATTGTTCGATTTGATACAAATGTTCAGTCCGTGCCGAGAAATATTGTTAACGCACGTTGGCGTGGAGACTCTTTTTGTAGAAGGAAAGTTAGATACATATATTGATGGTGCATGAAAAAAAATAAAGGGTTCTTAAAACCGTTTTTGTGAAGGATCAATGTGAGGTAGTTCTGTATGGTGTCCGGACGTAAAGAATAGCACCATCCCATATCTTCCCGTGGGTGTCGTAAGAGGCGACTAAGGGACTTACCAGTGAATGGGCAGCAGCGTTCTCTGTGATTCTTTTTATAACAAACATACTGCGATCGCCAACCCGCCTGCCAAGCGTGGCGATTATGGCAAAACCCCCCCTTGGGGAGGCCTATGTCCAGCAGTGGACGTCTTTCGGCTGAAATGATGATGATGATGATCATCATCATCATTTTCCCAACTATGTTGGGGTTGATTTCCAGTCTAACCGGATGCAGCTGAATACCAATGTGAGGTGGCACGGTTTTTTTTAGGATGGGATCATCTAATGACCCCCCCCGCTCTGGGCGGAGCGGAAGGGAGTGTCAGACTTGTACTGACTAAAACCCATCCATGTTCCTTCTTTGTACCTACCTATCTATACTCAATTGACCTTCTAGCAGACAGTTGTGAGAACGTTCCACGGCTGAGTTTCGGAGGTGGTAGGTACTGGTGCTCGTCTAGTGTTAGCTGGGTATTTTAGTTAGTTCCTATGAACTAAAGTTTTCAGTCTCTTATCTCTCTCTCTCTCATTAGATATAAGTAGGCACAGTTTTCCCTCCTGAAAGTCTTTCGTTTAAAATCAGATGGATGATAATTTGTGCGGTTTGGCGGGATTGTAGTATAGGACACCTCAACATTTTCGTGACGTTAGAAATTAATCCAGTGTGATACTTTTGTAGGTAGATAGCTACTTTGAACTGAATACTTTCAAGATTCATGTCATAGTCTGGCTGTTTGCAAGTTGCTTCGTTTATTTCATAGGTGTATACTTTACTTACCCCTTAAAGCAAATATATCCTGAATACTTTTATACTTTGTTGTAGTATCAAAATATACGCAATTTTCTTTTCCCCTGAACCGCGGTATGGAGGCGGTGACATGTCCCGTGACGTATAGAAAGCGCATTGCCGATGACGCCTGATCTATAAATCATATTTCGGGATCGGCAATCGTCCATCCGCCCGTCTGCTCCGCAACTTTCCTCGTTTTTTGTCTGACTCCTAAACCGTTAGCGTGTGATGTGATAGAAGGGTGGCGACACATGTTCGTGCCGTACGGTGTCAACAATTGTATCTTGATAAATTGGTGGAGTTTAGACGGAAATTAAGAATAGGTGAAACTAAAGTTTTCCAAACGCTTGCCATAGACTTGCCATTGTGAGAATATAGGTAAAGGTTGCAATGCCTTAGTGGCGGACTCCACCGAAGCATAGACAAGGCAAGAGGAGTGGTGTTGTAAGTACTACCAATAGAATTTCCTTATTTACAGTTTTCGTCCCCACTTAGTTTTAGTGGAAACGGTTGAGTAGAGACGAGAGGAGATGTCTCGTAATTGTTTAGACCAGTCTCCGCAGTCGGCTGACAAGCAGTGCAGTGGAGACGAGAAGGGACGTGAGCGGCGTGCGGTGAGCGGTGTGCGGCGTGCGGTGAGTGGTGTGCTGTGTGCGGCGTGCGGTCTGCGGTGTGCGGTAAGCGGCGTGTGTTGAGCAGTGTTCTGTGAGATGCATGCGGTGAGCGGTGCACATCTCCCTTCCTCTGCGCTTCACACATTTCCGCTCCTCTCCGCTTTGGAGTGGAGTCGTGGAGTCCGGGCCTTAATCTTTGAAAAATTAACACTTCCAAATGCTTTACTGAGCTTATCGTTTTATTTGCCTCTTTATTTCCACATCATCGATTGCATGAATACATTATAAATAAGCTATTTGAAAAGCTTATTTGGATACGTTACACGCACCACCCGTTAGCCTATCCAATGGTAACATTTATCATCGGAATCCTATAAAAAGTAAACCGGAACTAATCCGGGAACCCCACCAGTCACCCTCCCCTAATCTGCATACGCCAAGAAAATAATTTCACGCCCTAACCACACGGAGACGATGCGCCATTGTTGAGATTTTATGAATAATTTTGATGCGTGGGTGTTTGGAGTGTGATACACTGTCGAGTTGATAACTTGGCATTGGCAATAAAATGGCTTATTTGGAATCTCTTTTATGTTATAGATTTTCTGCTTCTGAGCGACTCTTGCAGGTACGTATGTTTAAACAAGACAACTTATTTAGAATTACTTACTATGGCCACAGGTATGGTTGTTGCTAAAGCTCTTGAGATATAAATAGTTCATATTAATGGCGTTCGGTCAGCCGTACTGAATCACATCATTGGTTGAGTGAGATGCAGACTGACCTGAAGTTGTAGTACCCTATTTGCGGTGACCATTGGTCAAACAGTGGTTAGACACACCTGTGTCGGGTCCAGACACATGTGTGTCGTTGTGAGAATTGAATCGGGATTATTTAAGGATACAATATTGGTACATAACATACGTGGTTACCTAACATAATTTAACATCACGCCTGTAATCCCCGAAGGGTTAGGCAGATGTGTACCTAAGAGTACCGTACCCAAATTTACCCAGATATGTTTTTTAAGTCCCATGTAATAGGGGGCGAGCCTATTGCCATCAACTGGGCACAAATCCAGACTCCGTGACTGATTCAGAGAAATTCCTAATGGAAAAACCCAAGTACAGTTGCCCGACCCGGGAATTGAACCCAGGACCCTCATGCTCAGAAGTCGCGCTTGCGTTTTATCTAGTCCACACGATTTCTTATCATGAACTCAATTTACTTAAAGAAACCATGAAAATGTACTGATTTTCACTGAAACTTCTTTCAATTCCAACATTTCAAGGGCAAAATATCCATTCATAATCTGAGAATATCTTAACCATATCAGCACGTATCACGTAGGTATACGACATGGCACTATAATGTGACATCGCAGCGACATAAAGAGCGCAATGTGTCTAGTCGACGGCTCGATCGACGTTATTGATACACGGAAAAGATTTCTCTTTGATAGTTGCGGTCGTGCGTTTTGACGCCTCGCGTCTTGAGCTAGTGCTGTGGCAATGTTTTATCGATACCCATTGTTTGTTAAAAGTATTTGCGTCAAAGGGTCGTTTTGATTCTTCTATTTTACCTACCCAAGTTTATAGTGTAGGTTTAGTGAGCTTTAATAGTTAAAACTTTGGTTTCAGTGAGTAAAGAAGTTTAAAACAAAAAGGCCAAGTCATCCATTGTTGCCCTACGTTCTAGCTATTTGGGTAGTTATTTAAGGGTCTAAACACTGTCAGTAGGTCCGTCACGTTGTTATCTAGAGATGCTGTTAGTTCTCGTGGGTATACTTTTCCAACAGTTACAACTAATTAGATGTTCGGATAGCTACCCAAAAAGTGAATTTGCCTGTCTAACTACCTCTCTGGTACAGCCACCGTAGCATGACCACCGTAGACAAGCATATCTTTAACGGAAGAATCGACAAAATGACTGATTGTGTCGACACAATGACAGATTTCTTTGTACTATCTGATATTTTGTCGATTCTTCCGTCAAAGATATGCTTGTCTACGGTGGTCATGCTACGGGGGCAGGTCGTCACAAATAAAAAATCAGTACGTTGGTAGTATTCTTATTCTTTATTGCACACAAAATAAAAATATACGTACAAATTGTAATAGGTAATATAGCTTATGCACAAGCAAGCTTAACCCAGAATTGGGATTTCTTACAGCAAACCTAATTTAGATAGCGACATTTGCAGATTTTAACATTTTAGCATATGAGTGATCAATAACAATCCGCATCCCGCATCCGGGCCAGGTCTGATAATTTACAAAAGTTCAGGCGATCATCGATAGTTAGTGTGGGACATCAAAAATAGTAACACAGCACTAACCACCATAAGACTACGTAACGTTCCCCACGCAGCGCCACATTTATTGATGGACTTTGGAAGTTTTCAATATTATGGCTACTTTACATATCATATGGAGAGTTTTATTACGATTTCGCATTTGCCGCCCGATGGGAAAAACGATTTCCATCGGCATCGTAGCGAAAAGAGGGTTTGTTGTTCTGGACTTTCCTTATCACTTCCAGAAATCGACAACGGAACAGAGACACCTAAATATCTTTTTTTTACTAAAATATCTTGTTCTTTTTCTATAATATTACTCCTTTAAAATATTGAGGCCATATTTTTATCATCTCCATATCGCTGGACGTTTATTCTCGCTATTTTTTCGCCATCCAAACCTACGCGGCAACCGTATGTCATTTTTATGTGGCCACTTTTCGACATTATATTCCTTTCTATTGTGGCAAAGGTGCTCATAGGGATAAGGGCCTTAATATACGATTATCGGTGGCACTCACTATTGTGCTTGACCTATTCTTTGAGTTATTGCCCTTATCGACAATGATAGCTCAATTTTGAGATTCTTTCAGAGCTTTAGTATGGAATAAAGTATCCTGATAGTCTATGCTTTACAGAAAGTAACGTTGGTAGCAGTAATGAGGTTTCTTGCTAATTTAATTTTCCTAGTTTATGATGACTTTGTATGGTGCATAAGTTGTTGTAAAAGTATCACCAGGGTCAAGTTTCATCATTACTTCGCCGACAGCCCAACTTTTAGCGCAAAGGTCGAACATCAAGAGCAGCACGGAGACAAAAACACAGAAAATCGGCCATTACGAACAAGCAAGTCGCAACTTCTTAAAACATCCTTATCCAAAGAACACATAAAAAGCAGACATCGTTTTTCTTTTAAAAAACTCTCTCATTTGCCTATCAATAGTGGTTGAGGCAGATCTGACCGTAATAAATGTCATACTTTATGGCACTTAGGAAAAAATGCAAGGGAGCCATTTTACATTTTAGCCGGTGACCGGGGATCGCTATGTCGAATTACGCATTTCGAGTAGCCATTTCCTTGGGGAATTTTAAATATTTTTCGTTTGGAAACATTGAGTTTGTGTTGTTGATTTACGATGTTTACTATGTAAGATATTTGTTGACGTGCCTACACAAAATTATATGAAACTTATAGCTTAATCTTCAGCTGGGCGACATCCATTGTGTGTGTCGATCTGAAATGATGTTACAGTTTATTTGTATCGATGTTTTATTCGAGCTTTTTGCTAATTTGCATGAACGAAAGGAAAAATGTGAATCATCATCTTACACGATATGGGTGTGTTTCTTTTATAGGTATCCTAAAACCATATAAATGTCTGTTGTTCTATCTATACATCATATGTTTATGCTGAAAACATTCCAATGTTTCGTTTAAGCTAAATACTTTGTGAGAGTATCGCAGAATCGCATCAGATTAGGCTGTACCATTGTTCCACTAATGAGATTACTCACGTATGATGCAAAGTACCGCTGTTAGCCGAAACTCACTAAAATGCACCAAAGCTCGGCTGAATAACGTCAGATTAAAATCGGTGTGATATTCATGAAGTCTGACCAGACTCGCGACTCCAAGATGTTATGTTTTGAGAAATAGGCAAATTGTTAATATCCGGATACCATTTGATGGCTTTTCATCACTATGAAAAGATAGAAATCTTTTCAGAATATTAACATTGATAGACCAAGATCCCATGGCCGCCATCATGACCTACATCGTTTTATAAAAGCTGAAAACTTTTTCTGTGGAAGAACCTTACTATAGGTATGATAATAAGATACCTGCCAAAGCCACCACGACCGACTTTTCAAAATATCCAATTGTGCTTACCTGTAGTAAAATACTTCCAAGGAAACTTACTATAGGTAAATACAGTTGGATATCACGAATAGTAAGGTACTTCCACAGGAAAAGTTTCTACTTTTGACGTAGGTTGGTAGGTCACGGGATCACCCTGTATAAGTAAGAACAACAAAAAGTGAGTGATAAAAAAACAACAAAATATTGATAACACGAAGGTTTTCAAAAAAAATCATTTCATATGAATAGGCCCCTGTTCTGTACCTATCATATTATTTTCAATCTAACCACATTATATGGCGGTCTGGGTGCCAGCGCTGCCAACTGCACGTGATCAATCAAAGATTTAAGCCTCCCTTTGACTAAATAACGAAAGTGTTGCAAAAATTTAAATTAATTCTAACCCAGACGTGTTTATCGCAGACGCACAAGTATTAAAACACTCCTTTTGTATTTTAAATTTTTGTCGAATGATATTTTGAAAAATAAGGAAGATTTGCTATTTTCTGGAAAAATACGAAGAAAAAACATAGGACACTTTGAGCTGTTGAGTGTTTGTCACTCTGAATAGATGGAAGACTCTTGAGTCTTGATAATGCCCTGTAAATATAAATACCCATGTAGTTAATTTGTTACTTTGATGTCCCTGATTGCGCAGAAATCTGCAAGATTAGTACCCATCAGTAGCGAAGGGTTAATATTGTTAAGAGGTAAGCCGGAGTACATGTCTTCAATGTGATTTTATTATTTATTTATTTATTTAAACTTCATGTACAAGAGTGGTACATAGGCGGACTTAATGCCACAAGGCATTCTCTACCAGTCAACCTTTGGGTCAAATAGGATAGCATTGTGATAGAGTACAAAAAAAAAAAAAATAAGAAAAAAACCAATTTGTTAACATTTTATTATTTGTCTATGGAATACCGATTGCGAGTTTTCAAAGGGAAGCCGGTAGGAATCGAGTTGTATGGTACCTTCGCCACTGGTATCCATGTATCTAACCTATGTTGTTGAAATCACCATGTTGGTCAGTATTCGATTCTGATTTTAATCTGACATAAGAACCTACCTAGGTTCTTATGCTGGCACGTCGCCTATAAGGACCACATTAACCTATTTAATGGAGTCAAGGACTAGGGACTAATTGCTATGTTCGCTTTAATTTTCCAGATCGGGAAACTCCAGATTAGTACATGGGTACCTTGTGATCCAGGTTACAAGTTTTGAGTTAAAAGAAAAATTATTTAATATGAACTACAACTGTTTGTAGAAAGATCAGTAAGACACGAGTGTAGTAAGTCTCAGCACAAGAAAGTGCTAAATGAGGACCCAGCCCCAACAATTATAATTCTTACTTCTCAAATACTTAGTGTTACAGAAAATAGTTTGGCAGTGTAAACATATCATCATCATCATCATCAGCCTATAGCAGTCCACTGCTGGACATAGGCCTCCTCAATCGCACGCCATTCAACTCTACTTTCAGCAATTCTCATCCAGTTGATACCAGCCACCCTGCGAAGATCGTCACTCCACCGAGCCTGAGGGCGTCCCAACTTACGTTTGCCACTTGTAAACATAATTAATTATTAATAAATGTAGCTACTGTGACCAAACTAGCAATGCCTGTTTTTCGGTTTTCAGTGCCATTTTCCGCGAAAAAAATAATAATATGGTAGGTTGTGTAATACAACCAATCAAACTAAAACCTAATTATCAATTTTGAAAGTGGGGACCTGAACGATTGGTTTAAACTAAAATCCGCAGTAGTATAGCTTTATTTTTTTAACCCCTTAGAAAGCCAAGTGCAGATAGAATCGAGGATGACACTTATTGGGTAAGGGGCTGATCGATTGACGGATGGCCTATTGTAACCAATCTTTTACAATTGAATTTAGAATTATTTAGACAGAGGGTGTACGTGCTAGAAGTTTTAACAGGAATACATGAAATTGTCCAATATTATTGTATTATGAATAGAAAATGAGCAGTGGCGACCCGTAAAGGCTGGTGGCGCGTTACTTTGTGTCATTTCATCATCATCATCATTTCAGCCGAAAGATGTCCACTGCTGGACATAGGCCTCCCCCAAGTGTCGCCACATTGACCGGTTCCGTGCGACTCGCATCCAGCGGATCCCTGCAACCTTCACCAGGTCATCGGTCCACCTAGTGGGAGCGACATCATCGTAGCAGTGTCATTTATTTCATCACAGTTGCTCCCCAAAACGTGAAAGAAAACTTCTTACAACCAAAAAATCTAAGACATGCGATATCTACTGAACCTGCCTGCCGAAAAGAGAAAGCTTGTGTCCCACCTGTAGGAGCAGTAACTTAGTTGTTGATCTCTCTTCTCACATTAGAATCTAAGTTGTCAACCTTGAATGTAATAAGCGTTTCATCCCGTCAATATATTTAGTGGCGGTACTTTCATACAAGTCTATATTGCTATATAAGCTTGGCTTGCCCTTATAACCTACTATTCTTCTTGATGTTAGGGTTCCTGAACAGTCTGCTCGCTCTATCGACTTACCGTATTGTTGGCACCTAGGCACGCCATTGATTATATTTTTACCCCAAATCGAATTGAAAAGGCAAACTTCCTCACACATGTTATTAGTAATTTACTGAAGCGTTTGCTCATTGAATCAGCGGAGCATCTTGGAGCTTTAAGCAGACGAGTTGAGCAAAGCGTCAGATTACGGTGACACAATATTTGCCGGCGGAGAGTGCGTGTGCCCGATAAAAATATTGTATTTATTACGAGCCACCGCCGCCACCGCGAAGGTACATTCAAAGCGCGTCACGCGTTGACATCCGACTTCTCCGCGTTTCCGAACACGTACGCTTGGTTAGGGCTGAACTGACACAGATTTGTTTATGATCTTTCTGTGTTATTTGAGGTTTTTAATCGGGCAGATTCGGGCACAAAATACATAGTTTTAGCCACGTGATAATTATACAACATTATTTTTAGTATATGCGAAACCTGAAAATAGTTTGTTCAGAATAAGTAACTGAATCGATTCTAATAATTTTTGAACCATGTTATATTTTGTCCCAAAAATATTTAACAAAAGTTACAATTGGACACCGAGCGACATTAAGTACCTATCGCAATCATTTAGGTACCTACTGCCAAATTATTATTATCAATGAGCTCAAAACGACGCTGGAGGCACGCGCTGCGTGGTGACAAAGTTTTTCTGCGGACAACTGGGTAACAGAACTAGCTTATAACTTCGTCATTTTTCATGATACAGTTTTGAAATTTTGTCCATAGATTCTTTACATAAAAATACTAAACACGTGTTTCAGGTTTCGTATATACTAAAACTAATGTTGTATAAGGTCAAATTAAAGCTGGCCAAACTCCAGAGAGTACTTAGATATTTAAACAAAAGGTTATAGATAATTTAATCACTAATTTGCCCTAGTATGGCCGGAGGGCCCATACTTCGAAGTATTTTATACAATTTTGATATTGTATTTTCTATTTCTCCGTAGCAGCAACATAGAGAAGGTAACAAAGAAATACCACAAAACAAAAGGGCTTAGAAAAAAAAAACAAAAAAAATCAGGGAAAGTTATTTATGACTGTTCAAAAATTACTTTTACTGTTATCTAGAAAAAAAAGGAGAAGTAAATTTTCCAAACTAAGACAGGCATATTATAATTATTAAACACTTTTTTTTAATTTCCTGGTATCCAGATATTTACTCTTTTCAATAAACCAAATAAAATTAATCACGGCTTTAGCTGTTTATTATTTTCCAACAACTTGTCAACCCTGTATCATATTTCGCGGGATCACGCGCCCGCCCCCGTCAGGCACCTATACAGTCAATACGTGCGAGTGCGAATAATTTTTCATCTATTCCCATTAAATGTGACGTCAGTGCCGCTATCAGATATCGGGACTACAGTTCATTAAAATATCATACTACAACCTATAATAATGCCAGTCATGTATTACTTCATTCTACGTATATACTGAGTAGGAAAAACTACAGTTTCCGAATGACCCATTTTAGCCACATGAATTCATTGCACTGGACGCGGTGGATCATATACAGTTTCCCTATTTTCTCAACCACGTCAACGTTCCTTTACACAGCTTCAGGGGAACAAAAATAAGTGTAGAACATAAAGTACACAACGCCGCAAAAAATCTAGTGTGCAACTAAAAAAAATGTGCACGAGACTATTCAGGGTAAAAGTATCATTCATACTGCACTGCGGTCAGCGCCGACTAAGCCGCCTCGCAAAGTCAAAAGAGCTTTGACTTCAAAGCGTTGGGGAATAACTGGCAACACCAAGAGAATGCAAAATAAACTGGCAACACTAAGGTAAGAGTGCAAAATAAATGCAGCAACAGCACATTACACAGCCATTGAATCAAAAGACAGACGGAGCGTGAAGTGATGAAAACTGGAAAAATAATAAAGTTGCCCCTTACGAGTGTGCGCGAGGGACGACTATTCTGGGATCTTGAGGCGTGCAGATAAGCACCGAGCGTCACTGATCGGTGACCTGCACTCTACTCAGACCTCCTTTGGCTGGTTATTAGAGCTAATAAGTCTAATAAAATCTCGTAGACAGGAACGTTGACATTAGGACTACGCGTGCTACGAGTGCTACGACTGACGCTACGACAATCATTTGTACCGACGTGAACTTTGGCAGTTGGCATAAGTCGTGTCGAATTTTAAAAGTAACATTCGACACGACTTATGCCAACTAAAAAACACGCTTTCAAAGGTATTAGACCTTTCAAAGCGTGTTTTATTGTCCTCACAGCTATTCAAACACAGGGAACTTGACTATAAAATGCCATTAACGAATTTTCAAGTGCTTTCTAGAAATTACCAAATTGATTTTGAATAGGCCTAAAAATCCTATACACAAAAATCGCCTACGAAAAACGAGAGAAAATTAAATTCTCAACTGAATAATGATTCCCTGTGGTCGGTACCGCGTCTAGGTGTTCGCACAAGCCGTGTCAATATTGGCAGACACTTGCAGGTTGCAGGGAGAGACGTATGATTTTTACATCAAAAGCAACACGATCTCAAAGCAGACCGGAGAGAATTTACATTTGATGAGTAAGAGGTGTGGTAACGGTTTTGTTCAGCCCCGGCGTTATAACAGCTTTAGGTTTAGTCAACAGTTGCAGTTGCTTTGATGTCAGGGCTGGTTATTTGCGGTTCTTTTGCACTCCTTTTTTTGATGAAAGTCGGAAGCTATGCCAAGGGAGTGAGCATTTCAGGTATCTGTATGAAGCCTACTTCAGAAATAGCTTGGTTAATTAACCGATATTGACTTCAATTGTCTGTGGACATTCACTACCTGAACTACAATAACATGTAACATCCTAACATACAGCAATAATCACCCAGATTGATAACACGTTTAGTACTCACAACTACCCGCAAAGTGGCTCCAAAAGCAAATTAATGAAAACATAAATTATCGAAAGCGCAGCGGTGGCACCTTGCATTGTGAACAAATTTAATTTCCTAGTCGAGCACGAGTAAATGCATGAACAGGATCGGGAGGCAGGGGCGTGCACCTATTGATTGCATTATTTACTGCACTTTCGACCCGACTGGTGAAAAGCATTGTAATTAATTGGGTTATGGCCTGCGGTTTTGTCGTTGTGCAACTTACTCGTCATTTGTTTAGGGGAAAAATTGAATTTCGAATTCGAATTGAATACGACAGAGAGCTATTGTGCTCAAAAGGGCCATTTTCATTTGATTTCATTTTTTGAACATTTTATTCGTATGATTAAGCCATAACACTATGCTAGTGTCAAATAATGTACCTACCAATATATTTTTATTAATTTACGCCAAAAAGTGTATATTATTTCACGTTTTTATTTGCATGTTTCAATTATGAAAAGCTGCTGTAAATATACTTTCTGAAATTATTCAACAATACATATCCCATCAAATCTGTAGCATTTCATTTAATATTAATATCTATGCAAAATTTCCACGTTTCACAGCGGGGATTACAGTTGTTGGCCGTCGCATCCCAAAGTTACGGCTTTAATATAAAAATAAAGTTTAACGAGTATGCGCAGTCTGTTGCAGCTTCCCAATGTTGAGCTCGATTTATTGCTCGGCAAAGACCATTTATTTCCGATACTTTTTTGTGGGCTAATCCCCCTGTATCTCTTCATTTTTTTCCGCGAACTGGCCGCTTTTGCGAATAAAGCATTTTGATTGTTGTTGTGATGAACTTTAGTGGTTAGAACGCCTGTTCGATTTGTGTGAGCAATGATGAAGGTGTGTTGTGGGAGTGTTCGAGCCGTTTAGGCTTATTTCGTGATGGAATTGGAATTTAAAAAAAAAATGGTTTATTTTTATTTGGTACTTGCCTAGTGTAGTTTTTCTGTTACAATTGTTTGACTTGTCTTTTTAAACTGTTCATAAAGTTGATTTCTTATTCATGTATTAAGCATAAGAGAATTAAATAAATAGTAAGTGGTATTTACTGTCATATTCCAATACTTTAACATTGTAATAAGTAAAAATGTACGTAGATCTATGTAATAATGTAAAAGCTTTAGTTGGACCGGTTGCTAATAATCACGACTTGATGTCGTCTACCAAACCATTTAGGAATCAGAGACAACATCGAGACGCCCTGGTACGGCTTGACGGCGATAGATGGCGCTAGTCGACGCGATACCGAACTACAAAGTTTTCACTTTTCAGTCTTGGAGGGAAATATGAGTTTATGTTGAAGTAGTTTGGCTATTTTTCCTTTTTCATTTAAATACTGTGATTCTCTAAAAATATTTCTCATTCATTAATAAATGTAGGTTTAAAGTAATAAGAACGTTTATAACAGAAAGTGGTCAACATCGCAAATAGCTGCCAAATATTTCGGTGCTTTGATTAATTTGGCAATATTACTGTATGGAAATAAGAAATATGGCTAACTATTGAACTAAAATATTGATTATGAAATGCAATAATTATTATCGTAACACCGAATATTTAGTTTTAGATGTAAAACACGTATTTGGAAACTTTCCGAGTGCATTTTTTACACCTAAAACAGTTACAACATCAAATTCAGTGTTTTAATTGCAATTCATTATTAATATTCTAGTTCACTAGTTAGCTATATTTCTTATTTCCATACAGTAATATTGTCAAATTAATTAAAACAGGTAAATATTTGACAGCTATTTGCGACGTTGCCAACTTTTTGGATGAACGATCTTAATGCTCACATGAGTATATATACCTCGATTCATGGGTCAGGTAGGGGGCGAGTAGATTAAGGTTGTATTACTAACACTAGTTATAAGATATTATACTACTAACAAACTGGATCCTAGTTATCTTAAATAAACGTTAATTATTCCTTTTTTATTATTTCTTTATTTTTTTCTTACACACTAATTACATTTTTAAATATTTCTTAACGAAAACCATATAGAAAACATTTAAAAATACAAAAAATAGTGGTCCGCCGGTATCGGGAGCAGGGTCCAAGCTACCGGTGGTTAGGGCTCCAGAGATAGGAACCTCCTCACAATGCGAGCCGTATCGAGGAGTACTGCCTTCTGAATCAGGCCCTTGATAATCATTATTTTACAAAAAAAAAAGAAATGTACTGATGCTCACCACAATTCTTTTTTTTTGTTAGCCTTGACTGTTCCACTCCTAGGCAAAGGGCTCCTCCCACTCCTTCCACTTTTCACACACTATTTATATGAAAAAAATTCAAACAGTGAAACCGATTACGAAAAAAACTAAGTGACATAGATAAATAGGTGGCAGGTAATTAATTAACATTAATTATGTAAGATCATATGATTATGTTGTGAAATCTCTGTAAGTTATAGTGCAGATAACAAGTGGCTAAGAGCTGTTAATTTGTTTGTTGATAAAGAGTACTGGAGATTATCTGCCGGTGGAAATATTCCACGTTTTATACGAAGATAACGTTTGCTTAAGGACAATATTCAGCCAACTGTTTTTGTTAAAACTTGCATCTTGCAAAATTTGAGAATAGGGTTCCAAATCATTTGCAGTAAATGATTTGATCAGAGGAGCTCGTGGCTAAATAACAGCCGCTCGGGTCGATCTTTAGGTTAAGCCGCGTTTGCCTAGGTTGGTCTGTGGATGGGTGACCGCCCATTACATACCTAGTTTCCTCCATGCCTCAGAAAGCACGTTAAGCCGTTGGTCCCTGGTGTCATTTGAAGATCTTTGACAGTCGTTAGGTAGTCAGTGGCCCAAAAAGTCTGACAACCAGTCTTTCCAAGGGGTATCGTATTACCCAGGACTAACTGGGTTGTGGAGGTCAGATAGGCAGTCGCTCCGTGTAAAATACTGGTATTCAGGTGCATCTGGTTAGACTGGAAGACGACCCCAAAGTAGTTGGGCTAGGCAGATGATGATTTGGTATCCCGTATTGTGTCCTATTATTTGGTATATTTTGGTTTTGTTCATCAGTGGTGGTACCACTTAAACGAATGGTGTGTTTAGTTGTGGTATTTTGTTATTCGTCAGCAATATAGAAAGCCAATACAAAAAGTATATTCTTAAAGACATAATTAAAAACTTCAACTTAAAAATCATTCACGTTTTTCATGTATATTCAGAAATAAACCACAAAATAGTCAGTTTTAATCTGCATGCGTTTATTTACAGATACCTATAGACCTGTGGGCAGAGCAACACACTCACGTTGCCCGGCGCCCGGGGTGGTTTTCATTCTAAAAAAAGTCATCTCATGAAACTCTGAAAAAGAACTAGCAAAGCCAATGTCCGCCACACCACCACGTTTCTATTGAATCTCTAGGTAGGTTTGAGGAACAGTGCTAGTCCAAAGCCTTTTATACCAACACCAGTTTTATAATCTATCAATTTAAATAAAAAATAAACGTTGGGTAACTTATTAGGTACCAATTCTAAAACACAACTAACTTTATAATCGGGACAAAAAGCAAATTCAAACTTTCATAATGATTAATGACTAAAATACTTTGACTTCTGTTATTTTATTTCTTCGTAAGTGTATTGAAAAACATCGTTTGCGTATCATTGCAGTTCTCGGCTCTATAACACCCTCTCCTACGGCTCGGGTGTGAGTTCCGCCTCGGCTGCAATGCCAAAGATTCCCCACTTGTATCAAAATGGATGGCATAACATTTCTGAAGTCTTGGCCAAAAATATATTGTACTTAATAAATAAATTAAAATATTTTTGTGTTATGTAAACCGACAGTTAGTTAAAAACTTCTTCTTTCGACTTTTGGAAGACCATTGAAGCTAGAAATATTTTATTAAATGTACTTTTTTTATATAACTCCTGCTTGTAGGAACAATGTAGTATTCTGTATTCCCCTTAACAGTATAAAACACTTTTAATGCTGAACAATTTTAAAGCTGTTATGAATTACCCAGTGTTTCAGTGGGTAAATATACTCGTAGATAACATCGTTCTTTGTTTTCAACGCCCCTTTGGTGACATCTCATTATCTTTGATATATGATTGATAATCACGCAGAAAAATATATTTTTCCTTCACTTGTATACGGAAAATATGGACACAGGTAGGTTTATAGTGTTGTAATCAATGTACTCTACGTACTTATGTGATGGTTTGTATCTAACGTGTATACTTACGTCATTGAATATGGGTTTCTTGAATATGGCTAAGTAAATATAGATTAGACTCATGTATAAGAATCTGAAAAACATGCTTTCGTTGACATTAGATTAGTTTTGTGTGGAATATTTTGTTGTTTGTTACTCACGCTTGCATGCAAACGTTTATCTCTTTTTAAATCTGGCAAATTTATGTGACATGCTAGATGAAGGAAACAAAATCATGTAGTAGCTGCGGAACACTTAGCAGGTTACTTGAAAACTTACACCCGTAATACAAACAAGTCAAAGTGATTACTTGAGTAAAAGTAATTACTTACGATATGATTTTTATTCAGTAGTTTAGTAATTGCTTAAAGTTAGAACTGTCAAAAGTTAGAATTCATAGCTTTGCTTTCTTTGACGGTTAGCTCCGTTCAAATACTTATCTATTGCATAAAAATGGTTGCATAAGTAATTAACTTAAACTTACTATAGATACAAGTGTTAGACACAGGGTATCCCGTTTGTCGTAGGTGTGTCTTTTTGACTAGCGTAGCAGTCTTCTTGACCTCGTAGACGCAGAGCTACGCAAGTGTCGTAGACCCGTCTACTTGGCTGGCGTAGCATTCTTCTTACCTCGTAAACGCAGAGCTACGCAACTGTCGTAGACCCGTCTACTTATCTAGTTTAGCGTACTTCTTGACCTCGTAGACTCAGAACTTTGCGAGTCACTCCTGGGCTGACGTGGCATCCTTCTTGTCCTCGTAAACGCGGAGCTACGCAACTGTCGTAGACCCGTCTACTTGAATAGTTTACCTTTCTTCTTGACCTCGTAGACGCAGAGCTAAGGGTCGTAGACCCATCTAATTAGTTAGTGTAGCAGTCCTGTAGAACCCTTCCGGTTACCTTTATGTCGTAGAGCCTTCGACTTAGTGTCTTATTGTTCTCGCAGACACAGAGCTACGCAAGTGTCGTAGACCTGTCTACTTGGCTAGCGTAGCAGTATTTTTGATCTCGCAGGCACAAAGCTACTTCACTGATGTAGACACGTTTTCTTGACTAGCGTATCAGTATTCTTGACCTCTTAGGCACAGAGCTACGCAAGAGTCGTAGACCCATCTACTCGGTTAGCGTATCAGCCTTCTTAACCTTCCAGTTAGGTTTATGTCGTAGAGCCTTCGACTTAGTGTAGTGGTATTTTTGTCCTCGCAGCACATAACTACTCAAGTATTGTAGACTCGTCTACTTAGCTAACGTAGCAGCCTTCTTGACGGCATTGAAGCAGGGCTATGCAAGCGATACGTTACTTTGAGTAGCGTATAGCAGTTTTCTGGAATTCATAAACGCAGGGCTCTATCGTAAACCTGTCTTCTTGACTAGTGTAGCAGTCTTCTGGACCTTGTAGCCTCAGAGCTCTACAACGTAGCAGACCGTTCGACAGGAACATCTATACTAATATTATAATCTCCGGAACTAATGATCCAATTCTAGAAATTCTTTCACTGGCAGAAAGCTACATTATCGTGGGTGCTGTAGGCTATAAATTATATTTATATCATGCATATTAGCTGAGCTATCACAATTTTTGCGGGCGAAGTCGCGGGCGAAGTGCTAGTTAGTCATATACTGAAACCACATACATGCGTAGCAGTAGTAACTCGTCTTTCGTAGAACCATCTGCTTGGCTAGGGTCAGAGTCGATGCCTTCTAAGGCATTATTAACGTTAAGTCATATGTGACCTGATCATGGTGCTATGCACATAACACGAGTCTCAAGTATTTTGTAGTTGCGTACGAATTGATGTTTTGGCCACAAGCGTTTTTTTGGCAAGTAATCTGTGTTTTTGTCAAATTGTCGTGTATATATAAGAACTAGGAGATTATGAAGACAGTTGATTAGTGGTACTTTGTGATTTACTTTATCTCTATTCTGTTTTGGTTTAAACATTGTTAGGTCAAAAATAAGTAAGTAGCTGCTTTAGTTTTATACTTTTTTTTTAAACTAGCTAGTACTTACATAATGTGTTCCTTTACAGAAACACTCCACTTATTTTTAACGAAATTGGCACACCGTAAGTAGGTATTGTAACTGTTGAAAAATTTAAGTACCTACTTACTTTTAAATTGTAGAACCCCTTATTACTAGTACCTACGTACACAAGTTATTTCAATAACACTAAAATGACAGTTATTGCAACATTAAAACTAGATCTTACCCTCATGTCTTAAGACGTCTACTCTTAAGCTTTTCATTCATAAAACTTAACGAGTCTCAACTCAAACTAACAACTCAAAAACAATACTGTTTTAAGTTGAAAAACCAAACAAACACTCGATACATTGAATAATACAGAAGTACCCTACATCTATATGTTGATTTTGATACCAATATTACAAAGAATAATCATTGAAAAACATCCTGAACAAAGAACTTTATGAAACAAACTTAATCTGAACACCTCCTGAAATTACTTTCAACCCTTAAACTGCGCGCGATAAGGGTTGTTTTAGCGTGTAGTGGAAGTTCAGCAGTGTTCATATTATAGTGGTGTAGAAGACGGAACCTATTGGAGTGGCTTTCGGGAGTATCGCTAAGTTGTCGATCGTTGAGATCGCTATTGTTTCGACACTTCAGCCCTTTGTATTGTAATCACGTGTAATATGTAGAAATAAGTATGCACTTGTACTGTTGGTACCTAGCTTGAAAAAATATTGTGGCAATACTAGAGAACTTATACAAACATGACATTAATATGTAGATAGGTATGGCAGTTCATTAAATAACTTTAAAAGAAATAAGCTTTAAAAAGTTTTACAGACAGATATAAGAGGTAGTTTGTAAATTGATTTATAAAACCATCTTTGAAGATTAACAAAAAGCAATTTAATCCAATTGTTAACCGTTATTGTAATGAGTGAACTACTCATTAATATCTTGTTTAAGACTCTATTCTTTGCCTCTAACTTATACTTTTAACTCATATCAGGGTAGGTTACCCTTAAATAATAAGCAGTTTTATAGAGTAGGTAACAAGTTTTGTAATTCTGGGACTTTTAAATACATATTATCATTTTAAATATCTTGCTGAAAATTAAAAGCTATAAAAGTAATTTCCCTATTGCAAACCAATTACTTTAGTATTAGTTTTTTTTTCAATGAAAAATATTCTTTCTAAAGTTCTGACGAAATAAGTAACAGAATAAATAGTATAGTTCAGTTTTCCTATTCAATAAAATAACTAAACGGTAAATAAAGTCTATAAATAAATCTAAGACTTTTCTTCCTCATAATCAAAGTTTGTAATTAAACAAGATTGTGAAGTAACAAACAGTTAGTATTTATTAGGCGGCAGAGAGCGCGGCCGCGGCTCTAGGCTCATATTGATTACCGGTGACATTGTTATCAATCCACCCCGAGCAGACGCGCGACGCGCCCGCCACACACAACACCCAAAAGAAACAGGAACGTTTCTTCGCGCGTTTGTAACGCAACGCAACGAAAAAAGAGGCGGAGACTCCGCGACGGCGTCGTCGGCCAATCGCGGCGCAGCTGCAGCCGCGGCCGACCAATGGCGCGAGACGGCCGGGGCGGGCGCGCGCACGCGGCCGCGCCCTCGTTTCGCTCCGGCTTTTTATTTATTGTTGCGCGGAACAGCGCGCGCGACGGGTGTGTGATGCGTGTGTAGTCTCCCGCGAGCATGGAGTCCGCCGTGGACTCAGCGTCGACCGCGAGCGAGGTGAGCGGCTCCTCCGGGGGCTCGCCACGAGTGAAGGCGGCGTCGCCGGCGCGCGCGCTCAGCCCGCCGCCGCTGCTGGCGCCGCGCATGGCGCTGCCGCCGCCGGGCCTGGGCCTGCTGGGCTCGCTGCAGATGATGCACCACTCGCCGCTCGAGCTCATGGCAGCCGCGCACCACCACGGCCCACCGCGCTACGGCAGCCCGCCGCCCATCTCCACGTCCGACCCTTCCGCCAACGAGTGCAAACTGGTGGACTACCGCGGTCAGAAGGTGGCGGCCTTCATCATCCAGGGTGATACGATGCTGTGCCTGCCGCAGGCCTTCGAACTGTTCCTGAAGCACCTGGTGGGCGGGCTGCACACAGTGTACACGAAGCTAAAGAGACTGGACATAGTGCCGCTGGTGTGCAACGTGGAGCAGGTGCGCATCCTGCGCGGGCTGGGCGCCATCCAGCCGGGTGTCAACCGCTGCAAGCTGCTGTCGTGCAAGGACTTCGACGTGCTGTACCGCGACTGCACCACGGCAAGGTACGTTCAGCACACGAACACTCTGCCCTTGTTGTTGTCACATGTGACCGCCACCGCTCTGGCCACAGACCGGCCCTCTGATCAGTTAGGAAGGTAGGTATCACCTCTGTGTCTGTAGTGTTTCTTTGATTTAACTGTGACTGGCTTTTTTATTTATTTTATGGTTACGTTTATGTTGTTTTTGTGTGAACCCTGACACACTTTTTCCTCCACTGACCCCTTCATGTGAACAGGACTGAAAGTTTTGTGACAGATGTCAGAAGGCAAGCATTGCTGAACAGCACGTGCTTACCAAATTTACAAGTAAACTTTAGTTTACTTTTGACTCTTCGTCTTCAGAAAATGAACCAAGTAATGAACGGTTTGGACAACATAGGCCTAATAAACAACAAGCTAGCTAGTAAGTGAGGTCCATGACACGGATGAATACCTGAGTAATTAGCTGTAAAATACAATTTAATTAGGCTGAGGATGAGCCAGGAAGTGTCATCAAGGTCGTCAGGATAAAATATAAATTGTGTGGCGGTTGTGCGCCTGCATATACAGCCCCGCGGGGAGAGACGCGCGATCCATTAATTTTTCACATTTTAATACGCGCAAAATATTTCCACCGGGTTAAATATTAAAGTGGGCTTCGGTCGGCGACGGAAGGGTTAAATCTCAGTTAATTAGCGGCTGCGGCTTAAATATTTAAATAGTAATTTTTACAAACGGTAAAGTTAGATTAAAAAATCTTGTTTTGTTGTGGTCGCGCGGCGGCCGGGTAGGCCTATATCGGTGTTTTTACTGAATGTGTTTTTAAAAATGTAATGTTGCCGGGAAGTGTGCATCTGGGAGGTGTAAAGTTTAATTTTTTTGTTGTTATTGTCGCTTTGTGTAATATTTAATGTTTGTTTATTTATGGGGCAGCGGAAACGCTCGGCCGCGTGACGTGTGACGCGGACGCGCGGCTGCTCGCCTGTCTGACTCACATTCTTGTTTGACTTTATGAAATCACTATCCACCTAATTCATATGACTAATGATGTCATACATGAATTCCGCTAATTTGATTGATGTTGGATCCGGGGTGGATATTAAATAACAGTTGGAACAGAGATTGTGTTACTAAAATCAAATGTTTTATTGATTGATAGGTAGATCGAGTATTGTAATAAACTTGAAATAAGTTATTACATTTGATTGAAAAATTCATATATTATATCTATAAACGTAAAATTAAAAATAGATAATATAGGTGTAAGGAAGTCTTATTTAGAAATGAGAAAAACCAATGACAAAACAATAAAACAAAGAGTTCTACATTAAATTTTTAGAAAGCAATTACAACGTTTGTGATCGCAGTGAAAGTGTTAATTTAAAACGACTCATTTGTCTCCCAAAAATAAATAAAAACAAGAAATATCATAAGAAATACCAATCAGAGTAGAAATAAATAAAAAACGCGCGCGTTCGCCGGCGGTCGTTGAGTCGGACGAAATTCGTATTGACATGTTTCCAGTATTACGATTCCACTAATACAGTCGACAAAGAAATCTTGTTTCTAACATAAATAACAATTTGCTTTTTATACCTGACTTCTTTTGACAAAATAAAATAACTATTTCGCTCTGCTGTTTTATTTTATAAAGCAGTACAGTCGGTATTAAAATTGTTTCGGTTTGACTAGGCATTTTTTGTTACAGTTGCTAACTTGTATTATTTTCTAGGTATCGAAATATTTATAGTTTTAAATAAATACTAGATTAACAACAGAGCCATATTAAAGGATTGTAAAAAAAGGGTTACCTAATAAAAATAATTACTAACCTTTCTTAAGAACGACTTAGTTACAATACAATATTCCTTAAGTTTCTTCAAACAGAAGACTTTAAATAAATAGTTCTTCCCGTAAGTACATCTTATAGTATATCAATTACATAAAAATCCTAACAAATGATTATTTTAATAATTCAAACAAAAACCTAATGGATGTCACTACACACATTTGGAAATGCGATATTTTTTTAAATAAAAACGGAACGCCCGCATTACAAAACGCAGTGTAAATAATAGGAGGACGTTCCTTTTCACGCTTCAATAATTGCTCGACAGCAGATAAACGAGAGGTATCACGTTACGGACTTACGGCGAGGAACTGCACGGGTGTTCTGACTTCACTTCTATAACTCTTTTATGTGACTTAATGTATAAGTACAATGCCTTTTTAAAATCTTTTATGAAATGGTAGTAATAGTATGAGTATGTAGGGATAGTCAGTTATTGCGTTTTAAATCATTTCTTTTTAAGCCTTTCATTCAGAAAAACAGCAACTAGGCTGTTTTTTTTACTGTTCACGGCCGTGTTTAATTCCAGTCAATCGGATTCCTTCCATTAATTAGGAAGTAATGAAAGCACTTGAGCCGTACAAAAGCAAAGGCGCTACTGCCATCGACTTATTTTTTTCTTCTAATCAATAGACTCAAAGCACAGGGTTCCGTCCATTGTCTCTGCTACAAAGAGCGAGGTTCAATTACGGAGGTCATCAACACGACTTTTTATGGAATTTTCAGCTTTACGACTCATTTTGATGGTCCGCCTTCAAACGGAGTGATATTTTGTAAATAAACAAAGCACTGAAATAACTAGCTCATTACCTTTGTAGAGCCGGTAGGTGCGTCGGGGAACTTCACACTTCTCAAGCGTTTGTAGCTAGTTTAAAAAAACTTATAGGTGTATATTTACTAGTTATGAAAAGATAAAGGTTCTCTCTGTATTGTTTAATTTGTATTTATGTTCAATGATTAGGCGGTGCCTTAAAGGAGGTTAAAGTTTTGGAGGCAGTCCTTCCGTTGACGGGTTAGACAATATGTTTTTATTTTATTTTAACACTATTACGTTAATAGCTGTTTAAAAGTAGCATACCTAGTCAGGCCAGTGTTAACGTGAACTATAATAGCTGTAGTTGTTATTATGTTAGTACTTTAATATTTATTTTAGCTTTTGTTTTATAGCTCGCGGATGGCACAATGATTTGTTTGCTTAGACATACATAGCTATATGTGAGCGTATGTAGAATACATTATTATCATGAATGTTGTGTCCGGACTCCGACTGGCGTTGGTCCAAGCACTGATTCTCATTGAAATATTAAACCAAGACACTGCATTGCAGACGCTGAGACGCGTATGTTGCCAAATTAATTAACTACAATGTTATCTTATGCAGATAAATCAACAATTAAATACAAATAATTGTAAATTAATAAAATTATCATGTTAATTGAACATAGCATGTTTATTTGAATATTTTACAATAATTTAATTACTCGATTTGTTGTTAAGTAATTTGTCCGTGATTGTACTTTATCAATTTAATTCTTTTTGTTTAAACAATTAGCTTTTTTTTTCTGTGAAATAGGTAGAGAATTTTAGTAAATCGCAAATTACAGAATCAGTACAGGTTTCCTGTAGCATTTCCTAACTTCATTCCGTTTCTTCGCTTACTAAAAAACGAAGCATCACTTTTGAAACAGCCAAATAAATTTAATAACGAACACGAGGAATTGCAAACAAAACAAAATGTGAAAAGACGGTAGCAGTTGAACTGCATTAGCATCCTGGTTTGATAAGTTACTGGTAGGTGATCTAGCTAGATCATTTGTTTGGTTGCGCCGGCGTCGCTGTGGCGCAGACCGGCGCGGACCGACGCGACGGCTTCCTCACGCCTCGCTGCACGCTTTATCGCCATCCAAACAGACAGACACCCACACAAATGAAACTTTAGATTCATTTCTAGATTTCCGCATACTATTATCGATTGCTAGTTTACTGACTTCTCTACCTGATAAATTCTGTGGTTATTCAACTAAATTCTTACGCCCTTTCAATTCTGCACACGTCGATTAAACAACACCACCCAGCGCGATAATAAATGTACAACAATCATCTAAATAACATTACATTCACAATTGAACGACAAATAAACTCGAGTGGCTTGAGGAAACGCAATTTCCTTCGAGGCAGTAAAGCGACAAACTGTTCCACAATGGGAATATCATGGAGGCAATTTATTACGAATGATCAACAAGTAGCTGGGGAACTTCGAGCCACAGACGGAAAGCAAAGAATGAATGCGAGAGCCTCCGAATTGAAACGAACACCGATAAAGGACCCTCCGAGTGTCGGCGCCCGTGCACGCTCGGAACTCGGAACGCACGCCAACACTCCAATCCTCCCGTACAATTCGAAAAAGCGAACGCACACAAATGACACGAGGGAATCCCTCCCGGCTAGACAGAATTATCTCGGCCTCTCTATTTCCGTTTCGCGTACTATTGAAATCGCGTCTCACTCGCTCTTCCCGCGACTGTATAACGCCGTCCCTATCGCATTCGGTTCATTCATGACTGTATATTTGAATGGATTCGGAATGTTCGTTTTCTTCCCGCTGTTCTCCAATTCGACGTCATTCAGGAGCACGGCCGGGTGACATCGGGACGCGCCGTTTGAATCCGCTACGAATCTTTGTTACGACTTTTTCAGACTTGGTTGTTTGTGACAGAGTCAGTGTATTCGCAAGATGTTTCGTGTTGTAGTTCTCTGGTTGATTGTAAATGCCCAGCAACAGTTATGGTCAACTGACGAAGCAAGATCGATTCACAAGAAGCGACAATGTAATAATGAGCGTGTATAATTAGAATTCGCTTCCGTGTTAGGTAGATATTGAATGGTTGATAGAAACTCTCGCATGGCGTGTGGCGTAGTGCGCCTGCGCCGGTAGCCGTTGTAACGTCTTATAATTGCGGCTCACCATGTGTTGAGCTCTAATCATGTTTAATTATAGCAAGAAGGAGTCATTGCCGTTTATCATGAGATGAACTGTTACAGACGTATAAACGCCGCGAGAAAATGATGGATTAAACGTTGCTCTAGTTACAACTATGAAAGTACGGTGCTCACATTAATTAGTAAACGTTAGAATAGATTAGAGCTATAAATATGTTTTATACGAGTATTTATTGGCTCTGCCTATATGCGTAACATATTAATAGGCGGTGAGAAAATTTGCAGAGTACCTATTTAGCATTTGTATAATAGGTTCTAACTTCCTAAAAAAAACCAATTAGTCTCCTTTATTTTCACAGAAAAACCAATGCAATAAGCATAGGATAAAACATGCCAGCAGATTACTATAAAAAAACAAACCAAGAAATGAAATTTTCCATGCAACGCCATCAATCCTGCATCCAAGAAATGAGCACATCCAGCATCGATGAGAATAACGGGAGACCGTAATTTAAATACAAGTTTTCTTCTGTCCGTACACACATAGGTACATGGTTATTAATCCAATGCAGATTAGAGCTGAGACAATGGGAGGCGGAAATGCAGCGGAATGACGTTTTTGCAAGACTCGCTCAACCGCCATTGTGTGAATGAGACGCGCGCACTAATTGCCAGCGAAATTATAAGTTCAAACAAACGAGATTCATTTATAATGCTCTAAATTAAGACGTGTTTGTCTGTTTAAGGAAATTATGTTAATCGTACCGTAATCGTAGATCGAGACGCAAACGTACAAACGACATCGTGGGATCTCGCGAGATTGATTCAGCGACTGACAATAAAAAGCGCTCGTTTTAAAAAGCAATAACTCTAATATACGAGGCGGTTCTTGTACACAATTATAACAGTAGACAATGTTTTCTTTTATTGAATTACAATTCGTATGTAGCAAGCGCCAATGGAATTTTAATTGTTTCTACTAATTTGAATTGTAAAAGCGGTTAAGTGCGCTGTACAGCGTGACAAAATAAAGTCATTATACGAGTACAAGTGTTACTGGAGACGATGTAAGAAATGCATTCGCACAATTAGTCCATTATGAACTGATACTACAACCAAGTACCGCGGTTTTGCTTATTTTTCTCATGATACCATATCAATTTACTAGCTTGTGCACCTAATCGTGCTTTCTGCAAATTCTTGGTTAGACACGACAGTGTTCTTTGGATAGAAAACCAACTATTTCATATGTATGAATTGAATTAAATATTGAATTTATTTGGTTTACCTTAAATAACGTATAAGTTTACTGTTATGTGTGAAAATAATTCTGACAAAGTAAAATATAGTTGCGCTCAAGAAAATCTGCAAAATGTTGTCTACTTGGCAAAACCACGGTTCTGAAGATACTTACGAGCGTAACAAAATATCTTTATTGCACCCATAATAAATTTATAGTAAGGTGAGAAAGTATTAGAAAACATAAAACTAGAGATGTAAATTACAAGTAATAGTGTTCGTACGGCCAACTTTATACAAACACATAGAAAAGTTTGTAACAAAGAAACAAACTGAGATAAGGGCTACTTAAGTCGGTCTGAAACCCTCGTTAAACGTTGATATACGGTTTATAATAAAAGTTAATAAAACATTTGCAACAATTTAAAAGGGTTTTCGATAAAAAATCTTAGTAGACGAGTATCGAATGTGCGTCGGAGGTTGCCAGTTAAAAGATAGTAAACTGCGTTTTACAACCTGCCTGTTATTTATTTTTAATCAAATCACGCCTTAATAAATATAACAATGTAACGTAAGTTGTATACTTGCAAAGTTAGGTGGGAGATGTTCATTTCAAAACTTTGGCCTTCTTCACTTGATCTTCCTATATGGCTACATTTTGATTAATCCGTCGAGCCTAAATATTAGTTACATTTAACTCCAGACCGTGTAAGAGATGGCCAGTGTTGGAATCTGCAATAAAGCGCAGATCCGTTTTGTAATCCCTGTTTCATTCGAGAGACTTGTTTGTCCAATAAAGATTTGCTACATTGAAGATCTGAAGTTAAATGTTACTTAGTGTCATAACCTTGAAAAATATTGCGGAACCGGAACATTTTCATTGGAGCGTCTACGCTCTACTGTATAGCACATTACTAAAAATATTATGAACATAATTAAAATGTTGTCATTACCATGCCGAGTTTATAAGTATTGTTTTAGGTGTATTTAACACGTTCTCCGCAACATAGTAGAGTGATAGTGATGAAGGCAGCCGCAGAAGGCGCCCCGGGATCATCACACTCCGATTAAAGTAATTTACAACCGATATAAAACTATAGCGTTTCGGCGACGGACACGTTTAATATAATTATCGTCGCTGCACTTAAAATAACTTTGTTACCAATTTTACGACTGCGAAATGAATAGTTTTTATGTTCATGCTTTTAGCGCATAACTTAAACGTCGTGTCACGTGCTTTTTAATAATTTCGTAAAAAAAAACAAAAATGTTGCCAGTGTATGCAATTATCGATTGTCATGTGAGAACTAAAAATCGATAGCGGTCCAGATGCACAAAAATGGGGCAGAGAAATCGATTTGCCCCACATTTTGGCGGTCTAGCGGCCGCCGGCGGCGAGGGTAACGTTCGCGATAAGGGATAGTGCCCCCCTCCAGAGGCGGGGGTATCCCCCTGTCCCCCTTGATAATATTTACCGCCCCCCGGCCATACTTACGCCCCTCAGTATTTACGGGTTAGAGAAAAACAAGGGTACTCGAGCTTCGGAAGGTGCAACGTAGATTTTAATCCTTTCTGATGTTTATGATTGATGGCGGATTTCGTGATCGGTGTTGCGCTCATGTTGATGGATTCTTTATGATTCCCGTGGCTGGCGGGCTGGCGGCTCGACTCCGAGGCTCCGGCAAGCGCCAACACGTGATCGCGAATTAGTTTTAATGATTACACGCACGTAATTGTTGCCATATTTTCAAATGCGTCTCATTAGCGTGATAGATCTGTTTTTTCTGGATGAAATTTTGAACTCAGTCTATTGTATCTGTTTTTTATGTGCAGAAATAAGCTCAGTTGTGTTAAGTAAACTTGATTGAGATTGAAATATAACTTTACTCTAGATACCAAGTTTATTTGATTTACACCTTACCCTTTTAGTGACTCTGGCCCACACAACACGAAAAACTATTGCATCGTCTAGATACTTGAAAAGTAATAATTGCGTCCATATTCTTCAAACATACCTTCAAAACAATAGTTTAATAATCACATCCCAAGCGATGTATACATTTTAAATAGCCGCTAGCGCCATCTGTCAATCAATAAATGAATTTCAATAGTCCTAAAAAACTTAATTAGACTGCTTTCAAAGACAGAGTAACATCGGCTAACAAATCGGTTGTGCGGCTGAAAATAAGCTCGATAAGTAACGTGAACTTTATTTATAGAGCTTTAAAGTTTGGAATGGGGCAGTCTCGTTTGTTGGGTGGTAAAAGTAAGTTTGTGTTGATGTAATGTGGTGACGATGGGTAAAGATGTCCGTCAGTATTGACGCGTGCCGATAGCCCAGTGCGTCCATGCCGCCGAGTCACGGCCAAAAGACTAATTATTATTTTCGTTACTTTAATAGACAGATTAACGGTTTCGTAACGGAGTAATCGTTTTTGATTTAGTCATGTAGCACTTATTTGTTGATCAATACATCAATAAAAGCTTGATATAAAAGATATATTATAGAAAATAGTCTAGTTTCAAAGAAAAAATCGTCAACCTTGAAATCCATAAAATACTAACACATAAAAGTTTAAGTAAACAACATATTGTCTCTCAATTAATAAAGTCGTTTCCTTGGGCATATTTTTATAACTGACACTAAGATAAACCGATATTCATACTTTATGTATTTCTTTAATTACCGGATCAGAAATTCAGATCCTGAAGTTAATAAAAGTGTTAATTAGGCCCACAATTTATTTTTTATGATTGTCAATGTTTGTGTAGCTCACGTGATTTAATTATTATCTGTTTTTTTTAACAGTGATAATTGTAAAAACGTTTCTGATTCATTTTTTCAGCTGATTCAAAGAAATATAAAAAATAAATGATACAAGTAGTCATGCATATTGTAGATTTATATTAGAGACCCTTAAATAAGCCCATTTAAGGGTCTCTAATATAGGCCAATAATTGTGGTATCGTCACGATATTTTGAGTAATTACAACCCACACAAAACAAGCCCACTGAACCAAGGCGTATTAATTTATTTATAAATGCGTTTTTCGGTTAGTTACACGTTTGCGATGGAGGAAATTAAGTTTGGGGAATTGAAACTAGTCATTGTTCTTTTAATTGCGGTCAATTTGAGCCGTTCTAGACGAAATGTGCCGATCATTGTGTGTCGAGGTGACTAGGTGAGCCGTTACATCAAAGGCTTCATGCCTCTCTAGGGAATATTGATTTTATTATTTTTATTGTTATTCGATGTTTGAAATTAGAGCAATGCTTTTCGAGTCTCAATTTGGATAAAGGCGATAGAAAATCGTGCTTTAGAGCATCAAATTATTTTTTTGATATCTGCCATTTTAAATGACTTCTTTATTTTATAAATTAGAGATAAGACAAAAATGCAAACTTTATTTTACAAATAAAATACTAAAAAAAAACGACGTTCGATGAAAAATATCGACTATTGCCCATCCCTACAGCACACATTTTGGAACAAGTTTTAATAATTCCATTCGTAATATCATACAGATATCAAAGAAAGGGTTGCACAGTGGGCCGACTGCGCGCTGACTCGCACAAAATGTTCTATCTGCATATGCCCTCTGATTGATGTGCCCTGTAATTATTTAGACGCGTTAATAACACCACCGACGACGGCCGCACTTTGTTTCTGACGACTTAAGACGAATGAAATGAGAAATTCTATCGGACTCTTAATAGAGCTTATTGCTTTCTGATGTTTTGTTGATTAAACGAACAGAAATTGTTATTAAGTTCTGCTGTTGTTTTATTCCGTTTTGGGTTGCGAATTTTAATTATCTTCCATTCAACAATATTAAAAATATTTTAATTGTGAGAACGATGACAGTGAGTAAATCCGTTGCGCATTAAACTAATTTAATTATTCCGTACACAAAACCACACCCAAATATAATGGTAAACATAGTGGCCACACCCGTTTCGTACATATTGTTGTAATAATGCGGTATCGTAGATTTATTTACATAAATGGCCGCCACATACAAATTGTCTTTATGTTTTCTGTGCGTGCGACCCCCGCTCCAACGAATCAGAATATTAACGTAAATAGTAATGGCGGGAAAAAAAGCTATTATGCAAATGAAACATTTTGTGGTAAATAGAAACTGACGTAATACGATGTTAAGAAAGGTTATAAATCGTTTTTGTTAGTGGATTTATTAGATTTTTATAGTTCCAACATTACTTGATACTATGCGTGACTTGATCGGGATTTGGCTTAATGTATCGGTAGGTTAGCTTTAGCCGGGTTTAATTTGTTTCAACAATATTTTATGTGCAATAAAGTGATTATTATGAATGATTTTCCCAAAAAAATATGCTACCTAGTACTTTTTATGCATTGATAAACAGTACCCTATGAGCTAACTGAAGTTGTTTCATAATAACACAGCTAAGAATAAACCATTTGTACTACGCGTACGGCATATGGCAAAGAATACAAAATATTAATCTCGTGCAACACAAAATAATGGAATTGGCGTATTCATTGAGATCATAGATATGAATACGTTATGATATACATTATTACATTTAATAACAAACGGCTGCTGAGTGGTGAATGTGCTTACGTCACAACGGGAACCGAATAATAGAGTTCGCTACAAACGTTTAGCGAACCCTCGAAAATTGAAATAAAAAAGAACCATTCGAGATGTAACAGCGATATGATTTTGCACTTTTTATTCTTTTTTTTGCCAGTTTGAGTGCGTGTTTTCAACACTGTGCGATGGAGTTGCAAATTGATTAGACACATCCAAATTGCCTACGATTTGCGTAACGATTAGCGTTTTTATAATAAAAAGGAAGTAAGTAGTTTTGCATTGAAGGAAATTAAAAATCTAAGTAAATGAACTTCGTACAAACAGATCTAATTTTATTAATCTTTAAAGTTCAAAGGATATTAACAATGTTGTTTAAATACTAAAATAAGTAGTTTGAAATTACTACTATACATAAATAAAAGACAGATTTCATCCACGAGTTTTTTTTTTAAAATAAATTTCTATTTTTCATAGGCACATCTATTCTACTCGTTCGGTGTTCCAAAAAAGCGCCCCTGTTTTTGTGAGTCTAACGTAATTATAAGCGAGATTGTTGCGAAGTGACTTGTAATACGACCCCTTCTATAATACACGTTTTTAATTTTACAATTACACACCATATTTGAATAAATGTTGCACTTATTTTCATAGTTATTATGTTGCATGTAGATTTTATTCAAAATAAATAAAACTATGTTGGTACAAAACTTATATAATTGTCTACGAAAACATTCAGAAGAGACGTTCGTTGAAACATCATAGTTATTTTGTCTTTGAAACGCAGGGTTCGTAGCAGCTGCGTAGAAATTTCATAAGCGGTGCGTAGCAGTTGCGTAGGACCTGCGTAGCAGTTGCGTAGAATCTACGTAGGCGGTTAGACACTACCTAGCCAACTTGAATCCTACTTTAATAACAGTTTTGGATCGAATTACTCACAACAAAATAGACTCTGGTTTTTTTTATAACAAATAATAAACATTGGCTGAAATATTTTTATTACGAAATCAATATTAAAGCAAATTCTCTTTATCAAGTAGGTACTTTGTAAAGCAAAAGAACTCCAAATATTCGGACATTCGGACCGGCGAGGGGCCCATTCGTAAGAATGTGATTAATTAAACAAATGTACAGAACCGGAAAGAAATTCGCCAACCCTTGGCTCCCATTTTTTATAACAGACATACCTCATTTTGTTCTGGGGCCGTAATAGACTCGTTGTTAATTTTATTTTAATTTTCTGTTAAAAGGAATTTAACTGTGATTTTTAATTAAGAAAATATTTTTTCTTTTTAAAATTAATAAAACCAAAGATTGTAAAATGTGTTCCTCAACCTGATTAAAGAAAATAAGCGCTATCAGATGATTTAACCTATAGCCAGCAAGCATTAAATAAACATCAGTAAGAATCATTTAGAATAGACGTCAGTTACCGCGGCAAATAAACAGTTCGAACGGACAGCGGGTCATTACGGCAATCGCAATATGAAACAAGTGTGCATACGATTCTCACTGTTTTTTTCCTTAATTATACCTCGTTACATATGGAAATCAATGGCCATAAAGAATACAGACGTATCTTGGTAACAATCT
Organism: Noctua fimbriata; assembly: GCA_905163415.1. Classification (NCBI taxonomy): domain Eukaryota; kingdom Metazoa; phylum Arthropoda; class Insecta; order Lepidoptera; family Noctuidae; genus Noctua; species Noctua fimbriata. Next base: position 10,560,422 of record LR990932.1, read on the forward strand.
ATCGTAGACAGGATAGAAACGGCGCTAAATCAAAACAACGTGCAACGCAACATTCGCTTCTCATATTTCCAATTAAAATTCCTATACATATGCATTGTTGCGAATCAGATATCTCTATTGTCCAGCGAATAGTTTTGTATATCGCACACACATACGACTGTATTATGCGATTCTAGCAATTGATCGTTGAGTCGCATGTAAACATGTCGGCTAGTGCTGGCAGCACTGGGAATGTAGTGATGTACCTGTCGAGCTTAATTAGTCGGCTGGTATAATGGGACAAGTAGTGATGTGCTTGCGGTGCTGCGATGATGGTATGAGCTTGATAATCAAATTGTGTAGAAGTTTTTTATTCCTGTAACCTATCACAAATATAGTGTAAACAGGGCAATGTTCTTTATCATCCAAGCTTTAAAAATAGTTTAGAATCATTGACTACCTTTCTCAATGTTACAGAGTATAAATTCATTTCTGACGTCATCAACAACTAAGGCGAGCACGTGGAAACACAGGATTTAAGGCAGAGTTAAAACCACAAACAAAAGAGTTTCAGTTCTTACACAGGTGTCCCCTTTAGAATGATATCAAGACTGGTAATGAGGTGTAAACACATCTCACACGTGCTTAGCAAACAAGATTACTGATACATCCTGCCATCCCGGTGGCCTAATCCACCTTATCAGCTATAGGGAAAAATTTATGAATAAACCCACTGTTCCACTCATCATTGTTTACAACATACAAAGATGCCGCCTAAACTTCCATAATTAAAATCATTAATTTTGTCCTGATCTAATCTCTGTCACCCGTTTACTGCTCTGTGTGGTATTTTATTATATGCAGGTAGCTTGTGATTTTCACATGCTCGTACAGCTATATATTTCATGAGAATCTTATAAAATTTTGTCATTTATTCGTTCTGTGAGTTATGTAGACATGCAAAGAGTGTTTGTTCATTAAAAATCCCTTGTAGATTTATTCTTGTTTTATTATGAGACATTAATATGAGTAACACGAATCATTAGAATTACTGTGAATGATGAAACATTAAACAAAATACTACATGCTTACTTTACTTATCTTATTACACATAAACTAGCTGAACATTAAGACAAATGTCTCCATTCATGATTTCACAGATAAGTGTTGCACAATGGAATTAAAGATGGAACTGTGCCTTACTACCGTTGGGTACTAATGCACTTGATGGTGTACGTGAATTGTGTGTTCTCTGAGTGTGACAAGGGTGTAAGGACGCCAACTAAGCTGTTTGTACAAGAAATAGTTTGATACGGTAATTCAACTTCCGTAAGTCGAGATGATAATGTGAGGGAGTCATGTTGTCTGCCGTGAATACTTCATGCAAGTGTCACAACACATGTAGATCATGTTCTTTTAAGCAATTAAATAAATAATATCGGTAGGTACTTGTAGACAACATGGGTGGTCATCATCATCATCATCATTTCAGCCGAAAGACGTCCACTGCTGGACGTAGGCCTCCCCCAAGTGTCGCCATATTGGCCGGTCCCGTGCGACTCGCATCCAGCGACATGGGTGGTATTTGTGCAAAATTTGCAGCTGTCAAAAACCGCCCTTAATATTGCTACGTAGAAAATGACTGTATGAAAAATTCTGATTTTAGAATATAAAGAACCGCCAAATCCAACAGCACATCGCAAACTAAAAAAGCAATATTTCAAACCATCAAAAATTTAACGAGCTGAATAACTGCACTCGTTATGCACCAGTGTAGTAACTAGGTAGGAAATGCAATTAGCCGGTGTAGACCCGCGATGCCTTTAAGTCGCTCAAGCATGTAACTCCTTATCTCTGTTGCATGTTTTTTCAATATGCAATCCAAGACAATCGCCGCTTTATCTGGCAATCAGAATTCTCAGGTATTTTTTCATTCGCCAACAGTTCTAATTATTGTACACTTTCGTAACTAGCTAGCTCTTCGTGTCAATTGGATTATACACCAGTACACACTGTCGTCGTGTTCAGCGAACCTAGAAATTACTTTTTAATTCCATTCGCGTTATGGTCATCGGTAACAGCATCGTTAAAAAGTTGGTGAAAAACTTTTTCAGTCTGCAGCTTGTTAACTTTAATGGTTGTGTGTATCGTAATACTAGTTGACTCTTGTGACTTTGCCCCTGTTAAGTGAGTTGGACAAGTTTTGCTGTGACCTTCCGGGTATTCAATAATGAAGAGTATCATCTCACTTTAACATAATCTTAAACGTTATCTTAGGTACCTGTAAAGGAAATTGTGGTTATCTAGGATTATACTACTTCTTACTAATGTTTTTGCAACTTTACCAATGCCTCAACTTCTTTTCAAAGTCTTAAAAAAGTTGAAGAAATGGTCAGCCTAACCGACTACTGAGAAAAAAAACTTGATGATATTCAAATCAGGTGGTCAGCCAGATTGGCTTACCCTAGTGTTACCATGTCAGACACTTCAATTTTATTCACATATATAGCTAGTTACGTCGCTTTGTTACTGGTTAGATAGTGGCCGTTGATTGGATCGGCACGGCTCGAGTGTTTTGCGTGTTTTCTAATTAACAATTTACATTAATTGATCGCTGAAGCCTCATGACTAATGTAATAATGACTCTGTTTATTGAATCGGTGTAATTTATTTTTGTGTTACAACTGTAATTGCCAAATTATAGTTGTAACACAACAATAAATTACACCGATGTTTGTAATTAATTTGTCAAAATTGAGTAGGTGTCTTGTTTGCTACGTGGGTGTAATTGGGTTTGAATAAATAGTTTGTTTTCACTCTATGAGTGTCATAAGAGTCGACCTAAGGGGCTATATTCAAAGACTGGTAGCAATATCTCGAATTAATCTATTAAAGCACAAGCTATTAAATTCATCTCTTGAATACGATATCAAGAGATGATTTTTACTTATTTGAAAGCTTATTGTAGATTTATATGAGGATCGAAACTCCAATGGAACTACCATTGTGGCCCAGATATTCCAAGAAATATACTTCTAGTAACAATCGACAAGCAAAACCGATATCTCTTGTCAAATTTAGTCAGCCAGACACTTTTATAACATAATTAATCCACTTTCCTCACGAAACAGCTACAATTACTTCAGTGGAAATATAACATTACTATGAAAGGCTTTTACTAAAATAAGTCAGTGCGATTTCCTGAACTACACATAATAAGGTGTGTTTCCTTCCCTCGTCTGATGTCTTAATGATATTGTCCGAGTGATGAATGCAGTCCGGAAGTACGAGTCGCGGTGGACCGGGTACAAATAGACCAATTTCCAACAATTTGTTGGCTTTATTTTGACGTTGTGTGTACTTTGCTTTTGGGCAGATTGTGGTGAAGGAAATTTTTAAAAGGACTGCGGTATGCAAAGCTTGCACGTTTAATAACGTCCTGTTATGTTAGTAAGATTTTAATATCTTGATGACAGGATATGTAGACTTATTCATATTTATGTTTATTATAAAATTGTATCCACCCTTAAAAACAAGGGAGCACTCTTTATGATATAAATGGAGATCATGGATGCCGACAGAGAAACGATATCAAACTTATAAAATTCGAATAATATATATTTTCATGTGAATGTTTACCATAGAATTGCATTCCTTGACTGTGAAGATAATATAAGTCAACACAAATGCCTCAATAAATTTCGTTAAAGACCATGCTCACGACTGATCAGTTTATTACAAAGATGTAACTCACCACAATTTATTTCCAAGATTCAAAAGCTTTCTTTATTCTAGCGATTGTTTTAAAAATGTAGGTTGTTTGGTATTTGTTAAACTTATTTCATACTGACGTGGTTTGCGTGCTACAACTAACTTAGTATGAAGAAAAATTGTTGCCAGTTGTTGTAACAACGTAATTCTCTTTTATGGTGGCCGTTTATACTATCAGCTTGTGTGTGACGGTTTGAAAATTTGCCTCGTCTTGATACATTGTTAGTACTTAGATAGTAAGTGTTACAAGAAAATCAGCTGTCTGCATATAAAAAAATACAACGATCTAATACAAGTTTAAGTTAAAAGGTAGAGTGTAACTAACTACGATAGATTTTTTTGATATGGTACCTAAATATTTTTTGAGCATTTTTTGTGCCAAGTTCATGAAGTATAAATTCTTTCTGTGACAGAACATTTTCGATTATATCATGTTTATTTTTTATCGGGCTGCGAAAAAAAGTCACTTCGAAACCAATTGCAATAGGAAAATGATAGAAATACCAAACTATATATTGTTAATGCCAAATTGTTAGCCAAGCTTTGTTGCCCATCATTTCAGATAGAACTGGTTTTGAGCCTAGACAAGTATCTTCCTTAAACAGCTCAGACTTTACTGTGTTGGGGATCGAATCGACCACGATATTGTTGCGTTCAGCAAAACAGTTGCCAAACTAATTTGAACCATTTAGAACAGTAGAACGGAGCAGTGGGTTGTTTAATTTAAAGTTTGTGACTGCAAAATTAATTTGGTAGTAGTGTACAATAAATCGTGACCACGCAGTTGGAGCCTCGGGCTAATCGCTCCCGTTGCCTTTTATTCAGACTTTGTTGACGTCTTGTAGCTCGTAATACATACAAACAATATTAAACTAATAAATATATATTTTAAGATTTGTGTTTGACAAATGGTTATAGTTTCTGAATAAAATATGTATCTCCATGCAGTAATTGATAAGACAAATAGGCGTCTGGTTTTGCAGTGAAGTATATCGTCGATGAGCTACTGACATTTTCCATTCACGAGCTAGTTCCGTTCGATAAGACTGTGTATATAAGTTGTTAGCATATTATTATATTGTGTGCATCGATGCATTTACTGTAACAGTTTTTATAGTCACAATTAGAGCCCATCATTACCGCAGTGGGGCAAAATGGATGAGTTTGCGGTAAAGGGCGCTCATAACTCAAGGAGCTTGCGGTGCACCCGTGCGAAATTATTGCCACTAGCCGCTCGATAATTATCATAATTAATTTTGCAATTAGTTAAACAATTGCAATTACCGGCGTTTCAACCCTTCCTAGCGTCAAATAGAGGTGCTGACATCTATAACATATCGGATCTTGTTCTTATTAATTATGTAGATATCATATTTTATTATAGATAACTATAGATAATTTTAATAATTATTAACTGTGAAATTAAAATTAAAACGTTTCTTTTTGTTACAAATTAAAATGTATTAGCAGATAATAAAGTTATGTGCCAGTAGCATTATACTTTACACAAAATATAAACACAATGACAGTACCTACTAAATGTAGACATTAGAACATTTCTTATTACAGTTTTGTTCAATATTTCGTCCAGTAAATGGTTACAGATAGATAAGTAGCAAAACTGCACATAAGTGCCATAGTTATTATGTTGGGCCAAGCCGACAAGCGATCCAGTTTGAAGAGTGAGCAAGGCCGACAAAATGTCACTAACCTTCGCCATGACAGGTGTCACTTTGACATCGCTACTGTTGACTAGAACGAATTATTTCCCTGAAAAAATACTAAAATGCAAATACTCTTGACAAAGACCGACACATCAATGTCTCTGACTTATAAAGGTTTACGTAAAGGTCTTACATGTCACTCAGTTTGGTCATATTAAGACGAAACTTACCTAAAGCTCAAATTAACGTTTTATTTTATAAATACCAAAATATAATCGGCCTGTCAAATTGTACAGACTTTTATCTAGTTATTAAGGGTTAACCTCTTAACATTTGGCTCTCGGCTATTACCTAGCTAGGTACTAGGTTTTATCTGTATAAAAAAATATCCGAACATAATTTGGGCTATGCCTTAAAGTGTTTTATCTAAAAAAATAAGAATAATTTATTATTAACTTGTACAGTGTATAACACAAATCTTCGATTAATCATTTACTTAGGTAAAAAAGTTACCCTTTTAATTAGCGTTGGGCGAGCAATTTAATCTCGGCTCGGGATTACAAGCACTGAGCAAGGACTTAAACGATTCAGAAGTAATAATTCTTCCGAGTGTTATAAATAACAAAAATAAAAATCTTGTCTTACAGACTTGGAAGGGTTACATTTTTAAGGTGGCAACACAGTACGCTTGCTTAGACGGAGCTATTAACCTATTTATAGCTACATAATTATATTTGTTATAGATCGATACTTGATACACGCAATGTGTGTCAAGAATAAATTTGTCAATACTTCTATGTTGCTCACATCAAGTTTATGTTAACGGTCATTTCAAAGACATTTTTTGTCATAAAATTACACGTTGAATACTTTATGCGTACAAGTGTTATTAAGTTAAATTATGCCACAATTTGTCTCTGTATTTACATTAAAAGTACACGAATTGCTGAAAGATCTGTCTCTAACCATGTTAATATTATGGTAAATACTATAATTAGCACCTAAATATTTCATGTTCTTCTAATTGTTATATTAATTTGTCTTCGTTTTAGTATTATTAATATGATACCTATCATTCATAAAGAACAGAATACTTAAAATTATGTCTACGTCCAAAAACTAAAATATATGGCTTAGCTTGCAATCAATGCCGTTTTATCGTTCACATCTTTTATTGTGCTGCAGTCTTAAAAAGAAACCAGAACCTTGCTAAAGTAAGAAGTAATGCACTAATTGGGCTGTTTCCTCAACAGAATCGCAGCTGAAGGGAAATTAATGCCCCCAGGAGGATAAATGTGCAATTATTTTTCCCGAAAAATGTTCGTTACGGGCGTGTCAAAAGTTTGTTTAGAGAGCAGGTGGGACGAAGGAGTTCGCGCCATTCGAGGTCCATACTATGTTTTGTTTATGATACTTGTTTCATTTTATTACAACCGCAGAAATTAATTTGCAGACACTAATTAAGTACTTACTGAGTGTACACTTGTACAGACAGTGTTTTTACGTAGACATCATAATATAATTTAATCGGTAAATTATTTCCAGTCTTAAAATATCAAATAAGGATACTTGTGATATTTCAAGGAGGGACAGGCTCGCATTTACTTTAATAAATTGATTTACAAGTGGGGTGGATGTTTCAAAATAATTATTTCTGCGTTTTAATTGAGAGCTATGAAATTTCTAGTCCCTTGAGCAGATCATTGCTTAAGTGGAAATGTCTACCTTCTTACCTGTGGATCTATGATTGCTTGTGGCTTGTTATCACGTGTTTAATTTATTTGGGTTTTTAAATCGATTATTCTTAGAAGTTTTTTTTACAATAGATTTTTTTTAACCCTAGTTAATACTTCCATTTTACAAGACAAAGACAAAATAAAACTGTAATTTAGGATAAATAAGTATTTGTTTTTGTATTCAATTGACATAATGCAAGACACGTCGTCGCTTGACTATTGCGATTCTTATTAAATCAGGCTATTGCTGATAGATAGTTGTACATAATAAATAGGTAGTTATGTAGTACGTGGTTTAAAATGATTCAGTAGACCCCCACATCCCGGCACATCACTATCAATTGAATGAGCAGCCTAGAGAACGTATCAATCTAATTCTATGACCTGTCAAATGTAATTTATACTCTGTGACTCATTACAATCATCTCGATCATCGCCTGTGGGAGGAATATTATTGTGAAAATGTCTTAAAATAATATCATATACTGGCACACGATCTACCCACTACATGCTTTCATTGATCACATTAATGTTGGCAGACGAAACAATATCATGATTAATAATGTTATATTAATGCTCTATATTCGTTCTCTGTTTTCTTAGACTTATGAAAACTCCGAAAACAATCTCACAATATTACTGTCTCGAAATAAGCTGTCTTACAATCTTTGTAACACAAGAATAGTTGAACAGAGTAGCTGGGTACTCCATCCTTCGATTGTAATAAAATGTAGAAAGAATGAACTGAACGCAAGTAGTTTGATTTATGGCCACGGGCACCGCAAATCAACCGAGCAACAAATCTTCGAGATACTTACATCACTAATAAATTAATATGGAAGTTGTTTCTGGATGCTACATCAAAAGAAATGCTCCGAAATGTTTGTGGTCAATTTATTTACTAGTGATTCGTTACGGTTTGGGCGGATACTTGGCTGGATGATAAATTGTATACAGTCGCTCATTTTCTTAAAATCCTTGCAAGACAAACACAGAATTCTGAACTCTACTACTGATGAGATACGACTCAAAGTTGTAATTTTTACTCTCTTGAAGATTCTTGGGCATATTGTTCGAAACGAAATGTTATTTTGAACTTTAATCGTAAGCTCTGTAAAAGCATTTTGCATCATGTGGCATTCAAAGCTCACTGTGGGATTCAGAATGACACTTGGAATTGACAAATGATTACCAGTCACAGTTCAACAGTTAATTTGTATGTAAATATGATTTTGTTTTGTTTTATTGTTTGCTTTTAAATTAATTTCTTTTTACAACAATCTTGTAGCAGACGCTGTGGAGAAATAGATCATCTTTTTGTAGTATTCATAAAAATAGAGATATAATTTTTTGAAGGGACACAATTTAATGCAGTTAACAATAACAAACATTGAATAGAAGGGAAAATAAACGCTAAATTGCACTCATTTACTGGGTCGCGACGATCAATCATGGCGGCTAAGTCATCAGCCGGTTCAAATGTCAAACGAACCTAGGGTGGCAATAAAAAAGAAAAACTGTGTTGCCATTATTAAAAAAGTGACTGTGACTTTATTTCCATTGTCGATTGCCGATTCGGGATTATTAACTGACTTGCATATTTTTTGTGTTCTAATATTGATAGATTGGTTTTTTCGAGTAGGTGACTTTTGATTTTGTTGCATGTATGCGTCGGTACGCGGTGAATACCATACGGTGATTACAATATCTACGAGAAAAGTATTTGTGTCAAAATAGCACAAAACGATAGTCATCGGTGGTTGTTCACACGCGAAGTGAAATGTATTGTATGAACCGGTACTCTACGCCACTTTATTCATTCTGAGCTCTTTTTATTGTTTGATATTTTTGTTCTGTCTCGATAAATTTATTTTTAGCTTTGACGTTTTCATTACTCCTCTAATGATACAATGGCAATGCTAAGCGGCACTTGAATATGGCTAGCTACGTTAGAGGGCCGGCCGATATCACGTGCATTTTGCCCTCTTTATAATGAAATGATGTTAAGGGAATTGGATTCAATTTAACGGAATTGATTTCCTTTAATTTTACGATTCCGTTTGCGTGATCTCGTCCGGTAATAATCTAATAAATTCGTCCATCGGGAAGGGGGGTTTGCTGTATTGTAATGACTCAATATTAATCTGTTTTTATTGGTCAATTCATATACATTTAATAATACTTATTTCTGTAATTGATTACTGGTGCGGAGTGAGTCATTGCTGTTTGTATTGATGATCGTAATTTTGGGTTGATGTTCATGAATGTTAACTCCGTTGTCTCTTATTATAAGTAGTTTAATTAATAATACAAATAGCTTAAAAGAAAATCACTTACGTATGATAAAAGTCAGGAACTGTTTAAATATTTAATTCTGCTTGACCTATCAATGCCCAAGTTAAACTTGATCCACCTCCCATACCAGGCAACAGTAAGATTGGAATGCGATGTATCTGTAATACTTAATAGGATAGTTAATGATTTTATGCACATGATTCAAAAATGGAACAAACCGTTGGCTTGTAGCTGCAACAGTGTGCGAATGCAAACACGAGAGAGAGATCGCGTGCAAGCGCACAATAACACCGCAGCCGCGGCGGAGTCAAGCCGCTCGACGCTACCCCATATTTTAACAACTGTCCTAATACATCTTGCAATGTTGTTTTTAACTGTTTTTGCCACATTATTGTTTATTCTTTTTTAGTATGTTTACTTTTAATTTTTATAATTCATTTTAGTTACCCCTTGTTCTCTATGTAGACAGATCCATTGCTCGTAGACGATTTCGTTTACAATGCAAGCAACCCTGATCTCCAGAGTCGATATCCAGTTTGTCATACAGCGAAACGATTTGATGTAAACCTACACACATCCTTGCATGTAAATTTATCTGTGTCAATCTCAAATGTAGAATATCAAAATTTTTGAAATTTAAAATTTTCAACGAATTGGATCGATTTTTTTCTTCATTTCAGGTGCCTGTCAATGAAAGCGCCAGACAGGTATGTCGCTCTCTCACTTGCACCGCGCGTTCGGTTTCGTTCGGCCGGGTTCGGTTGCGTTCGGAAACGTCCGAGCGGGCTCGGCCGCTGGCCGGTTGCTCGCAGGCCAAGGGGGTAGCCTGGAAGACCACACGTTACACCCGCAACGCAGGACTTTTACAGACAGTATAATCTTTCCAACAAAATTGCTTATTGGTGTGTTTTATTTTCTTTTCATTAATTTTATTTGATTGTGTTTGCGCAATTTCCATCTCTTACCAGGTAGGTCCCATTTCATTTCATTGAAATTTTGAAGTTAAGCAATGATTTTCTTAAATGCTTGGTTGGTCCGTGAATCAGTCCTTTACATTCGATTGCATAATGTCTCAATGGTGTGATTATTTTACTGTATCTAAGTGTAATTGGAATAATTGTGGGTGAAATGTTAGTTGTCGTTGTTTTGGTTCCAGGTTACACCCTAGCTATTGATTAAAATTGAAAATCACAGATAAATTTACATTGTAATTACATGTGTAGTAGTATTACTGAATGCGTTAGTTGTTTATGTTTAGTTTTGTAAGCATGATTGTGTTTGTGACCTTTTTTTTATTTATTAAATAATGCTTCCGGGGGCAGCGTTGGGTAAGTATTTGCATTTTTTACATCAAATAATTCTAGAGCAAAAATTTAAGTACACAAAAAGTTGAGTGACAAAAAAAAAAACTAAAGTAGGTTAGACATTTCAAAAAAGTTCTCATAACAGACAAATATATTTCAATATGCGAGTTCACGCATGACCACCAACGAGTCCGGAGTGCGGTCCAATGACAAACGCGTGATCATCATCATCAAATCGTAAAGGATTTAACGCCTCTGTTGGCACACTTCTTTTGTTGGCTCCATAAAGCCGGCCATTAAAATGTTTGATAAAACGTTGTACGTACAAAAAGAGACTGTCGGGCTACTGTGGGCTCCCCACGGAGAGGCCTGAATGAAGAACGATGCCATGCTGCGGTACTTACAATGGGAACACAAAGGCGCTGAATGTTCCAACTCCCGATTTGGTTGATCACTGCTTGTTAAACTTGCATTTTGTATGATCTGTTGTTGAAATGTATCAATAATTTAATAAGTAGTTAGAGTCTTTGTTAATGCATTCAGATTTGCAAGTAAATGTGTAACGGATTCTACTTACAGTTCCACTGTGCATACAAGCATCAGATAAGGTGCAATTAGATGGGAACTGCAATTCTTTGAAACAACAATGTAAGAAAATACAGATTCTGATAAAGAAACAAATGAACAAATGAATCTTGAGTTCTTGATTATTAAACTCTGTTTGCATTGCTTTCTTTTTCTAATAACTCAATTTAATTAATGCATCTCACATACGCTCAGTTGATAAATCACGTTCAAATATCTCAATATAATTTTATCTAATGGTATTCAAAGCTCTACTTATGGAGAGCGTGTGTTGTCAGCATCCACATTAAAATAATCCTGACAGACTTTAGAGCATTAAGATAAAATGGTTTTATAATGAACTCAGAGATTTCTTGCATTTCTTGTTATGATTGATTTGAAAGGATTTGATTGATTTCGTTTGTATTTGAATACACTTACCAGTTTGATATAGTAAGTGTATGTAGCCTATGAAATACAGAAAATCAAGGAACAGTTACAGTCATCTTTCTACCCTTGTGCCATGTTACTCGGGGTCGGCGCAACACGTTTTTTTCTTCCATCATTCCTCACACAATCTATCCATCTTTTCCTTGGTCTTCCTGTTCCTCTCCATTCATCACTCTTTTAGTCACATACGATTCGTCCCTGCTCATCACATGTCCGTACGTAGTCGATTCCCTTTCAAGTTTTCTGTAACTGGCGCAACTTTTAAACTTCCTCTAGTATACTCGTTCCAAAGTATACTCGTACAAATAACAGTTAGCATATCATAATCAGCCTATAATGTTCCCACTGCTGGGACACAGGCCTCCTCTCAATGAGAGGGAATGGGCTATAATCCACCACGCGGGCCCAGTGCGGGTTGGTAGATGTCACATGTCTTCGAATTTTTGGTTCTAGGACATGCCGGTTTCCTCACGATGTTTTCCTTCACCGTTTTTGAGAGCAGTGGTGATGAAATAAATTACACAAAGTAATGCGCCTGCCTGGGTTCGAACCCACGACTTACTGTTCGTAAGTCGCGGCCGCCACCACTGGGCCACCGCTGCACTCATAACAGTTAGGTATAGTGCTAAAGTTTAATAAATTAGTTTGGTATTAAAATAAACCAGAATACGTTTAAAACGACCTAAAAAGTTAATACAAATAAAAATCAACTGAAAACGTAGCCTAAAATCCGAGCAGCATCAGTCGATAAATTGAAACGTCACAAGTAAAGGGGTGAGGAGGAAATCCTTGCGAACGACAAAACAATAAACCCGGCTCCGGTCGGAACAAAACACACGGCAATCACAACAAAGGCTCCGTTTACATTCTAACGCCTTTTAAACTAACAAAGGCGGAATTCAAATAAACACTAAATCGTTAACCCTTTGACCGTCGGTGGGCAATTTTCACGGAAAACGGAATAGAAATGATTTCGTGAAGGGTTCGAGTCCCGACACCCTGGAGCCAAGTGGGCCTATTTTCAACAATATTTTTTAAATCAATTGAATTTATGTTTGTTTTATTTTCCGTGAATCATTATCATCTGCCTAGCCTTTCTCCAACTTTGTTGGGGTCGGCTTTTATTTTTCGCGAAATTTAGCTTAAAATATTTTATTCGTGTAATTTTTAGGTAAATCCAGTTTATTTAGATAGAAATAAAAATAATAATAGTTTTTACCTTATAGGACTAAAAAGGAGTTAAAATAAATTGCTTGCTTTGTAGCAAGCAATTTATTGAAAAAAGAAAAATTGCGAAACTAAATATCACAAAAAATCAAACAAGACAACTTTTAAAGAAAGAAAAAATAAATAAAATTCTTCCTGTTTCCAATACAGAAAAGGCACTACTAATAAACTCATCAGACTTACATGTAGGTAGTAAAGTTTCTGTCAAATAAAATATAATCATTCTACAGAACATGGTTTAGAATCAAAGCGACAGTCGTTATTCGTAGTACTCGTACCGTGACGAAAATATCGAGTGATATCAAGATAAGGCCCTCCCGGAGTGTTCGGTGTGACGTAAGGAGGTGTCCGACTGTGCCGTTTGATGACGTGTGCCTTTGTGTGCAAATAATGCCCTTTAGTATGCCCCTATGTTGTGTGCGAGTGTACAGTGTTTGCCTGACTATAATAGACTTTCTTGAACTGTTAGGACTAATGATCATAAAACATGTATAAATGACGTAAGTAGCTATTTGAGGTAAAAAACAAATCGATAAAATGCCGACAAGGAAATCTTAAACTGGAAATAACTCTATGCAAATCTCTAATAAATTAATCAATCATAAAAATGATGTCATAAAATTTCCATATGTCATTTCTCATATCAGTTCTAAGAACATTAGTAGTCATAAATAGACAATTGAGAACAACAAAACTCAGTTGAGGAGATCTCCAATCGGATAGTGGATATACTTAACGTAAAGCCGAAGGTGTGGTCACGTCTCAATGTCAATCGGCTTTGATCTTGCCGCGGCGCGCCCCCGCGCTCACGCCGATCTGAACAATAGGTATTCTCTTAACACCTTGTCTGACCACTCATTGTTATCTTACACCTACAAACTTAGTACGCAGATATCCACTCTTACCACTCCTACACACAAAGTTTAATTTCACTTGACCGATTGTAACACTATCGCTAGAAACGTGTACCACCTATTATGGTCCATAATTGAATAATAATCTTGGCTAGTCATTTGTTTATCTCCTAAGAGTTAAAGTTCAGAATGCCGCAACTGATGTCCTTGATTATCAATGTGTATGTAATTCGACACACTGTCAGAGCTGTAATGCGATTGGTCGAAGCAATAATAGCCTATTCAATTGTTGATTTATTACAGTCACAGTTGAAACGTAATTGAAGGTTTCGTTAGCTATGAGTTACTATCGAGCCCTTGGTTTTTCTTGTACGGACATTCTTGTTATCTGTTAAATAGCTTGTAATAGTTAACTACTGTGAGTTATTGAAACATAAAATTACAATGTAAAGCTACAAGAAAATGTTAAATAACAGATAGACACAAATGTACAATATCAAGCAATACGCACAGTGCAGTGGACCGCACCCTTACAGTACGCAACGCACACCATCCACAAAGGTGTTAACATGTTCACCATGCGAAAATACATCTGTTTAATGAGCCCGATTGCCAATTATGTCATGAATGGCCGGTGCGTTGCTCTGGCCAGTAGCCGCACTCACCCACTTGCGCGCACAGGCGTGATGAGAAACGGAACGTGAACTTTCCCTCTCATCAGAATACCCTAACTGCTCGTATTACGTAACACTCGACATCCCTGTCCCACTCCGGACCACACTTGAAGTGAGAGTGAGGCTCACAGGTAATCTATGTAGCTATTGGGACAAGGGTGCCTGACGCCTGACGCTCTTGACAGTTTGTACTAATTGTTCACCTGGTTCGCACAGTACTGTCGATCGACACCGAATTGGAGAAGACGGTAGAAAGTAGATAACTTTGTAGGAATCTAAAGCAATAGAAAATAAATGGATCGGTAACCGAAAGCCGAAATTAGCGTTGTAAAAATAAACGTCCAATATTTGCAGTGCATATTTCAAAGCGTCTAAGACAAATGAATCTATAAAATTAATTGGACAAGTAATCGAAAACTCAGAAAGAATTTCTTCATCTCTGGTGAGGGGAGCGGGAAACAAATGAGGGGCGGACATTGAATAATTCGATTTCCTTATTTGTACCAATCAATATCTTATAAGGAAACTCGATATCGTAATACGGAGACATTTGGATATTGACATTGAGAATCAAAAGAGAAAATATAGGTGCGGTTCCACCATCAAAGGAATTTATTGATGATTGGCATGTGGCTCCCAAATTGAAGATAAAAAAGTTCTTCAAACTGACAGTTTATATAACAAAAATATGCTAACAGTTTAGTATGAACCCATCTAGAATAAATAAAGTCAGGTGCAAGTATCATAACTAAATTCAAAGTGATCCCGAAACAGTTATAGGGTGGCATCGCTCGAAGCAGTGCTGAGACGAGCGTGGCGCGGGCGCGTCGGTTGCAGACGGCATATTAACAGATGTAATTGCATTTACTGCCGAGATCGCTGACGTTTCCTACTAAATGTATATCGCTGAGTAATATAGACAATCGAGTTATTAACACAAACCACCCTCTGTAATAAGTTACCACTGATGGAAATATTCCCTTCAGGGTTGACTTCTTAGCAAGTTCTAAACCAATTTCCCCACGACGCGGAAAAGTACCGAGCTCTGTTTGTCTGTCGGAACAGGGAAATATTTAAATCCAATAAATACAGTGAAGAGTATCAGATTAATTAGGAAAGATCTCCGCTAAAAATAAGCTCATATTAAATTTTGTTCGTAATACTGTCGGGTACTTATTTAATTCCGGATATAAAATTTCTGTGATTGAGTCCCAGCGGGTGGAGCCGAGGGGCGTGAATTCCAACAAAATTAGCACCAGGGGTCGAAATAAAAAAAGCGAAGGAAAAATTTAATGAACAGGAAAATGCTCCTTTTTGCAGCTATTCCATCTATTTATCTACATCGGGATGCCCATTACCTTGCTAAGAGAAAAGTTTACATTTTTAATTTAATGATTCCACTTTGTGGAAGTTGGGCGGGTTTCGGCGAGATCTTAATTTGGGGATTTCTGAGGCGTCTCGTTTTGTAAATATTATTCCTTTAATAAGACCTCACGTCGAGGGGGTGCCTGCTGAACTCCGTGATTACGACTCTCTTTGCGAGCTTCATTTTGGACCTCGTCATTTTGATTGGCGCTAATGAAATTTTTCCTACTCTGCGTGCCATTTTCTTGTTCTTGACAGTATAATTTCCAGGGACTCGGAATCACTTCTGTTGCGTCAGCTACACACCCTCTAAACATTTAAGGAAGGCAATTTCGCGACATCTCAAACATTATTGTTGTCATCTTCATTTATGTTTTTCACTTTGCTAATGCAATTTTTTACTTATCTCCTTCCCGGAGCGGAGTGCGTGTCCCCATCTGTAACAAAATTTCTAAATCGTCAAGTCCCAGCTGCGGTTGCGTAGGCGATGACGTTTCGCTTTTAGCGGCTGTTTTAAAATTGAATATTTGATGCCTTATTCCCTTCTGACGAATCCGCGGCGGGTGTAAAGTACTGGATTCCGTGGTAGATAATTTTTTGAATGTCTCTGTTAACGACCGCACGCATTACCCTTAATCCCGGTGTACCACTTGGTGTTCTTCATTTATATTTCAACAATTTGTATCATGTTTCTTCATAGCACTCTATTTAAAAAGTGAGTTAGTAATAAAACTTTGGAGAAGGACATGAAAGCGGGAGACACTTAAAAAGTTTCAATTTGGTTCTTATTGATCAGGTCTGGTATTTGTATTTTTAATAGCATTGTTGTAAATAGGTAGTAAGTTCTAGGATCAGGTGTCCGTTTGAGTGCTCAAATACTTCTAGCTAAGTTTTGTTAAGGTAGGCAGGTAACAGTTTTGACATTTCCATCAGTTTAATGTTATTACACGTGTAACAAGCTATTAAAGCGTCCAAATTTTCTAATAGGTACGTTAACTTAGTTGTTATTGTGAGTCAATATTATGATCACAATTATAGTGAAGACTTAGCTTGAAAAAGAGAGGTCTCGCTCGTCTAGTACTGATGCTGGCACATGCATAGATAAAGTTTTTTAGACAGTAAAAAAAGAACGTTCATGAATCTAATGAAGAAGTCATTGATTCATTGGAAGACTCATTCGAAGATTTTCTTTGACCCAGTGTGCACCTAGTTTAAGAACGAAAACATGATCATAATCAATAAATAAAACAACTATTCCTATACATGTTATCAGAAACATGACTGTAACACTCGAATGTTCCCATAAACACAAATGGTTACAGCTTAGTTCCTTTCTAATTACATAGATAAGCAACTTCAATAACGGTTGGTTTATCACAATCATATGTTTGGAATCTAATTGGAATTTTGCATGTTGATATGCTGAACTCTTTATTGGTCGATATTATGTTTGTTTTCCGATATTGATGATTGTATTTCATATATATCGGTTTCATTAGTGATAACGGGTTATGTGCGCTTAATGCTCAAATAGTGGAAATTCACAAACGCAGTATGTTTTTCCATTGCTTGTTTATTGATTTTACCAAAAAGAGTGTCGCCAAAAACAAATTACATTTTAATCAAAAGTCAACAAGATGAAGTGATAACGTTCTTTTATCTATACTAAGTGTCTGATATGCACGTGACACAAAGCTGATTTCGTGGACACCAAAACAACTAGACACAATATAATTTTTGATTGGGAGTGTTAACACAATCTTAGAAAAAGTTCTTACGAATATTGTTAACTCTAGCATACAATTTGTTAATGGTTCGCAAAGCTCCATCAAAAACGTAAGCACCTGTCAAATATAGATGAAATTGTTTTACAAAAATTAATTCTCTGACACGAGGTCTGCTCCAATTTGTCAAAACTATGACCACATTAATACATCAGAATGCCCAATTTGCATTTAAACGTTTACGATAGAAAGATAATTTAGGAAATTACAGTTATTTTAATAGAAATTATAGACAGCGTTTTATATGCTGGGGTCGATAGGGGTCGGTTTTTTTACGAAAACATCTGTTGTGTGTAGCGTATGAGTTTTTTTGTTATTTTAAAAGGAGACATGATGGATCAGTTTCAACACGTATTCGTCGGTTCCTTTGTTGCTCGGTTTATGGCTTTGTAATGTGTTTCTTTGTTTGTTCAGAATGTGTTACAGAAGCTTCCGAAGTTTGTGAAAAAACGGGCAAGTGCAAGCAATGTTACACTGGGTGCCCTACTAATTAGTCTATCACTGTCTCTGTGATAAACAAAATGTCAGATGTTTTCCGTAAGTTACTTAGAATTTATATGCACTGCAATGCATTTTACTTCAAGTTTTACACTACGTCACTTACTCGAGAATCCTTTCATCCTCTCACAAAGGATTCAACACCGAATTCAATTACAAGCGGATTAAGAGACAACACGTATCGTCACTACAAATGCGCTTGCACACAAAAGAGTGCAAAAAACTGCTTCTTAACAAAAATCGTTTTGTGTGAGTGTGGGAGTGTGCTGGTCCTCGAGAGTGCGCTTTAAAAGCCACCGTTGCGTGTTTTTAAAATAGGATTTAGTGCAGATTGCCGGTGCCGGCTAGAGATTGCATAATCTTATCTTTTAAAGTAAAAAATATCGGTTTGTCGCCAACCTTTCAAATGATATTGCAAAGCCATATGAGCTTAGGTTTTTTATGAAACCTTTGAGAATATTTTTTTGCTCGCCTTGTATCTCTGCAGGAATCGCTGTGTCAACGCGGAGCGACCTTTATGTTTACAGATCTGAAATGAAAACGTGCAAATGAATGAAACCAATGCTCGCTTTGAATGTACTCGTACGGAGCCATTCGTAAAGCAAATATGGAGATGGAGGTGATCTTGACGTGTCATGTCGACAAGATAGTTTTGATATTTTATGTTGCAACTTGGGACTGTTTTATATTTGTTGTTAGTGTTGATTTTATGTTTTATAAATGCGATTACAGAATATAATACGTAATTATTTAACCTTAATACAGTTGTAAATTAACGAAATGGCAGTTTAAATGTATTTTTGTGATACTTAACTAGATACATTACTTTTAATTTTTTCTAAATAATTTATGGTATCAATTGTATCAGTAATTTTAATCATTGCCAGTTCTGTACTTCAAAACTATCACCAATTCAAACAACAACAAAAAAAAACAGTCCAACTAAAACGCTCAAGAATGTTAAAGTACAGTCAGCGAGAAAAGTCTCAGTAGCAATTAGAGTCTGTTGAATAAATCACGTAATCCCGACCGGGGCCGAATGAGGCCGAATGATCACGAACGTGAAACGAATACGAATGTTTATTTACACGGTACTCCGGGGCACTTTGCGACGAGCTCGTGAGATCTGCGATAGACTTATGAATGGAAACGATTGGGCAATAAAGTTGAGTAGGAAAATTGCTGGGGAAAATTATTGTAGGCAGTTAACTGTAATTAAGTGAGTAGTGTAAGTAAGTTAACTTGTAATTAGGTGATACGTAGATAAGCTTTCATACATAATCGTATGTTATTCATACTCCATTGTTTACTTAGAACAATAAATTATAGATATTAATTAAATCAATAAACAAATGAATGGAATCCAAATAAATACAAATAAAATAAAGATGAAAACTGTCAGCTGCTACGAAAAATATGATAAATGAATAAACATTTCTATTTAAATTGTCAAATCTAAAGATGGAATGATTTTGTGTGTTGCTACGCTTCTACTACGAGTTCGTACTTAGTCCCAATCTAGCGCTTAACTCTATGCCCCAGTCACTGATAGTGGTTGAGTCTAACACATTCTTAAACACGTAGTGCGGCGTCTGAGCTACGATTGGCACTCAGCATGCGACTGCTCAATCATACGTCGACGTTTGTTCGTGACTGTACGTCGAACTCGTTTCATTCATCACTACAAATCCGTTTCACATGCCTTTTTCGTACTTACATAAACAATCTGAAATAAATACCCCACAACACAACACATGTGTTCCTAAGTCGCCAAAATATAATTCGCAGAACGAATCGTTACAGCCTTAATCATAACAAGAATTCATAATCACGTTAAGATTAAAAAACCTCATTTGTAAAATGTAATTAATCTTTGACATCACGACATATCCGTCAAACTAATTTAATTTAAGGGATACCCGTTTCCTTTATACAAACAAAATAATACAGGCACATTTATAGCGGTTACAGAGAGGCGAAAGTGTATTGCAATGAAGTATAGAAAAAAGAAACGAGCGGCAGTTTTGATTGATCACCGACTCGGAGCTGTTTTTTGTGTGAAATTAAAAACACGGAGTGGGCATGCGTTGGATTAAAGAGGAATTTCACTTGGCCAGCAAGCAGAGGGATCCCTGCCTTTGTTGTCGAAAACAAATTGTGAAATTAATTTATTTTCGTAAGACGCGTTTTTGGACATCGATTTCGCATTACTGGAATTAATGGTCGTTTCCGTTCCGATCGATTTGGATGATGAGCTTTTGAAATCATTAACATACACGCATCTGTCTGTTAGAATTGTAATATATTCAATAAACGTACACAGATACAACTCGGCTTCAAGCTCGAGCGAATTGAAATGAACATTAACAGAGCAACCACAAGTGTACCGCAAACGAGTAATTAAAGCATCTATAATATATTAACATTATGCATACCAAATTCATGGGAGACTTAGTCAAAATGTTAACAGGAATGGTTGGGGAGAGATGTGTAACACCCAATACCGCAAAGGTAAAGCGTAATAATAGAAGCTATTCGGAGCTTTATGAACGATCAAAATTGCAAGAGCACGTGTATAAAATACACTTTGCAAAGTAGATTTAAATTTTAATACAAAGCTTTCAGCCGAGGGTCGTAAGTAATGTCTTGGCGTTGGAAAAGTGTGGAGGTGCTTCCGTGGCCATTTTTCAGTACTATTTTGCCAACAGTAATTTACACTTGCAACATTATCAAAATTCATAAGAAAATTAAACTCATCTGCCCATTAATTTCTTGTGCAAGTCGTTGAGATGAAGTTTCCGTATTGCATTGGAATTTCGGTTATTCAATAATGACCTTGGCTAATTTGTTATTTAGAAGGTAGCGTAGCCAAACTGTATCCCGTTCCCGGGTGAGCGGCTGAGCGCAGTGTTTGGGAGTAACGGGCGGCACGCGGGCGGTGGCGAAGCTCGTTACCCGCGGCGCGGCATATCCACGCTAAGTGGTCGAGCCCTGTGTCTCAGGTGTCGACTGCGGCCGATTTCACAAGACAATGCTTAATAATTTCATTTCGCCATTACGGCGGCCATCTTTGCGAGTCGCACAGTTAGAGGGCATCGGCGCACCCCTCCACGGCAATTTGCATTGTAACTCGGACCACGTAGAAGGCCCTAACTGCCATACCACCACCTCCTAACTCTTGAATATATAATTTTGTTGCTTTTATTAACAGCAACTTTGCGTGGGAATTGGCGATAGCCTTCCGCGGCGACTGTTTATTGTGGACGATAACTTGCTAGATTTATTTTATAGTTCAGCTTGAGACTTTGTCCTGTACACGACTGTACCTAAGGGTTGCTGGATGGTTACGTGCTCGACGGACGCTTTATACGGCCAATAAAAAGGGTCGATGCATGGAACCATTAAAATATTTGTTGGCTTTATTTGACAGCAAGCTTGTTGAAATGTTTATTGGAACCCATCAGTACATTGTTGCAAATTGGACTCAATCCTAATTATGTTGTAATAGATTTACGATTGGAGAGCATATAAATCTACAGATTTTATGAATAAGAATGTGTTCTTTGAAACTGAATTGTAATACCAAATGTAGTGGGAATATAAGGTAGTAATCAGACAAACGGTGTCGGTGTAATAGATGTTACCATAATTGCTTCCCCGACTGGGGACTTAATGTAAAAGTTGGGCGACTGTTCAGACTTACAAAGTTTGTTTTCGTGCCTATAAATTAATGTGTTTGCATGTCTTCGTGGGCCTTTAAAATCATTTAGAAGTTGGTCTGCTTGAGTTTCTGCGGTTGACTCTAAAATAATTGTTATGTATCTTTGTATTCAAAATCTTAGGGAACTCTTAATTAAATTCTGTATTTCCTGCACAAGAAAAGTTAAGACCATCTTTTACCAATAAACTGAAAGTATAATTTTCGTTCGGAACGTTAATTTACTCAATCAATACTAAACTTACAACTGAATTACATTTCACGTAACCACCCACTAATCACAATAATAATATCTATTCACCCTCTTAAGCAAGCTTAAGCTAAGGTTCCTTGGTTGATGAGATAGTGTGACATCGCGCATTGAGCACAGCCCACAGGATACAGGAAACGCGGAAATATTGGGCCCCGGTGCGGAATAAATTGTGCCTCTAATTCTAATGGCGACTTTTAGGGGAATCCATAATTCCATTTCGTGTTTTCAACTCTTTAGGGGGTCGGAATATAGACATTAATGGCTTGTGAAAGGTTCCTTACGAGGAAACTTTTTGGAAGTATTGTTTCTTTGCTTTCAACTGACATAAACGCTGTTTTTATGGGTCAGTCAGTTTAATTTATTTGCAATTTTAAAGGGTAAGAGATAAAATGTAAACATTTTGTTAATTGTGTTTGTCTGCACGGCATTGTAAATATCTTATTTATAAGTAAAGTAAACTGAGGCCGATCTCATTAATTTATGTACAACACCTAACCTGTACCTACCTACTTTAATAGCAAATAAAATTCTGATTCTGAGTATGCATTAACACATTCTCTTGATATGAAATCTGATAATTAAAACAACATTGACGAAAATTTATGTAAAGTACCTAAAGAGTTGTTTATCACAAAAATATCATCTCTTCACAATAAAACCTCTTTAGTCTAAATTGAACAAAAAACAATCGAAACTCGTAACTAGATCTTCACTGAAGCGTCATTGGAATGTGACCACAAAGAATTGAATAAAACGGACATTTCTTCACAAAAATGTGAATCAAACTTCACTATTTTGAGGCGAAGCCAATCGCTTAGTGACACAACTGGAGACACTCGTAGAATCCACTGCTATGGGAAAGTGAAAAAAAGTTGGATTGTTTAATAGATTTCTAAATACTTAGCGAGTTAATGAAACATGAACTGCTGTTTGAAGTCGCAGTTATTAAAGTTTGTACAACTTTCAGACGGTTCATCAAAATTAGAGTTTATGCTTATTTTCATCCGTCTAGTTTCTACTAGGTACCTAATTAGTTTAATTTGTGTCATTTGTAGATCCCAAGTTCAGTTCTCGTACTATTTGCATTTTTAACCATGAAAATCCTAAGAAACAACCGTTATTAGATTACTACTAAGATGTGCACATTTCAATAGGAATAACTTCATAGCTAATATTTTCTGATGGAACTACGTTAGTGTTAGATCAAAAAAACCGAACTTACCTTAAAGATTACGTATTTCTACGTCTTATTTCTATATCCACAGTTACACACGCATCACCTCCTAACCATTCCAAATTCAAAACACAAAACCGTTGCCTTTTAGAATGAACTCCGTACAGTCGCGTACACTGATGCTTGAATGGGAATTCAAGCATCAAACAAAAGAACAGCCATTAAAAGTTTAAATTTCGAATGTAGTGAAGTGGAACATTGTGACAGACATGTCGAGCGTTTCACCAGCTAAGACAGGCGCCATCAATCGTACTGGTATCGATTCAGACGCGCGCCGCGATGAATTATCGAATCTATTAACTCGCGAGATTACCGGATTCCATCGAGAGGATGACTATGGAACGGATAGACAGATCGCAGTCTGTATGTGTGAAGCTACAAATGGAATAGAACAAACACAATTTTAGATAACAAGCTAAATGAGCAACTGAACATACTTTAGAAGGTCGGTTAAGTGAAAAAAAAAACACTGCAATATTTATTTTAATAAAGTCAAAATACTACTTAAAAATTTACATTTTTACAATTTATTTCAAAGGTGCTCAAAATACCTCTAATCTTACTTGACAACTTCTATTTCTGTATATTTTATGAGATCATCATATATCAAGTCTACACGTTGTTAGTTCTACGCTCGGCGGCTCGGAGCAGACGATTTGTACTAATTATAACGCGCGAGCGACGCGCGACGCGATTAGCTTTCCACTGCCGATGCGAAACCACTGCTGACACTTAGACAACTACGGCTTGATGATATACAGTGCTAAAATAAGTGTAGCTAAAAAAACAACTACAAGTTAATCGAAATTACTTGGTAATAAATACCAATAAGCATAGTTCTTATGATTTCCAAGGGACTGGCCGAAATTTTCCGTGTCGCTATTCGATAGAAATTGATTTTAAACAGAAAATTGTTGGAACTTCAGTATTAAACATCAGTAACTGCGCATTTGCGACTTACTAGACCACAAACCTGACTCTCTAATGGTCTTATACCAAAACTAATTAAACTATTAATTAACACCACTTCCTCTGCGGCTGTGACAAATATGCAATGAAAAATAATACTAGCGTACTACTTACGTGTTGGCATGAACACGTGCAGTATTTTACGTGTAACCCAACACGTGATCGAACAAAAGCTGATGACACTGAACAAGTGTCAATATCCTTGATGGAGCAACAGGAGTATAAGATGCCCGTATGTCGTCGGCTTGCACTTCATTCATTCATCGAACATAATGGCACTTTACGTACTGTGTGGGAATGTGGAAACGTATTCCAGTAGTCTACTACATCGAATATAATCGACGAAACGGTCATCCAATTATTCGCAACAGTCAAGTAAATCGGACGGCCTCGGAGGCGACGCGCCCAAATTAACAACAAAAATTAATTACAGAAAAAACACGGCTACCGTGCAGTCCTACAAGGAACGCGGAGTAAATATACCGTTACTAATTACTGACCAAAAAACTGTTGGAATTGAATTCAAACATTTGTCTCTTAACGAATCGTGTTGCGGCGGCTACCACTCAAAGCGGCGTGATTCGGCAATTCCGTTCCATTTTCAAATGCTCGCTGCCCATTCGTTCCCTCGGCTACGCCTACCTAATAAATTAGATGCCTCGCGTAGCACACCGCATAGTTACAAACTAATGAAATCCCGAAAAGATCTCAACCCATTTTCTTAACAACTTTTCCGAAAGAGCAACCGCCTTCAAAGATTTTACCCGGAGAAATAATTCCGCTAATAACGCTCAGCGCTCACGCGAGTATGTTATGCAACCATAGGAATTTCATTAGATACACACGCGTCTGTTTGTTAAGGAGCTTTCCATTGCTAAAAGTTTCTTGAGGCGGGTATAATTCCTTTGTTTGTTGTAAGGGGTGGCACGCCCGCCTCACCCACTACGTTTTCTAAGTCATCGGGTCCAATTATGCCCCTTTGTAGGTTTTGATATGTAAATTCGCGATTTTATTAAACAAACCGTGATGCCATTCGGGGGCAGCGAGCCGGATTAATAGCTTCTTCAGATTTGTGTAATCGCTCTTAAGACAACAGAGGTGAATCTCAAGGGAGCTATTCACTTTTGTGTTTCATCTGCGCGAGGTGGGCATTTGTTTGATGGTACGGTTCCAATGTAGATTTCCGGGTCAAACAGCTACATTCACAGCGACAAACAGCCCTAGTTCTAAAAATAACTCGTATCATACTACAGTACGGTCAATCGGCACAGACACATTGACAATAACGTCCTCGACATAATCGATATATGACAGCATCGCGCGATTTCGATTGCCAATAAAACCGATTCGCTTGACTCGTCACAGGATATAACAACATATTAATCTGCACATGGAAACATAAAACGAGCGTTATGGCCGAAACTACCCATTCGGTTTAAGCTTAATTTTTACCCCAGCACTATTAATAATTTACACGGGATAACGCCAACGTTTGCGCCATATTACAACGCATAAATTAATAATGTCGCTCGCTTGTTTAACTGCGAATCAGATGAGTTTTATTGACAATTTTGTTGGGAAAGAGCAATTTGCGGGATGACCAGGCAGTGCCGCCAAGTGGTCACCAAATAGGGGAACGTTCGGCTCCGTACGTGTGCTATTGGCTGGCAATTGTCATTTATAGTTACTGTAATTGCGATAGTGGCAGCGAGCTTATCGATAATATGGAAAGGGCAATGACAATAAAAATTGGTAACTCAATATTAACCAAACAGCCGTCGTTCAAAGATTGTAAATAATTATGCATATTCGTGATACCCAGAGCCTATA
This sequence comes from Noctua fimbriata, assembly GCA_905163415.1. Lineage (NCBI taxonomy): Eukaryota > Metazoa > Arthropoda > Insecta > Lepidoptera > Noctuidae > Noctua > Noctua fimbriata. The sequence continues at coordinate 10,586,591 of LR990932.1, forward strand.
AAGCGACTTTGACCATAGGATTCATTCTGTCTTTAAGTAGATGTATTTAATTAACTTCCGGAATTCGTGATCAGGATCACACAGTACAAAATTGTATTCCGTGAACATACGCGATCTGTCAGACCATATCCCATCGATTCCGTTGACATTCAATAATATTACCTGCATTAATAATGATATTAGCGAGGCTCTCTCCACAGCGGAGTGCGGGCGCTAGATGCAAATGTTTCCATCGCATTCAGTGTAACTTTTTTTACTTTGATTCGGCCGCGGAACGTCGTACAGTGTGGACGCTTGTCGGTTGTCAATCCACTATTTTAAACTAAATTTTGTGATTGGTCATCTTTACCAAATTTCGATTCCTTGTCTCTCCTTAAGAATCTATTACGGGCGGCTCCTCCCACTGGGCAGTCCTAGAGCGAGACATCAATATTTTTATAAACAACATTCAAATTGGATTCCGAAAAATTTCTGTGATTGCTGGATTCGAACCCACGCGCCTCCGAGCCTGGATCCCTGCGCCGGCGCAACGCGCCACCGAGACAGTGGCGAGCAGCGATAAAACAACGCCACCAGTGCTACGTGCTGCTGACGTCATCCCAGCGCCGCGAGTTACGAGTGCTACAGTGCTACGACGGAGTGTCTGCTACGAACACCCCAGCTACGACTCATCGGCTACGCGGTTCTCCCGGTATTGAGTACAATTAATTGCAAACCGTTTCTGTGAGTTGGTTCTTTTGTTTACTATTATATCTACGAATGATGTCTCTGCTGAAGCGCACCCCGCCAAAAACCCCTCAAGCTAAATCAGAATCAGATATAGCCACAGCAGTTCTCCAAAGTGATTGTGATTATGTAAACATGAGTAGGAACAAACGTCCACGTGGGAATAACTCGCCTCAAAGCGGGACACGGTTGACCACGTTAAATTTACAGGAAAATCAAGCTGCTTGGCAAGCGGAACAAGATAGTAATATGTCTAAATTTTTGGCGGAGCAGACTTCTATTATGTCCAAATTGGCTTCCGATATTGGTGAAATTAAGGCCCAAAATGTCAAGATTCAGTCTTCTAATACCGAAATTCGGAGATCAAATGAAGAAATGATCAAGTCTATTACCTTCATGAACCAGAAATTTGAAGATATGAAGAAAGAAGTGGAAGATTTGAGAAGGGAACGCCAGGAACAATATACTTATATTCAAAGTCTTGAACAAAAGATTTCAGATCTTCAGCGGATGACTCGTGGGTCGGGCATTGAACTTCGCAATATTCCGCTGGAAAGTTTGGAAAATACTGATAGTCTAACCAACACCGTATGCAATATCGGCGAACTTGTTGGGTTAAGCATAGCGGAATCTGATTTCCGCGACATATACCGACTACCGGGTAAGACAGCCACCTCAAACACTCCGCGCCCCGTATTAGTTGAATTCACCACAGTAAAAAAGAAGCAAGCTCTTATAACAGCTGTCCGGTCGTATAACAGAGGAAAAGGGAAAGAAAATAAGCTAAATACGAAACTTCTTGGAATGACGGGAGAACGAAAACCTATATACGTTGAAGAACAACTTTCCGCCAGTTCCAAGAAACTATTCTATCAGGCTCGAGAATTCGCTAAACAAAACTCTTACCAATACTGCTGGACCGCTAATGGTAATATTTTCTTACGCAAAGCTGAAGGCGACAAACAACAGTTAATAAACTCCGAAAAATGCCTCCAGGTACCCAACAGTAATATCCTGTGACTAACCGTACCTAATTATGCAACATCTTTTTATTTGTATAAGTTATCATTATTGCATGCCACTTTATTGGTATTTAATTGTCCTAAAAATTTTCTTTTTTACTCTCTTTGTATAAGAACTAATTATTTGTTACACAACCTCTCATGTTACAATAAATTCAATCACAAACTTATGTACTCCAATAACACTCTGCACAAAAACAATCTCCTTAATCACTCTACACACACGCACAAAACTCCCATACACACAAAAAAGCAAAGCTCTTACTACTTAATAGCACATAACTCTCTCAAACACTTTCAGTCACCTTATATCAAACAATATTTCTGTGTAATCAACAACATAGATCAATGGCTAACATCATTAATATAAACAACGACCTTGACCAACTCTGCGTAGGAGATGCGGCTATCTGCAGCCCTGTTAATTGCCAAAAACATGTTAAAGTTTTTGACACAAACAATATAAATCTTTTACACATAAATATTCGTAGTATAAATAAAAACTTCGATTCACTTCAAGTATTACTGAGCCAAACTGGTATAAATCATGACATCATAATATTGACCGAAAGCTGGCTCAGTAAAACATTTAACTTACCTAAACTTGATGGTTTTCAATCATACAGTACGAAAACGAATTCTAATCAAAATGATGGCGTAGTTTTTTATATAAAAGAGAGCTTAAAAAGTACAGTGTGGGAACCGGAATTTGAGTGTGGAAATTGCCTGGTATGTCAATTGGATAATAAGCTGGCAGTGGTGGCAGTCTATCGATCGCCATCATACAATTCGAAAGAAAATTATGATAAATTTCTAGCAAGTCTTAATCACGTCCACAGTGAAATATCCTCCTTTACAAATGTTGCTCTTGTTGGGGATTTTAATATCGATATAAGTCAAGATAATAGAAACCAGCGAAGCCTGGAATTTTTATTGCTTAATGCTTCTCACGGACTTCTCCCTACCCACCTATTCCCTACCCGGCTAGACAAGTGCCTAGATCACACATTCCTAAAAACCAACTTACCTGTTACCACACTCGTGCTGGACTCCCACATTACCGATCATAGACCCACTCTTTTATCTATTGCTCACCCTAAACTTGTTCGAAAGTTACGACACACTACCACCCGTATAAATCATGAAGCTATTGTGCAGAATCTACTAAACACGGACTTTTCAGATATTTATGTAACTAACGATCCAAATCTATCCATGAACAAATTCATCACTATAATAACATCTATAATATCAAATAACTCAGTACAAATTAAAATCCCTAGACGCAAACGAACTATAAAACCGTGGATAACACCGGGTCTTCTAAAATGTATGAAAAACCGTGATAAACTTCATAATAAGTCCAAAAAAGCACCCGATAATCTAATACTTAAGCTAACCTACACTCGATATAGAAACTTTTGTAACTCCTTACTTCGCAAGTTGAAAATTTCATATGAAAAAAGTGAACTGGAGAGAACGAAAAACAATCCTAGAGAGTTGTGGAAAACCATTAAGAATATTACAAACACATCGAAAACTCGAACTATACCTGAAGAGCTTCTAAATTTATGTGATAATCCCTATTCTTCCGTTAACAAGATATGCCATTTCTTTGCTAACGTTGGCAAAAACCTGGCGGCAAATATCCAATCCGGTGCACAACCCCCCTTGCTCCCAAAACACCAATCGTCCTCTTGTAATATCTCCAACCCCACTATCAACTCATTGGCTCTGCTAGATGTAGATGAAGCCGAAGTAGAGTCACTTATACTTCAATTAAATAATGACAGTGCTGTTGGCTGGGACGGAATATCACCCTTACTATTAAAAAACTGTAAAAATGTGTTAGCTCCTCACATAACTTACCTTTTTAACTGCTGTTTGCAAAATGGTGTCTTTCCTGATGCCTTAAAAAAGGCATTAGTGCATCCTATTCATAAGGGGGGAGACAGAAACTGTGTCAATAACTATAGACCCATATCGGTGTTACCTGTACTTTCTAAAATTCTGGAAAGGATACTCAACAACCGCCTTAAAGATTTCTTGGATAGGTTCAATATAATCGCTGAGAATCAGTACGGCTTCCGGAAAAGGATATCAACAGAACACGCAGTACTTGACTTGACGCAACATGTAGCGAAGAACCTGGATAGCAAAACTAAATGCCTAGGCATATTTCTGGACCTGTCCAAGGCCTTTGACACAGTTTCTGTTCCCCTACTGATCTCTAAGCTGGAGTTGCTTGGTGTACGAGGAATTGCCCTTGAAATATTTAAAGACTACCTGAGAAACCGCACTCAACGTGTTAAAATCAGTACTCACCTCAGTGCTGAAGAAGTTGTCTCCTTCGGCGTCCCGCAGGGTAGCATTCTGGGGCCCAGTTTATTCCAAATTTACATCAATGACCTATGCAATTTAAAGTTACCAGAATGCAAAATTTTTACTTACGCTGACGACACGGCGATAATAGTACATGGACCTACTTGGGATAGCGTCAAAACAGCAGCAGAGTCTGCATTAAGTACCATAATGACATGGCTAAACTCGAATCTACTTACACTCAATCTACTAAAATCCACCTACATGCCATTTGCTATAAGACGTAATAACTCACCATCAGACACGTTCTCGATTACTGCTCACTCATGCCAGGTCCCTTCTAGTACGCTCATATCATGCAACTGTCCTAAACTTACCAGAACAATCAGCGTTAAATATCTGGGTGTACAAATAGATAGTGAACTAAGATGGGATAAACAAATTGAGGCTCTCACCACCAGAACCCTCCGTCTCTTACATATTTTTAAGTCCTTGAGAGAATCTGCTAATCTCGACACTTTAAAAATGGTGTACTTTGGCCTGTGTCAATCGGTACTAGGATATTGTATTACGGTGTGGGGAGGGGCATGTAAAACACTGCTTCTCACACTAGAGAGAGCACAGCGAGCTATACTCAAAGTTATGATCAGAAAACCCTACAGATACCCAACATCTCAGCTGTATTCCGACTGTAAAGTTCTTACAGTTCGTCAACTCTTTGTGCTCTACTCGGTCCTTAAAAAACATTCATCCCTACCCCCTCACAACCAGAAAAAACGTACCTTTATCCCTCCAAGTACTCCTCATAGAACAACCTTTGCCAAACATCAATATCTTATTCTCAGCTCTCTCATTTACAGAAAAATTCATAAAATTCTAAATATACTTGATCTGACAAAATGGGAAGTTAAACAGAAACTCACTGAGTGGCTACTCCAACAAGATTATGATCACACAGAATCACTTTTAACTTACTTAACCTAGCATTTGCACGCTCATGCACATACGCACACACATATACACACGCACTCACATACACACACACACACATGCATACACACTCACAAGACTATCAACAATTTAACTATTTAATTTTATTCTTTGTTATCATTTCCTGATAATTGTTTAATTGTGGATGGATAGATCGACAGTGTCCTCACTCATTAAATATGTAATATAAGAACTTAGCCTTTTGGCCGTCAACTGTCTCTTAAGATACAGGTATACCCTAGTTTAAGAGACAGGGAAACGTATATTGTCAACAGATGTACCATGTACCTACTTAATTTTGTTCTATCATATAGTATAGTTCATAAACTTGTAAAACTATCTTGCTGTTACTAGTTTAAGTTCTTTTTCGCACCATCTGTACCTTCTTGATCAATAAACAATTATTATTATTATTATTATTAACTCAATCCGCGCACGACTGTACACAATTGCATTTGGGGTTGCATTGAGGAGCTGACACACGGACGCTATTATTGTGCAAACAAGGGCTTCCGCTCTTGTGGACTGGCCTTTATCGTACTGTCGTGTGAATCACTGATATTGTGGATGATTATTAAACAGCCTGATGATTTTATTGATTTTCTCTTTCAATTATTTAAATTGGTGCTCGTGTTTCGTTGGTTTTAATTGAAGTGTAGCGTAATTGCATTACGGAGTACGGTATTTTGATCCATCTTTGCCTTGAATTTAAGTTGTTGTTTCGGTGAATGTTGTTTTATTTTCTGCGTTATTGGGTTGTTTCGTTATTTTAATTGGCAAGGTATTTGTACTTGTCTGCTCGATTATTAGCCCTAAATGTAGTTAGTTGGGTCCGTGGGTGGGTAGTACATTGCAAAACGGTGTGTCGCCTCGAATTAACACGAGCTTTTGTTATCATTCAATTTGATTCTGCCGCCGGCTGTTTTATTATTTTAATGAGCCTCAATTTTCAGGGATAATTGAATGGACGTCGCGTAGGTTCGATTATTATTTCATTCGATACGGTAGTTGCAGGTAGGTGATATATTGGATACCTACTAAATGGATGTGATGCAAAACGAAATTGACCATCAATTATTAAATTAAATTACAAGGTTTTCTGACAGCCACCTCCTGAAGATTTAGTCATTAATAGAACTTGATCAATAAATTACTTGTGAAGGGTTTGTCAAACAGTAATATTAACAATTCAGATGACCATATATTAGAACTGGAAATAATATTTTGAATATTTAAAAAAAAAAAAACCACCATGGTATGATCATGAAAGATGCACATCGTCAGTATAGCTTCCCTCCATCGCCATTCCAATGACAACATCATTGCTCCTACAAACATTCAGTGCTGCTCGCCCTCTGACAAACAGCCCGCGACAATCGCAGGAGTAAATTATACGTGTGCCTTTATTCAACGGCTAGTTTCACCATTCACTAACTATAGGTAAAGTTGACTTAGTGCGCCGGTTTAATTAAAGGGGTGCGCTTTGATTTGTAGTAGCAATATGAAAGAGTGCGTTCCATAATGTGATTGTAAATAGTGATATTGTATGTTCATTTGTTTGTCACGTAGCTCGTATGGAGGTTTATTTGCATAGTTTTGCGCCTACTTTGCCTAGGTTTGTTTTGAAGTTAGCGTTAATTAGTCGGTTGTGTTTGTTTTAAAAAGGTTTTGTACTTACATTTTCATTGTTGATTCAGTTCATTATTCGATTTGCTTTCCTATGTTTCACAGAGAAAAGTTGATAGGTATACTTCCCGTGTACAAAAACTTGAATTTTATTTATTAATTCAATAATTTAATTCAAGCAATTGCAACAATGCGTTATTGTATTGAACACGAAAGGCGCTGTATGATTTTTGAGTATAAAGAACCCACGGACTGCAAGTGTAAAAAGACGTGCAGTACGCACTAAATATAGTGCGCTTGACCTCTTTAGAGGGACGCCTGAATCTGCAGGCAACCATAAGGCAATATTTTGGAAGGAGAATCAGAATTTAGGTAATGATGTTCAATAATGTAGGAGAAAAGTTTTTCTATATAATTAGGTAAACAAAAATAATTTTAAACCAATGTCACATAACCCCACAGTGACCACCTACCAATACTCGTCTTAGTTGTCCCCAAAAGCTTTCAGATGCAACAATGATATCCATTACCCAATAGAAACTAAGTACCGAGTATAACCATGCCAGTCGGCGGGCAGTCCGACCACAGACCGCGGCACGCGACCAGTGAGGGCTCTCAAATTACTTATTAACGTATCTCTGGACAATTAGCACCTTTCCCGACCAATGCCTGCTAACGATCAGCGGAACAATGTGGAATAACAGCTGCATTGATTGCACAATAGGATAATCATGTCTAGGGCATAATTAGGTATTCCGAACGTGATTTGGCTAATTGGAAAATTAGATTTAGGAATGGATACTTACATTTAACTATGAAAAATAATGTTTTATTGTTGAATTTGATAACTTTAATAATAGTCAAACTTCGTACCTTAGTTTGATGGCCGTTCCCTATTAGAAAGCGATCCTCAATTGTTTTCTTTTGGAAACTCTTCTTGAAATCACATTTCGAAGCTTCGCTAGTGATCGTGGTTATTTGTCCCCATGATGTTTGCGGAGTCTTTAAGGGGGAGTCATGTGTTCAGCGGCGGACATTATTGTCGCACTATAATTGTGCATGTGTCCAGCTGATCTTGATCTTCTGACCTTATCGAAGGTGATTAGAATTGTCTATTCCAATGAAAAAGTCCTGTACATACAGCACTAACTAGGTGTTTTGACTATAAGGGACTCAATGAAATACTAGATACGCTTTTTATCACCAGAAAGAACCCTATAGTTCACATACCGAACACGCTTCGTATGATTTTTTGTTGGAATATCTACAATTACACCTTATTAAAGCCTTTCAGTGCTAATTACCACTAAAAAGGCCAATTATTTCGCGTATTCGTAACAGAAATAATAAGTTCATTAGTTGTGTACTTGGCAGTAATTCAATTTTTGCACGAGACTCGCGTATTTTAATTGTCTACGTATGTAAGTACAGCTATGAGCAACAATATGTAGCAGATAGACAGATTAAAAAAAAAATGTTTTCACTAAGTACTAGTTCTACTTGTCAATTATTAGCTATGTCAAATTGTCTATAGACTAAACTATTTTCATTTATTTGCAACTTTGTTAGAATGTTACTTACTTTTGTCCATGACTGTACATGAGTAACATTTAGAGTTAATAGAATTAAACGCACCCAATGACACGCATTCAGTCATTGCAATTGGCACCCTATATCATGAAAAAAGTGCCGGGTGTAATGAGACTTAATTGAATTGCCTGCATTTATTCATTTCATTATGAAATAGCACTCATAGCCGCTCCCAAATACGGACGCATAGATACGGCCCGGTGCAAATTTCTTAATTATTATGTCGCACATGACAGATAAACGGTCTTTATTAACTCAATCGCTAATGTAGGCTTTTAACATTATGCCTTACTAGCTGTTTTTCGCGGTTTCACTCGGATCCTAAAGAAACTCTTTCACTTAAATTGATAAAAAATATGTTGCCGGCTTGTGTTATCAAATATGTACTTAAAATTAACTAGCTGTGTGTTACTCTTGTCTTCCTTCAAATCATTTCAGACCACATGAGTGATTTATCTTCACAATCTTTCTTACATTTTTTAATTATTAATATTGTAACATAGTTGACATAGCTCATAAACAATTGACACTAATAAGAGTAAAAGAAGAATTTATAAAAAAAAAACGTGCAAATTCCTTTGGAGTAGTTTAAAAAACGTGGCATTTTTAAAAGGAAAGTACAGTTAAGGTTGAACCTAAAGGAGTGAGAGGTTAAATTTTGACAGCTCTCTTCGCGTGACCGGCCAGCTTAATATCATGTGTTTTTTATTCTCATACTCGGTTTCGAGCAAATTGATTACGTCTATTAACTTGTTCCTCAAAGTGACAGCCCTAACTATTAAAGATGGCCACGCTTTTATTCTATTTTTAAAGTTCGGAATCCCGTTAATAGGTTTGTCAGTTGTTTAAATCGATATTTTTGAGTCTGATGATACTTTTTATTTGGTCAAGTAGTTTGAATATTGATTTCTTTATTTTGTACAGGTACATGTTGAGAGTTGCTGTATTCAAATTTGCAGTGCTGAAGCTATTAAAAATTCATTCACTTTACTTATTGGTAGAGATCACCAGTATTTTAGCAAACCTGCTCATGTCATTCCTCATAAATTTCAATTTAAATAATGAATTTCTGATTTCTTAATTAAATCAAAATTCTTGTTGAACTCACTCCGCGGCAAGTAAAAGAACTTTGTCTTATAGTCCAAGTAACGACTTTAGATCTTTGTTTAAATACCCCATTGTGAAGTGTAACCAGTGGGACCCTTCCTAAGATTCGTTTAATTTGTCATATTTGTGTTAGATAAGCCGAGAGATGGGAACGGAAGTCAGTAGGTAGCTGTACTAGATGACACACGTCAACAGATAAACCGCTCTATGACTATTGAAAATACAGAAGCAGTTGAATAGGGTTGAGCAGCTTATTAACTCCAACTTCCATTTTATTTTAAACTAGCGACGGGCGCACGGGTGCAATATATACATATAAACCTTGCTCTTGAATTACTCTATCTATTACTGAAAACCGCATCAAAATCCGTTGCGTAGTTTTAAAGATCTCAGCATACATAGGGATACAGACAGCGGGAAGCGACTTGGTTTTGTACTACGTAGTGAAGCTTTAAAATAACTACGGCTTAAGTTATGTCTCAGTTATAAGTCGATTTGTAGGCTAAGTAATATGAGCTAGAATATTCATTAACTGATAGGTGGCAACCCTATAAAATAATGTAGATGGGTGTAAAAATAATATTCTAAGTATGTTGTTATCAGATACTCCTAATTACGTAACTGTGGCTTTTTAAGTTCAAACACGTTTGATCTAAATATTTAGTCGCTGTCCTCGATCAACATTTTTGACTTTGATACAATTATGATAATTCCTTTTTTGCCGACTGTACTAGTCGAATGAAAAAAATGTCTAAATAAAGAGCTTAATATTCAATTTCTACATTCATAATAAAAAGTATGCTTCTTATAAACTATTGGCACTATTAACTGACCAATCCTACTGAACAACATTTACGATTCCCAATGGAGTTGAATAATGTATGGGTCGTCCCCAATACGCCAATGATGGTATTAGGTTTCAATATCAAATTCCTTTTATTGGGAATGATTTTGATTTGTAGCAAACAGAACATGTTGTAAAAAGTTAAATTCTTATTGGCGGCCTGTATGCTATGCTATATGGTTCTCTAAAAGAAGGATTAGAATCAGTGTTGAATGAAAATAGAATGTAGAGCGGACACCATAGGTGTAAAGTTGATAAAAAACAATACCTCAGAAATGACCAATCAATCTAAAAGTAAAAATCAGAAGAACCAATCATAACCCGGATGCCGAACACAATACAATGATTCCCACATGCTTCTGACAAAACAAAACAAGGTTTAAACATCGTCTAAACGCTGAAATAACAAACCGATTACGCCATGATCAGTGTATTAAGTGGTCCAAGTTATACACTTCGACGGTGAACAAACCCTTCTAATATAACACCTACCTATTCTTATCCCTCCGTAGTATAAACATATTGAAAGGTATTTAGTAAAGCTTCACATTCCGTCGGGTATTATTCTCAGTATGTCAAACATTTTTATACAAAACACGTGTACTCGCTACCGTTTATCACTTGGAGAGGAACGTGGAAACAGTAGCGGGTAGTCTCACTCAGCGATCCAATATTTAATAGTTTTATGATGTATTATCAAAACAAATCTCACCGAGTTACTATGAACCACTGCGGTACGTTTCGGCTGCAATTCGATGATTAACCAAACGGTCTTGATATTTGATTGTTATGATTTCGTCGAATTTTGTTCATGAGTTGAAGTATTTTATTAATACAGGGTGTAAACAGACCCTTCACATAGACGTTAACCAAGCACTCTGTACATCAAACTAAGTAACTTTACGCAAAAATTATTGCTGGGAATAGACTTTTTTTTTTGGGGTGAAAAATCACGTTTTACGGTAAGACTCGATGGTAAGCACTCAAAGCATTGTGCTGATGGATGGATTGAATAGTATGGGTCATGGCGGTGTGTAAAGTAAAAATCTTACATTAAAAACATGTATTTAAAAAAAATGTGATAAAGTGGGAACTTTGACCCCCAATATCTCCGTAATTAGGTTCCCAGGTATGGTCTAGAACAAAAAAATGATCGCAAAAACGGGGAGAACAAGTGCCTTTCGGCTATGTTAAGGGTCTATTTACACCCTTTATTTTTTATAGGGAAATAAACTAAAGTAGGTAAATTATCTGGAATTTAATTGCAAAAGTTCAGCTTCATTTGGCATTAATAATCAGTTTGTCATTTGTACAAGTAAGCAATAATTAATTAAATGTTAACAACGTCATAAAAATTAATTGAAAGCAAGTACATACAAGTGAATTTGGACGTAACACACAATGCCCGGCCCCAGTAATACGTACATTACAGTAGTTAATTGGCATAATGGTCTATGGTTATAGCTTGTGAGTTCCATTATAATTGGGTTTCCTCTTGTCTACGTCCGCAGTTAAATAATGCTAATATTGGTGGATACGGATGGGTTACAATCAACATTAATTCAATAATGACTCCATGCTTAGAACACATTAAAGGGCACGCTAGATGAATTGCCAGGCAGAAAATAAATTAAAGATCATTCGAGTATACAGTCTGATGTTTGATGTAGTGTTCAGATAGTGGCGCCCTCCGACTTGTAGAATGTTTCATCGTTCAGTTATCATTAATAATGTGCGGAAAAAATGTAAAATAACAATTAATATAAGATGTGATACGTATTTTTATGAATACAGATTCAAGGTCTTTCAGTCTCCGTATGTCATAAATTTTGTGATAATATATTGACCACTCAATGGTAAACTGTTGAAAAGTCACGGTGCTAAAGTATAATAAAATACCTCAACCAGTATCAATGTAGTGTAGACGTTTGACATTTAGTGAAATGTTAGCCCGACGCCGACATTATTCACGGACACTAATTGTATTTCTTTATACAGTATATAACAAATGCAATTAGCGTATTACTACCGTGCCGAAGGTTGGTTATTGCAGTCTTTTTCAACTTTTTAACTCATCCATTGATTGGCGATGATCAAACGATAAAGATTAAACATCAATGGCTTCTCATTTATTATGCACTGTCTTGTAAAATGGAATAATTGCTCGTACAAAGTAGTTTCACTCCAACCTTTTAATTATTAGTCCACAAAAAACTTATTCAAAGTAGTGTTGCATTTTAATCAGTAAAAAAATATTGTAAAGTATCAAGACTGTTAACTAGTCGAACAAAAATAGACAGAAGCGGTCGATACAAAAGGACTTAACATATTTTTTCATCATATTTTATTATGAACTTCTGTTCAACATCCAGATGTTTGAGTCTGATCAAACAAAAGATTTTTCAGATGTACTTACGCTGCGTCAGAATGTAACTATTACGTTCATGATTTATGAATAACTTCTGTTTATCTTTAAAATCCCACTTTTGTTTTAAGATTCGAGAAACTTTTATCTTTGAATATTTGTCTATTTCCTTTGTGTGGTATGTGGAGTGATATCAAAGTGGTCGGTAGATACTAAATAATCTCGGGCTACCGTTGTGTTCTGCTACATTTACCAATTAGACAGTTAGTTATGAAGTTTACATCTGTTTCGTATGTAACTGGCGCAATGTGCGCTTCTGATAATTCTGTACATTCCGTAACAATAAAAAGTTGAGCATAGAAAAACAATGAGTCATGTTACAGTACTGAACACTCGCTACAGGAGAGCCAGCTCCCACTTGACCGTTTTTTAATAGTTTATTTCCAAACTCCCTGTCGACAGCGCCGATGTTTTTCTAATAACCTGTTTAACAAATCATAACGTTTATTTTTGTTCGACACTGAACGATCACACGTCCGGGACTCTATTCTGTTTCAAATCTCTAAGCTTGTATGTTTTGGTTATTTTAATTTTTCATTGAACATAAGAAATTGAAGTTATAACAAGAACAGCGGACGTAAACGTGAGGAATAGAGGAAGAATCGCCACAATAATGTAACACATAAACATTGCACTGAACATGTTATTTGCCTGAATACATATAAAATTGTCGTAATCATCTTTGCAAAGGAAATATAAAAGGTTGTTTATACGACATGCATGTATTATATTTTTATTCTAAACATGTTTATGTTTCGATATGCAATGGTGTATTTATGTGTTTCCGAACGCGTTTTAGCGTTCTCTGATTCTACAACAACCATACTGCGATCGCCAACCCGCCTGCCAAGCGTGGCGATTATGGCAAAACCCCCCTTGGGGAGGCCTATGTCCAGCAGTGGACTTTTCGGCTGAAATGATGAACGCGTTTTAAATACGACTGCATCTATCTTTCAAGTGTCTCTCTAATGGCGGCCGATGAAAAACAAGCTCCAGTACTTTTTTCAAACGAATTTCTTTGTATAGCTAAAAGCCGCCGATGGCATGCATACGACCTATATGACTCGACAGTATCAGTCGCCAGAATTAGACGATATTAATTTAGGAACCGACTAACTGTGTCTGTTGTTGGCCAGGTAGCTCGCTACGATTTTTTGTAGGTACCTGTACAAAACCGATTGGGAAGAAAAAAACTACAAACGCCGGGAACGGTAGCAAAACTTTTCGATTATTCTTGATGAAGCGTGTCAATATAAATAGAAAACTATTAAATATCAAAAAAATATAACAAAATAGTGTTCCATTCGATGTAGACCCAAAAGTTTAATTTGAGAAAACATTTTGCTAAATTAACAACTTCTGGCGCCAACAGCAAAAACTACGTAAATCAATTTGTCATAGCGTGTTTAAAAAGTATATCCAACTTCTACTGTTTCCAATACTTAGAACATTTTATATTTTAATAACTTGTAGTTCACAAGTCGACACAATTATTAAGGTCAATCCGTAAACCACAAAATAAAAATTACAAAATAAAAGAAGTAGCTACCTTTTGTCGTAGCTACTTCATAATAATAGATTTTTCATTTTCAATCGAATGGCGGAGGGCGTGACAGTGGCGCTGGCCGGTCGGCGGCGCGCGTCGTGGTCACCCGGCCAGAAATTGTATAATTTTACGCAACAAAACAATCCACCAATACAGGGCGAGCGTGAATGGACATGTCCGAACCAACAGCCGTCAACGATTCATAACAAAACGTGCCAAACGCACGCATCCCGACTGATGCCGAATCAATTGAAAAGTGCCCAATGAAAAATACCACAAAGAGAAAAATTTATCAACCGTTTTTGCACCCTGTCAAAAATTGAAACCGCCACAAACGGAGAGAAAACACACAAAGCACAGAGGCCAAGATCGATATTAAATAAACACAGGGCACAAAGCTACTAGACCATGCCGACTAGGCTATGAAAATCCACGCTCAGAGCGTTCTTGCAAATGTCTTTAATAAAATACTCCGATCACATAAAGCTTTATACAATCCTAAGCCTACAAAGTCATTCAAAATTCATCCAGCCAGACTTTTCAGTAATGAAATCCTTAGACAGGTAATACTAAAAGGGAATTTCATAGCGGCTGGAGGAATGAAATAAAACGATAATATGTCGGGAGCTATTCTGTCTTACAATGGGCTACGACAAAAGGAAATTGTAAGATGGCTGTTCACCGAACACGATAAAGTTATATTAATTCTATCTACTTCGTCTGTCAGATTACTTCAGTTTCATTTAATATCTACGCACATTGCTAACAGCAGCAATCACAAAGAAAATGTGAGAAATAAGATCTTAAGAATCAAAGTACTCGTTCCTCAAATTCGCTTCAATAAAATCAATTGTAAAGAATAAAACTTCACAAAGACGAATGCTCTGTCCAGATAAATGATTAAACTCGAGCATCCTTTGATACAGCAGCCAAAGAAACAATAAAGAAGCCATATCAAACGATACTGTAAGCGAATTAGAAACAAAACGGATTCGAAAGACTTTCTGAAGATGACGTCTCCTTCTATACGAAGCAGTCATCGAGTTTCCTTTGTAATTAAATATTGAAATTAAGAAATGAACAGCCGCTAATTACAAGAGGTTGTCCCTTGGGGGCTGATTATGTTGCCCCAGCATTCGCAGAAAGGGATGTTGGGGACTGCGCCGCTCTTATTACAATTAATATTTAAGATTTTAATGTTCTCCCGCCAGAACATTTGTTTCTGAAGTTGGATTAATATAATTTCTACTGAGCTTTCATACGAGACTTGTTCTAAATTAAAATATATTCATATACTGCTATTTTAAGTACAGTCTCTGACTTAATATGAATTTATGCAAATTCTACGAGACATGTTAATAAAACACATCAACATGTTGTGAATTCATTAAAGAGTAATTAAAAAAACATCTGTTCTGGTCACAAAGGCGACGGATCTGCGGTAAACGTGTTGTGTCCAATATAATAACGTTAGATCAATGAGAGCAACATCGATAGGAGCAATAAAAAAGAAATAGTGACGTTGTACAAACTATAAATTTAGTGTTTGGACATTTCAATTATCCGGACCACGTGGCGTGCCGACAATGATGTTCGTGCCAACAGTAATAAAATTCAAAAAAGTAACAATAAAAAAACGTGTCCGACCTAGTTAATATTTTTATGTATCTAATTCTATCGCTAATAAGACATTTTATATCGAAGATGATTAACAGAATAGTACAGTCGAATGCGAAAAAAAGAAACAGATAATAGAAGCGATAATAACTTCATCAGGGAGCGATCACATCGCAGACGGAATAGACTAAGATCTTAAATACGTTTGGAATGTCTTTATTAACTGTCAACAAATCAAGTGAAGCACCGGGAGCTGTTTAATACCCTATCAGACAAACGTAATTAGTTTTGTAAATAAAATGCCTCGAAGAAATTGAAACGTAGGAGCTACCTGACTGTTGCGGTGACTTGCTACATTAACTTATGATTGTACTGTCAGATAGAACAGTGTTATTAAACCGAGCTGTAACTCTATAGAATCACAGAGGTTAATCCCCTCATTCGATGATTTAACTATTATTTTCTGGATCTAAGAATACGGCGATGAAATCTTCAGTTAATTGTTAGCCAATGTTGCCATAATGTTGCATTGTAGGTATTCTAGATGCAAATATATACAAAGCTTGCGTTTACCTACAAGATTTGTATCAATGTTAATTATATTTTCTGGGTTTGTTTTTCTTTTGCATACTTCATAGCTTAGAATTAATAAAATGTGTAATTTAATTTAAATATCGCTTTGTAATGTTTAAATATAAATTAACAGATATTTCCAGCTCGGTGCGCTGATGGTAAAAAGCTTAGGTATTCTTTGTGTTAAAACGTATTATGTTTCTTCCTCGAAATAAGAAGTTTTAATAAATTAAAAAGCATCCCTCGCCCTTGGGACAGGTAACATTAGGAGAACATCTTGCTGCAACAGAACATGATATAATTGTAGCGCAGGATTACGGTCACGAAACTTTTCCACCCCAAAGCATTTTTTATTTAATTTTTATTTTTACGACACAATTAAACGCGGCTTTGCTTTCACTTTTTATTGTTACTGTCTTAGTGCCCTCTAATTTTTGGCTTCAATTACATTTTTTCCTTTGGTTTTTATTAAAACATTGGTTTTAATGATGAAACTTTATCGTCATCTGGACAAAATTATCGAATTTTATAGTTTCTTCTTCCGTTGTTTTTAGAATATCTGTAATGTAGTCGAAATAACTTAGTAATCAGACGTAATCAATAATTCGGACCTCTCTTCTTCCTCAGGTACTTCTCAAGGTGAATAGGTGTTTCTATTCAAGGAGAGATTACATCTCGCTCCGACCGGAACTCGTTTAGAAAAAAATAGAGCAACGATTTTTTGAACCGAAATCATTTATCATGTTTGCGCTGAACCCAAGACAAACTGCTACTGCGCTTGAGTTTACTCTAGATAAGATAACGTTCGTTTGTTTTACGTTGTCTACCGATTCTTGGGCCATTTTTAAGACAGAGCCTCATTGTTTGGTGTAATACCCAGATATGGTGTTTCCGAGACACTAACTTGAAAAGGAAATAATGCATCAAACGGGTATAAAAGTAAAGTAATTTGTGCGTTCAAATATTGTTCGGTCGCGGTTAGATTTTTAATAGCTAGGTGATTAAAATGGGTTCACAGATAGCCTAGAGCCAATTCATGATTGTGAATTTGAGAACGCATCTAACGAGTTTGATTTAGCAAAATCATAGTGACTTAATAAAAGCAATATAGATGTAGGCAATATGACTGTAACTAACGTAATTAATGTGATAAAAATAAATATATTCTCTTACAATCTTATTATAAGGCCACTAATCCAATAGCACTAAAACGACAAAGTCGATGCAAATAAAACAACAGTGGCATTGAATCAGAAGCGTTAAGTATCTTCAAAGGTATCGTATGAAAATATAACTTATGTTAATAGTGTTAAGGTAGAATGTCTCATAACGACAGACCCTCCAAAAAAAGGATATATTTGGGCCAACAAAACTTTAAAAAAGAGTTTTAATTTAATGTGTAAACATTCCCATACGGGTTGTAGTGCTGTAACGTGTAAATAATCGGGCGCTTCAGTAACAAAAACATAAAATATATACAGATTATGACTATTAGCTTACAATATGCTGTCAGCAAGCTGCTTTTGGTCTTTTCACTTTTTTTAAAAGTAGGAAGGATGTTTACGCCACGTGAATGTTATGATTTAGAGTCAGTAATTATTAGTGAGTGTGAACACGTCCACTAAGAGTCGAGAATAGTAATACAAATATAATAACAAAGAATGCCGTGTCTATTCATAGTGTGCCGATGGCGATCATACTGTTTGTGTACACTAAAGTAGCTTCATATGTTTAAGATCCAGTTTTTTATGAAGTCGGAAAGATTATGATGATGAAAGGAGTTAGTCGGAATGAGTTTTGACGCTGAATCAATGTTAAAGTCACGTTCGTTCAGAAACTTATCTAACTTCATTGTAACCGCAGATTTTCTATCGATCTCTATAACATCCGTCGATCAGGATTTGTTTCGTAATGTTTGTAAAACTATCTATCAAAGGTATATCTGTCAGAAATATCTGGGGACTCCTTTGTGGGTGCTATTTGATCAGTGACACGGGCGGTGAGTGATGAATATTGCCAAGCAAATATACAAAAAGCAAAACTATACGTGGTGTTAGTTTCACTAGGGTTGGTCGGAGGAAAGAGTACGATGTGCAGAATCGTAACATGTTTGATTTTAATATTTCTGGGAATTGATAGGTTTAAGACCAATTGTGTTGGATTTGGAGAAGGAATTTTACGTATTAAATACACTGACTGTTTGAATGAAATAGGATACTCTGTAAGAAAAATATTACTTAGGTAGGTTCATGCCTATTATTTATATACTACGAATAGTTTGATTTGTAGTAAAATACTTATTATTTCTGCGCTTTCTTAAGTTCTAAAGCTTGGCTTACAAGCTACAGCTTAGTTCAATCCTGTATCACCATTATACTGGTGTTTATCTCATTATTCCATTACTTTTCGTAGATACTAAGTATTGAGTAAGTTTCTACCCTCTAGGACCCTCTGGTTTATGATACTCTCTCGACTTCGCACACCCGTATAAATCGTTCGGAAATCGTTCAGTAATAAATCGAACGCTTTTTAATGGCAGTTTATCGCAGTGAGCTTTGCGGTATTCAGATTACGGGCATGGCCTAAGTGGCGGCAAGGGAGCGGCACGTGCTCTCCTTATCTCTGTCCCTCGACACTTTCAATATTCGATTTCGTCGCGGCCGCGATTGTGTTTAGCTTTTTTTGCTCCCAACTGTACTCGCCTGCACCCAAAATAAAATCAATTTTTATGTGTTGCCTTTGAAGTTCATTCAGACTATTTATACTTTATAATTGATCTGCGACGATGGCCAAATGTTTCAGAGATGACAGAAAAACTGAAGCTATTAAGTTTTGCTGTATTACCGTTGTCCGTAAATAAAATTGGTCATCAAAATGACAAACCCTTTATCTGAGCACGACAACGAAGAAAAAAACTGTCGCACCATACAATCGCACCCCAAAGCGTAACCGAAAACGAGTGTCACCGCAATCCAAGCTAATGGAGTGTCTCATAATGACGGTTGCTGACATAAAAATAAATAGGCGAGACTCAGTTTCTGCGTAAGCCGATACTATGATAACAGCATCGCTCCCCCGATAATTGCCGAACTTGGCCGACGCCTCTGATGTGGTACCTAGTTGTAATGTAGTGCGGATTAGCTGCTACCAGTGTAATTGATCTTATTTCGCGCCGCCAATTAGTTCGGACTCGCAACTAGCGGCTACTGTCCATATATTTATTTCTAATGATTTTCCTGGCAATTAAAATCGCTGTATGACAGGTCTATTTGTTTTAGTTAGGACCTGGTAACTTATGGTGCTCGTTGATTTTCATTTTATCTATTGTATTAAAATAGAAGGCGTGTTTCCAGGTGTTACGAGTTGAGTCAAATTATAAAAGCCCTTTGGAATATACAGAATCCTACGATCCTTATAATCTTAGCATTACTGTTGCTTTCAGGATTCCAACTGTATATTTTCCATTTCACTTGATCTGTACAGAATAGGATTCCTTTTACCTGAATTAGTTTTCTCTCAGCATCCTCTGGCCATGATATTAGATGATCAGGGTTCACTTTTCTTAGGCATTTCGTTGGTTTATAAGCAATGTGACCAAGATTATGAGACCACTTGTTTTTCTTTACTTTACGTTTTAGAAGAGCTGTTGGTCTGATTTAATTTTATCCAAAGCTGATTTTAAATTACTCTAGATTTACATCACCTTAATTTTGTTTCCATTCTAACTTTCAAAACTGAACCAGCATGGGATGATTCATGAAATGTCGTTACCGAAAACTGTACAATAAGTTCTAGAGATACTTCCATTTCGAATTCATTGCTCTCATTACCCTTCAGTACAACGTATAGCCCAGTGGCGTGGCCAGGGGCCAACGATACGGCTAGTCCAAAAGGCGAGCAGACTATTCAGAAAACCTAACATCATGAAGAGTAGGTTATAAGGGCAAGCCTAGCTTTTAGGCTTGTATGGAAGTACTGCTACTAGTATAGGCACTGAATTACTCAGCAACACCACCTTTTTATCGTCACCACAAACTAATAGTAACTCCAATAAAGGTAAACAAAGTTTTAGGTCCGAAGTACGCAATAGGCTTAGCGGCAAAGATTTAGGTGACAAACTTTATTGCGGCCAAGAAATACTGTTGTCTATTACGGGAACATAAATCACGGATGGGAAAACAATAAGCGTGAAATTGTGGAAACTGCGGCCGACGTGTTGCGGTATTAAATCTTAGGGGAGTGAAATAAATAAAAATAAATCTGTACCCTCCCTACACAAGTTGATTTATCTGATAAGTGTAGATAGCGCATGAGAAGCTCCCGTTGCTCACTTTTAATAGAATTTAATTAATGACTATTTCAGTTATTGTTCTTTTGTTGCAGTTATGAGAATCTACTCTGAGTACTGAATGATAATGAATGAATCATGTGTAAAAGCGGATTGATCGATTTCTTACTTGATTTTTATGCACGCTTTTTTATTGGAGCGTTTTAATCAATTAGCGTTTTAATTTTTTCACACGTCTTTGACTTTTATTGCAGTAATAGAATGTGTGATTTGTGTTACTACACTTGACAAACTTGAATTATTAATTTTATCGATTGAAACTGTAATTTAATAACTATTATACAATTAACTGTGTTATTTACTAACTCAATCTATCGCAGTTCATCATTTTACTTGAGGAAATATTATGTCTTAATATTTTCTTGTAGTCGACTCGTTCTGAAAGCAGGTCAGTGACCGAGCGGCCAATATTTTTGCGCAAATAGTAACGCTATGATAGTGCTACGACTTTGCTTGCACAGCTAACACTTTTAAGAGGGCATGTCTCGACGCTTCTCTATACGGGGTAGTTTTGTATCCAGATTTCGGTTGAATCTATGAGATTTTTTTATTGCTCCAAACTGCGATAGCTTGAGTTAACTGTTCGTTTCTGAAAGGCTGATCCGTAACCTGCTGTCAAATCTCAAGATTTTTGTACTGGTTGCCTATATTGGTTATAACCTATAAAGGGTGTAAATAGACCCTTAACATATCCGAAAGGCACTTGTTTTCCCCGTCTTTGCGATATTTTTTTTGTTCTAAACCATACCTGGGAACCTTCTAGTTACGGAGATATTGGGGGTCAAAGTTCCAACTTTTTCACAAGTTTTTTTTTTAAATACATGTTTTAATCTAAGATTTTTACTTTACACACCTCCACGACCTCCGTACTATTCAATTCATCCATCAGCATAGCTTTGAGTCCTTTCCATCGAGTCCTACCGCAAAACGTGATTTTTCACCCCAAAAAGTCGATTCCCAGCAATAATTTTTGCGTAAAGTTACTTAGTTTGATGTACAGAATGCTTGGTTGACGGCTATTTGAAGGGTCTATTTACACCCTGAATATAACCAGCAATCGCAGTGCGCGTCCAGGTCGTTTCGCCACTTCTTTCTGGGCCGGCCTCGGCAGCGACGTCCATTCTCAGGCACCCAGGCTGGTTCAAGCTGACGCACGAAAAGAGTACCTAGGAAAGATATGGGGAAGGCCTTTGCTCAGCAATGAGAAATTAATGGCCAATAAACGACATTACCATGACTTTTGACAGCTCATGGAATTGAACAGCCTTTCAATATTCCTAAAATTTCGGTCAACAGTTTGCGGACATTGGATTTTGACAGTCTTCAAGTACATATCTGTTAAACTCCGTAACCACTCCGTAATCTGTCCTCAACGATTTGGCAGAACCTTTAACCCCTATTTTAATGTGTCCTCCGGTCCAATCCTCCATAGGTAAAGTGTAGCATCTTAAACGGCAGTAACGTGCTACTATGTCCGCAGCTCCAGACCGGGCCGACCACCGAAACGTGCGTCAGGAGTGGGACTGTCACTCGCAGCAACGCAGTTCCCCGGCCATCCCTTCAAGAAGCACCGCCTGGAGAATGGGGAGTACTCGCCTTATGAAAACGGACATATGAGTGGTAAGTACTGCTTGACAGATAAAAACATGATTAGTTTTAAGTTTGGAACTTTTTGGAGAGTAATTTGAGAGACCTATGACCAGCAGTCGACTGCTGCAGCCCGTTAAAAAATGTGGAGCTTTTTGCATTTAGTGGATACGTTTTGTACAGGATCGACTGTTTTGCTGTTTCCGACAGACCAACCAGTGAATTAGTTATTTTAGGTATTTCACCGTTTTACTGATTTAGTGAAATTTCGAATGGGTATTGAGTCTCTCAATTACTATAATCTAATACTCAAGTCCTAATCTAAGAGCTATGAATTGAACCATAACTGTAGGGTAGGTTCCCGCTTCCGAGGGATCATAACTAACACCGGATATGATGTCACCAAGATTACGATACGGTATGAAAGCAACCCGATTTAATTTCCCACCATAACAAATGTGTCTGTGTATCCCAATGATGCCTTAAAATGTGAATTAAACACAAAGTTATTAACCCGAAGATTAATCTCAACTTAATCTGGCTTTGTAATATAAATCAAAACAAACGGTACCATGACATGTGATAACATCAGAATCGGGTTTGTATAAGCTCCGGATAGGCGCCGGATATGAATCCCGTCTTCTCGGGACTCGGGAGGTATGCCTCCTCATTTCGTATACAAATTACACAAATACAAAATTATCCCAACACAAACGGAGAAAAGGGAATAAAGTGATTAAATAGAGCTCAGCGCAAGACGGCTAGCAATCAATCATTTTTGTCGCTTACGGCTTTGTTGATACTGCCACTTTCCATCTCTTTTTGTCGTGTGCATTAGGCACATTTTGTCTCGCTCCAGCATGAAGTGTCGTGCCAGACAAGGGAGCAATTACATTCGTGATCTTGCATAAGCGGCACTTGCTTATCGCGCACTGCCGCATTTGACTTTGAGTGTAGTTTGTTCGCTTTTTTCCCGAAATTTGCAATTCGAAACACTCTCATGGCTGAAATAAGCATTACTTTGTTTTGCGCTTATTGCATTTCCATTCTATAAACAAGTCACATTTTTTGTTGAACATGCGACCCTCGTTCGTTCGTATTCTCCTATCATTTCTTGTTATTGTATTTCGTATCCCATCTATGCTTAGTTAGTTTTAATTATTTTACAATTAGTGGGAAGATGGATGGCTCTCGCATTCTCGCAAGGGGTTTGATTTGAGACTCGAAGCTCACGATACTTAAGTCTACATGTGTGAGCTTTATTAGAATCTTAACTGATGTTGATACTTTTGAGATTATTTGGATATATCAAATTATTTAAAAAGTTTCAGAAGCTCTTTCGTAGAAATGTATGCACTTGACGTTAGGTCCGTCTATGACATTTGACAAGCAACAAGTTTTATCCCACTTGATACAAATCTAAATTAAATTTCACTGTCTTGGAAAAAGATTAAATGAGTTTCTATTATACAAATTATAATTTTGTTACGTAATTCTCCATCACCCATAATATTAAAGCCATTCTAATTAAATTCGTGCGTGTATCAAGTTTCCATGTACCATATCTGTGTACGTTCTCCGGCGTTAAGCCAATATTATTTTGACGAGTCGTTGACAGTGGTTTACAGTTGATGAAACAAACGCACACACACACAAACAGTCCTGGGAAGGTGCACGCACACAGGTGCCTCCTAATCTGTACACGTCACACACGTATCCGAGGGGTGTCACTGTTTGAGTGAGTGAGTGAGGAGGCGGGTGGCCCATTTTCACCCCGTGAAATAATAGGATACGAAAACATCGGAGGCAGAATATAATCCTCCTGCGAAGGTTGAACTGAATGGAAATAGGAATATGAAATGCACGAAAGGGATGTGTCGGCCGATGTGCTCGTTGAAAGGGTTACCCACCGATGTTTATCTTAAGGCGCTAAATCTAAACGGTTGTTCATTCCGCGTTACGACTCTGATTTGCGATAAAGGTCTAAAGCAAATGTATTTTTAAATAGCCATTAGATTGCAGTTCATCCTTAATGCTACATTTACAAGTCATAATTTAGCTCTTGGACGTGCAAATTATTGCAAAACTTTATCAGTTCGACATGGTCTAGAGATCATAAAAATTATCGTAGAATCCTTACGATTTGAGGTTATTTAATGTTGCGATAGTAAAGATGGACAACATTGATGTAAGCAAGGAGAATAATTGAGGTGAATGATCAAAGTGGTTGTGGCAGCCCTAATATTTTAGAAAGTGCCATGAAAATGATGTGTTGATAATAATTAAAGGTTCGGCACGGTGTCGCCGCGAGTTGGATACAGCGGGGGGATAATGTAAGGCATTATAACATTACTCGCTGGGGCACAAAGCTTTACGTTCTGATTGAATTCTGCGACTGAAATTAAGTAAGGATTTGCCTGTTTATGTTAAGGGAAGAAGGGATCAGTCAATTTGCGAACCTCTTGTATGTTCACGCCTTTGTGTGTTGCATTGTTAGTTGTGTTCATGTTGTGATGATTATTGTAACTAATAATGATAGATGAGTGTCGGTAATTACATTGATTATTGTGCCTTCTCGTTAGAATTAGTACTACGATGTTTAGACCTGAAGTTTGAAGTCTTCCCTGTAGATGATTTGAGTTTATAACTTTGTTAGCAACCATTAGATTCTTTTGAACTAGTAGCTTAGTATTTGCAGTTATAATATGGGTTAAATTTATACAACACCCGTTGCACCAGTATTTCCCGCTTTCGTTACAATTAATAACTATCTTATGCTAATAAGGAAAGTTAGGGTGGATCAAATATTTTTTTAATTTCCAACCCGCACGCAAAATACGCGCTTTGACGTAGAGTTGCGGACACTAGCCCATTATACAATACAATTATTACAATTAAGGAAAGTTAACTGTCTGATCATTGGATAATTTTCAATTAATTAGTTTATAGTGGAATATGAATTTAATTAAAGAAGTACTGACAACAACTAATAATCGCCTTACAATATGGGTCGAATTCATACGGCAGCCGTTGCACCAGTATTTCCCGCTTTCGTTACAATTAACAATTATATTATGCTAATAAGGAAAGTTAATTGTCTGATCACTGGAAAATTTTCAATTAAGGAGTTTATAGTGGAATATGAATTGAATTAAAGAAGTACTGACAAAAACTGATGCCTTACAATATGGGTCGAATTCACACAGCAGCCGTTGCACCAGTATTTCCCACTTTCGTTGCAATTTACAATTATCTTATGCTAATAAGGAAAGTTAATTGTCTGATCATTGGATAATTTTTAATAAATGAGTTTATAGTAGAATATGAATTTAAAGAGGTTCTGACAACAACTGATAATCGCCTTCTTATATTTTCTAACGCTTTCTATCGTCGATCATTTGTAAAAACTAACACTCTAACAGACGATGATTATCTAAGTCGCGTTTTTTCCTACACAGAACGTTATTGCACATTTATCGGATCGCAAAAAGCGCATATTCTCCACAATCACTGAATCGAAAGCCCATTTTTTCCATTTCCGTATCGAACGTTGGCAAGAAAGTACGATAAACACTAGCAGAGTCGGCAATCATAGCAATTTCTTGCTATCCACCGCTGCGTTTACAATTTTTAATGGTTAAAACATCAACTGGCAATTGGAAGTAATCAAACAAATTGCCGTTGCCCCTTGTAAGGAAATCGTAATAATAAACGCGGTGGCAACAAATAATTAAACGCCGAAGCGATGCGAAACGATCGAGAAGTGTTAGCTGCTTACGACAAGTGCGTATACTAAGTAGCGAGGTAGTTATTTGAATATCGGCATTGTAACAGTGAGAATTTATACTGCATAAACGAACGGTTATGCATTTATAACAAGACATTTAATTCCAATGAACGACATGTGGACAATGTGGAGCAACATAAAGTTCATGCACTTAAGCAGTCAATTTAAATGAAGCTTCAAATAACTCTTAATCTAACTAGTGACAAAATACCAGAAAAAACTAACCGTCGCAATTTCCCTTAA
The DNA here is from genome assembly GCA_905163415.1 of Noctua fimbriata. Lineage (NCBI taxonomy): Eukaryota > Metazoa > Arthropoda > Insecta > Lepidoptera > Noctuidae > Noctua > Noctua fimbriata. Next base: position 10,612,944 of record LR990932.1, read on the forward strand.
TTATGTACACAGTTTGTGGCCTGTACATCATGGTGACAAGTATCGAAGTTTTTACTACTTCTACAACTAAATATAGTTTTGCATAGTTGAACCACTTTTGCATAATAAGGCCGTAAGTTCTTACAAACGGTCGCGCAGATCGCCTCGAGGATATTTTTATTTAAACTAAGTATGTAGATAATCGAGTGTGCAATAACTGTTACCTACCACATAGCACTGTAAGTTACTTTAATGACTTAATTGAAAATACTTCGGTAATTATTCGCATCTGTTAGCGGGAATACAGAAGAAGTTTGCCATTTTCTTAGTAGGAAGCTTGTTAGAATTACTCACAAGAGCGAGGCTAAGTAATCTATGGTATCCATTGATGGAGCACTAACTACTCACACGGAGCTTTTGAACGCAAATAGAGCAGTGGACATCGAAGCTCACCCAACAAATAAGAGCTACAAGTAATCGCATCAATAAATAACCCCATTACCTACATTAGTCTTCGTTGTTCCAGGATATTTCAATAAAAATTAAGCAATTAACATTATAATTAAAACAGTCGTTATTGCGCCGTTTGTTGAATGGGAGCATCACTTGTTGCAACCCTGTATGTAAATGAGTGTGAAAAGTGAGGTCGTTTGTGTCCACCTGCGCTTAGACGCGTGCGCCGGCAGTTGCTGATTACGGTCACCAATCAGCATGGCCGATTAAATCGATTATCGACATTCAAATTATTGAAATATTTCGCAATAAACATCGATTTGACGATTATTCGACATCGATTTAGCGTGTGCGTGACATGTCCTGCGATTTGTCAAATAAATATCACGTGCCGTGCCAATTATTAGGAAAGTTTTGACGATTGAATTGAATAAAGAAAGATTAACGTTTGTTGCATTCCTTTGCTGCTGTTTATCTACTATTCAAAGCAGTAAAATCAATGCCAAACAGTACAGCAACTAACATCTCGCTGTCAGCGTATGCAACTGTAAAATTGAAGAACGCCTTTTTATCTAGTATTCGAGGTGATTAACACAGGAATTTTCTTCTTACACACATTAATTTCCTTCAGTACTTTATAAAATGTTATATGCCGCGTCAATAAGTACAAAAGTAGGCCGGATCATAACACAAACATTGTACCATTCTATGCGTTCCAAATAAACCACTGCGAAACGGTTAAAGCAAATATGCATAAGGTAAAATTCACAATAGGTAGGCAGGTCCCGGTTCTTTGCACTGTGTCGCTGCCGATATTTCGAATTCCAAACATTGGATTCATGCGTGGAATTATGAGAATTCCCTCCCTCACTGTTTATTACTAGCTATGTCGTCCTCAAATGTACCCGTAAAGGGACCGATAGATCTGCCAACTGTGAGTGTAATAGATAAACGAATAACAGGTGGCCCATCACTTTAGTTTTTTCATTAGCCTTAGGGAATTATCACTATATTATGCGCCTTAGGATTACCTCAGTTACTTTTAGTTTAATTTAAAACAGTCCTTAGCAAACCTGCTGAGAACTACATATTTTATGATTCTTTGTTTGTTACTCCACATAATTATTGCAAAAAATTGCCACGAGCGGTTAGTTGCTAGTTATATGGTTCCATAATAAAATTAGCGGTGTTATTGACCGCATCTTACGCACACATCTTGATACTACCATTGACTGCTCTTACGAGAGCTTATCTTACACTGATGTAATTTACTATATTATGTTTAGCTATAATAACATTAACTAACGTGTGTTTTTTCATACGCCATCATAGTAATAGAGGTTTCTTGTGAGTGCGTCACAAGAAATGTTAGCATCGCGGGACAATTTCCATACATGCGTTCGTAATTCCGTTGTAACTTGCGTACGTAGTGTTTAATTCCCATCGTTTTGTGTCGCGTGAAGCGGCGCTTACAATTAAAATGTCGTTCTACTAGCCACTTATGACATTGCTCACACCTTGGAGTCGTCGTGGCGGATTCGTGTTTTTTGTCCGAGGAAAAGCATAGCAAGGAATTTCTTTTAATTAGCAATACCGGTGTTTTGCAAGCGTCTGCTCGCCGCATTCTGTACATATTCCGTTATTTTTTGAAGTCCGTATTATATTGTTTTCTGTTTAATTAACTAAATGATCTCCCGTTTCGAAAGTTATTATTAATACAATCCAAAAATGCTACAATTATTGTGATTGGTTGTTTTTCAGGTGATGTTAAAGATATGCTAGATAAATAAACATACCGATCCGTGTTTTCGATTAGTTCTTTGAATATTTTAGTAGAAACGTCCTTGGTCACGATTCGGTGCTCGACCAATCACTCCGATAATTATTATGTTAATACGATTGATTTATAACCACTTATCAACAAGTCTATACGGTTTCGCCCGGAGCACGATCGACGTTCGTATTCGAGCGCATTGTCGATCAATCGACTCGATTCAAAATTACATGTTGCTCTCTTCCGTAACTCAAGTCCGTTTGTTATTAAATTGACGACACGTAATAACACCTATTAGCTGCGAAGAGGCCGAGTGTCATACACGACAAAGATTAATTTGACAATTAAATGTTTTTTTATTACCTTGTTTGAAAATGGAACTGCAGAGTTGTCGTGTTGCCAGTTTTTTTCTTAGTGGCGACAGCTCGTGGTAATTTCTGATATTTAACAAATTAGAGCGAATGTGCGCGAATGCACCTGTTAATTGCGATTATTATTATCAAGAAATGTTTTATTAATAATAATCTTGAAGTTGAAATTATGAGGCTTTAGTATGACAGTTTTACATGAATCTAACTTCTGATTAGTTTTCTTTTCGTTATGCAATAAATATTTTCATTAAAGGTGCGGAGTCGTATATTTATAGTTTATTATTACACAGTTAGTTAGAGCTTTACCCAAGCATGCCAGTGTGTAATATATTGCTAGTTATTTCTATTGCTACTGTTGGCATATATTTCATTTTTAATAGTATCACTATAATTTCAAAAGCAATACATACTTCGGTAATAACAGCTGCTCTACCTAACCACTGACAGATAATCTCTCTTTTGTGTGTTATTAATAAAAATATGGATGGATATTTCAGTATCTCTGCTACTTATTATGTTACAATGGCAAGGCTCCTTTTGTGAACATTCACGGATGAGTTGATCCTTTTTGTAACGTTTTTAACAAATCACATTCACATACGGTTATATTGTAGTCCTTGTAATTTTATTTAAGTTTCGAATAGTTCTTTATTAAATGATGTTTTTTTTAAGGAAAAGACATAACAAGTTACGATAATGTTTACTAAATAATCCAGCTGATTAAAGATATTAACTAGGTACTTGAAAGTAAACGCTTAGGTTGTTAGATTATTTTAATCAAATAGGCATTTTATTCAGGATGTTAGCGTCCATTACAGCCATCAGAAGCTTTGCAATATCCATACGTTTAACAGCTCATTATCTATGACCATTAATAGTTGAAACATTAACTTTATGTCTTAAATTTCGACAAGTTACTTTTAACGTTAAGCCATAGAGTAAGTTTATATACAGCTTTGAGCTTTGATTTTATTGTAGAACAAGAAAATATAAACAATTTTTAAAATAATATTTTTAGTAACAAAAAATATTATTTTTTTTGTAACCAATACTATTATTTTGAACATTGTACAATCATTACAGCCTATTTCTATTTCTAAATATAATACCACATATGACACATCGTTATCCTCGCGTACATTTATCCGGGATAAAACTGTATCCCAGTCAATTTACGAGTAATTAAGCCTGACCCTCTTTCGCATCGGGGGAGGAACTTTTATTTGGATCGTTGAAATAGTCCGGAATCGCCGCTAAACTCCCATCCTATTGGCTGGTAACGCGTAAAGATTTTCCCGGTTTCCCGGGAACTTGATTAATGCGTTCGTATGGTGTGAACCGCTGAATTTTCTTTTTATTGCTATTTATATTTGAACGTACGTCGGGGTTTCTGTGGGTAGTGCACATTGTTTTTATTTTGTAGCCTTTTATTCAATTAAGATGCACTGTATAAATTGAAAGCAACAAAATATTCAAAATGATTGTGCTTTCTTCTCTGAATACTTTACTTTGGAACATAATTTATACCTACATTTGCAACAAAAGTGATACACAGGAAAGGTCAAAACAATTTATGGCAGTTTAGTTTAGCACTTTATTTCTTACACGTTACCTATATCAATTTTAAATTCTTCTGTAATGCAACAAAGAATGATTGTCTTCTAGTCAATCTCAAAGCATCCTAAAACATCAAACACGGCCAAATCACAAAACAGTACTTGTAGGCACGTAAGTACGTGTAATATTTCTAAAGGATGAACATCTTTGCAGACGGACTATAACTTCTCAAATTGCGTTCGTAAGTAAGGGACGCGGATTAGCGTGTGCTAGGGCAAATATTTTATTACAGTCCAAATCTCCAGCCCTCAACGTTTTATTGTTCATAAGGCTCGTCCGAGCCAAATGAAAGAGTTTATGGCAAGACATAAGTCGGTCGGTGTTGCCAATGTAGGGGAGTTTGTCTCATTATAAGCTTAAATGAAATAACTTATTACTTCGGAATTATTACTCGAATATAATAAAATAAAATTATGTGTATTAAATTACACTACTTTAATGTCCCATTGAATTATGTTCTATAAATATAATAAAAATAGACAAGTAACATACTAATGTCGTTACAAGAGCGTCAATTTATTTCATTAGAAAAATTGTGTCAGGACTTCATATTAATTACCATAGAGTAACAAATAACTTGCAATTTTTCTACGCTGGCACCTGGCAACCCAGTCTATCGGTCGGTCTTGTTGACTCACGATATTGACCGTTCGCATTTTGTCGGCGATGGTGTATTACTGTTATTGATTGTACTCGGCGCGTGACTTGTGTAGATGATTGTACTTCCACTGATAAACAAGTTGTAAGACTTGTGTATAGAAGTGTCCGGTCAAACGCGTCAATCACTTTGTGTTACAATCGTAAACGTTCTTTCATTAGTGCGTATTACTGGGTAATCCAAATGTTAGGGAATATATGAAAGTTCTTTTGTTGGTAGCGTAAAAGACTAGGCTGGACATTTAATGTAGTTTGAATGTACAAATGTGTGTATTGCACATTAAGACTTTGTTTAATATTAAATGGCTCATTCATATTAAAAAGCTGGCCGTTGCCGAGCCGGCTAAGAATGAATTTAAAATCTATAGAAACTTAATTTATAATTTTACAAATACCTGCCAATGTGTATGGTGATTGATGTGACATCCACATACTTGCATATGCACAATTTAATGTGTCTATTTACCAACGTTATGTGTCGGTCGTCGGGGAAATCTTTATTGATAGTTTTATACACATGCTGTTAATAATAAGCATCCGTTTTATGAGGGCTAATAATACAATCTGCGATTATTCACTGAAGACCAGCATGCACTAACGAAGCAAAAACCAAGCTTTTGAGTGTTCCTGTTCCTAGTAATGCAAGTGCTAATTATAAGATCTGTCAAAGTCGCAGGCGCAATTACGATACCAAGGTGTTGCCAGTACACTTTATTTATTGCCTAGGAGCCCGATAAGAATTTGACAGACAGTGTATCAGAAAGTGTTTCAACTTAAAACTTTGTTTTACTTGCAGCCAGTTGAAGCGTCAACTCGAGCGATTTATCGTGCAAACGCGCGGTCCGTTATTTTGGCCAATCGCATATGCCATTGGTATACTGACCGTACAATTATGTATTTATTGTAAACGCTACGATTGCCGGCTGACTGTAATTTGCTTTTAATTCGCCCTCTTTCGTATCATTTTCGAGTTTCTTCGTTTTGCCGACCGTTCCAAGATTTGTTGTATTCCATAACACTTTGTTAATCTGAAGCTCGGAGTTAGTCGTTTTGTTGATTCATTGGCGTTTTGTAAGTTTAGTACATTGTGTTTTGTTGTAATCTGCGTCTTATGAAGCGGAGGTTTTATTGGCGTTTATCGAAGAGGAATCACAAATACAACATTGTATTGCATTTATTACCCTTGTATTTACTCTCTGCGACTTAATGCATCCAATAATTTATTCCTTTCACATGATTTACAGGCCATTACGGTAATGTTAAGGTTTCCAGTTAAACCCACCGAGTTATAAAGTCTAGGAGGCTACGTTTACGATAGAATGCTATTTTACGACAGCAACAAAACTTTAATAAAATTTTCCTTTTATTTTAGTTACAACTGTGTACAAAGTGCCTGCTCCATGTATTTTTGTGTGCGGAATAGGGTGTGTTCCCAGCCTTAAATTAATATCAATAGCTTGTCATATTTGTTTGACCGAAGGAATATTATCACATATCTTGATATCCTTTAGCAGGGTATATTTATTTAGTAAAATATAGGTTACGAGGCATTCGCCACATGTAACGTTTTACCAATCGTCGAATTAATGCTATCGGTAACTATAATTTTAAAATACATGTTTCAAGAGCTGGTATTATGTTGTTACATTACATTTTTTTTTATCTTTATAAGTATTTAAGGATATTGATAGTTAATTTTAATTGCATTTAAGTTTTAATGTAACTTGTAAATGCACCATGTATTTCGGTTTTCAACTCAGCAAAATGTGTGTGCTTAAGAATGTAAAATCAAAATGATTGCAAGCATAAATAAATGGGCTGTCAAAAGATTTGATGTATCTGAATAAATTGGTGTATTTAAAATTGTTCAATAATGAGCACTCAACGACATTACGTAAGCGTCAGGGAAGAATACAATGTCAGTGTTGGCACTCGCTCCTTTAACTTTACGGCCAATCATTTATGCCCGGCTCGTTTGGTCATTTTGTAATCTGTCTGCAATAAAACTCAACGGTTATTATGCCTGTTCCATTATCTCGAAACTTGCCAATGTTGCCTCCTTTGTTATGATTAAAAAATCTGAACAATTCCAAATTAATTTATGCTACCTTCATCTGTTTTTCCTTCAATAAACTTTAATCCACTACTATAAAAATCAAAACAAACAGCTAAACACCTGAAATTGGATTTTTTTATGGCAGAGAGAGTGCGTCCCTAAAGTTTTTGCGGTTATGATTGCCTTTATTCCAACCTCCTTTAAACACATAAGTGATATAATTGGGGTCCCGATTCTATCGATTCTAATTCGAAATAATGGCCAGTAATTTGGTACGACCATTTGTCGAGGACAGTCGATATTCGATCAATAAATCGATGTGTATCGATATAATAGCGGTTCAGAATCGACGTTTCATTTCTTTAAATGCCCTGATCAGTGGATTCGCTTAATAATAGTCATAATGTTAAACGATGAACATTTTTGTCGGTTATTGAGCAACAATTTGTGAGGGATCACTTTTGTATTTTTTGTAATGTGCACAAATAACGTTGAAGCGGAGTCAGGGACGGTCATTTCAAGTCAGATAGGTTTTCTGGAACAGAAACAACTGGCAACATCGCTGCGGTCATCTTTACAAGAATCTCCGAAAATCTTTGAAACAGTTCAAAGACGTAAATTTAAAAATTGAAAATGATTGAAAGGTTCGTTTTATATTTTATTGAAACCAATAACATGCGACCACCATCCCGTGATACAAGTATAACACGTCGTGGAATAAAACTCGTTCAAAACAACCACACAGACCGCTCTACGAATTAGAAAGTGATGCTACTACATAACTCCATAAATAAGAACGAGACAACACTAAGGGTTGTAACAACCGCAGGTTATTACGAGATTTAACACGTATTTAGTTAATTAATAAGTGCGGTTGACCGGTGCGGTCGTGGGTTCTTGTCCGGGGATTTGTAAATATGCTTTCTGGTTTAGTGACCTAATTGTGGTTTTTGGGCAGCATCCCATCACTGTTAAAATATTATGTTATCTGTGTGTGAATAGGCGGTTTACGAATAAACTTTGATAGGTGTACGTTAATGTTTCTTTAAAGATGTGTTGCGTCACTTTATAAGACGCCGCAGCTTTTACTAAGATCGGGAATTAAATTCAATAAACAGTTTCTATTTTTCTACTCATTGATTAATTTCTTTTTCTCGTGGTTCTGACAAGACAACACAAGCATATTAAATCAGTAAACTTTCAAAAACAACAGGTACTTTGGTAGGTAATCTGTACACAAGGAAATAGTCTTAATGCTTATAATATTATAAGCTTGGCAATAACAAGTGCTTACAAGCTAAACTTAAGTAGAAAATCAATATTCATCAAGCAGATTCTGAATAAAATAATTTCACTCAACTTCCAAGATGGCAGCCAAAATGTTGACATACGACCGAAAGTGTTGCCATACAACTGAAAGCGTTGTCACACAAAACGTACAATAATTAATTACAATAATAAATACAAAGTTGGACGGTATGGTTCCGAAGATAACCGAAACGGTTGGTTAAGTAAATAGACCCAAACAATTAATTCTGGGTCCATTGGTCATAATGTTTGTTTGTAACTTGCTACCCTTGATTTCTGTTGGAGTTTGATTTGCGTGCGTGTACTCATAAATATCGGTATGATGTGGAGTGGTAAGCTAAATATTTAATATGCATATTTTAGGGATCACAGTGTTGGACTGATTTTTGGTCGAATAGATTGATTTGTTTGGTCAGAATTTACTGTATGTGTAGCGATGTTTCTGCTGGTACAGTAAAGTTGATTTCGATTCAACTAAAGCAGAACTAAAGGAAAAGCTTTCTTTGTTAGTGTTATGTGAATTGATCAATTAGTCTCTGACCTGGGTTTTGGGTTGTGCTCTTTACTCTCCTCATTTAATCTTATTTATTCTCCTCATTTCATTCTAAACAAGCTTAGGGACAACGATTTTGCTATGGAGAACGCCAGTAACAAGTTTGGGTTCGGCGATTCTCGGCTAACGATACGAACAATCAAAATCAGAGCTCTGTTTACAGTGGTCTTCCAAGAGATTTGCTTATAATTAAAATTTTCGCATTAAACACACCGCATCACATACCTGTGCCCTTAATCGCGGAACAAAGCGACACACAATATTTAATATTCAGCAATCCCAAAATCCTTTGTAAAACGCTGCCACAATGGAAAAGGGTATTTTCCTTTAACGGTCCAACCGTTAATTCGTGTTTAATTCGACACCTTGTTAATTGTTTCCGACGCCCCAGTAGGTTTGGTGACCTCGGGGGGGCAGACAGGTCATGGGCAGCGAAGGACCACCCGGCACCTCCAAAAACACCCTCAGGGGGGGTCATTTTAAGAATATTTGCGTTTCACCCCCCTTATGTTTACTCGGGTTGTTTGTGGTACCCAGAAAACAATAGTCTCGAAATTCATTGCTCATTTTATTATTGTTGATACACCGTTTTACGGGCGATTCGATTATTGGAACGAGTAATTAAATGATAATACTGGGCATTAATTGGATTTTACCTGAGTGTTACGCCTAAGTGGTCTCATGTTTACCTCAAACCTCATGCCGTTTCATGGCGCAGATTCTGATATTACCGTTTCATGGAGATTTTACTATACAAGCGATTGTATTATTCCAGTTATTTAGAATATGGCCTTGCTTGTTATTATGGTAAACTCGGAAAATTCTAACGCAACCTTCTGTTTCAGAAATGGCTCGCATGGAGAAGTCACCCCTCTTGGCCAACGGCTACAACGCCCCACCGACGCACCTGGGTCCCATGGGGTTCATGCACCAGCACGCTCTCATGTCCCCGGGCATGCCCCACCACGGCGTGCCCCGGCCTGATGGCTCCATCATCAAGGGCCAGCCCATGCACAATATGGAAGCACTCGCAAGGTAAGACCGTTGTTGAGGTTTTAGTGATTCTTTCGGCATAGCAGCTTGTGATCGTCTTTTTAAGTTAAGGGAGGCAGGTTCTTTTATTGTTTGATCAAACACGACACAGGGAAGCTTATTTATTCTTAATTAGAGGAAAATAAAATCAAAACATCCTAAACTCTAGCAACTCTTCAAGAATAGACTGTTACTTTGTCAACGCTGATTGGGATCCATATTCTTTTAAAGAATTTAAGATCGATAGATCACCATTTTTATGGTATTTGTCTTGGTTATCTTTAATGATCAAACCAGGATAATATCGAGAACCACGGACAAAACATAAAAATCATCCACCCCAGAGTTTCTGTCCAACTTTTATGACTTTGTCCAAGCTTGGACATACAGTGGCTCATGGCTGCTACATATGTATATGGTTGTCATAAACTCTATGGCCGGAAGTGAGACTATTTCAGTTTTATTGATTGAAAGATAAAACTGACGCACCATAATTTATGAGTAAGATTTGTTTATGAAAAATTCGAAACAGGTTAATTTAATATACTAAAATAACACCATTTTCTAAAGGTAGGCGTTTACAAATCAGTTGTGTTAAGGCACGAAAAACAATGGATACACAAATAGATTTTAAATTCAGGAGGAAAATTAAAACTTGTACTGAGAATTTCGGCGGCACGTGTAACCTCGGGTGTTTTTTTATAATACAAAGAGGGAAATTTCGTTACATTGTTTCTGATTGTTTCAGAAAATAATGATCTGTTCAGCGTTCACCCGAAATCGTCCTCTTGTTCAAAAGTTAAGCTTTATTCGTATTATCGAATTAACAGCCGTTGTAAAACATTAGTTGCTTATTAATGACCGATTAGTTGTTATCAATCTATTTAAGATTTTTCAATAGGTCAATTAATAGCTTTTTTGTGAGAGTACTTCTAAAAAATATGCAAAAGTTTCAGGTTATTTTTCATCATTTGAATGTAAGCAATTTAAACGTAAAAGGCTTCACATAACACACTACGTGCCTCTTCAGCCTAGTTAAAAATCCAATTAGTAACCCAAAAAATCCTTAAAGTGGAAACAAATTAGAATATTCAAACGACAAAAAAAAAATCTTCGAAACACGTCATAAACGGCTTAAGTATTAATTCACGAAAAGAAACCTTTAAGCATACCGGTCAAGTGGTTCAGGTTAAATGTCCGGGAGGGAAGTTAATCCAGTTAGAAAAGTACAAACACTGAATGCCCTCACTTCCGGCCGAAGACCCACAATGCTCACTTGACTTACCCCACTGTCTTACTGCCGCTCATGTAACTTAAGTGTGCCTTTTTAACCTTATATCTGACATCTGTCTTTGTAAAAAGTTGTCGTAGTTTATATCCTTCAAGTAGGTGTATATGTACTAGGTAGGTATCTATCTACATACAGGTATATAGTTTTGCACGTTGAACACTTTTGTGGTTGAATGTTGGATAGAATTTGGGGATTGTAATAGAATAGAATTTCTCTTTATTCAAGTATCCATGACTCAAAAACTGTTACTAAAACTTACGACTATGTTAGTAAGCACTGATAAAAAGAAAACAACACAATAAATAATGGTGGATCACTGATGCGACAACCCATGAGTATCCCATGTAATAGGGAGTTCTTTTGAAGTTTGTACAACGAAGACATGCTGGGCGTTTAAAGACATGTTAATTCTTATCAGATAAATTGTCTACTTGTTGTCTATAAGTTTTTGTTTGATGAATTCGTCGTCTTCTGGCAGATTAACAAGTTCACAAAGGAGAAAAAGGCAAATTGCTGTACACAATTTCATTAAATCATTACACACTAATCAATTGTGACAGAAACATAGATAGAGCCTTGTTTTCCACCGAACTACGCACAGAGCCGGTTAAACCGTACAATATAGCGGTAAGATACTATTTAACGCTTCGTTTAATATATTGACTGTGTGCAAACAAAACACATTTATTAATAATTCATACACACGTACTAGTCCGAGTAACCATAACATTGTTGTTAAAGGAACTATACGCAAGACGTTTTTAAGGGCACTCAAGTTTAAGACAAAGAATTAGAACCCTTTACTAGATGTTACAAAGGGCGTTCCCTTGATTACAAACGACGAAGAAAACTTTAATGAAAAACAAAGAGCTAAAGTAATCGAGAAACAATTTGGACGATCACGCATGAGTGGGTACGGAACAAATATAAACGATTGTTTTTAAAACATAATTTCAACAACCCCTCGCTTCAGCAACGGAACATTTAATATTGAGTGCTCATAATTATTCCTTTTATATTCAAACCCTTTTTTATGAAACTTTCTTTGCAAATACTTGAGTAATTAGTTACAGATTTCGATATTTATAACTGACCCTTTATGACCTCTTCTTATTGTGTTTACTTGCTGCGATATCAATAGGGACAACAATGATGTCCTAAGACATTATAATTATTAAAGACAAACTATTAGGCAGGAGTTTCAATTTAACTTCACCATCATAAACTCTTCCCATCTTTCTTATTTTCTTAATTTTATGATTCCTATGAATTCTAGTTTACTTACTGTTTTCTCAGTTTTCTTATTTTCTTTTCTTTTTGTCTGCAGATCTGGTATTTGGGAGAATTGTAGAGCGGCTTATGAGGACATCGTAAAACATCTCGAAAGGTAAGAATCGACAGCCGTAGAAAGGAACTGAGAAAATTATCGACATTACCAGATAGAAACCAAAAGAAATATGGGGTGGTTTAAGATTTTATTTAATCTTCTTTACTATTTTATTTTCTTTACTCACTGTGTATTACTTCACCCATCAATGATCATCAAACCAAATCTATAATTAAGGATTTAAAATCAAATCTCGAGGAGGTCATATAGATTACACACAAAACAAACAAATCCACTCCCAGAAGGGATCATTATTTTAAAACAAAGCGAAATCTTTGTTAATTTGAACGGCGCGCAGATATCACAGGAGGGTGTGAAATTAGAGGAGACAATTAGATCCGTGGATCGGGTGTATTTTTAACAAATGACCGCTCACAGCGCGGGACGGCGGGACGGCCGCGGCTGCGGGGTGCGAACGATTCATCAAACTCATTCAGGGGCTAATCTCGATGCGAGGAAAAAGCGGCTCTCATGTAAATTGGGCTGATTCGAGGGCCAATCGGCGGGGGAAAGCACTTTTCTTTTCTTGTTTAATGGATGGTGATTGATCGCCGAGTCGCTTTGATACTTCGCGGTTTTGACTTCTATTTCACTGCGTTTGAAGCTTTTATACACGTGACGGTAACATGTCAAAAGCTTTTATTGGTTATGCGGTGATTTTGTTACTTATATAAAAAACGTATTTCATTTCGCTATATTTCGGATATATTTATTACCAAATTCCGACACATTGGAGGGGCTGCGTTTTAATCAAAAATGTGGTGCTCATATTGGTTAAATGTTTTAATTTTAATAATTTGATATTGTTGGCGTGTTCTTTTAATTAAAATACACGTAAAATGAGGTTCAGTTCCCAAATCCATCTAATTAATCGTGTAGATTGGAATATAAAATCGTACACACGTAGGTCCGGGGATCGAGGCCGGGTAGAATTACAGTCGGACAGCGCGCCTTGTACCGATGTGTCACTGTCAGCCGGCGATCGGCCGGCCACGGCCGCCGGATTAGGGCTGTTTTTAAAGAAATTACTTGGTATTTTTTTACAAAATTCAATTGGATATTATTTTAAAGCGGTTTTAGAAGAGCCTTACGTAAGCCAATACCGTTTAGTTTTGTAAAGAATATTTACAAGCAGTACCTAACTGCGTAAAACGCCATTAAACCCTATATAAGTAGCGTTTTTATAACTGAGATCAATTAATTCTAGCATTGGTTATTACAACTGAGTGGAACAACAGGTAATGTAGTTAAGTCATATTAATGTCCTTGTCTGAATGGCGGGCTTCCTTGCTCTCGCATTATCTTGGTTCATTTAATTTGCGCATGCGTTCGCGACCGGTTCTCAATGCTAAGTCCAATTAATTGACAGGATTATCTCTGATTTAATATAATTTGTACGTACTGTTTGTTTTGTTTTCTCTTGTACGAGCACTCGGTCGTGTTTCATTTGCAATTAAATTCAAATTTATTTAATTACCGCGTCTAAGTTAATAGTGCTCATTCAGAAGATAACAAGGCCGTAACACAACAAATGCGTACCGCAAGTGTGCTGTTCGTATCGACGCACAACATGTAGATAGGTACTTCATTAAGTGCACATACATAGAATCAGGCAGGGGCGTTTCATGTGCATTTTAATTTGCAATTATTTCGCACCATAATTTACTGTTAATGAACACTACCAATTAACGTATCAGTTTACGAAAAACGGAGTTGTAAATCAAACACGACAATTACATGGGACAAATCGTTCGGCTCAATGCATTCGTCCGGTTTAATTCGGTTTCGGTGGGAATTAGGCGGCGATTAATCGGCGCTCGGCGGGTTAAGCCGTGCCGGGCGCCGGGAGCCGGCATACGCCGCCGGAGCGCCGGATCGGCACACATCGCTGTGACGTCGATCGTTATTCATCCCCGTGCCCCTTGCCATGGCAAGATAGCATTGTTTGTTCACCCTTTATTATGAACATTTTTTTCGGTCGAAACTTTGGAAAACTTTGTTAGAAAAGACTGAAAACTTAAACCTAGGCAGCTCTACACAATACCGTATGAAACAAAGTTCTTGCTTGAAACAATTTATTGAAATACAAATAATTTGAAACTGTAGCTCCGTATACATCATCGCCACGTAACAGATCGTCAGGACTCAAGAGTGGCGTCAGCACTTGCGTGATTGAATCCTCCACCATTAATTTCTGTGAGATCAAACGGAGACCGAGGGTGATATTTATCAAGGATATTGCGAATTATTTTAATCAAATCAAATTCCCTTCGTTGTAAACAAATGCTTTTGATTAATGAGACGCGCGACAGAGCCTCGCAGCCGTTGTGATAAAACACCCGAGGAAAAGACGAAATTAATGGTCATAAAATGAACTCTTGTATCCGTTAGATAAAGATACTGAATGCTTTGAATCTTAAGTGATTTTTCTTCTGCTATTTTGAACGATGATGGCGACGATCGCATCTGGTGACTGTACATTTATATCTTCGGGATTAGTCGGGAGTAATTTCGCGCGATTAGTGCGTAACTTTCAGCGCGCTTCCGAAGATATTTAGATTGTCATGCCGTTGAATCATTAATAATAACGAGTTTTGATTTTCAGTGGACTAATATGCGTAGGGCGTCGGTAAAGGGTGCCGCGTCACGGCAGTCGTCAGCCCTTTGAATACCTTCCGAGTTTGTCGCCGATGCGGTCGTACTGGAATTTTATCTAGCTCTTTGTACTTTGCCCTTTTACGGCGAGAACTATTCGGTTAGTTCTGTCGGCGAACCGAACTATTCGTTTTGTTGGCTTTGATGTCACATTCACGTGGACGAGGCTGTGCCCTGCGTGGCGTGCATACTAGCTACAGGCTGTGGTTTTTGGAATGAAAATATTGATACAAAGAAAATTACAAAGTAACAAAATATAGACTCGCGCTTGTATGTTTTGGCCTGCACTAGTACTTGCTACTACTAAACTAGTACTAGTAAAGGGCGAAGACCACCTTTTCTGTGGTAGTAACTCATTTAAAGAAATAAAAAATACTAGTACTAGTTTGGCTTACCTAGCACTTTTCGAAAGCTCTGCCAAAATCGTTAATTTCAAACTAACAGCTAACAATTTGTGCTTATCTACCCCCATTTCACATAGAAACCTCAAACTTCCAAAACTCGATATAAATGGGAAGTGTAAACGGGACTCGCGATGTCATAATGTAAGTTGCACCGTCAGCCTATATTAATCTGGATCCGGCGTCTGACAGCACAAGTCAAATTTCTCATCAAAAATAAGAATTAATGGCGAACGGCATTAATCATTGGCTGGCAAACGGCACGAGGTGTCTGTAGCCCATTATTTTGCATTACTAATGATATGTACACAGCGATAAGGTAGATTTTGGGAGGAAAAATCTTCAGTGTCACCGCCCCTGATTATTTGGTGGCGCTTTTGTTACTTATTTTTATTTTTAGATGGTTTGAAATGTGTTACGTAGTGTAGGTATTTAGAGAATAAGTAGGTATCTGTAGAATTCTGAAAGTAATGACGTTATTTCTAAAGTTCAGGGTTATTTTAGACGCAAATGTGAGGTATGATACGATCTAAGGCAAAAAACGAAGGCAATTCAGGTTAAAATGGTGCAGGTAACTTAAACACTAAGCCATCAACTGGAACTGCACCAGAAGAATGATAGACTCAAATTAAAATATTCACAAAAATCTAAGTTGATATATTCTAACAGCTGGTTATGTTAATTGCGAATGTTATTTTATGCGGCGACGCGTGCCGGGCGTGGTGGAAAACATTCATTATACCATCCTTCATTCGGGTGTCATTTCCACGGAGGGCGGCCGAAAACACTGACTCCTAGCTTGGGATTAGCTAAATCACAAATTAAATTTTATTTTACTGGTAGAAAAAAGACTGCAATTTAAGGTTTGGATTCGATTCCCTTTTTATTTCTTGCAACTAGGGTGTTTTTTTTTTAAATAATTTAGTGTTGCAACACCGTAATAAATCTATTGTTAGTGACAAATAATGTGTCTCGTTAAAGAAAACAAACGCAAATTAAAACCACATAGGTAGTATCTAGCGAAGTGTAACACGACGCCAGACTCGGTGATCAATTAGCCGCCTTCACTCAATAATTTTTAATAACTTTGTTACACTAATCACTTCCTCACCAAAAGGCGTGACCGTTCTATTTCTACTACAACGCTGCCATTGACAGAAGATGTCACTTTTCCTTTAATTACGCAGCGGCCTCATTTCTTCGCGCCCTATTAGTACACATCAATCAATGTTGCCAATACCTATTTTTTACCCTGCGACTCGAGTGTTTTTTCCCTTGGCCCGTTTTTGTTTACGGAGATTTTTTAAGTGGGGAATAATTTGATGAGGTCCGCCACCCGACTGTGTTGCGATGCGAGCGGTGCTCATTTGTCATCGTCTTGTCATTTCTGCGTTTCTTTCGAGCAGTTGAATCACTAAAGTAATTATGTAAGTTTTTAGTTGATTTTTTTCCATTTTGAACACTCGCGCAGCTTTTATATCGATCCACCGATTCTCAGTTTATTGATCGAACTAAAAATGAAAGTCCTGAGAGCGGTTTGTAATTATAACTCGGTTTTTGTACTTTGTATCGTAAACACGACATCGTGTAAATCGATTTTCATTTGTCAATAAAAAGATTATATGAATTGAGACTGGGTTGGCGCATCCCTTTTTTCCTGTAGGTAATTAACACGTTTAACAAATGAAGATCGCTCACCACAGAAACTATGAATATGAAATCAGCGTGTCATGCTAATACCCGACATCGATGGGGTAAATCAAATATGTGAATCCACAGATCAAAAGAATTCATTACAGTGTGTAAATCACAATTTGCATGTGGCGCAGAGCAACCATGAATATGCATCCGGGACGCCTGAGTTTGAACATCATGTGCTGCGTTCAAACACTCACATAAAATTGCGAACTAATGTTACCAAACCAAAAATGTTTTTTCCTGCCTGCATGTTAACTAACGGGTGTCACATTTCGATACACAAAAGCTCTTTGCTGAAGTATTTGCGACATCAAAACTTGAAACTAAAATATTTTTGCTAACACGTGAAACGTGTAAAATTTGAAACTTTATTTTGATTACTGTTTGAAACGAATATCAGTTTTGGTCGTTTGAATTTCAGTTTTCGTTCTGAATTTGTGAAGTAGGTACATAGATTGTAGAACATACAAACTCACATCGCAATCACATCTTCATTCACAAGACTAATCATACACGAGATTACTCGTTTAATTTGCAGCACTAGTAGAGTGTTTCCGCAAGTCAAGTAGCGAATCTGACCGCACTCTCGTCACCCAGGATTGCTGACTGGGCATCAAACCGGACACTTGCCATTTCGTTCGCTTCCTGACCTTTTCCGTTTTGTTATGCAAATCCCAGTCCCCGGGGGAATTATACAACGCGAATAAAAAGTATTCACGTGTTTACTCGCTGAGTTCGCGTCGAGTGCGAGTCGAGTGTGAGTCCGCATAAATCGGGAAAAACCGCGTTATTTCCATGTAAACATTTGTTAGCTGCCGTATGAATTATTCTAATTCTGCTTTTTATTTTTCGATTTATTGTGCTGTGTTTTATCGTTGGAACTGTCCTTTAATACCTTTGCCACAAACAAAATTGTACTTTTTTTCATGTAAATCTTTTTATTTTTAATGGAAGAAAAATTTTCAGTTTTATTACTCCACTTCTACAAGGGGTGGGAAACCGATTTATTTTATTAAACATTCAGAGGTTCGATAAAACATTATGACAGGTCTTAACTAATTGCATGCCACCAGCGCTTAAATAAATTAACCAAATGACGTTTCACTTGCCTATTAACTTTTAATAAACGATGACAAAATAACATAGAAAAATACAAGTTAACAGATAATTACGTCAGTACATATTTTCAAACAAAATCCATGAATATTTATTGTATTTTATGTTTATAAACAACGATACAGTGTATTTGTCATAAATAATTGACAACAAGCTGGGGTCATCATACGTTAACCATCGCATGGCTAAATAACAGCTCAACCCTACGCCGCCACAAATCAAATGTTTTGATAGCACCGGTATTAACGAGACAATTTGATTGCGGACATATCCGAGCCAAATTGCTTCTAAATTATATTTTCTGTTTACTTTCTGCCAAACTCCCTGTTTCGATACGTGACGTATGTGTGCACAACAGATGCCTGTTTGTTTCTGTTGCGTTCATTTACCAATTTGTTTACACGATTTTTAAATGTTCGATGAACACGTTTGTTTAGAGAGTACAGCAATGATTTTCAAATATAAATTGCATATTTTATGTTTCAATTTGTTGGCTTTTTTCTCTAACAAAAACCCAGTTCGCTAATGATTTATGATAATATCTGAGACCTAATCCGTTAAGGTAGCTCCAATCTGATCGAGCTGTCATACTCATTAAGCTGAACAATTCCGCTTGTTAAGTTAATTATTATTTAATTATTTTTTCGTAATTAGTTGTCGCGTAGTTGCCATAACAAACTGTCAGACACTGACTACTCCTACACGTAAACCTTCGATTTCGTTTAGCGAAAGTATGATACTTATCATAGTTCTGATTTTATCTTGTGAGTGAATTCTTAAACGTAAGTCGTTTTCCGTATGCTAATCTATTCGTTAGTCTATGATCGTATATGTTCACATGTTTTTTTTTGTTTTGAATTTCGAATTTAATAATCTTACCGGACTGCTCGATTTAATATGATAATTATTATCATATTCAGACGCACAAAAAAAAACAAAATGGTCTTTCTTAATCATTCATTGATTATAGGGTCAAAAATTGCTTATCTGTGATCTAACTTCGAATAATCAAATTATAACATTAATTTGACTAACTCTATGTTCGTTTATCTTCATAGAGTTGTTATTCTTATCAATGGAGTGGACAAAACTATGATGGATGCGGCACAATGTACGACTCTGGTTCGAGATAAATCGACACAGATACTGCGTTTGTCCCCCAGATAACATCTGTAAAGAGACAGGAGTTTGTATCACGAGATATGTTTATCTATCATGTCCAAGTCACGAATATAGTTTTTTAATTATAACTTCCTGTTTATGGTCCTTTGTGTATAAAGAGTCAAGAGCGTTTGGATTCATAAAATTGTGTATTATCACCGCAGAAAATAAAAGGTGCACGTCGATACACCATTATCGTCTCGTTCGAAACATGTTGCGGTCAACGCGAGCGATCACTTCGA
This sequence comes from Noctua fimbriata, assembly GCA_905163415.1. Taxonomy (NCBI): domain Eukaryota; kingdom Metazoa; phylum Arthropoda; class Insecta; order Lepidoptera; family Noctuidae; genus Noctua; species Noctua fimbriata. Next base: position 10,632,695 of record LR990932.1, read on the forward strand.
TCACAATCATTACCCATGCGTCGGTCCTGGCCCATGCAGCCGCTACAAACGATGCACAATTTCAACCGTCTACTCAAAGAAACTCATGCGGATCGACGAGTTAGTATTCAAGCGGCTAGAAGATCCACATATCTTTGTCGCTTAATATTATCCAAGGAATTGAATTGGAAGTGTGCCGATGAATGTGAATTTTCTGCGGTCGCTCGATATGCATGTGCATTGAAGCCATATTTATGCAATCGGCGGTTACTGAATTGTTCGGCTAGGATTACAACACATTTTTAAACGATGTAACGGATATGTTTTTATGCAAGGCTTATGTGCTTGTATCACTTTGAAGGGAAAGTTTCATGGAGATTGACCGAACACATAATGTATGAACGTAGATGGGAAAATGGTTAAAGAGATCTCAATAATGGTTTACCTACATAGACACACTGAACCAAGTCTCCTTCGAAATACAAGTTCAGAATGGAAAACTGACAAAAAACAGCCGAACATAAATGGCAATTCAAACGAATTTCCCTAATAATTGTACAATGAAATTCAACATTATCAAAACGCATTCCCATTACAGATAATGGTAATGGCCCCTAAAAACTGGGGGTCTACGAATCGTAGGAGCAATTTTGCATAATTATCCAACATTGCGCCCGGAGAGGCGACGCGGTGGCGCTTAAATCCTAATAACATTGGACCCGATCAGAATCTCGTTACGCTACGGTAATCTACTGCGAACAAATACGTCGCTCTTTCAATACTTACTTTGTGCACTTTTATTATTTTCTTCATTAGAGCCCTGACGAAATGTACAGCTAGTTATATTGCGTCGACAACTTTGTGTCCACAATACCTTGTAAGTATCTTCATATTCTGCAGGTACTGTAAGTACTTGACCTCTCTTGTATATCCAGAACTTTATATACCCATTGTATATCTTTCAGGACTTATTATTCTGAAAAAAGACATTTTTATATGAAAGTTACGACAACATCACGTTTTTACGACGCATCTGATCACATCCCTTACTGCACATAACTCTAAAAACATCTTAAAAAATCGTCCATCTTCACAGCTTTTCCAACGACAACTTAAATCTCCTCACGTACTTGTAATATCGTAATGAGCTCCTAAGCTTCGAAAGACATATTTTATTTTCCACCAAAAACATTTTATATTTCATTTCACGTTTCATAAGCGGAATTTGCATGTCCCTCCTTGTATTTGGCAAGCGTAATGCTCCGGTCGCTTAGTGCACTTTTATTACGGTATTAAATGATGTAATTTTTTTCATATTATATTATTCAAATTTAAATAACTGTCTCCGGTTTCCCCTGCGGAGGTCCCACTGTATCTACTGTTTCTTTTCGACGCCCCCGAATTTGGTTATTTTGGTTAGATATTTCCGCTCTAGAATAAAAGTTGTATGGAGTCGCCTTGCTACTTTAAAAGTATCCATAACTTAAGACAGAAAAGAAGCTTTCATCACAAAAGAGATGCTTGTTATTAGAAGACAATCTATGGTATAATAATAATTAGACGGTCTATAATGGTACTTAGACGCTTATTTGTTATTGTTTCAATAACAAGAGGTTTATTAATAGAATTCTTGAACAGATTAGAGAAATTATGTTTTAATACAGAAAATAAACAAGATCTCTTCGATTTCCCTTATGATACAAAAGAAGGTCTTAGATAAATAAAATGCTGCAATGCCCAATCATACTATTTCTGAAATAACATAATATAGTTGTGACAGTCTCCACAGTTTCGCTGTTAGAAAATTGGAGAAGTTGTAAGGCCGCAATTTTTACAAATGACGTCGTGACGTTTATGCGTAGGGAGCGCCGCCCGCCGCCCGCCGCCCGGCGACAAGTCATCATGTTACTTTCTTTCCTATTATTTTGCATTAGTCCGCCCTAAATGTTTGTACCTACAATCATATTGATTAGGCAAATTACACTTTTATTTTAAGTAAGTCTTCTGCTTACTTTGGGCTATTTTCGTCGTGGGTTTTGGTTTCTTCTTCCGTATTTGGGAATCGGTTGGAAAAACATAGGAAAATAAGTGCTATTTGACTGCACGTAGGTACTATAGTTGGGTGTATTACATATCTACATCTACTTGACACAGCTTTCTAAAATAAAATTATGTTCTGCTCAGATCCTCTTCACAAAATACAACCTTATTTAAGTTGCTGCATTTCAGAAAATCGCTTGCGTCATTTTTTTTTTTTAATCAGCCTGCTCTGTCCCACTGCTGGGCAAAGGCCTCCCCCATGGCTTTCCAATCCTGTTGCGTCATATAGCAATAGCAAATCCTTGAAGCAATAAACGAACTCCTTTCAATTGCCTTTTGCCTTTCAACCCTGCCCTCATATAAAACAACACATGTACATTAGCTACTCAACGTTTCAAGTCCTGCTTGTTACGACAGAACATACCTCCTGCAACATATCCTCAAATTGATGCACCGCGTTATTACTCGCCAATATTGCCTTTACATCATTTCGAAAGCACAACATTACGTTATCTGCATATGCTTGGAACTTTTTACTCATAACAAAAGCCCCTTTGCTACTTATATTTTCTTTATAATTTATTCCATTCCTCCCCCACACATTGGCATCGGTCGCTGATATTTTTTATTCGATTAGTAAACCCCTAAGGTGTTTTTAGCCTTTTTTCGCTCGATTTTCTTCGAAGCTTTGTTGACTGTTTGGAGGGTTACAATGCTCATTTCTTTTGGATGAACAAGCTTATTTATTCTTTAACTTATAAGCTCTTTGTTCAAGGTTGGGATTGTATCGAGTTTTCTTAAAGAATGAAATTCAAGATTTATAATTTTGAACATGGATTTGCTTTTACTCACCTTTCTGTCTCAAGAACATAAAAAGGTGAAACAGCAGTTGAAAGAAATATGCCACTTAACATAAAACAATAGACGTTAATATCTTGAAACCGCGGCACTTACACACTCGATTTGTGTTGCGGAGCAGAGAGGGAGAGGATGAGAAGAAACTTTTTGATGGATCGGACGGAGTTTGTTTTGCATGTGAGTGATATGTCTGAAATAATAAATGTTGAGGCGTCGACGCTTCCCCATCCTCCCCTCGCTGGGGTGAGCTAAAACGATTTTTGATTTGGGTGTCAAGCAAATGTTTTACGCAGTGACGCTCCGACAGGATTTGATTTTCTTAATCGATTCTTGAGAATGCAAATTCGGGGTTCGTTTAGTATGGACTTAATTACGTATATAGTTACACGGATCTTGTGTTTCTACGGCTTCAATCAACATTGCAGTTTTAGTACCTACGGAATTCGGCTATGGAAATTGACAGCGCTATTACCGAAAGCTTTGTTTGATACTTGCGCTAATCAGATTATGCATACAAGAACGGTTCGGAACGGTCGGTAGTGCGGTATTAGGTTATGTGAACGGCCCAGTATTAACTAATCAACGTGCGTCGGCTTTGGTGGTAGATTGCAACGCATTGTCCGCGCTCGTGGTCCCGGAATATCTGTTTAGGCCACTACCCATTCTGTAATGGCAATGGTTAACGTTAACTATGTTAACCTTGCTGTGACTTCATTACGTGGTTTTCCAAGCTAATATACTTTACAGTGCATGAACATCGTTGGAATACTTCAGTTCAGTTATATTCGAAATATTTAACCAAAATAAGCATTCTTTCCGCTCAATGAATCACGATTATCTTTTCCTTGTCTATTTGACAAAAAAAAAATATGATTCACGCCTCCATTGTTTTTCATTTTGTAATTCCGCGGTGTTCGGAACGATTCGTCGCCAATTTACGTTTTGACAAGTGAATGAATAATATTATTTCGCTAGCAGACTGATGATGGCTGCTCCCGACAGATGGGGTGTTTGTTAATTTATCTACATCGGAATGTTACGTTAGAACTGCATTTTGTAGTTAATGAAAATTGTTTGTTTGCGAAATCGTTTAGTGAAAATAGTAATTAATGTTTAGAGTTTGTTAGACATGGGGTTAATTGATTTAATTAAATTAATTGCATTCAAAATATTGATAGCGTTGTTAGTGAGAATTTACAATGGTTTTCAAATGCAACACTTAAGTGTATATTGGGCAAGGACCGAGTCATCATCATCATCATTTCAGCCGAAAGACGTCCACTGCTAGACTTAGGCCTCCCCCAAGTGTCGCCACATTGATCGGTCCCGTGCGACTCGCATCCAGTGAATCCCTGCAACCTTCACCAGATCATCGGTCCACCTAGTGGGAGGCCTTCCGGTTCAGCGTTTTCCGGTTCGCGGTCGCCACTCCAGAACTTTTCGGCCCCATCGGCCATCCGTTCTGCGAGCAATGTGCCCTGCCCACTGCCACTTAAGTTTGGTTATTCTTCGGGCTACGTCGGTTACCTTGGTTCTCATGCTGATGTCCTCATTTCTGATTTGATCACGCAAGGAAACTCCGAGCATAGCCCTCTCCATTGCCCGAGGACCGAGGAAAATAGAAATACTTGGCAAAAGCGTACTGACTAAAAGTAGATACAACAGTATACTAACAAAAAGTTGATACAAGTAAAACCAAATAGATTGATAGTCAAAATTATCTGGTATCAAACCAAACATTTGGAAATAAGCCGTATCTGTTTTAATTTAAGTGTGAGCTAACATCATCAATCAAAGCAACACTTTTGTAAAGATAAAAATAAAATGGAGGAAGTGGAAATAATTTATTATTTTATTGATTTGAGCTGTTATCTTTTGTCCGATCGGGAGGCGATGAGTCGATCATTTCTTTTTGATTCGTTAAGGTTCGGTATATCCTTGTTAAGAGCTTTTAATTGACAAAAAATATTTATAATGTGTGATGTTTGGTTATGTGTAAGGAAAAAAACATTCCTTTGCAATTTACGGTTGATTAATTATTCGTAAAGATACAATCAAATAAATGACAAATGCCAGCACTTCCTGCTTATGTTCTTGTTCAATGTTCAACTAATAGTAATATTCTTTTTGCATAACAAATTTATATGAAACGATTGCTAATTTGCTATGCTATGCATATATTTGTACAAGGGCACTTGAAAAATTTTGTACAATTTTATATAATAAAAACTCGATCAAAAGATTTGAACGGTCTGAAGAATTATTTACATATTAATGGTGAGGGAAATGAAAAATATATTAAATTCAAACGGAGCTCCGTGACTCGTCAGTAAAGCACCAAACGACTCCATTTGGAGGGTTAACACAGAGTAGCACACGGTACAGAGATGTACAAACTTTTAAACAAGTAACCTAAGATTTGAAGTGGAATACATTTGATATATTTTTGTTAAATTCGTTCTAATTCGTCGTTTTAATAGAAACCCAAACCGTTAACTTTTATTTTTTTTACGTTTATCTGAGCAGCGATTAATGTACCAATATGTAAATAACAAGCTTATTATACAACAAATGATGTTAGTAAATTATCTTGACGATTACAATCAATGTGAATTCACAAAAGGATTTAAAACCAAGTCCATCGAATTTCCCAATTCGACCCGTATTTCCTTGCGCCCTCTGTTTTGTCACTACTCTGTAATCCACAAAAGGGTTCCGCGAAAGCTTAAAACAGCCACTTATTATGTATGTTACATTTCACTTTCAGACATCATTTATATTCAAATGCTCGAAAGGCATTACTGGGCAAAAATTGTAGTGAGTACCGACTAACCCCTTCGAAATGAACTAACTTGGTTTGGGAAAAAATATTGTTGAACATCTTCTGTTCTTTTCTCGTTATTTTATGAAAAAGCTTTTGAAATTCTTAAAGCATCGTTGTAACTTTTATAGAGTTAGTTTTATTTTAACATGTAAATTACTGGAGAATATTTATTAGGCCATTCACACACAACGGTACGCATATCTCCGATACCCGACGACTTTGTTATCTTGGCGACGAAATTTGAAAAATGAACCCAAAGAAACTGGCAAATAAAAAGTTTGAAACAGCCTTCCCAAACAAAAAAACAAAAGTTAATAAGTAAATATTAATAAAAATAGAATCGGAAGCATCAAAAGTCCAATAATTCACAATCAAAAAGGACCTACAGAATTAGGGTAGCGGCACGAGAGATCGGCATACAAAATGATTACATACACCGTCTTCATCCGTTCACAAAGAAACGCAGCGGGGTTCTATAATATTATACGTCTGCCTTTGTAGTAGCTCCACAACTCAGTGGGAAGTATGCTTTATGGTTTCAAATGATAAAATTGTTTGTAAGTAGCTTTGTTGGGATTCATTTTGCGTGGTAGCGTGACCGATTTCTGACAACCAACATCTGATTCCGTTAACGAGATATCGAATGTTACTGATATACGTTTTTAATTGTGCGATTTGATTGTTGTAGATTGCGTGACGAACGAGGCGACATGGAACGAGTTATGGCGATGGATAAGGCTCGGGAGGGTTCACATAACGGTAAGATATAATAATCGTCATGAGATTATCATAGTCCCGTTTAGCTCTCCGTCATTCTAAGACATTAATGCTCTAACGCGGTGGAGGCGCTGTTCGAAACAAGAGATTGTTCTATTAAAGACACGACAACTTGCCATCTAAGTATCCATAAATATGTTGTTCATACAATTTTTTGATACAACGATCGTAAACTGTGCACTTAATTGCGTTAGTACAAATGCAGTTTCCGTCATTAAACAATCTATGGCTAGATACCCATGCAGTCGATACTTAATCAGTAGTTTTAGAACAAACTGTATCAATTAGAATTTACCAATCAATTAGAAGTTAACCACCGCTCTAACAGATTGCGAATTTTTGCAAAACTTTCTAATTAGTTTTAACTAACAGTCGTATAATTGAATCGAAATTAGTTGAGTTCTGATCAGATATCTTTGCTTTCACTTCCAAGGGTCATAACATTAGAAAAGTGACCACAACCATTCTGATTTGAGCCCGTTGAATGATCTCATTGAAATGAAATTGAAAAAATAAATACTTGACCAAGCACTCGAAACCATGACAGTCGTTACAAGTTTTGTCTAAGATATCCATGCCTATAAAACCATAGACAAAAGACATACAACACTTGCCTAGTCCCTGCAGTACGCACTGTTAACCATACAATCTAACAGGTTCATCCCCAGGGCACAGTCCGGTGCTGAACCTCTCAAAATCCGGGTCTGGTGGCGACCGGGACCGGTCAGAGCGGAGCGACCGTGACCGCAATGATCGGGGCGAAGGCTCCGCGAGCGGGCGAAGCTCCGCCGCGTCGCGCCGAAGCCCCCAGCCCCCTCGACTGCCCTCCGCAGCCACAGCAGCCGCTAGTCCAAGGTCACACTCCGATGAAAGCGACGCACAGTTATCAGATCAGGAGGATCACAATGTGAAGGATGAGGATGATGGTAAGTTCAATGTTTTAAATATAACATTTACATTATTACATAACATCACACATGTAATCCCTGGTGGGTTAGGCAGAGGTGTACCTAATAGTACGTACACCTACATTTCGCCAGTGTTTTTTTAAGACCTATGTAATAGGGACCCTATTGCCATCAACCGGTCAGGAAACCAGACTCCGTGGCTGCAAATGAGATATTCATGATGGAAAAACCCAATAACACTTTTTCTGATTTGGAAATTGCCCCAGCGACCTCATGCTCAGTAGTCTCCCTCGGGACCACTAAACCAACGGGGCAGCCGAAGTTTTTGAAGATATTTTAATGATATGGAAACTAAATATAGTAATTACACTTTTCATCATTACTGGGTGTAACAGAAAAAAAAAAAAAAAAAAAATAAATAAAAAATATCAGCAAAATATCAGCTGTCCCATACTAAATTTCAATACCTACTCGACCCAAATGTGACATCTGATACATGGGACAGCTGATAATTTTTTCGCAATTTATGATATTGGACCCATGGAGGAAGTTGTTCAGTTTGATGGTCTGCAGCATATCCTTTCATATGACTACACCCTGTATACGTTAGAGAATCATCACCATAGAAAAGTTCACCCAGCTTATACAACCGCGGATTATTGATACATTCTCCGTCTTTGTTATCTCTTCCCTAGGTAATAAACGAAGACAAGCAATTTACTTTCTTGTACAGAATATAATAATCGCAATTTCACAGCGATGAATATCTGTTTAATTTCATATAAATTAGATGTATCGATAAATGAGTCGATCTTTCCGCTGTAATCACGGCGCGGCTGTAGGCATGACAAGAAAGTGTCCGTGTAGCATTAACACGGCAGGGTATCACCCGCTCAATATACTTGGCATGTAATGCACGGCGAAATTACCCAGTAATAGCCCTGGAACCTTCAGCATTCATAGTTCGGAAATTATCAGCCATAAAACCACGGTTCCTTTTATTCTAGACTGGAAATACTTGTGTAAAATGGCTTCCCGTGGATACATTGTAGGTATGGACCGATGTTAATTATTTTACGGCTAAACACGTCGAATTGGTCTTAAGTACTCTATATAAATTAGTAATATAAAATCGGTACACTTTTGCTAGTAAATCTACATTGCAGAAAATATATAATAGTATAGAATCAATAGAGAGTGCAGCGCCAGCGCATCCTGGCGGACTATTAGCAAATGATCATGCGCTTGCGTTCCCATACGTTTTCCCATCTTGATCCCTAGACACCGCACGTTTGCTTGTAATGGCCCTATATAATAAAATCTTATTACGAGTATCGTCCGCAATTGCCCCCAATGATGTATGAATAGCGCTTAAAAGGACCCAATTCAATTTTACACGTGAGTTCGAGACCTTTTCTTGTTTATACGTTTATTTTAAAATGAGTTGTCTCGGGTATAATACTTTAAGATGAAAGCCAATCTTCGTATCCCCGTAATAACATAGAAATACTAATAACGTGGACATTTCATAAAGAAAACTTCCAACAATACCGTTGGACATGTCTCATCCCATGTAAGTATTAATATTTAATCACGAGAAAGGCCTGTGTTTAGTTAACCATCATATATCATGAACTATTAACACCATTACACTCAAGTGATGGATGGCATGACAATTTCTCCGACGACACGTATTAGGTTCGTTTTATTCTCAGCTTTTTATTCATGAGTTTATTGCCGTACTAAATATTTTAATCAATTTAGTATACTATCTTCCTCTGGATCATCAATCAAGCGAAAACTAGTTATTAGACCGACGTCACTAAGTTATAAACGCAATTATAGCCATTTGAAAATAGAATGGGAAAATCATAAAATCACTGCTTGATGGAGAGAAATAACGGTCCAACATTGCAAGCGCATTTAGATCGAGAGATAGCATTTAAAACTTTTATTGCTTCTTTATTAAATAAACAATAAAGAAATTCACTAACTATGAGAATGTAATTTAATTATTGAAAATTTTCTATTGCATAGAATAGATATAGCGTGCATACTGCGGTAACCGGCGCGCCGCGACGGTGCCAATCATAACATTGATCCACAAATGTAAATACTTGCGCCATACAATAGCTAAATTAAGTGAAACAATAAGGATTGTGTATTGGTTATTGCAAGCTGCACACAAAATGCCCAGAGAGCGTGGGAACGGATAACTGGCTACGATTTATAGGAAACACTCGCCTGGCCGCGGAATTACGGGATGAGCCTCGGGAAATTTGAGCAAACAAAAGGCTCAATGAGAAAATCGATAACTGAAATCTGTTTGGCAGAGTTTGGTATTTCACATTTAATTGTGCCGTAATCGTTAATATTCATAGTTTATTTACAATTAATTCTGTCTATACGTAATTCATGCTCGTCACGATCGCCCCAGTCTGATTATAAAAATGCTTTTTATAAAGCCCGTGTCATTCAACTTTGATCTTTGTTCATCTGAAGATACCTTTTCCTTTCAATCAACGTTCTCATCTCGGATCTAATTTTGTTTTATATCCGTGAAGTCTTTTCCTCGGTCGCACGGGCCGATTGATTCTGCGTCCTTAGTATTAGTTATAGAGTTTAGGTTCGTTTGTTTAAAATTGTTAGGATCCTGTTAATTGGCCTTATTAGGGAGATGGTGTTGTGACAACCCGAGAGTGCTATCGTGCGCATCGACAATGACGAAACGATGTTGTCTTCATTATTTGATGAGCGGTCACTATCTTGTCAGTTAAATTAAATGTATCGATAGATTATTTTGGACCGTGAGAGACGCCAATCCAAGCTTTTTTTTTATGTGTGAGGTCCGTTATTGACATAAGGCGTACATTATTGTAATTATCTCGTCATTTTAAAAATAATAAATACCTATTATGTTTTATCACGTTCGCTGGTCAGAGTATTATCGAGGTACTCTTAGTAGGTGAATACCGTCATAAAATTTAAAGGTGCCTTTGACATCAGATTTTCCAAATTAATGTCTTTGTCTGAAATGCCAGGCGAGTAATTATGGAATGAAATCGATATAATATTCGAGTAGCTGGGCCGTCCTCGTAGCGAATAACTTGCGGCATAGTGCAGCGGGGCATATAAATCGGTTAGAGACAGCCTATTCGGTGTCGAATGGCTTTGTGGTATCCCTATTCTGTGAACATGAAGACGACCTATCGGAAAATTCCATCTCGAAATCGTTTCGAAGAAGTATTACTACCAAACTAGTTAGTGCGTACCTAGATTTGAGAGTTTTTTGGAAGCTTTTACCAATAATTCAATCAAATCATTTTATAACAAACATAGCAATGTTTTCGTAACTAGATTCAAAATGTGTTAAAACAAGCTTCCACACCTTATCACTGACAATTGAGTTGTGTGTGACAAGTAATATTTACGATCGTGAAAGTAGCGTCATTCGAAATGTATTTCCGAATAAGCAGGCCACGCTCGGCGAACTCCATCAAAGCCTTGTGCCGATGATCACCACGCGATATCGATGTGCATCGCAACAATAATTGCGAACCGAATGATACATGCACGCGATTCTCGAATATCCTCGTTTGTCGGTATTGCGAGGTTTTTTTGTTCAATACACTACCCATTTATGACTTCTTGTGAAGCTGTTATTGAAATTAATAATCATTTATTATAGTCGTATGAATCTGTGGTCTCTGATTCAGTGCCTTAATTTTTAATATGTAGTATGTTAATTCTGAGTTGGGTCCATTGTTTTTTGCCGCGACTAGCCAAAAATGTGCAGAAGTCAACGTTAATGTTAGTCTTCCTTTAGGAGCTAAATTGCTACCAGAATGTATTCAGGGCATAATTACGGAAAATACCAGTTTCTGCGTAGGTGTACCTAGATTATCACCTGTCTTGAGCTTTGATTATATTATTTAAGCTAGTAAATGTGAAACCTCCTAACTTGATGTTGTCCGATAAATATCCCAAGACATATTACTTATTCCAAACTCACACCGAAATAAAACAAAATTCCAATGATACCTAAAACAATATTTTATCAACAGCTTCATTTTGTTTAGGTGGAGACTTGAGCGATGGCGAGCGTGAGATGCCGGTATCGGCGTCGCCGGCGCCGGTGAGCTACGCGGCGCAGACGAACACGCCACCCAACGTACCCGTGGACCCCACAGCCGACACCCTGGTATCTTCCACCGAGACGCTGCTGAGGAACATACAGGGCCTGCTCAAAGTCGCAGCAGACAATGCCAGGCAACAGGAGAGGCAGATCAGCTATGAGAAAGGTAGGCAGTTTAATATCTTACTTAGTTGTCAAAGTAGGATGAGGGAACTATAATGACTGATAGGTTGAAATGTTGGTCATCAGACGAAATTCACCCATTCGTCCCAAGGGAAAAAAATATTGTTCAGCAGTAAGTTCATCAAGTTTACTTTCACAAGAAAGATTAATTCCTTCTAAGGTGAAAAAAATCAAATCTCTGAAGAGAGAAGTAGTTTCATACGAAAATTTAGAATCATCACATCATATGATACACTCTGGATTGAAAATGGCGAGTTGTCGAAGAGTAATGTCCATATTATTAAACTGCGAACATTGAAGAGTAGCAAATACGTAGGTGGGGACGAATTTCTCAGAAATATGGAAGCACCGTTTCAGAATTTACATATGAAATTATCATAGATTATAATACGGAGACACTGTAACATGCAGGAAGCCGTATCGATGTAAATGTTATAATCGATATTAGTCGAGATCTCGCGTGAATCGATTCTGCGTAATCTGACGTATAAGCAACATTGATTAGCCGCTGTTAGGATCTAAGATCACGTATTTTAACCTGTAAGTTCTACATTCTGGTACGGAGCGCGTATTAACGACACACGTTTCATTTGCATCGCATTATATGTTGTCTATTTATTGCGTTATTACGCGAAATTATTAAAATTAGAAAATAGTCGGTAAACAGCAGTTTTGTTGTACATTATAGGTACTTGTATGATATGTGCGCCCAACACGTATGAAACCGCTCCGGGCTGCGTTTTATGATACGAGTATTTATGTGTTTGTGTCAATTAACTACGACGTAAACATGCACTTTATTTATTGAGACCTACTGCCTTTAGTGCTTAAGAAATATTCTCGTATATCTACAGGGCCGTTAACGTAAAGTTTCGAGGCACGAAAAATTCTTGCGTCGTTGACACCTGTTGCCTTAGGCATTTAGAAGGGTTTCTAATGTTCGTAATTATTGCAGGCGGATCTCTGATATTTTTACTGCACATTTTGTAGAAAATTTAAACCGATGACCCAGATACTATATTGTTCCAGTTAAATGCAGGGAATTAAGCGATAAAATCGTTGAATAACGTGGAATTTTCCTTGCGGTGGAACAATGTTAAATAAGTAGTATAAAATGTGTAAAATATAATAGATAAGCTAAGCTAAGAGCGGAGACAGGGCAGGATAGTGTGCGCGCGCGCATGTCGTGCCTTTTGCAAATAGCCGTAGTACAGATGCGCCTGAGTTATAGCCGGGCCCACTATCATTACACACGATTCCATTCGGACAGCATAATTGTTTAATTGATATTTCTGCGAGTTATTTATTCACGTCATTTCGTTTTCTCCATGAGAAATAATCCGTGCTTTATGGTATGAGAACGGCGCGTAAAAATTATTCTGTTTCATTGTGAATAAACGCTTTACTTTTTATGAACTAGTCTTCAAATCGGTTTTCTTTATTTTTATAATTAGCACTCTAAGAAAAGTTCTGTGGAATATGATAGAATGTTTCCAATGTAGGGTTTGATGTTTTGAATATAAAAATATACAGTATTATTCAATTTGCGTTTGCATAAATGAAAAAGAAACAACAAAACGCAATTGTTATAAAAACTCATAAAAATACAGAGCTCAGGGAGAAGACTGGCGCGAGTCATCATCAAACTTGAATATCAATATTGCGCCTCCAGCCAATTGTATTAATAAACAAAACAAAATGAGAAATAATAATGCTATGGGCTAACAAAAGGTTCCATTTCTCCCCCTGGTATATAAGTAAAAGTTAAACGAACACCCTACATTCATATATTTAAGGATGAAAATCGTACGTCAGTAAACCCAGTAATTTTGTTATTACGATAATAAAATTATTGTTGATGAAACATTTTTTCGAATCGATGTGTCTGGCGAACTTTACCGATGAAATTCTTTTTATATAAATTACGGCAATCGGCCGCTCGCTCCGCTCCGACTCAATTGATAGGTGTTACTGGCTGAATCGAGCTTTAGTTGGTCAGTTATGTTTCTTATGTGCCTACTATATGATTCTTTGTTTTAATCCTTTTACTGTTCTGTAAGGAGCAATCAGTTCCGAGTCCATCTTTTGCGCTCTCTACCAGCTTGGTTACGTGTATAGTCATAATTGTGGCCGCCTTCTTCTTTTTTGCGTTTACCGGGTGTATTGCTAGCGTCTGCTTCGGTTAAAGGTCATAAGTTATTTCTCAAAGAGAACCGGGCGCCAATTACTGCTATTTCTAGAAAAATAATTCCTTCGCCGTCACAGTTTTAGAAAAGGCTTATAAAAGCATGCAGAAATTGTTTTCCATTCCAAACACGCGAACTGGAATCATTTTTAACCCACAAAAGGAGTAAAAACCTTCATAAGTATGAGCGACTAAGCAAACACAGTCGGCTAGGTCCCCTCGCAGTCGCAAATGACAGATCACTATCTAGTACAGTCGCTGACAATTTTTACACTAGTACAGAATGGGTTGGAGTAGACAAATGTTTTGCATTCACCGGCTTATCAGATAACGGGCGAGGGGTAGCAAAGGAGTGCGTGATAAACTGGTGTCGATTCGTACGTGTAAATAGAGTGCCAATGAATGGGAAATAGGTGTCATATTGTGGCCTTTTCAAGTGCGTTTTGTTGGAAGTTTGATATAACATGTTACGAAAGAGGTTTTTGACGGGTTTTCATGTTTTGTGATGGGCTTTCAGATTGCACCGCTTTTGTGTAGGTTTTAGAGGCTTCGAAAGTCAATAAGTTGCAATTTTGTTACGTTTTTTGGCCATGTTTTTGACAATGAGCCCTTGGATACTATTTTAAATAATAAAAACACTCAAGAAAACAAAGCTTAAATTGTTAAATCAGAACAAAAACTTTCTTTCTGCTCACACAAAATTCCGAAAGCGGTACATCAACGCATTCCTGATCAAAACTAAAAAACAAAACGCCTGTAACACGGTGAATCGGCCGATTGCGATCATTGCGACATAAATCTGCTTCGGCTACTCTTTTAAGCCTTTATCCCTGTTAATTCTTACTGCTTAGTTTATTTCTGTACCAAATGGTCCGATCTTGTTGCCTCGGTTTTGTTACGCTATTTTGTTTAACAACTATCAGTTTTTGTTAAGCTAAGTGCTGGTCAACGGACAAATGGCGCGCGCGCAGATAGCCCGTGAGCACTTTATGGTGCTTCGGTCAAGATTCGTATTTATTTGCCTTAAGAAAGCGTTTAATTTAAATATAGAATGTAATGTAAGACGAGTGATACCTTCTTGTCGGTGAAGTTTGCAGGTGTTGTTCAGTTGAGGTATGTGCGGACTCGCAGCGCCATCTAGTCGTAATCTATGGAACCAACTTTTTTAAAGTTGTTAATTTTATTGCAGGCATTGCATTTTCTATCTTTTTACAAATGAATACTAAAGACTTTTAGGTGATATAACGGAGAGGAAGATAATATTTTAAAATTTTAAATTAATTAACTGACTCCGCTAAAAGGTCATAAGCTACGGCTAATCGCTGTACTTATGGCTCCAAGTCCAAACACAAAAGTCCTTGTCACCTGTAATTTGTGCCGCAAATGACGTCACCAAACTGCAAATATGACACGTTATAGGGAAACAGCCCATCAATAACGTAGTGAGCGATCGAACAAACATGAACTGGCCAATGATAAAAACTGATGAGCAAATAGACAGACAAGTCTTGTGTACTCAGCTAATGGATTCAATTGATATGAAAGCTTTTACAATGCTGACGACCCGACATTATCAGGGTGAAGCTAAATTACTGTTTTATGTGCGATTTTACATTTCTGCTGCTGATTGACCAGATTTATGATATGATTAGGGTTTGTTTTGTTTGATGACACATTTACTGATGATTGCTGATGTTTTCAGAATGTTACTTAACTATCCGAATCAATAATATCGTTAGCCATATTTCTATTAAAACCTAATATCTACCACTATCAACAAAAGCTTGCTAAACCGCAGCATTTGCGTTAAATTACGACATCGCCGCTCAAATTGATTTAGCGTTGCCAGTTTGATTATACACAACATTTAGATTCAACTACACAGTCAGGATTTGTCAGTATAGGTGTTCATCACGAGCGGCCGTCATAAGTTCATAACTCAGCTGTGCTAGCTAGCTCCCATCGCAGTACAAACAACCGCCCCCAGCGCCTTAACGAGCCACCGCGAGATGCGCAAGCGCAGATACAAGCAACGACGCATTGTTGCCGCGCCGCGCCAGCTTTCGCACCATTGTGCAACCGAGGTGTGCTGCAAAAATCGGTTAATGCAATCTTTGTTTGTTTACATCCATTTACCGAGCATTATGGAATATTCTTACTAAATCCAAGATCCACTATTATGTCAGCTCGCATCGAAACTTGTTTAGCAAGTTCTAACTCTAGCTATGTCTAAAGCTAAAGGCATTGTGGTTTTCGCTCGCTCGATGAACTAAGTAAACAATAAGTGACATTAAGTGCGGGATATTAAAATGCCATTCCAGCAATGTACCGATACGCGAGAGACACGGGCGGCCATATTGGATTACTTGCGCGTGTCGCTCCGGTTACATTGCGCACGCGACTCGACCACACGCGCGCCATCTAGCGGGGCCTACTTTAGATATTGAATGTGGCTTACTGGATTACAGGCATGTGTAAATCTGTGAAGTAGTGTGAACTGAATTGTTACGGAGACGGACACTAATTAGATTCTGATATAAGTCTGGCAAGAAGTCATCACACGACACAGAATGATACGGTAATAGGTAAAAGACTATGTAGAGTCGTTTACCTAGCGCTCATACAGTGTGTTTGCCTCCATGTAATAAAGATACTACCGATCAATGATTAACTAAGATTTTTACGATAAAAAGGAGATCTTTAACGAAACGTAAAACTTCTTCTTTGCATGTCGATAGATTCAAATAATACCCAGCCAGTATATTACCACGTAAAAGTTAAATTTGGAGTACTACACGTGTCAGTGAAGTCCTCAAAGTGACATTTTCGTGTTCCCGTTAAAAGGTTCGTAGTCTTAATAAATATGTTTTCGTACACTTTCTAAATAGAATATTTATAAGGCATGAGTCAATTATTGTTATTGTATCAGAAAATGCTTCTTTCGTGTTTATGTAAGGATAAATAATTATCCTTATTTTCTTAGGGGAAAACTTTGCGCGCGTATTACTCCCGGGGCGTAGTGCTCAAATATTAACAATGGAAATATTAAATTTCACTTTTATACAGACGCAGGTCTATTGTTGATATGTCGCTTTGTAAAGCTCTGTATGCGGTTGTGTTACATTTGATTTGGTTATTGGTGACCAATGTAGTTCATTAGGCATATTTTGTTGGTCAATTTTAATATTTTTGACGTTGGATCTCACAAAACCTTTTTATGGATCCAACGCCAAAAATATTAAACTGCTGCTCTTAATATTTTTTCTCGTTTTCCATTTGTCTTCTATTTTCAGAATAATAGATAGATACAGAATAGAGAATAAATACAAAACTTCTTGATAATAGTTGCATTAGTAATCAGCACTCAGCATCATCTGCCTAGCCTTTTCCCAACCATGTTGGGGTCGGCTTCCAGTCTAACCGTAATCAGCATTATAATACTAATATTCTGAAATGTAATCTTAATCTAATCTTATGAACAGACATAACAACCTGAATTAAATACGGACCTTAACATAAAATTCGAAATAATAGTAGTCCTGCATAAACTAGTGAATAATGCATAATTCAATAAATTATTCGAAATACACACATTATAATAGTATTGTCGATAAAACGTGTTCTGTATCGTATCTAGTTAAGAATGATAATCCTATTTCATCGAGCAAGGAAGGGTTGCGAACTTGTGATGTTCCACCGCCCGCGGGTACATCACTAGTCTACTGTTGAATTCATCAAGCCACTCATGCGATGTATTTGTAATCTGTGGTGGAACTACCAACGTCTCACGTTACTTTTATTGATTGAATGTGTATTCAATCAATAAAAGTAACGATCCTTAAAAAAACCGATTAATGATTAATTTCTTTAAGGAAAAAATTTTACGATCTATACAGGGTGGGTAAAAAATCGTGGATCAAACGAAACAGGGCGATAGTTGAGGTTATTAGGGTAATTTTTATAGTACTTTTTTTACGGTAATGTTCTAAAGTTACAAATATTTTTTCGTGAGACTTGAAAGATGTTGAAAAAAGTGCCAATACTCATAAATCATGGTGCCAACTGTCATAAAAGCACTTTTGTAGTGATGATACATTTCATAGAAGCAACTAAACACTATTTCTTGTTTTAAAATAGGTACCTAGCCATTTTACATAAATTGCCTATTTATAATAAATTACTTGACTTTTTATTACTTTTAAGGAAATCAAGTTTGGGCTCTGCCATGCGGATATTTTTTACTGCAAATAACCCCAACTATTTATTTATTTAATTACAACGGCTGTCTATACAACCAATTACAGTAACAAAAAATAAAATATACAAAATAACAAAGTACAGTAAAATTAAACTATCGCCCTGTTTCATTTGATCCACGATTTTTACCCACCCTGTGTACTGAAAAGCGTTTTTCAACATTTTCATTAAGAAAGGCACTTATTTAAACAGTAAAGCTGCGAATAACAGACAATCAGATTCCCCAGCGTACCTACATTACTTACCAACTAAGTAATAAAGTTTGAAATACAATTGTTTTTCAATTAAGAAGTTATAACAATCCATATTTATGCATACCTACATATAAATTTATAGACAGTGGCTCAAATATGAATCCTGTACCGCAACAAGCTAAGAAACTCCCTTAGGATCTCCGGATCTAATGTAACACGATTTGCAAACGGAAAACGTACAGTCTCCCAATGAGGTGTTTAAAATTGAATTAATCGTCTCTGTGCTAAAGTCTAAATTCCTTTGTAGGTTCATGTCGGATAGGTCAGTGTAGCACGGAAAGGTAAAGTAAAGGGGTAAAGTGAGACAATCGTAAAGTTTAATAATAATTACATTCTCAACTCTCGTCGCAGGTTGTGCGCAATAATTAACCGCTCGGAATTACTTAGCTGAAATAATTTAATGTGACGCACGCCGAATTGTTCGCGTTGGTGTGCGCGTGGCCTTACAGAATATGTGGATGCCAACTTATTTATTGAGGATTCTTCAAATAGGGCTGAAGTCACGTTGAGGGTAGTTTATTGAGAAGTTTCTGTTTTTTATCTAATTAAATTGTCGTTTTAAAAGTAATTGGATTCCGTTCGAACGTGTGAAACTGCTGCGTATGCAATGCGGCGGCTGCCGTAAAGAAAGTAGTATAATAATAGTATTCTAGCCAGTAAAATATTACCAACTACAGATAAAAATTAAAAATATATGAAACTATGTCGAAATGAACCAGTGAAATAGGCGTTAAGTTATATTTATGCTGAATTGAAAAGTGTACTGATAGTTATCTTAAACTTTGTGGTAACTTAGATATCTAAGTGCTCTTAATATTTAAGACTCGTGTAACCCAAGGATACGAGTAGTTCCTTAGCCAAGGAATAAGATCCTCAATTGTTAGTTTTGATAACATAATCCGAGCCCATGTTACAGTGGTCGTATATTGTCTCTATGGGGTGGCAAGTGAACGCTTGCTCTACTGCCAATTTACATACGGAATTACAAGCCGGAATAATATGTTTGATAGTCCTGTTTATTGCTCTAGTTATATTTGCATCTGTTGTTTCTAACTTAGTATTATCTATGCCGCTCAAAGAAAAAATACGCTCCGAGCTAGGTATTTTTTTCCACTTCCTCCATTAAAAGAACTTGCTCCATTATTTTTCATTAAAAACATTTCCAGCAATTTCTATTCCCAATGCAGATGGGGAATTGAAATAAAATAAGTCATAGCGTACACCTGCCCGCGACTCGGAGGAGCATTAATATTCTTTATATGCAGTTAAATTTAGGTACGCCGCGAAAACATCGGGAAGTTTGCACAAAAATGAAAAATTACCGGTCAGGGAGCGGCGACCGCAAAAACACCGCATAAGAAACAACTAATGAAAGCTTAGAGCCATTCGCATAAATCTCCCTTACATTTTTAATACCAATATATCCGGCGAGGGGAGCATCCGCCAGGGAAGAAAATGTGTAGTCGAAAAACAAAACATTCGCGGACCTCCGCGTTTATATCTTATTTAAATACCACCAGATGTTGTACGCTTATAAATGTGGATATTTTTTAATCGGTGCCTTACCAGAGACATAATGGTATCAGCCGATCTGCCGTCAGCTGGTATGTAGATGTACACAAGTTTATCGTGTTCGGTGGCTAATTTAAAAATCCCTCTCGGAAAAGTATTCCCGTCGGCCGTCCCGTCATCTCGCCGCGGCCGGTTGATATCTCTTTTGACCCGTATATTTTTTATTCGCTTCGTTACCTAAGCTTTTTCGTATCGTATCGAATCTCGAGGAGTCGTGTAGTCTCATTAAAATAATACAGGGCTACCGGATAATCTTATCCGGTGTGTTTCGATCGCAGATTGGGTGCGCGTGCGCCGATAACACCACGAGTTATTCAGACAGTGCACGCTCGATACGCTACTACTTTTTAATCCATTTTGCGACGACATCTTCATTATTTGTACCTTTACCATAGTAATAAGGCTATACAAGAGTGGCGAGGTTTACGACGCTCGTCAAACCGACGAGTCGGTAGCGACATACCAAATGCAAATCCCTTATAATATATTCATAAAATTATGTGTTACACATGTATGACAAAATCTTCCCGTCAAATAAAGTAGTACTAGCAAGTATGTTTTTTATGAAGGGCACTCGTGGGCTTGCCTTTTAAAAAATACTCTTATTACGTGTTGTGTAGGGTGAAAATTTCCGCAATAAAGAACCGGCTGCAAAAGATTTTACGTTCTAAATTTCACACATAATAAAGGGACGCAATTCTTATGATTATTAGCGTGGAGACTGCGGGAATAATCCTCCGCAGTGACATCGCTGTGTGACATAAGCCGGAAAAATCTAATAACAATAAAATAAAATTGCTGCCGGTTTGTAAATTTAAAAAAGGAATAGGGAAGAAAATTCGTTTTCCGCGCCATGACAACCATTACCGTTACTTTGAATTTACCTTTTAAGAGGATCGTCAATTCAGTTAATGTGTTTATACTTAATCTATAAGTAGGGATGCCCGACTCCTAAATATCTGGGCAAATTTTAATCCGAGCATAAAAGATTCTTTATAAATCATATCAGGCGTCTTTGTTAAGCTCTAAAAGTGCTTAAATCAACAATATTCGTGAGTAATATTTCCTTATGCTATTACTATTAAAATTTCACCTTAAGACTTCCGATTCATTCGTGTTAAAACGTCTGAAGACGGTGCGGAGGGTGATCTGAATGCATACTTTTGTTTCCCAATTCAAAGCCCCATTTCGGTCGCCTCTGCCGCAACGCTCGTTTAAATTATTTTGCCAGTTTTGAGTCGTAAATTTTACGAAGACTTTAATTGTTATTTTAACTGCAAGCTCAACTTCGTGTTCACGATGGCGGGGGCTGTGAAAATATGTCTTAATTCGCTCACCCTATGACTTATGTTTCATTGAAATTAAACCGTTTCGTTCTTTGTACTTAAGCTATTTCACAGACAGGTAATAAATTCTCAGTTTTGTCTAACACCTTTTAAATTGCCCAAACTTGTAGCTTCTAATGATATCTTTATTCCTTCTCAATCAGTTCAGCGAATTTGAATCAGAAGCAATGGAAACGGATCTCCAAGGAGTCGTTATTCTAAACAAGTCTGTGCGTACTTGATCTCGTAGAGCATGTCTCAAAGGGCGTCATATTCGAAATTTAAATATTATTGTTGTTTTTGCTGAGTGCACTGAAATTGAAGAGAAATAGAATTTATACCCGCGACCCCTCTTGACTCGGGAATCACATTTGACTGCCGGAAAAAAAATAAAGAGCCAACTTGACTTTTCATCTTTCCTGTTCAAAATCGTTTAAGTATCGATTATGATTATCAGCTAATTACTTACCTTCGAAACATTATTAAATTGCGTAATCAAAATTGATCCTTTTGTTTATGGGTCTCGATCCTTTCAATCATCTATCGACCATTGAGTTTCGATATCATAATAATTGTCCATAATTATATATTCCCTTGAACGGAGCGCATCGTTTTTATTGTTATTTTATTTATAAAGTAATAATTTTTTCGTCGGACGCAAGTCGATCAGGTTTTAAATTTGATTGATCCGATATAAAGATCGATTTAATAATCGAGTGTTCCGCTTATGTTTTGGTTTTCTCTTTTATCGATAAACGTTTTCATAGGATCGGTTTTGTTTTGCCTTCTTAGTGTCTGTGTTCTAATGATTTATGGGTCGCTAATTTTGATGTTAGTATCTAATCGTTTTTATTTCATTCGATTTAGGACGAGGTATTATTATTGTAAGATATTCAATAATGACTCGTATCGAGAGTGGCCAGCGAACTAATCACTATAATCGATCGATATGAAGCATCTCTATCGTTGTATTAAAACAATACAGAGATACTTAGATGGTTGCTAAGTACGCAAGGACCACCGGGAGCACCTTTTGTTAAGGCTCTTCTACTCGCAAATCGCGAGATGCTGAGATACGCCGCATACCGACGCGGGCCCTTAATGGCCATCCCTCGACAAAGGTAATTTACGTCTCATGTGCGAAACCACTCTTAACTAAAAGCCCCTTAAATTACAGCATACACCGGGATTGATTCGAAATTAATCTCGCAACCGATGCAGTCTCGAGATTGACGTTTTTTATTCATAAAAAAAAACTGTTATAGATGTTGTGGCTGGGGATTTATGACAAATCGATAAAAAGAAGCACCTCCTCCATTTTGAGGTTGCTTTAACAAATTGTCTGTTACGACAAAACTGCTAAACTTTTTGTGCACACAATTTAGATGATGTTTTTGTCTCGGCTTTTCATGTAGTTTTATTACTTGTAAAAGAGATTGATACAAACTATAGTATTTCTCGATCATAACCCAACAACACAAACGCCCAAAAGCCTTGGAAGCCCACGAAGTGTTCGAAGCCAAAACTTGGATTGAATACTTAATATTAGTAACAAACGATGAGTAAGCCAACGTTTCAATTTACAAGATCACAATCCCAGATAGCTATTGTGCGATATTCATACATATATCTCGGGACCTTATTATAAGCTGCGCGAGCGCAAGTTAACTTGTCTCTGGTTTATCGCGAAGATTTTTGTTCGTCGATACGGCATGGCATGAGTATCGAACGGGCTACCTCTTTGCTCGTATGTTCGTATCATTGTAGATGCGTATCGCTGGTCAGCAGTTCTTTTGACGCTTTGGAAATTACTGGTAATTGGCTGTATTGGTTTGTAGTTTATTTTTGATTTCCAAGTAATTTCCTTTCGACTGTTGAAAGTTCAAAAAGAAAGAGTGTCTTCAGAAGTTTCACTTATGTTTTGAAAAGATCTGTAACAAATCGTTCATCAATGTCGACTTACTCCAACACCGATTGTACCAGCTCATCTCATAAATCAATAACCTAATTTCCTGCATCTAAATCACCTCAATTTGAACACAACACGGTACACAACTATTATCAGATACGTCGCCGGTTCTTAATAGTCTGTTACCTTACATCGAAACTGCGGGAATAATTAAAACGCTAACGGAATTATTAAGCGAAACTGTTCGGCTTGTATTGGACAAGATAGTTGCGGGACCGACTCGATAACCTGGACTGTGTATACTTGTGTATTTATCCTAATGTAGATACGCTATGTTATATTGATTCTTGCTTCAGACGACTCCGCCCATGACAACGTTAGCTAGAATATATTATTTTCGTTATTGACTTCTCAAAGCTTAATTAAGTGATTTCTGCATTTAGCTCCAAAGCACCACATACTTTGTAAACTATTAATATATTTATACCTATTGTAGAACGTGCTAAAACAGTTAATCGCACAGTAAAATAAAGTCCAAAATTCATTAAACTATCCTCAAGCATTTCATACGACTTTCCCATGAAAATATTCTCGCTGTAGACCTCGCAGCGCCTCACAGCTATATTTTCAAATTAAATCTTTCAAGTAATGCGCTGCAGTAACCTTAGGTGCTAACAACGCGAGTTAATCAGCGAGATCCCCTTACGACCTCCATTAGATAGACGCAGCTTAGGCACCTAATTGAATAAGGGACCAAATTAAACGGGCATGACCTCTTTCTATTCAAATTCGACTCCTGAGATGACTTTACATACGTATGGCGTGATATTAGGCGCTTATCGATGGCGAGATTATCCTGATTGAAAGCTTGGGGTCCTGTGTGTTTAGTAGATGCAATGTTTTACGTAAGCTTAGGGACCATAGTTTTCTGGAAGGACAGTGACGTAATATTCGATTTAAAATGTGCGAAGGCAAAGAATCAATTAAGAAACAAATAACTAACAATGAGGTCAATAAATTGAAATAAAAAATGAATAATTTGCTAAATACCTAAACAATATGTCATTGCAATTTTCAAATTACTAAGGTGTTATTATAGTTAACAGTAGCTATGCTATCTTGCATACTTAATGAATTTGTATCACCTGCAGCCAATTAGAGCCTGACACTGAACTATTTTTAGTTAGAATTTATGGCAATGATAGTTTTATAAATGGTGCTAATTTTGATATTGTGTGAAAATTACCTTAAACTATTACGTGAGTATCATTATAAGGCGATTTTGTGTCCTACATTGTCGTTATTTAAATGAGTCTAATATTTTTGTTAAGTACAGTAATTCCTATAGTTACCCCACCAAAATGTGATGTGTCTTAAATATCCGTTTATTCTTCTATCTTGTCAAATATTTCACCAATCAATCGTCACATTACACATTTAGTACGAGGTGGTATACACACAAATCGGAACTTCCTCCCCTAATCATTTCCGTCAGGTTAGGTTTAATTGAAAGTTATGCAAATCTCTCAATTCGACTCCTTCACAATAGTACCGGGATTCCGAATGAGTTAATCCGTGTTTATGCTCCTAATCGGCCCCTTGCTGAAGCCTTGTTACCGGTTTAGCTCACTGTTAAATTTATACAATGCCTTTTGTATACAATGAACCATTTATTTAACTTAAAACGTTGTTTATGCCAACATTTTCTTTCATTGGATTTATCTTATTGAACTTTACGATATTGATTCTGAGGAAACGAATTCTTTAGTTAATCACGTTACATTTTTTTTAGATATCCCTTAACTGTGATTTAACAATGAATGTTATTGTTACAGCTGAACTAAAAATGGATGTGTTGAGGGAACGAGAAGTGAAAGACAACCTCGAAAGGCAACTTCTCGACGAGCAGAAAATGCGAGGTGAGTGCTATTAAATTACATGCAACATCTGAATCTAGCCCAGGATAATGTTACTGCATTCTCGGTCTTCAAGAAATTTTCTTCTTTAAAATATGTGGAAACCCGTCGATAACAACAAAGGATTCCGTAAAGAACAAATAGGGCTTAATTCAAACACGTTCATAAATCACGCTTGAATGGTCCGCACCGCATTGGCCACAATTAACAGGAGATCTTGTTACGGGACCATTGTCTTCCTCCTCGCCGCGTTATTTATTTCCAACATTAAAACTATTATTTTCTCATATTACACGGCGTGCCTTATGTTGCCAATTTTCTTTCCGTGCCACCGACCCATCGGCGCCTCTTCCATAATTGTTTATGCTACAATGTGTTGTGGGTGTTCAATTAATTCCATTTTTATACGTATATTCACACGTTACAACCTCACACCGTCTCTTATTGTTAATGTTATCTATTTGTTTCTGTACTTTCCCAAGCCCGGTGCTCGCGTGTTCCAACGTTTTCTTCGATTTATAGGTTCATTGATAGTTTTATGGGTTCCTTTGACGTCTACGTAATCACCATAATTATGCTATTTATTAAGACAATTTTGCTTCGCTACATTGAAGGTTTAAATTTGTTTGTGGTAGAACAACGTACATTTATTGCAGTGGGTCAAAGTTACCATAATTGGAAAATGTCTATAGCCATAATTCGTAATCTGTGAAATTAAAATAACTTTGCATAGTGCAAGTATCGCCGGCATAGCGTTAGTCATAATTGAATTTATAAATGAAATGAATTATAGTGCGATATCATTGAACAGTTCTAGTCCAAACAAACGTAAAGGTTAATTCGAACAACACAATACCACCCTTTCTTCGGCTACAACGTGATGTCAGCCGGCAAAAAGAAAACCGACAGAATGGAGGTAACCTTTGTACAAATGTCAGGCGACACGGCAACGGTGAACTGACGCCTTGAGACAAAGGGTTTAATTCTATTGAAGACAATACGACGAGCCATATTGAGCTCTACACTTTAAATAATAACGCGTTAATTCGCATCATGTCAAAGCTGAGAACGATTTTACATGTCACAAACGACATAAAGGTAGTGTAGATATTTTATCAGGGTAGACATTTCTCTTGTTAATGTAATATAAATTTAAATGTTAATAAAGGGACGACAGGCTGCGAGCTTGTCGTTGCGTATAATGAAAATAATTATTGCTTCTGAAACATGCATTATAATTATATGACCGCTAACTGCACACTACAAAATTGTGACTAACAATCTGTAATAATGTTCATAAAACTGGGTACTTAGTGCTTAGCCAGTGTAAATTGTACAGTGTTTATAGTAGCCGTGAAATCGCTGCTAATGGGTTTCCTAGACTATTTGGCGATCTTCGATCTAGTTTAAAAGCTTTTTGACAACTTATCTACTCGTGCTAACACCTTTATCGACGGCTCTTCCGTTTTATAATCCGGCTTTATTATGAACTGCATTTGTAGCTGAACACTGTCCTCCTCTTATTCTACTATTAGCTAGATCTATCTATCATTCTTCCCGCACAATAGTGTAAAGGGTCGTCTGCAGCTCCCTTGCCAACAGGTGTCGAGCACGCAACCTGTCACTTCTTATAATTACTATCTTCTATTGTAATAATGTTCAGTGAACCGTAATCTAGAAGAATCCCGCACTTTTATGCAAAACATGATCTAAAAACGTTAGCGTTTATAAACTTGCACGCACACGCTGCGTGGGATACAACCACATGAACAAGATTTAATATTTCGGGTGCGGTATAGGTGTAAGTAAGTAGAACGGGGTAACAAAGAGGGAAATGGAGGCTCCATACATAATTCACACGGTGAATGAACTCGATTGCGACGTGAGCAATACTGTTAATTGCCAAAAACCAATCATCAGATAGCGGTATACGCGTCGACGCTGTGAAATACCACTTTAGTTACAAAAGCTCGCGCAACCAATAGTGCTTCACGAACCTGAGATGAATAGTCACCGTTCCACCGGAATTTACCACTCTTTATTACATTCTGTTCAATATTTGACACATTTTTACTCAAAATTCCTGTAATTTGAAACAAAAAGTACAGGTATTTGATCCGTTTGCCATCTCTACTAAAAATCAACGAAGATGTAAAACTGTAGCGATCGAGTTTGGAAATATCGCCTTAGGATTATTAAAATGACTGAACAGTGTAAAATTGATCGATAATAACAGTGAAATGGCCGATCTCTGATGAAGATAAGGTTAAATTGATCTTAAGATTCTTATGAGGCTAATTTCTGTCGACATAATAAAATACACATTCCAACGCGATGTTATTTAAGTATAGTAGATGCTAATACCAGTACATATTAAATAAATAGATGAATTATACGATTTCGTTATCTAAAAACAAAATTAGGAGAATAATAAACATTTATTCGGAACATACATGCGATTCTAGAGCAAGTGGAATACGCTGGCTACTGCGATGCAATAACAATCAATCAGGCCGTGGATCGCAGTGCACCATGAAAATTGGAATAGAGCCGACGAGCCTAATCAACCTTCGCGGACCGCGTTCATTCATAATAGATATTGTATTGAATAGTCCAGTATCGCATGGGCATCTAGCGCTTTCGTAATGCACCGTGGTTCTATTTAAATGGCGTACTATGCTATAATCTGTGTAATTAATTTACTATTGAAAATTAGAATTCTTTGGCTGGCAGCCGTTTGCGAAGATTTTTTTGTTAGATTCTGATAGCTCTAGTTTCTAGGCCCTCGCTGGATTTAAACCATTTAAAAGTACTCAACCTGTTTTCAATAGTTGAATTTAATTAACGTCAAGACGTTTCGTTTTCTTAATACGGGTTGATTAATCTTGTATCGAGTTCTCAGGTAATGGCAGGGTTCCGTCTAAATCTTACTCAGTCATTTTGATATATTCGTTTATAATTGAGTCGGACTCAGAGCCCCCAGTAAGGGACACCCTTGAGGGTGCTCCTTCATTACCGAGGATGTTATGAGCTCGAAGGGAAATCGGAAGACTTTCATAGTTCTCGCCCTATGATTTTGAGGCGTTCCGGTCATGGCTTTAACCTTTTGAAGGCAGGGATGCAATTAGAAATATCATTTGGTTTTAATCATGCTTTGTTCCCGTTTGTAATACGAAAGTTTGTATTTCTTGTGTCAAACTTGGAAAATTGGTAATACTGTCATAAATATGTTCCTAAAATTGCCACGAAAATTAATATCCTTATTCAAAATCAGCACTTCTTTTGACAGATAATATCATGTAAATGAACCATCAAGCAGACTTTTACAATACCATCTAATAGTACTTTGCCATCACAACTGTTTCCCTTCCCTCTATCCAAATACGTCTCTGTCGCCCCCTCTCCATGCACTCGAGACGTAAAGGAGTTGGTATAATTCTCATTGTGCTCGAGATTGCGTAATTAAATAACATGTAGGCCTCAACATTACAGGCGTCTTGAAAGGGTTCGCAATGGAAATGTTACGCCAATTATGTGTACATTATGTCCGGAATGGAGGGTTATCGATGCCTGTTAAAGATATACCTCGAAATTGTGGAATTTGATATTATGCCTCTTCCGTCTTCGTATGTGGAACAAGCGTTGCTTTGATTTTGTGGATTTTGGATGCCATACTATGAAATTTTGTTTAATATCAGGTTGAAAATCCTAGCAGATAATTCTAACTTAACCCAGCTGGAATTGTCTACGAGATTCTATCTTCAATTGATGATCTAACATTTTGCAATCAACAAACAATGAAACTAAATAATGTAAGTTGTGTTACTAACAGATTCAAGATCGTTAGGACGATTCATCTTACAATTATGTGATAAATAAGAATCGGATGACACAAAAGATTTATAAGTCGATTGCGAATGATTGATTGGCGTCACATAATTGCGGGCTATTACTACTTATTACTGATGATGATTGTGGCCTGTGCCGAGTATAAATAAACCTTTATAATTTATAGGATTTTAAAGAAACAATGGTCTGTGATAATCGTCATTTGTTTTCACTTAATCACTCTGTATGAAAACCAGATAATAATTGATACAAAACCTATAAACAATATTAAACACAATCCAAATAAAAACATAGATCATACAGCTACAATTGCAAATATGCATTTGCATATTGTACGTGAATGTACATCAAACTGTTAGCAAACGGACATTTGACGTGAGTCAGCCCCTGCAAACATTATCACTGGCGGCCAGTCGAATGATCAAATTCAAATGAAATCGTTTAACAGGCGAACAATCGTATCAACATACGTCAGTAGTCAGTGCGATCTATCTCTGACTGGGCTCCCCTACGATAATTGTATTAGTTCATACACATTTCAAATACGATGACTGGACTATCAATTGTCTATGAACTTGTTTATAGTGTGGAGTGAATGCAGTGTATGAAATGTACGGGTGGTCATTTTGTCCAACATTTTTGATGTTGTGGTTTTTTTGTTGATAACTTTTATCTAATATGTTCGATCTGTTTCTATTTAAAGGGTGTAAATAAACCCTTAACGAAGCCGAGAGGCACTGTCTTTGCGATATTTCTTTTGTTCTGGGAACATACCTGGGAACCTTCTAGTTACGGAGATATTGGGGCTCAAAGTTCCAACTTTTTCACAAGTTTTTTTTTTTAAATACATGTTTTAATGTAAGAATTTTACTTTAAACACCTCCACAACCCCCTTACTATGCAATCAATCATTCAAAAGTGTTTTCCATCGAGTCCTACCGTAAAACGTGATTTTTCACCCCAAAAAAAAGTCGTTTCCCAGCAATAATTTTTGCGTAAAGTTACTTAGTTTGATGTACAGAATGCTTGGTTGACGGCTTCGTGAAGGGTCTGTTTACACCCTGTATATCTCTGCTGTTCCGTTAAAGGTTTCTTAGTCTCCAACTTACGGTAAATCAAGAATCGAGTACCTGGTTTAAAGACAGTTAAACCGCTTCTCACACTATGTAGCAAAAAGATATTTACTAGAATTATTCAAACATTAAAATAGTATCTACAGCTTTATTGAAACCAAACAATATTCCAACTGCAACCAATCAGTAAACCAATTTGACGTCCTTCAATTCGGCTACACTGTGCCGTAATAGATACGATCTGTCGAATGCTCATTGGACGTCGGTGCTATTGTGTGATGCAGACGGAAGCTTCCTATTACAGGCAGGCAGTCCGTTTGTGCAGCCTAACTATGTTACTAGCCATTTCGATTGTTGATAAATCGTTGTAGATGAATGGGAATTGGACCTTGTGTTGGTTTTCGTTGATGTTTTCATTTATGCTGGTCACAAGTTTAAATTAATTCTTCTAAGCTTTTAATTAGTGGATTGATTCCTGATTCTTTTCAGTACTGAACTTTTCTCTAATGTCTGTACCTAAATCCTACTTCCTAATAATATTATAAATGCGAAAGTTTGTGAGGATGGATGGATGGATGTTTGTTACTCTTTCACGCAAAAACTTCAGACCGGATTTGGTTGACATTTGCCACACAGATAGTTTATAACCTGGATGGATACATAGGATACATACAGATACAGGATACAATACGTACCGAGTTTCCTCCGTGCCTCAGAAAGCACGTTAAGCCGTTGGTCCCGGCTGTCATTTGTAGATCTTTGACAGTCCTTAGGTAATCAGAGGCCCAAAAAGTCTGACAACCCGTCTTACCAAGGGGTATCGTATTACCCATTACTAACTGGGTTGTGGAGGTCAGATAGGCAGTCGCTCCATGTAAAATACTGGTATTCAGCTGCATCCGGTTAGACTGGAAGCCGACCCCAACATAGTTGGGAAAAGGCTAGGCAGATGATGATACATAGTATACTTTTTATCCCGGTAGTACGATCCCGTGGGACAATTACCGAACTCCACGCGGGCGAAGCCGCGGGCATAACCTAGTTCCAAATAATAGTCATCACTCATTTCACTACAATCCCTGCAAACCCCAACAACAAGAAGGGAACGGTGTCAGCCCCTATTAACATGTAAGCAACGGAAAAGAATCCGCAAATGAAGTCGGAGTTCTCCTAAAAATACCTGCGATATCTCACGCGAAGAGTGGGAAAATGAAAAAATATTCTGAGTACACGGTAAATCCTGACCGCGAGGCGACGTGCGACCCCGCGCTCTGTCGGACCGGACCAGATACGGACCGTGTACGGAATTCAATTACCGAAAACACTTACATACTTTTTAGGGTTCAGTTCTTAATTTCTAGTAGACTTTGCAAGAAATAGGATGATAATGTGTGTAGAGACAATAATTTTTGTGACTTTTGAGTGAGATTTTTGTGAGTTGTGTACTGAAATAGGGATCAACTATTTGATCACAATTTTTAGTGATGAAATTGGTATTAAATACTTGTATTTGATGGAAAACTCAGTAAATAAATGCACATATCGACGAAGAAGTGACAAGAACTCCTAACTGACATTTTTGCGATTGCGGTCGCAGTGCCTAAAGACACAACAATGGTATCTGTAGATGAACAGGCTAAAAAGAAAGAACAGAAAACTTTTTTTACGTAGAAAGACTTTTGAGTGAGAGAATTGTTTGCGTGAGCCATTGCTGCAGGTAAGCTAAAGGTACTGTCTTAAGATTAAGACTTAGATTGGAATGCAACAAAATCAAATGCAGTTAGGAGTTCTTGTCACTTTTTCGTCGATATGTAGGTCTGTGGATTTTTTATTAAGCAAATTCTACGTATTTTTTTTGTTAAAACTGTTCATAATATCGTCACAACCTGATTTTACACTAGTCTAGCAAGCAAGCAACCAATTAATTTCTCCGTAGACAGAAACATTCAAATGTCTCTCCTATCATTAAGCTTAGGTACACCGTTAAAGTTAAACATAGGTTATGTACGGAACCATATTAATAAAGTTCGTCTGAGGCAGACCGGTTTCAGCTCATTACGATATTTTGCGATGGTTACTACAATGTTTTATTTAACGTATCTACCTACTTCATCACGTGTTTTAGTCTAACTACATCAAATATCTTTAGGCATAAGGATTTTTGTAAATATTACCTATGAGAAATGGAGCATGAAGGTCTTAGAATAGAGGAATCAAGAAGGATATGAAATTTCCCCGAAAAATGACACAAGATGACACTAATATGTACGGTAAAGACCAAGATACCTACAAGTCTAAAAGTTGATATTTATAACTTTAGTAACAGAAAATATGAATTCTGAAATTAACTCAAATAATCAAAGTATACTGGATCATCAACCCAAACCCAGCTCACGCCTGGCAGGTATTTTTTTGCAAGTGTTAGGTCTGGTAGAAGTTACCGGCGCTTCAAAGTTTTCGTGGGCGACGTCGGGTAAATATTTACACTGGAACGTTGCTTCGGTGGTTTCATTCGGTTTTTTTCTTGAGGTTCGACTGTGGCCGAGGAAAAATTGTTTCAATCTGTTTTAGCTTCTTGTTCATTATCTGTTTTCTTCGGTCTTAGCTCTAATTTGACCGTTAACAGAGTAATTTTAATCGAAATAGCTTTTCTTCCCAAAATCGTCCGCCTTATTCGTTTTTTTGCCGAAAAAATCTTTCATGAAATATGTACTGATCACTTCGCCATTTTGATATTTCTTAATAAAAACTTCTTCCCTGTCACATATGGGTTTACAAGATCGTATAATTTCTTCATCAGTTCTATTTAATTCTCCGCCATACTTCTCAGTTCTTATTACACCCGCGGTATCCACTACGTGACATTTTTCCCGATACGCGACTACGCGTGTCCTCTGGAATGCAGGACACGCTCCCCTGCTACACGATCGTATCTGTAGTGGCACATTGAAGATTCCAATGTATCTAATTCAAGGATACAGAGGGAAGATATCTAATACAGATAGTACTGTCCATGATGAAGATGTCTTTGCAGTTTCCCATGCAATCACATGTCATCTACTAATTAAAAAAACTAACTTATGCCCGCGGTTTCGTCCGTGTGGAGTTGTCCCACGGGATCATACCACCGGGATAAAAAGTATTCTATGTGTTAATCCAGGTTATAAACTATCGGTGTGCTAAATTTCATTCAAATCCGTTTAGTAGTTTTTGCGTGAAAGAGTAACAAACATCCATCCATCCATCTTTACAAACTTTCGCATTTATAATATTATATTACGTAAGATATTCACTGGCAGAAAACGCACCACTTATACCGCTGAGTCTTGAAGATTAAAATTGTACGCAAATAGCAAAAGTGAGCACTAAGGAAAGATAGCGTTTTCTGAAAATTAAACATCTTCAGCATATTTTTAAGGCTCATTTTGGACCGGAATACAGAAATCATTTAAAAAAGAACCGTACAAATGTACACAAAATGTGATTAGTTGAGTCCCGCGGCTGCTCTCGTGAAATGAAGCGCAGTATGAGGTCAGAGCGCGGAAGTAATGCAAATGATTAGATTTCACCGACTGGTCAGCTCCCAGTTCCGATAAAATCCACCCACATAATTCTATTATGCATTTGAAAAGTCCATTCCATTTCAATTTGTATTTTTCAGACATTTTCGTTTATTTGGGTTTCATCATGTATGTGTTTTTCAATCTCTTTTTTATGTCTCTTAATATTTTTATGAAAGGGTTGAATCAAAATACAATGTCTGATTGTTTTTTTCTGCCTACACCATATTCTTTGGATTTAACCAATCGTGGTGTATAAAAGCAGCCCATAACTTAGCGAACAAGTCGCGAAATGCTAGGTACCACCAAAGGGCGGCGAGAAGACGTTGAAACGAAACGCATAGCATTACACATTTCACGGCTAAGTAGAATACGATGTTGGACCCGTGCCGTTGTTCCGATGGACACACCAATTGACTACCTTTTAAGAACTAGTGCTATGTCCTCTCCTTATCGGGATGCTGCGGGCTGTTTTGCGTTCAACTTCTTTAATTTATCTTGTTAGTTTCCCTGATAGTAGTATTGTTCGAGTCTTCTTCGGTTCTCTTTGTATCTGTTAAACGTTTAAAGGCAACTAGAATGTTAAGTTCAACTTGCTTCGGTAAACATTAAGTGATTTTTATCAATACAAAGTTGCATGATTAAAGTATTTAATTAATCAAGAGCGTACGATTGTAAATGGACCGTTATCTTTACAATATAATTATTAAAAAAGTATGACGTATTTTTCCGTCCGGGTGATCAAGGAGGTAGCCAATTGCTTACAAATTAAAACACTGCGAACTATCCAAAGATAGGCGTTTTATAATCAAGAAAATAGCAGTCCACTGCATGACGTTTAATTTACCAAACCATCAACATTCGTAAGATAACGAAACGGAAAGCCGACGAAGGTTTCACAATGTAAGCAACCTTGTAATTACCACTAGTGTAATTATAATCTTGCAGCCAACACATTCATACAGTAACGACTAATCAAGACCCTATTCAGATTCATTACACCTAAGAGAGGAGCAATAAATATAACGCCCTAATAAAATCTCGCACAACATAGGAAATAATAATAAAATATTACAAGAGCCCAAGATTTTGTCTAATTAATTTTGTATATACGTACTGTGGGGCTGCGATGTCTTGGGAGTAACATACAATGAGTCCGGAAAACCGAAGGCGAGGTGGTAACAAGATCCACCAACGAGCTAAATTAGAATTTATGATTGTATGTGAAATTGTTGGAACGGGTTTCAATGTATATTATAATGTTTCGTATAATAAGATGGAGTTGAAACGAAGTTTAGCGGCAAATTGGTGAAATACCTAATGAACTTTGTAATTTGTATATTGTATTCATTATGAATAACGAAACTCATTCGCATTCAACATGAATTATAATTTCAGATTTAGTGTGATGTTGAATAGTCAATTTACGGATGGTGGCAGCATAAGTTACTTTCCGTTTAAATTCAGTCATGAATAAGAAAAATAAAAATTAACGAAGCAAACCAGTTCATAGATTAAACAAGTACCCAACACCTAATCGTGAGCAACAACAAAACGTAATTCAATCGAGCACTCAGTCAAAACTTAACCAGACATGGCTGACCAAAATCACGACAATGTTTCTTAAAGCCTCTCCCCGGTAGTGTGACGGTACGGAGTCAACACGGCAAGAAGTGTCCGGGCCGTGTCCGGTCCACCGCGAGCTGTCGATTATACAACTGAGTGCACGCGCCGTGAGCCAGCTCGCCGTGTCTGTAACACGATACTAAACTTGTCGCTTTTAACTGTAATTATAATTGTCTAGGTTTGAATAAGATTAGCAGACAGTTTTTGACACGGCTCTCTA
Organism: Noctua fimbriata; assembly: GCA_905163415.1. Lineage (NCBI taxonomy): Eukaryota > Metazoa > Arthropoda > Insecta > Lepidoptera > Noctuidae > Noctua > Noctua fimbriata. The sequence continues at coordinate 10,668,145 of LR990932.1, forward strand.
TTTCGCTTCAGTGGCCTGATCGTAAAATTGTTGGTTTGCTTTCACAATACCTACTCAATCGGTACTAGAGGTCACAATTTATATTGAATATTAATACTTACTGACTAATGAACATCAGGAAGACAAGGCAACTCTGTCTATGAATTGGGTTTCGTGATAATTATGAAGCGGGTACTGCATGTACTATTACGTGTGTGTTCCGGTGAGAGAGCACCCGCAGCGCGATCAAAAATTAATTAATAACCAAAACTATTTCTGTATTTAGGAGAGTTGAGTACAAATGAACAAATTTAGCAAAATTTAAGCTACAATTTCCAAATTGCCCATCGGAGCGTATGAACTACTGAGGCGGAGTTGCGTGTTAGCGCCAGACCACTGGGAGTTAGAACTCGGTTCAAAACTGGCGGTCGGCGACACTGGAATGAGTCAGCCGGCCACCAGGCGAAGGTAATGTGAACACTGGCCACCCGTGCGCCGGCTGCGCTGCGAAATACTGCTCACGAAAATACTGGCGAATGTGTTAAGGTTACACTTCGTCACGACGTCGCCACGGTGACACATTAGCGGGTGCAATTGGACCAAATGCTGTCAAAAATAAGTTAATGAGATTGAAAATCATCGATTAGGAAGAGCAAGCTATCCCCACAATGTTGATTAAATCCGACACCGCAAAGATAAAACGTGACTTGATAAAATCCAGTCCAAATATTACACCGAAACAATACTAATCGAAGAAAATTGCCCCAAAACATCCCCTCGTAAATCCGATTCACTGCAATAACAACATCAAGTAGATTTATAATTATCGGAAGAGCGTTTAAGTCGCGTTTTAATTATAGAAACAAACAAAAACAGGAATCTCCAATGTCTTAGTGGAGTTTCGGAGTGAGTCGGGACTTTAATTCAAAACTCTTTGTTGTGGAAATAATTTTCTTCAATAGGGGTGAACTCTCGCCGGTTGAGAGATCGGAAGTCATAGCAACAGTCGACGTAAATTATGACGATTGTGCACTTAAAACGTAATTCACCGTTGCCCTCTTAAATCAAATTTGATTTAATAGAAGGGCGTTTTTTGCTGAAACACAATAAACAGTCTGATTCCTTATAGGTATGATAGTGATCCAGTATGTTAGACAATTTTGTTTGTAAGTAATGTGACGATTTATAAACAATTCATTCGATTACACCTTATTTTAATCTGACAACTTGTGTCCAAAAAGCCTTTGACCATAAGGAATTGTATCAAAGACAAGCAAATTATTTTACGAAAGTTAAAAAAGAATTGCCTCACCCCTAGTTATCGGTACGGCACTCACCCCGGACATAGGAAATTCAATAATAATTGAACTTGGTGGACGGCGGACCGCATCCGGTGTCTCGGGGAAATCGCTTATTGATCACAAATTTTACACCATAGTAAACGTTCATAGTCTTAAAATGGTCAAGAAATCTTGTTTACATGTTGTGGTACTCACTTTCAAATATGATGATGGAGTGAAGTTTATTGGCACTATCAATCAACACAATGAAAGAGTGGAACGAATAATAAGACATCATTATAGAAGAACAATCAAAGAATCGGCAATAAAACCTGAGACGTATTCGAAAACATGTAAAGAACGTGTTTATGTAATTATGCGTAGTGATGCAATTAAAATCGACACGTCTGCAAATGGAGAAGTGGTTCGATTCAGGGAACATGTATCAATGCATCGAATACACGAGCCGATTGTAACGATTGTCGATTGCGGACTAATAAATTGTTTACGTTGTCCGTGTGCGATCATTAAGATCTTTGTTTACGGCTCGACCACACACGAGTAGCAGACGTCGATGAAGCCATACGCTGATTTGATTGCAGGATATCGTATTAAAGTTGCTGCTAATATCATATTTACTGCTGCCACTGTTAAGTTAGTGACAAAAATAGACTTCCGGCATGGTTCAGATGCAGTGCTTTTGTTTTATTACTGCAGTTAGCATGTCTGTGAGAGTTGTTTCGAATTTGCAATCCTTAATCGTTTAATGAGATTTATTTAAAGCTTCGTATTTGTTAAGATTGTTTTAAGTAAACTTGCATTTCACTCAACATCAGTTCCAATCAAGCCTCTATCAGATAAATCGAAAGAAATCTCAATAACATAAAACTGGAAAATTAAACTCATTGCAGCTTTCAACAATAAAATCAATTCTCTTTTCATGTGCGTCTGTCGGCGCGAGGAAGATGATTCCATTTATACTCTCATCTGATTTCCGAACAAACACAAGGTTTATGCGCTCAGTTCAGCTTAGCTCAGCTAGTTTTATCGACTGATTGCTTTTTATCGCGGACTCGTTTGCTTGTTTATCTTCTAAAAGTTATTATTGCTCTTCTAATACTGACTGAACTGTTTATTTGATTTCGATGTTACTGTTAGGAAACTAATCAATGGCAGTAGTAATGTTTAGACGTTTGTTTACAGCTTTATCTATTTGCTGAAATGTTAATAGTTTAGTTTTTTAACTGCTATTGCCAGCAACACTTTTATCAGGTATTCTGCATTATTGACTCCATTAGTATCGAAAACTTTTTAAAAACTAAAGTGTCTCATCAATTCAAACAGTAGCACATTCAAATTGAACATAAATTCCGCACTAATCCATCATATTGCAAACAGCGACTCGCAAAATGATACAAGCGTGTAATTTAATTTTTTCGGGCACCAGACAATATTTCGACGAAAATGAATTATCTCCTGCCCTTTCGATGTAAGTACTACGTGTACACGACTGGGATAATCAAATGACGTGAGCCGAAATTGATTCGTGAAAACCTTTCGCCAACGTTTATTGCTGACCAGGCAATGCACTAAATATGATCTTTATGGACTGTTGTTATAAGTAGGTACATATATTTTTATGATTAATAATGCCAAAAGGAAGGTTTTCCAGTAAGTTGGTACAATTGGAGGAAAAAGTCTATTAAAATATTAAGTTTTGTAAATCTTCATTATTGAGCTGAAAATTTAATAAATCAGAGCGGAAGTAAAGTTACTAGACAATTTTAACTCTTAAAAGTTTTATGTATGACATGCTGAAACATAATGTATGGAATAATTTTCATGAAGTCTAAAAGTCGCATCAATGTTCATCAACTTTAGTGACTGACTGTACCTTTGGTTATGTTTTTGTAGGAAGTTATATGAATATATACTTTTGTCCTGCAAAGTAATTGGTTTAAACGAAAAAATTAAACCCTTTAAAATTCAGCGCTTTTACTTTGGTTTCAGAATTAAATTGATTGTTAAAAAACTGTATACAGACAACAGAATGCTCTTTGTATAATTGCTTGTGACTATGGAAACCATTAAATGTCATATTTCGTGATTGCGCGGTTTACTGATGGAATATTTATGTAAATTATTTCGGAAATCAAGTTAGTGCCATTTGTAATTAACTTGCAAATGGAAGATTACTTTCAGTAATGTATTTGTTTGAAGTGAAGTTTTTTTTGCGTGACTGTTAACGAAATAAAACAAACACTCAAAAACCTTACGTAGAAAAAGCTATCAAATAGATTCATATAAGCTTATCCATATTTAACTCTCTACAAACATAACAAATCAATCAGACCTGTAACACAAATTGATTACATCTCTCAGTGAAGTTCATTCATCACCTCACTCCCACGCGTTTTCTTCACAAACAACTCGCTCACAAGCTCACAAACAATCGCCGATACAATTTAATTTAATAAACTGTCAAAAAGCTGCCAGTACCTGTTAGTGTTTACAAATGGACCGGACATACGTTTTCCGCCTTGGTTTCCCAACAGGGGGCGCCGGTTCGCACCCCCATGATGAATTCACCTTTTATTTTGTCCCACTTGACTCAATTGAGAGTGATTTTTGAGCGTGAATGGGCAGCCTGCGTAATTTGCCACTGACAGGCAGAAATGTGCATTGAAAGCTATAAAAGGTTCAGACCAAACTCAATCAAGACCGCTTTCCCGTTTTACTGTTTGATGTATATAATGAAATTGGTCGTCCGCGTTTCAACTGTGAAACAATCTCGCTAGCAAAAGGTTAAAATATGTACGTCTTCATCGTATCGCTGTGCGAATCCATTTAAGTTTCATAGACAAAGTTTACGCCAGCAATATTCCATAACAAGACTTTGTGAAATCTTAGCGGACCATTTGAGCAGTGCCCTCACGAATAGTTGGTAGACAATAAATTATTTAATAACCCCTCCGTTCCGAGTGCGGGTCGTGCACTTAATCTGGGCGTACATATGAAATCACCTCTTTAGAAACAATTAATATCGCCGTGATTAAGCTTGGCTACGTTTGCGAGTTGTCGTTTTGTTATTGCGGATGGATGCTAATTGCAAAATTAGTCGGGACTACAAACTAATTGGTTGTAACGTTGATAATTCTGACGATTGATAAGAAACTATTATTCTGACTAGTAAGTAAACGAAAAGGGCTTAACATGTACCTTTAAACTCAAAACCACTATACGTTGAGAAGTACGTTTATCTAATTCCTCAATGGTTTTGTGTTTCAAAGCTTGAAAGTGTCATCTGTAATTATTGTCCCCGAGTGACCGACTGCTCTGACCGGTGTCGGGTGTACACTAAGCAGTTTGTAACTCATTCCTAAGATGTAGGGTTGCACCTTTGCTATGCTCGTAAAACTTAATGTTCCCAGTAACGCTGCTCTTATCAATTATTTTTAATTAAAAGAATTTCAATGTTGGACTTAATTGTGATTATCATGTTTTGTTTTTCATCGATCTTTAACGTTAGATATGGTGCATCAATTACGATAATCGTTGCTGTTTGCTTTTTGAATTAATTTAAAAGAGTCCATTTCCTTTTTATGGAGCAAATTTATCATTATTAATTGTGATGTCATGTCTATCTATATTATGTTCAAAGGGCAATTCAATATTAGTATCCTCTCCGATTCCCTGCGAGGGGAAACTTGTTCCAGATACAATGATGAACACGAGACACTTCAGTTCTGGAAGCAAGTTGTGCACCGTTTAAAGCTCTTGGTAACTAAGAGGTAGTTTGTAGGACTTCTACGGGCATCGCTCTACTCAGAACTTGTCTGATACTCAGAATCATACCCATATCGATCATTTTCGAGGGAACAGGACCAGGTATACATCAAACATTTGAAGCAAAATACAAGCGAATACGAATATAAAGCTACATGCAGTCAGTCATCAATTTAGCATCTCAGAAGTTTTAATTTCGCCCGTACAAAATGCGAGAAGGGGTGTCCCATTTGATGTCCAGGGTCGATGAAGTTCGGACGCTTTATTACTGTGTCCGGCTTTAAGTGGGTGTAAAGTTTCAACACCCTTTGATTTACTTGCAGCGCGGGGAATAGGTGCGCGACGGATCGGACCGAATTTGTTTGAGCTTTGTCTTTTTCCATTGTAACTCGATTTTATTGCGTACCTGTTTTGTTTTTGTTTTGTCGGACTCGTCTGTCCAATCTGTCCCTCATTTTATTGGTTTCCGTCCGCGCACCAACATACATGTGTGTACATACACACAGAATATGTGATGATCTTAAATTACCCTTAACAGCGTTACAAGGGAGTATCGGGGACAATGCTAACCGCATAATGGGCCGAGCAATTATTACACTAATACCTTAAAGGACCACTTTAATCCCCTAATCGGAAGCCAAACTAACGTGGTGCCGTCCCGCATAGAAATATCTTAAATTGGCAACACGGTCCGGCGGGCCGACCATAAAACATCTTAATGAGTACAGCCAGCAGCTGCGGACCCCTATATTGCCGCTCTCATATCCATGCAAACTACCCACCGACGACGTCTTAGCGGCCTTACTTTCCTCCTCCTTGTTTACAAGTCGACAACTAATTTGCTGCAATATGTGCATAGGACAACATTACGGCGCTATCTCCTCCGTGCGTGGCTTGCATACATTTGCTCCTTCCTCGCCACAACACGGTTGTTCCTCGACCTGACCCTTCACTCAACCCTCCTATATTCAAATTCAGCCCGGACCGGCCATTTGGACGCGGATTTGTTATAAGATTAAAGGAAGATTTCACTTGTGAAACAATATGGCAGCCGATTTACATATTTCGTTTCCTTATTAGTTTCGGGATATTTGTTTTGGGGCCAGCGAATTTACATCCACTGACCGATTAAATGGCCCTTAGGCGTCTTTAATGGGGGTGCCGCGTGGTCGTTGTTGGCCTTAGCAAATGTGTGCTTATGCGTAATTGAATATTTTATGGGCTGGACCAAATTTAGTGCGGAAACTTTATTGATTTCTCATAGCTGTAAACGCTTCTTCGCGGGAATCTAATTTTATTCTAATCGCAAAGTATGTTTATCCAGAGCAGAGAAAAATAAACATTCCCTCTCACATTCTGCCTTTTCAGTTTGCGAGTGTGTTTATCGTTTGCATTTATCTGTTGACTGTTTTTATTCCGCGGTTGACATTTACCCTCTGTTTCAACAAGCGGGCAATTCCGAGCTCGTTTCTTTCATTCGCGTACGAGTGCTCGCGTTACATTACCTCTATTCACGTCGAGATAGCTTCACTTAGTTTCCTCTTTTTCAGTGTGGACGGGTTAATTTCTGCATCTTTATTATTCGAGTGGCCGGTGTATGGGAGTAGTGTAGTCTGTCTGGTAGCGTAGATTGTGTGGCGGAAAGCAAACTTGAATTGTTGGGTCGCCGCCGCGTGGAGGTAATGAACGCACGGGTGGGACATACAGGCTGCTGGAGGCGTCTGGTTCGAGCGAGAGGTGTAGCTGAGGAGGGGGGCGCGGGGGGGAGCACGGTGTGCTGGTACTGTGCTGCCTGGGTGGAGGGGTGGTGGGGGGGAGAGGGTGCAACGCGTCCTGTATGCACAGCGCCGCTTCCGCATTCGTTAATGCAAAAGCGAGTACAGACTTCAGGTGTACATTTTCAGCGCTTGTGTGCTTTATACTCGATGTTAAGGCGTGCGTCTTTGTGCAATGCTGAGCCTTAATTATTATTACATTTTATCTCGTCTACGCTTCAATACACTCTCCACACTGTAAGCTTGGGGAATAATATATCAATTTAATCTTGAAGAGCTTCTACATGCGGAAACAAATTATAGCAAGATTATTCAAAACGCTACATAGAATCCGTACCTATACGTTGGTGGTTGGTTTTGTTTCTCTCGTTTCCATTCCTCTCCCTTTTAACGCAAAACGAATAACCGGCGGCTTAACAATTCATTACTGCATTCGTTCATTTCAGCTTCATTAAAATCGCATTAGGATTAATTTTTCTCGTCCCCATTTTAATTCGCAGTTTGCTAAGGGGATCTCTGGACGTAGTGCAATCATCCACTGTCAATATTTGTTGTGTTTTGTCTACCTGCGCCCGTGTGTTTTACGTTATTGCTTGGAAATTGCTAGTGGCCACTTATTATAAACCAGCTTCAATGTTTTACAGCTTTATATTTTTTATACGAACAAAGAGGTTCCCAGCTCCACTCGTTTTTATGAATTGTCATTAATTATTGTGAAAAGTCACGTTGCATTAGACCCTTTTTGTATATCTGCCGCATATGAATACGTAATCATTTCTTTATCGATAACTGTCGGTTCTTATTAGTGCTGTTAATTAGTCTTATTAATAAGGCAGGTACCTAATTGCTTACTTTAATTGATTTAAATAAAAAACAAGTGAAGAAATTAAAGCTTAAAAGTGTCACCATGAACTTTGCCTGCTGATATTACTTGTTGTAATACGATTTTTCAATTAATATCTTACCTACTAAACGGTAAGTCGTAAATACGTAAATACTCGTAGTGATTTAAGTAAAATTTATGACGACGGCACTAATCATGTACAATAATGACACACACATAATAATAAAATAACATCACAAACGTTACCAATGACAGAGTAATCGTACACTTTTAATAGTTTGTTTATACATTAAAAATAAAGTCGTAATTCATGTAAAACAAACATAGTCATGACCGATCCCTCGTGGTGCATACACATGCGCATAATATCTTACGTCGGGACTGGTTACTAGAACCTTTAGATATTGTAAATCGATATTTCATTTTCAAATCGATGCACTGAAGCCTCACGATACATTCGCACGCGATACTCACGACCCCTGCCAACGAATATCTACAATATTATTAATTCAGGCATATTAATAAAAGGTGTCACGTTACGACCACACTGATGTCGCAGGAAGCATGGCCCGATGAGCCATTCCAACGAAAATAAATACATTATTCGATCCCGAACTGCATCGATTTTTTACTAAGAATTGATTACTTTTTATTTCATCTGTCCGTCCTAATTTTTACCGGCGCGTTTGATAAGTATTATGTTACTAATGTTGTGACCCGGTTTCGAAAATACAATATTTTATATAGAAACATAAATAAACACAGGGTGATCAATGTTTTTATATGCAATAAAAGTTTGTATGGCGGATGACAACTCGTGCGAAGTGCCGACTATTTTCCGGACACAATCATCGTTAAGCGGACACGACTAGTCGGCATATTTTTATGGACAATTACTCGAAATCTACGTCAGTGATATTCGCGTTAATAAATATTAAATTGATATTATTTACAATCATAAACATATACTGTGAAAAAGGTGATGCCCGTTTTGAGACTACCTTCTGAAGTTATGAAACGAAGCCTTTTAAATGTTGATAATGGTTGATAGGTTACTACAAATATTTTACTACGTTTTTGTTACGAGTAATTACGTAAATATCCATGAAGCGTTTTATCCATAATAAATACCACTTTTTTGTGTAAATTCTTTATTTTTAAAGCGTCCGAAATTACTGTAGTAGTGCCGGGGGCAGGCAATATCGAGAATCGAGCATTTCACGGTCGGTAAGTTCAGCCGTATCGATACGGATATAATAACCAGTGGAATGGTAACTATAAAGAGAGATTGTATTTTTTACTAACGTCGTAAGAAGTCGGAATGTCCGACCGGCCCTTTGATCGGTTTGATAAAAGTGCTTGCGATCTTCTTTTCTTATTTTTTTCATAAAAATTTCCTCCGTACCTTTATTGATATTTTCTAAGTTTGAAATGTACGATGGAATGTCATGAAATATGGAAGCACTCTGCGTATGTCTGTTTGTTTATATTTATATTATCTATAGTCATGTCTGATCTTGGGCACGGAAAATATAAGGTTTTTATCAGCGGAGGTCATTCCCTACTCATAACTTAGATCCCCACTTGTCTGACAAAAACAATAATCCGTACAGTTTTGAGGAAAAATGTTTATCTATCGCGACACCCGCCCCATAAATATCGCGCTTACCGAAATAAAACAGTGGAAATAGATAAAAAGCTAAACTGCTGTTAGCGACTGTACGAGACCGTGGCGCGGACAGTTTGACAAATGTTCTTATAGAACAACGTGGAGGAGTTACTTTTTATTGCACCTTCGATCGCTTTTATATTACTTTAATACGATAATTGAACCTAATGAAAAAAGATATATGGCCTTATTTTAATTGCAAATATGATTAAAATCAATAGATACCATGTGTTGGACTTTGTAATTTATAATTACACTTTATTGCTTCTTTTTTGCATAAAATTGCTTTTATAATCAGCAATTAAAATTATTAGTGCTTATAACAATAAATTAAATCATGAAACATGTGACATCCCTTAGAGATTCTTGGGGTCCCCCAAAGATAGCCAATATCAAATTATAAATCAACTAAAAAAAAATCATTAACATCAGTTATCGAAAGTCAACGAAACACGTCGACATAATAATCTGCTCATCATAACCCAACGGAACATACGTCGGCTCGATAACGACACATCTTATCTAAAAGACATTATTTCATACACATCTATCGGAAAGCCATTCGAACTGTGTCTGATTTTATTCTAGGCAATTTATTTTCAATAAAGAACTATAAAAAGACTTATCTAAATCGTTCGGCTTCGACTGGTAGGGGAGCAACTGTCATAAACGTCGATGCTTATTTACGTCGTATTGCACCGGTGGGAAAACTATTGGCTTCTATCGATATTTATAATTATATATTTTTGTCGATTTTATATATCGTGTCACATATAAATTATAAAGGAAAATTTGGAACATAAATGTTTTAGAATTTTTCATTGCTTGGAAAATTTTTCTTATCCATAATGGGTGTAAACGGACCCTTAACGAAACCGAAAGGCACTTGTTCTCCCCGTCTTTGCGATCATTTTTTTGTTCTAGAGTCTAGAATCTAGACCATACCTGGAAACCTTCTAGTTGCGGAGATATTGGGGGTCAAAGTTCCAACTTTTTCATAAGTTTTTTTTTAAATACATGTTTTTAATGTAAGGTTTTTACTTTAAACACCTCCACGACTACTATTCAATCCATCCATTAGCACAATGCTTTGAGTGCGTACCATCAAGGCTGCACACCGTAAAACGTGATTTTTCATCCCAAAAAAAGAGTCGTTTCCCAGGAATAATTTTTACGTAAAGTTACTTAGTTTGATGTACAAAATGCTTCATTGACGGCTTCGTAAAAGGTCTGTTTACACCCTGTACACAACATTATTTTTAGTATATGCGAAACCTGAATATAGTTTGTTCAGAATAAGTAACTGAATCGATTCCAATAATTTTTAAACCATGTTTTTTTTTCGCATAAATATTTTAAAAAGTTAAAAGTTGGATACCGAGCGACTTTGAGTACCATATTGAGTATCGCAATAATTTAGGTACCTACTGCCAAATTATTGTTATCAATGAGCTCAAGACGACGCTGGAGGCGCGCGCTGCGTGGTGACCGCGTTTTTGTACGGACAACTAGGTAACAGAACAAGCTTTGTGATTTTTCATGACACAGTTTTTAAATTTTGTACTTAGATTCTTTACATAAAAATACTAGACACGTGTATCAGGTTTCGCATATACTAAAACTAATGTTGTATAAATGTGTTTAAGTGTTCGATTTCATTATAGCATTGCATTATAGTTTACGTGTGTGTGTGACTTAGACCATGTAAAGCGTGCTTTATTTTTATTACATGCGTGCTAAAAATAAAGTACATGTTGAACATAGTTTCTTAATGAACAGAAGGTATAAGACAACTAGTGCAATTAAGATCAACTGATCAAGGTTCTCATTTGTTTTTATGATACAATGCGCTTTCTTTGCCCTCTTGTAAATTACCCTCTTTTATATTTTGTGATCTACTCGTCGTTTTTTCCATCTGTTTTTAATAATTTTGTCGAATATTATTAAGACTATATATATTTGTTTTAAAAAGAGCTAGAAATTAAACAACCACGATCTATTTGGCACACCTAGGAATAGGTCAAAAAAAGGATCAATGAATAGGTGAAAATCTAACAAAACTTGATTTCTAAAACTTCCTTTTAATCCACATTTTCTCGCAGGTATCACCATTCTACGAAAAAGTTTTTCCACGTATTATTTTCTTTTAAAAATAAAGTATCAGTGTTGTATTGCTTAGGGTAGGTGTACCATAAAGCAATAAGTACATCCGCATCCGCGGCCCGGTCCCATTGTGTGCCATAGATAAGGCGACACGGCGCGGGCGCCTCCACCAATTTTACTTACTTAGACGACATGCGTATATCTTGTACTAGTTATATTAGTGAAGAAAGATTACCTTTGGAAAATTGTCAGTAGACCCTTGGAATTTAAAACAAGTTTAAGTAGAAAATAATAAAACATTTAAAAAGGGCTTTTTAATGTTATCACATGAATTATTTTAAAGTTTAATCCCGTATGTAATCTGACAATAACAACAACAACAATTATAAAAAAAAAACTCGAACATTACAAATAATGTACCACTGCTTATGTTCGTAAATTAACAAGCTAATTTAAATACATTATAACAATCATCATAATGAAAAACTAAACCTAAGTACCAAATAAAACATTAAATAAATTAAAATGTTCCAAAAATTATACAAATTACGCATTTTTCGATTAAAACACAACGATCGCTATAGACGATAAACAACTAAACAACGAAATAACAGAGGAACCCATTTAAATTTGTACTCGAGCACCGACTCATTTACATGTTATTCGGGCAACAAACCCTAGGGGACCGTATCAGCCATTTATGAGTTAAAAAGTATTAAAGAAAAGAAAACTCGATAGATATAAAAAGATACGTATAATAACAAGAGAAAGAAGCCGCTTGCAAGGAAACTGCTTGCGGCGAATAAGCCTCGCGGAAAGCGGTATTGTGCCGCGACTTTTAAAACGGAACAAAATGAACGGAGGGGTAGGAAATCGGATGAAAATATGAAAAGAATACACGTTATATACGTAAAAGTGAAACGAAACGTCGGAGATCGGGTCTCAGCCGCGGCGGTCCGCAAATATAATTTGCATAGTCAAGTAGCCAAACTTTTGTCTGCAGCGGATGTTCGCAACCATATTCGTTCGTTGCTTTTTAACCACACTCTCGTTCTGTATCGGGCCGGGCTTTTTATTGCATTTTTTCCCCTTTGAACGGATTCCTTCAATATTTTGGTGGTTCGTTTTATTCATACGCTCGGTCATCGAATTGTTTCGCTTCATATCACAGCTTTGTTGTGTTCTCTTAATCCTTGTCTTGTTATTGTCCTGTTTTGAATGCATAATACCGCGATTTAACGCCAACTCTGCCGCAAGAAAGATGGATTGCATATTCATAAACATTAGTACCTACCTACTCGTACTATGTTACGACTAAAAAGATTTTGATTAATACAACTGAGCTCTCAATACGTCTTCATAAATTGAATTCGGATTCAATTGGAACAAAAGAAGTATTAACATAATAATAATATCATCGGTCGGTGAATACATCCCTACTATTTGAAATTGGTCCCATCATCGACTACAAAGGCGGCCACAAAAGATTAAAAACTTTTTGTTTAGCCAGCGTCAAATGAAATAATCGATTGAGGAATTATTACGATTCATCGTTCCGAACTGGCAAGAGGAAGCAATAGGCCGGATTATGGAGCACAAAGCGGTGCCGACGAGCTATAGACAAATATTGACTTGTAGAAACAATGAACGCAGACGGCGCTTCTGCCGCTGGATTATGCGTAGGAAGAACTTGATTGACGGTTTAGTTCGGCTGCTCATATCACTGATCAACTTTGAAAAAGGGAATGACTAACTAAATATAGACACGACAAAGTAAGGAAAAGGTTTGGCCGGTGGCTAATTAATAAAACGTTTACGCGTTAATAGACACAAAAAGTGAGATGAAAAGATCCTAAAATAAGCTTCAGTCGAGTGCAAAGCTGTTTTTCAGAGGTGTTAAAGAGAATCGATACTCGGACTCGATGGTCCGACGAATTTTCCACTGAACGGATCTTTGGACGTAGACCTTTGTATTGACGAGAAATTAACGTACGGACCTTTCCATCCTAATTTTGTTAACAAAGTAATTATGTACGGTCGTGTAAATAATATACCTTTTGACATTGTGGGCAACGGTGCAGACCTTAATGAAGTTGCTAAACAAACGTCGGTAGAAGGTGCAAAAAACGTATTGAGAAATATCAGACAAAATCAAGATCCTGATTTAATGTGTATGATTCTGTTGCAAAAAATGCGAATGGAAATAAAAACGAACTTTCCAATCCGTACGTTATTACTGGCTCGTGTCGGAGGTCGTACGATGACAAATGATGCGTAGGAGTCGATCGCTAGTGAACCTCGCCCGTTTCATTAGCAACAACATTAATTACTAGCAAATCTTTAATGAGAAAACGAGCTTTCATTTTATTTTCATTCCACATTGCTCTAGAGTTGTTAATTTTGTGTTAGTTTTTTTTTGTATGTTTAACTGCAATGGATGGTAATTAACAATAGAGATTTGATAATATAGACATCATTCATCATTACCTACATCTCTAGGCATAACGTTTTCAATATTACATATAATTATAACTTTATAGTTACTTTTAATTTTTCTCACTCCATTAAATACATTTTTTGCTCCCACCGAAATTAAACGGCCACAATATTCAAATTCGCGGTACTCAAATCTCGTTCCAACACTCCAGCATCGCAACGACAAGAGGGCGTGTCTTATTTTTATTAGTTTATTATTCATACCGTTTCCATAACACGAGTTATTCGCATCTTGGTCGCCGCTCGACTCCATCAAAACTCTATCTTTTGCCATCTCGAGACTGTTACCCGACTTACCTGATGGTACAAGTAATAGGCTTTAGATATTCAGATTTGTTTACAGACACTTTCAATGAGAGTGGAATTTGTTCCAAGTGATATACAAGAGGAGAGATTTGAAAGAGATATTGGGATCAGGACTGGGTTGCCAAAGATTGAAGAAAAAGAAGATGTAATATTAGTCTTTGTTTTGATGTTCAGCTTAGGCACATTTCAAATCGCTTCATTTATTGTTTTCTTAAAAGCTTCAGTGTTGTTACAATTGCGGTAATTTTTGTATTTAGTTACTCAATTTCACGATGCATATTTTCTTTGGGTTAAAAATTGTAATCATCCAGCGATCGGTTTATCGTTTGGTCCCTTGTCCGCGCCGCCCCTCTGCCCTGTCGGAGGCTGGGCCTCCAGCGTCTATCAACACGTGTACCGACTCAATCATTCGTCAATCGAACTTCGGAGTAAAGAAGACGTAAATATCATTACTGCATAAGTAAGAAAGAGAAACTTTATCGATGCTTCGCCGATCGCGCGATTATTGACGAAGAAATGGCCCAAACGTAAGGTGGTTATTGCAGGTGAATTAAGGAATCCTTAAGTTTTCTGATAAAGATCGGTATGTAGTGACGTAAGAGGGAAAGAGACAGATGTAAAGTTAGTCGAGGTTGATTTATACGTAGCTATGTGGATGCAGGTGGAGAGAAGTATGGCGCACGACGCATACGCAAAACCGTTTATTTAGTCGCAGTTTTGTTTTGCTCCGCGTGCGGTATTCCAAGTAATTGTTGTTTCGATACGGTACAACTGGGCTGGATATTACAATGTTACATTAATATTTATGTGTAATTTTATTCAAATAAGTTTTCGTGTAAATAAAAAAAGGCTTTTCCCTCCACCTCGATGTGAACCTTCAGCCGTTTCTAACGAAAGTGTTTCTTTTAACAGTGATGTACCAAAAACGGCTAAAGAAGGAGAGAAAACAGCGGCAAATGATCCAGGAGCAGCTTGAACTAGAACTCAAGAGACGACAGAAAGTAGAAGAGGCTCTCAAACAGTCAGGAGCACCCTCCGAAATTCTCAGAATCGTAACTGGTAAGTAGGCATCAAAATATAGTTGTGCTTTCCGAAATACTGATTGGGAACAACCAATCATCCCACGTACCTTTAATGAAACCTTTAAGATGTTAGTGATGTTACCTACCTTAAACATGTCAAATTGTCAATACCATCTCTATCAACAAGTTTCAACATGTGTTAGTGCCCCTGACATGTTAACTTGCCGTCTGTCAAACTATCTGTGTGTAGCGAAAATTTCACCTTATAACATACTAATGTTCCAAGCAGCACCCATAGAACATTGAGCTTTACGTGCCGTAGTTAAGATTAACTTTTGATTGCTGATGGGGGTGATTTGTGACGTACTGGCGTTGGATGCGAGTCGAGTGCGTGATGTAAGAAGGGTGGGTGAACGCTGGTGATGGCTTGTACTAATCTCCGTGTCAGGAAATCGTTTCGCAGACCATTTGAAACGAGGGTTCTGAACTAACACGCATTCGAGTTGATTCTGTTGCATAATCGCTGTTTGCTACGTTACTGGCTGTGTTGACTTGATTGATAGGAGTACTGCTAATCTATTGCGAGTTTGTAAAGTATAGTCAACAATTTTTACTATCGACATATATTGTTCTGCTGCATTTGTCCTTAACCTTATTCAAACGTGACCTCATTCCACAGAGAACCTAGCCCCGTCATCGCAAGAGACGCCGCGTTCGGAACGGGAGAACGGTTCGGAGCGGGAGAGCAAGCCCCCCAGCGCTGAGCCCCCGTCTGCTTCACCTCCCTTCCAGCGGGACCCCCCGCGCACCCCCGACAAGCCCCAGTGGAACTACCCACCGCCACCAGTCGACATCATGAGCGGAGGAGCTGCCTTCTGGCAGAATTACTCTGGTGAGCATCAAAATATTTGGTACTCTCGATTTCTGCCGAAGACTCTAGGTGAGTTCAAAAGAATAACGGCAATCACTAAGTATCAATTTAAAACTTTCTCGTTAAAAAAAGCTGGCCATGGTATCTAATGGTTGGATATAAAAATTTTCATCTCCAGAATCGTCCCCATCTCATTCCTTTCCAGCAATGTTTAATCATTATTTTTCTTCTATTCAAATATGTCAGTCCAGTTAATTAGAAACGTCCCTAATTTTTTCTACTCCTCCTTTTAATTTTCAACTTCGAGTCATAATTGCTACGTTAATTTCCCAATGATCAGGACATTATCCAAACGAAATGTTAATAAGATCACGTTATTGAATTCTCCGGGACTAACTCATGGTCGAGGATATGTGTATGGTTTTCGATTGTAAAAGGGTCCGTTGGAGATGAACATTTTTCCAACGAAATGAAATTTATACTCATCATATTGCATAGCTTTCGTATCGGGAATGTCAAGTATTTAAAAGTACAACGATATGCGAGCTCTCTCGGTTTGTATTGTGATTTTTGGGGGCGCGTTTTTATGAACGAATTCTAATATAACATGTTGGTTTGTCTGATTATGCATGCATAATGCATGGTTGGGGAAAGACATGATTTTGAATATACTTTTTATTAAAGATTTCGTTATTATATCTTTGGATTTCGGTGGTCTCCTTTTCTACTCAGGGCTCATAGTAAAGCCACTAGCCATCTTAGACTGAATATCAACATATCACAATTTAGGAAAACTTAGAAAAACTCACAACAAAGGTTGTGTTATTCTGAATTGAATTGTTGTAAACATATTTCGATGCTGTTGCAAGCGCCATGATCGCGGGATGACTCTTGCAACAGCGTTAAAATATCGGGAGCTCACAATAATTGAAAATGACGGAAATAAAACAGTATAAACCGTGAAAGCAAGTAACAGTTTTTGAAGTATAGTGTGTCTGTATTACAAACTGACACAACTTGTCCACCTTGTATCAACTCTGCTCACTGTGACGTTCAAGACCTGAAATACCGGTAACCTCATAAACTTGAACTGATTATAACTCCAATTCATTAATATTGTTTGAAACAAAAAACAGTACTCCCACAAAAACCACTTTTATTTGAATCACAAAAAATGCAACGCGCTCAACTTTGGTGAAACAAGAAGCAAAAATCTGATGCTCGTATCGGTGAATCAAACCGTGGTTTTTTTCATTTATATCCGCTTTGTGGAAAGCCCAGAAATTTCATTAAAAATGCACCGACGTACTGCTGCATACCTAAAGTAGTGGCGTACCCTTGCTGGAACTTGACTGATGCCAAATATGCTTTTCCATTAAATACTCTTTAAATTCAACTGTAGGTTTATTATAGGCAGGCATAATATTTTGTGTATTTTGTCTTAAATAATGCGTAATGAAGGAACTGGTTCATTATGCAAGAAAACCATGTATGCAATTTCGCAATCTTTCAAAACTCAAGATTTATCATTAAAACCGAGATATAAAACTCAAGACACACTTAATAAATTCCCAATTGCAGCCATTTTTTTATTATTACTTCCCCCACGTACTAAATTAACTTGAGGGGGCGAATAGGTGTTTACAATTCGCAAAACATTGATACGGATTTAAGCGTTTCCCTTGTTCGGACGAGTGCCTTTTGCCGACAGTCTGTTCAAGTAGAAATTGCTACTAATTTAAGTGTTACGCTACCCCGAGTGTTCAGACGCACGCGAACACGCTATACCAATTGTTTAAATCGGAATCGCTTTACTATATTTGAATTTGCATGGTCAACTTTATATACTATTTAGGAATAAATAGAAATTTAGATAAAATTACCTTTTCACCCATTTTTTACTTTTAAAGATCTAAACTAACCTTCTTGATACACGTGCCACCAAATGTTAAATCAAAAGTAGGTTTCATAAAGAAACTTTTCCTAGAAATACATGCATCTAAGAAGAGGTAAAAAGCTATAAAGCTGAAACAGAAAAATACAAGAGGGTTGTAAATATAAAAAGGTTGGTAACAGAAAAACAAAAATTAAAACTTGGAGCCTTTCATCAACTTTCTTCAGTGCCTTCGGTAAAAGAAAAAAAACATATTTTATTATTCGTAAATTAGAAAACTTTTTTCTACGTGCTTTTCATAAGAAACGGGACGAGTCAAAAATGTTTGGAGTAATTACTGTTTACTTATATAATATAGGTGAAATGAGGGATATTAAAATTACGAAAATGACAACAATTCTTACGTAGATACGTGGACGGGTAATCAATCATGATAATGTTTCGATCGTATACATCATTATATTGATTGATACAAAGGTAGCTAGAGAAGACGGTCATAAATTCCCATTAGATACACACAATGCTAATTTATCATGTAAAAACAATATTATTGATTATAATTCTAATATAACAAGTTGTATCAGGATATTTTAATAAAACATTGTTGATACCGTTATTAGAGCTGTGCTTGTAAAACGGATAAACCATCCGATGTTACATAAGTAATATAAAGTTGAAAAATTAATAAAGAGGAAACTTCTCCATGCTACTTTTTAGGTGAGCTTGTAAAATGAATGGAAATAAAATTGTACCGCACAGGTGCGCTCGAAACCTTTGACGATATTAACTTTTTTTATTTATTCTTAGTAATCATCCGCATCATTGTGTTCAGCGTTTTATGTAGACAACTTATTGTTTATTAGAAATACATACAATATTACCGACAATGATAAAGATTTAAACCAAACTGAATCCGAGTCACGATGGAATTGATTCTGTGGATAAAAAAGTCAAAAGAATGTCTTTAATAGAAAATCAATCCAATCAGTATAATTCGTCGCGCTCCAATAGAGTCAGCAACAGTAGCACTTCATCCCGACTGCGTCCATTCGTTCGACTTGTGTAGTTGTGACGACCAGTTGGCTCCGTTGTTGCCCACCTATAGTTCCCTCCACAATCATCCGTTTAAACCGAACCTTTTGTTCACAACCTTCTCAAATTTCCAACGAAGAATTAATCAACTCACTTTTTTCTCTGTATTTTTACGGCAGTAATTAATTTCGCTTTAACAACGAGCCGAGGTGTCGATTGCGTTAAAAATTGTTAAAAAATAATGAGCAGATGTACTTTCTATTATTTCTACAAAGATATTAGATGTCATGAAAATACATCGTTTAAAAAATTATTAAGCACATTTTTTGTTGTTTACAGTTTTATATTATAATGAAAATAAGTCTTAAAATTATAACTTTTTAAAATAACATAAACTTTTTTATGATTTCGCAAACATTACCTTCAAATAGCAGCAAACTAATTTCTTGCTTGAGCTTCTAATAAGGAAATCGATTCGTCACTTCAAAAATAATCGATTACTTTGTATCGATCTGTATTTTTTTTCGATCGTATTTGGCAGATCAACAATCACATGAAATTGTTAGCATGAAATCTAACGATCCGTGGCTGAATGAGCAATCAACGAGTTGTATTTTGTCCAAACATAGTTATTTATTTGGTGCTGCAGAGTTTTTGCAACAAATAGTTTAGTTAGTAATCATCTACGTTTAGATTTTTTATTAGACAGTTACATAATTAAACGGTTCTAAATTTAACATGTAACTGGTTTCCAAAAAAATATCAAATATGTATTTGATAACTATAAATTAAAGATAACACTGTTAAACAAAAATCCCAGACACAGTGCCATCTAATAATAAATGCTTGAGTGAAACTGTTCTACATAAAGTTTATTGCTTTACTTACAATTGTTGTAACAAAAAACTATTTATTCTCACTATCGATCAGTGTCCACTATCGTTTTATTTCTGTTACTTTTCAAATAGATCGGTTCACGTCCACCTTGTGAAGTCCCTTTTTGTCATTCCTTGACCATTCGATCAAAACGAAATAAGAACTGTTTCTTTTACAAGTTTTTGTCTATCAACTACTCTCCGTGAAAGTTAATGTCACTGTTGATTGGAAAAATAAAACATTTCACAACGCCAACTGTTTCATGTTGAACGTTTTGAGACAGGAGAAAGAAAAAACAAACATTAAAGGATAACTTTTATTAAGCTAAGCGCTCAACCATTACAGTTGTTTCAAAGAACAAATAGATTATAGCTCTCAAAGGAACCGGCAATTCTGTTTTAGAAGCGGCAAATGCAAAAATATTACGTATTCAAACAGACCTAATGGGACATTTAGGGGTGGCAGCGAAGTGAAACGGCAAAGGCCGAAGCTTTTAAGTGTATAATATTTAATTGTGACGCCCTAGGCGTATAATCTCGCCCGAGATAATAGGTTTCTGTTTCGGGACAACCCTCGACGGTGACACTTGTGAGTGTGATGCCCTCAGGCAACACAACACTCAAACAAATCGGATCATAATCGAGTTTTTCCAACTGACGAATGTTTTCAAATAGTTTCTTTGATTCGAATTTCACAGCGGTGCAAACACAATTTAAATTCAAATTATTTTTCGGTTTAGGGATGTTTTAAACATTTTTTGGAAGTGCAAAAATTGGTGTAGGTTATAAATTCGGGACTCACAGCATAAATTGTAAACGAATGTCGGGAAGAGAAATTCAATTCCCCGTTGAGAAAATGCTCCATCAAAGTAAGCAAAAAACGCGATTCCGTTTATATCTTTTATATCTCGTAAATTGCAGGAGGCGGCAAGCGTTGCATGAAATTGAATAAGCATATTTCGTAAAACGTCGACGTTTTCGGAGACAATTGCCTTACCTCACCTACTCTTTGCCTCTTCACGAACTTTGTCAATTTTCGTGAAATCTTATTAGAGGATGTCCTGTGCTTGAGACGTGTTTCATTTTTTATGCCTTAATTTGTTGCGACGTTTTGCTACAGCGCTGCTTTTGCCCGGAAATTCGTCTTTTAAGATGCAATTTTTTTTCAAAGTGTTTAGGGGAATCTTCATACAATACCTATACTTCAATCACAGCGTCTATTCAGATTCTCAATTGATGTTATTCAAAAAATACACGTTTAAAAAGCACTAATACTCATGTAATAACCTTTTATTTAAAAAAAATATAAAATAATAATCGTTCCCAATCATTTTTAAAAACAAAATCAGCTTTTCCGGAAATCCACCTACATCATATACAGAATACAGAAACTAAAGAGAAACAGATTCATAATTTCCATTTATTACCATCAGTAACCCAACGAATATTACCCGGAACAGGCCTTCGAATAACCCTTGTACGAGAAATTTAATAACACTGAACGTGAGTGCTACGTTTTTAACAAAGGCAATATCGAATATTAAATTAGAATGTGCCATACGGATGTGAAGTCCGTTTGATGTGAGTCGGCTTTCCCCGAAACACTTAATGACATTTTACGGAGCTACACGCGTGGAACTACATGTTGTATGTGTTCTCTCTGTGCGACATTGTTCCCCTTCGCCCCAATAGTGCCTTTTTATTTCGTTGTTTCTGTTTTTTATGTTCGTTTCACAACCTTATTTATTTCTAGGTCTATTATAATCCTGTCCTGCACTTTATGTTTTAATATTTCGATTTAATTGAACTCCTGTTTCTCTTTTCCACCAGAAACTCTGGCGCAAGAGTTAGAGATGGAGCGTAAGTCCCGCCAGCAGGCCATGGAGCGCGACGTGAAGAGCCCCCTGTCGGACCGCGCCGGCTACTACAAGAACTCAGTGCTGTTCAGTTCGGCCACTTAGCTGACGCACTCCGGGGCCAGCGACTACCCCGACCAACAAGATTACGACAAAGAAATCGACGAATCGAGAAAACCAATGATCAGCGTCAAACCCGAATTCAGGGAAAAGTAAATCCAAAGATTCGAGATTGGTGAATAAACTTATCAGTGGTCTCAACGTTCCGATCGATAACAGAACTCTCAATAGGAACTCAAACGAAAATACTTCCAAAAATATCTTAGAATCCCATCAAACTGTTCATCTGATTGTTTATTCAACTCAAGTTTTTGGCATAAACGATCTCATTGAAGTTGAAACTACTTCTCGTTATTGAGATTACTCTGTAAATATTGTTATTGAATTTGAAGTAAGATGTAGATTTCGTGGTGTTAATACGAAGTCTTAAGAACTCTTCTTCCATAGAAAAATTTGTAAATATCCCTTTATATTATTATTAGAGTAAGTCAGTACGGTTTTATCGACGATCCGAGTAATTTATTCGTCAATATTTTAATCTTTTATGAAGAGTACCTTTAACTTATCGTTAAATGCCATATTTATATATTAAGTATCCATTGTTATTTGCCCTTGTAAATCTGGATTTATTTTCGAATCATTCTGTACCTACATACATATCATAAGCTTTGTCACATTCAAATGTTCAGTGATCGATTGAGACAATTGTTGGAATTGATCTAAGACTGCTTTTCGAGAGTTTTTCTAAAATTGTCACTAGTCTCGCAATTTCTGTAAACGATAGGTGTTTAAGTTCCTAAGATGTTTGTTTAAAAGACCGTTACGATATGTTCAGTAAAACTTCTACTAGTAGGTACACGTTTCTTTCCCCCATAATGTTTTACTTTCAATAGTAAATAATTGTGATCTTCACTCTCGTGTAATTTATTCAATTTTAGTGCAATGATTAGATTTAACTGATACTAGTGTATTTCATAAATCATAAAAGTGTACGATAGATACGTTAAGTTAGTGGTTTTAAAAGGATACATTTTTACAATTCAATATTATTGACTGAAAACAGAAGAGACAGTTTTTTGCGTACAATATAACC
Organism: Noctua fimbriata; assembly: GCA_905163415.1. NCBI lineage: Eukaryota > Metazoa > Arthropoda > Insecta > Lepidoptera > Noctuidae > Noctua > Noctua fimbriata. The sequence goes on from LR990932.1 coordinate 10,691,086, forward strand.
TAAGTGTTTTCTTTAAAACTTCATAAACTAGAAGATGTATAAATAATTATAATCGCTATATCTCATATCCATAACGCAGAGATCGATGTATATGGGTAGTTAATCTAACAATAAGTTCAGTAGTTTAACATTATACATAAAGTATAAAATGATAGTGTTATTTATATTGATGCTTAGTTTACGAGACTTTGGATGTCTCAATAGCTTAAAGTAAGATTTTAGAGATTGTATCGGGCGTACTATTGGCGCTTGGCTATTGGGCAACTAGGTACTGCTAGTTGAGACACCTATTGTTATTTTGTGGAACCACTCACTGTTGATATATCCCATTCGCCTCTCGGGATTGTGGAAAAGAATTGTATTCGAGGATATCGGTGAATAGTCAAGCGCCGATGCAAACGATCGCTTAATACAAGTAATTACATATTATCTGTAAAGGATAATACGACGTAATGAATAAAACTTAGTTGTTACTATAAATGTTTAGCTGAGCATGTGTGACTGTGTAAAGGGCGTGAATGTGGTACTTTTGTATCAGTTACTTTCATTTCGTTACAATAGAATGACAATACCAGGAGACGATGACTTGTGTAGTATGTACCTTGTACGTAGTGTACGTGCCCGCTCGGGCCGGCTCCAGTATTGTCGTAGAAATAGTTTTTTCTTTGTCAATTAGATGTTGAGGCTTCTCAATGTACCTATTTTGTATTTCGGTAATAGTATGCAGTTCTGAAAGCAAGTGTAACTATTTATTATTTCTATTATAATTATTATGATTAATTTACTTAAAATTGTGTGTGTGCCTTGTATCGTAGATGAAAATATCAAGATTAAAAGGGAAAATTATCAGTTTGTGTTTTGTTTCATACAACCCCACTACACTACCCATCTTAATTATATCAAGCCTAAACAATGAAAATACACGAGAATTTTGCAAAGACAACATACAGAGTGTACAAGATTCTGAATTAACGTTCTAGAGCTATCTATGTGTAACCTAAAACACGAAAAAACGTTGAAAAAAGAAAAGCATCTAAAACAAAATCTACGTAAGCCACATGATGTAGCATTAATGCATTTGAGTACCTACACCGACATCACAGTGTCAGTGACAGACACTGATCACTCAAAAACTTTATTAATCCGAACGACCAGCTATATCTCGCTTCTATCACCCTATGGATTGTGCACCAGGCCAGCTCTAACAGTAGCTCAACCTAAAATACGACATAATTAACCAATAGCAAAAAGCAATTGAACAACGTCGTCGTAAACATGAAAAGTCATAAGAAGATTTCATATTAAAGTTCAGTCGCCCATCGCCATTTTAAATCCTGTGAAATCGGAAAAGTTCATATTTATTGCTAATAGATTTTCGGCCGATGAACACCGGGTTATTTGGGATGCAATTTTATTTTGTCCATATGAATGATTTTTATATTTGCCCGGGGGCCCCGGCGTGGCGAACCAAGGGCCCCCTTTCCGATTTCGATTTCGGACATCATGCAATCGTTGGCCCCTGTCTGCTATTTGGGAAAATATTTTCGAAATCAACTTCGTTGGTTGGTTTCACTTCGCAATGTGCATTTTAAAGGGAAAATGAGATACGATTGTTATAGACATTTGTTTCAAAATTGCTTTGAAATACAATCTCTTCAATAATTACTTAAGTCCAAGTTATGTATGTTTTTTCATTTTTTTTTTTGTAAAATTGAAGAACTTTGAGGCAGGTATATATCGGTAAACCGACTATGTGAGGGGATGATATGGCTAGAAAGGAAGTGACCACTGAGATGTCGGCTTAAAGAGAAGCATAGAAGAAAAAAACATGATACAACTCTAAATTAATGGCAAAGATGATATCAAAAACCATATCGAATATCGGAGAATAATTGCTTTTACAAATTATCACTCTGTAACAGAATATTTTGCTTTTTCTTCGTGTTGATGATTCCCATAGTTATTTAATTAAATTTGTTTCGACCAAAACTCAATCACATCGACAGCGTTGGTAGTGGCTTCGGACAGGTCCCTTAAAAGAAGGTGGCGATGCACAAAGAGTAGGTCAGGAGTTGCACTCAGCTTTAATAATATTCTGCTGACCAATGACTACAAGTTTCAGAATTTAACATTGAATGTCTTGTTGTTTTCACTCAACATTTATTTTTGTACAGAACCCACTGTATTTTCCTGATGTTCTAGCGAAAGTTGTTTATGTGACACGATTATCGAAGTCCTACATTATATCCACCAACCAAACCATAATCAGCCTATAATGTTCCCACTGCTGGGACACAGGCCTCCTCTCTATGAGAGACACCACCATATACGCCACGACGCCATTATATACTAAGTGTAATTTATGTAAATAGACTTCATAATAATAGTGATAAACATATGACACTGACACTATTAAACGGAGCAAAATGGATTACATTTGATAGTGCTAAGATTAATTGCGAAACACATAAATAATAACATGAAGTAGTATAGTCACTTTAAGAGATAATTTAATAGTTCATCTAAAGGTGAAAACGACATCTGCACAAACTCGTCAGATATGAGAATTATGGCGCTATTAAAGCCACCTTATGTGGTTAATTTTACTTCTGATCAGTTTGGCCTCACCCGTATCATACAAAATCTACGCCGATATGATGTGAATGATATCTGCAGTCTTTGCAGGAGCGACTACAAGCTGAAGCAAATCTGGTGTATCAATCATCATCATCATCATTTCAGCCGAAAAGTCCACTGCTGGACATAGGCCTCCCCCAAGAAGGGGGGTTTTGCCATAATCGCCACGCTTGGCAGGCGGGTTGGCGATCGCAGTATGGTTGTTGTAGAATCAGAGAACGCTGCTGCCCATTCTCTGGTAAGTCCCTTAGTCGCCTCTTACGACACCCACGGGAAGATATGGTGTATCAATGTTTAGAATATAATAAAAGTTCATACAGCTTCGTCGTCAAATCACTTAAAATCATCTAGTCTGCTTTTGTTTTGTATGGATTGTCCAGATTTTAATCAAATCATTTGAACACACGATGCGGACTTTCGACGATACGTAGGTATCTTGCAATACGACAAAAGAAGAATTTCCAATGAGAAATTAGTTCATTATTCTCTCTTGCCGCAATTTTTTTCAAACTCGTTAAGTAAAAGTTGATGAAGAAACTGAAATATAGATAGGTAGATAAACCATTTATTCAGTGCACTCAAAAGACAGCACAACACACAGAAACACAATTAAATGATAACTAATAACAAGAATATATACCTTTATAAAAACAAGGTACCAGTACACAAGAAGACAAATATATGTACACAAAAAAGGATAGTAACACCATGACATACTTCAAATAAAATAACGAGAATACAAGGTGCGGTGTGCGTCTTCAAGTTGCACCAAATGGGAGTCCAGCTCAGGATGTGTATACCTGACGCTGATATTCTTCTGAATACGGACGTCGAGCAGACGAATATGCCTAAATACCACTCTGTATGTCCACTACTCAACATAAATATTTAATTTCACTACTTTCGATATTCAATATAAATGGAAAATTTTACGCATTATTTCTTTAAAAAGTTCCTGATGACATACAATACAAATGACTAAAAACCATTTTTTACTCATCACTGTTACGTGGCAATAAATTGTCCTCGTTTTAAAAGTATTTTAAATGTGTAATGTATGATTACTTACATACATAAACATGATATAATTACGCTACTAGGTGGCGTCTATGTTATTAATTCTTTAAACTATTATTACATTATCATAATGTAATGTTATATAGAGGTCAGTTGTGTTTATTTATTAAAAATTAGACTGATGGTCTCAGGTGAATAGACAGCAGCATTCATTGTTACTGTTACTTGATAATCAGAAAAGTATGTGTAGTTTGTACCTCATTTTAAAATAAAAACTACAAAAATCAAGGATGATGATGGAGACATTTGAAACAGGCTAAACGGTTGGTGCTACGAGATTACTACAAAGAACTTAAAAGTTAAGAATATATTATTATAGATTTTATTATCATCATCATTCTCTTACTAAGGGCAAGATAATGATGATGATATGATGATATCTATATGATCCCAATTCATTTGGGGTCAACGCAGCATGTCTTCTTCTTCCACATTTCTCTACTACTCGTCATCTCATCAGACACCTCCTTTCATGCCTTATCATCCTTCACACAGTTCATCCATCGTTTCTTTGGTTTCCCTCTACTCTTATATCCATTCATATTAATACTCAAAACGACATTTTCCTCATTCCTCCGCATCACATGCTCATACCACGATAACTGATTACCACACAACTTTTCAGTCACCGGCGCCACTTTTAGACTTCTTCAAAATTATTCTTATAAAAAAATACTAGTCATTATTATAAAAAAAAAAAATCGGAGATTACTTTAAGAATTAATTAAATAAGACAATTCATATAGGCCTACTACTGCCTCGTAGGTCTAGTAGTTGCAATCGCGACTGCTAAGTATGAGGTCCTGAGTTCGATTCCCGGGTCGGGCAAATTGTTATTGAACTTTTTTGATCAGGAATTTCTCAGTAGCAGCCTATGGTGCGTATGGTGTCTGGATTTGTGCTCGGTTGAAGGCAATAGGCTCGCCTTCTATTACAAGGGACTTAAACATAATTGGCGAAATGTGGGTGTACTACAATTAGGTACACCTCTGCCTAACCCTTCGAGGGAAAAACCTCTGAGAAATCAAAAACTACGATACTTACTACTACTTACACTGTTGCGGAATAATTAATGGAATAATTAATTATTATAAATACTCAAATAAGCATCTGCAAAATATCAATAAACTTCATTCAAACACTTTACGCAATATTGTTTATTTTCCCCATGCTAAAAATAATGGAAGTACGTTCAGGCATCACGCCAAACAATATATAATAATATAATTAGACAACATATACGTTGTAAGTTGAGAAACGTTTTCCAGTTAATACTGTGGAGCACAGTTAATATCGTGCGCATAAATATTGTCGCACCAGACAGCTCCTTGCCGCTTCTAGTCTCTATTGAAGTATGGCCAGTGGGTACAGGGTGATGCTGTTTTGAGTGTGTGATAAATATAATGGTTTTATCTTGAGTATATGTATTTTCCAGGGCTTTGGGACTGTTCGAAAGAGATACCGCGGCCCTGGAACACAAAGAGCAAAGAAGGAACATGGATGGGTTTTAGTCAGTAGAAGTCTGACACTCCTTTCCGCTCCGCCCAGAGCGGGGAGCATAAGGTATATGTATTTTTGTTGTTACAAGCTCTTGTAGTCTGTTTCGCTGTTATGTCGCTTTTTTGTGTTTCATTTCAAGAAAAACGTAGCATACTTTTTTAACGTAGCGATGCTTAATATTTCATGAAAAAAAATTGAAACCATGACGGTAAGTTCTAATTAGTTAAGTTTAGTTGTAATCGACATACTGCGCAGTTACATTCGTTTTGTTCTGTTTCATTAGTATTCTGGGTTACCATTAACCCAAATATCTACACTTCAGCTCATTAAATATAAAATGTTGGTCTCCTCTGGAAATATTGAAAACACACCACCCTGTATTGTAACGCAGCGACACACGCACCTGACATAGCGGACTCGAAGAGCAATTTTCGCTCTCTGAAGCGCCACGGATTAGTTTTTCCTTACGATAATTAAATAACTTTGAGCTATGTTGTTGCGTGATGTACGGCCGTGTTTATTGTCTTGTTCGCGTCGCGAGGGTGTGAATACGGCTTTATATTATTGCGCATGTTCTGTATGCTTTTAATTAAAGCGTGTAAACTTTCAGGTTATCAAAATATTGAGTAAGTATCTCTTGTTACGTGTAAGGTTTTGTTTACGGTTTTAAAATGGGGCTTCCACGTGAATCTATGTAGCCTGTGTTAGTTTCTTTGCTGTCCATCGCTCTCAAAGCGTTTTGTATTTCAACTAAAACTTAATAGAGTTTACCTGAGCTTTTCTGTAGTCGTATCGTCAATCTTTACTAATGTTATAAAGAGGTATTTGTTTGTGTTTGTAAGTATGAGGTAATCTCTGGAACTAATGATCCAATTCTAAAAATTACTTCACTGGCAGAAAGTTACATTATTCGTAAGTGCTATAGGCTATAAATTATAATTATATCATCCAAATTTGCCGAGCTATCACAATTTTTGCAGACGAAGTCGCAGGCGAAGACCTAGTTCAAAATATTTGACAAAAGAAAAAATACAAGGTCACATTCTAGTAGCGTCACTTTATCTAAGCCCTCTGATTCAACAATGGCTAGTCAAAATAATTAGATAAGTCCTACTTAGTCAGCAAAACCTTAAAATACTTGCCTTGACATTTTTTCAGTACTAAAGGATGCACCTTTAGTAAAGACAAAAGAATGAAAATTATAATAACGCAGCGTCGACTTTAACCGCAACTCGAAAACCAACAGGTTTTTTAATAAATACCAATGATTGGGGCCAACATGTGCCGACAGGTGAACTTGTTTTAAATACAATTAAAATACTATAACATGCGAACTTACACCGTTTACGTGTCTATCTATAAACATGATAGCTAGAAACGACATTTTCTAATTTTAATTTCATGTCGGAAGCGACAACCGGTAATAGACAATGTATGATTGTCTAGAACTATAGCTATCGATAGATCTCCAGATCTCATGTAACGCGACCATTTTTTGTCACACTTAAATTTCAAATATGCATCTAGATAGCATTCAATGTAAAGGTTCCTATTAACATTTTACACTACGTAATATTGTATGACGCTTGAAAAATAGCTTGAAAATTGGTTGCGAAATGTCAGAGAGCTGTAACACTTGTAATCTTTATTCATTTCAATTATAAGGGCAGCGGAAAGGCGATTGAACAACTGCGAGGGCGACACTCAGTTATGAAAACATCTTAACCCTTCCCTGCCAAGGGGCCGTTGGAGCAATTTGCATTATATCTGAATTTGAAATACTTATTTTGCTTTCAAAGACTTATTTTTGTACCACTAAGAGGTCGTGAAAAATCTGATTACAATTCTGGTTGTTTCTGTTTGTTAATTGACACTGAATATTTAAATTAGCTAGCAAACGGAATTGCCGTAGGAAATTAGAATGTACAACATTTTAGACGTGTAGATGGAGGTATGGATTATGAGTGACGGAGGAGCATATTCCATATAGGTACCATATAATGGGTATAAATAGACCCTTAACGAAGTCGAAAGGCACTTGTTCTCCCCGTCTTTGCGATATATTTTTGTTCTTCACCATACCTGGGAACCTTCTAGTTACGGAGATATTGGGAGTCAAAGTTCAAACTTTTTCACAACTTTTTTTTTAAATACATCTTTTTTAATGTAAGATTTTTACTTTAAACACCTCCACGGCCCCCGTACAGTGCAATCCATTCATCAGCAATATGCTTTGAGTGCGTTCCATCGAGTCCTACCGTAAAACGTGATTTTTCACTCCAAAAAAAAAGTCGCTTCCCAGCAATAATTTTGTATACCGTATCAATCGTTTTCAATTACAGAAGCAGTTCTTTAATTGAAAACGATTGATACTGTATACGTACCTACTTACCTTATCATGTTATAAACCTTAAAAGACATGCAACTTTTTACAAACCCTACTCCAATCAAAACAAAACATAACAATTACCCATCAAATCAAACCCAATCTAACTCAGATGGATCACCAAAATGAAGCTAAATATAAGATAAGATGTACAAACAAATTAAATCTGAACAAAGTATTAACTAGGGCCGACAGGAGCGACCATCACGTCTTCAACTCTCACAAATTCGCATTAAGAAAGGCACCTAGATGAACTTAGTTCGCTTTTAAGCCGGAGACCTCTTGCCGTTTATAAATCCAATTGGATTTAGTTATGGGACACACCGGGCTATAGTTTAAGATTAAGTTTAAGCTACGGAGAAGGTGATGAAAAGGAAAAGTTACAACATTTAATTCACGGTACATGACTGTTTGCTAGTACAAAAAGTTTCTAATTAAAAACATTATATTTTCATTGGTCTGATAGGCAGTCGCTCCAAGTAAAATACTAGTATTCAGCTGCATTCGTTTAGACTGGAAGCTGATCCCAACATAGTTGGATAAAAGCTAGGCAGATGATGATGATCTTTTCATTGGTAAAGAAATTAAACTATATTCCTGATTAATAAATATCTGTTTACGTACAGTTAGATTAACATTAGAAGCCAAAAAGAAAATTCTAGCTTTCTATTGTAGCTTTAATAAGAAATGAAAAAAGGCTAATTAGTGAGTGGTCTTCGTAGACATTTTAAAAACTAGCGTTAACGATCATGGAAAAGTCAACATTGAATTGGATTGACATAGCTAACCGAAAAGCTTATGTCAGTCGTGTCGAAAGTCATTATAGGAATATGAATCGCGATGAAAATGATTTCCACTCGTCTAGTCTGTCAGGACAGGGGGCTTAAAATGGCCAGTTTAGCAAAATAGGATAATAAAATGAATCACGTTAAAATTCTTAAAATGGTCAGACACAGTTAATATTATGAATTGTCACTTTCACAACCATTTTACGAATTGTAACGTAATTCTAAATGAATCAACTGAGAATGTCAATCTTTTGGAATTACAAAGATGGTTTTGTCTAGGCCTTTGTGTATCCCTCGCCTAGTGGCGGATAATTGTCTGGCACAAGGAGTTTGTCTCTACGAGGGTCCGCCTGTTTGATGCTCGATTGTTTAACTCACAGACGTCACAACTAATCTTTGAGGACTCACCGCTCAGAAGGTCACAGCGTGACATTGCTTAACTTCTGCTAAGAGTTAGGTCTTGTGGTTGTTAATCTAAAACACGTGCGACATTTTGCTACAGGTTGTGACTATATCAAGTTTTTAGGACTTTTAATTCGTTAAATAACAGCATTCGGTAAAAAAACTGTTATTTACGACCGGAAAAGCCTGAAAAAAACAGGAGTACAGCGGTAAATTGGCTATGGTAGACTTTGAACGAATTGTGTTTTCATCTTTATAGACTACTAGCTATTGCCCGCGGCTTCATTCGCTTTAATTTAGAATTTGACAGTCAATTCGGGTTGTACTCTGCTTGTAATAATATAATTAAATCATGATTCGAAAGACACGTGGCGCCTTCTATTATCATAAGATCGTTATAATTGTTTTCCTCCGGAGCAGTACTTCTTTTCGGGATGAAATGTACTCTATGTCCGTTTCCGTATACCTGACAACGCAAATACAAAATTTCAGAATGGTCGTTTCAGTGGTTTAGGCCTTAAAGGGTTACAAATAAACAAACATAGTTTCTTATTTATGTATAATATTATATTAATTAGACTACAAGTTCAAAAAGATGATGAAAAATGAAGTGTGTCCAGGTTTTTAGAACCTATTTCACAATAGCTGACCTGTCGATAAAGATTTAATGGAAGATTAGTCTCTAAAAGTCACGTGTATTACGCAAAATGAAAAAAAAAGATGCGTGTATGAAAAAAAACAGGACGGGTAAACAGTAACTCTATCGACACCACAAACAAATAATCAAATCATCACACACATCACTAAACCTCCTCTCGATTTGGAATTCGAAACATTCAAACATAACCGTAATCGATAAAATGGCGTCGGGCTATGAAGGCGGCACAGAGACAATAATAAATTGTAATTACAATTTAAAATGAGCAGGCGTTGCCGTGGGAGTGGCCTGCCCCCACGGCACGCCACCTTACCTTCACGTGTGTGCACTTTTTACATTCGTACTGCAGGCAATTAGTGTCGTGTGCGTGCTCGGAAACTTTGTGAATAATATGTTGTATCGGAAAATGGAAGTACAAGGTAATGGAAAATCTCTTACTTTATAATCTCTAGCTACAACTTATCCTCGATCTATCGTGAATTTCATAATTAATTCATAATAAACGATTTCAGTGGCACAAGTTCCACGAAATCTCATAGCCCTAAAATTAAATCCTACAAAAAATACCATATTATCATAAACCAATAATATTAATTTCCAAAACATGTCATTATATGTCCATGTCCATTTTCCAGAATTAACATAATCAAACGCTACAACTAAATACGACGAAATAGATAACAGAAAGAGCACATTTAATACATAATAATTTCCAGACACATTACCATGTTTTGTTCCCAAAAATGATTTGATACGTATCGAATAGCTATTTACCAAAATTACACGTTACAAAACATTTACTTGGTTTATTTTCCATTCCCTCGCATTCAAGTATGATTTTTATTACAAAAAGACAATCAAGCATGTTTAGTTTGAATTTACAAGGGATTCCGTAGGTTTTCTTGAAGTATGAAACGAAACTGTGAAACGAGTGCGACAACGACAATATGCACTAAATTATTCTGCTTTCACTATCAATATAAGTTTAAATTATGGAATTACATTCTCCCAGCTTATTTAAATAGGTTTAACAAAAGAATTTAAAATCATAACTTATCTATCACATCTGAAACTTAAGCTGAACTTGAAAAACAAGTTGGAAAGAAGAAACAATGGTACACTTATTATCTGCAGGCGCCAATCAAGAAATGAATGGCGTAATTACTATAATTAGTAGAACATGCTGCAAAATTTATTAGGTATCTACAAACAGCGCCTTCCAATTTAGTTAAACGAACTTGCTCAAGAAAATTGTATCAGATAAATAAATCAGAATTAAAGTCCGCAAAAACTTCAATTTCGGATGTTATTGTAATCATTTTACTTTAAAAAGAAAAGGAGGCATTTGGGGTTGGTAAAGGTATTCCATATTTTCATCTGAAATCTTGATCCAAACATAACAAGTTACAGGAAGAAATTCTTAATCTTTCTTCCTAATCTTTGTGTCATCCATTCGGCTACGGTGACCATTCGTAACTAAATTTGCCATAGTTAAATTCTGAAAAAAAACTATGCAAATCTAAATATCCATGGTTTTTCCTGATTCAGGAAATTCAGACAGTAATGCTTGTAAACACCTGGTACTTTCCTACCTTGTAGTCGATGAAACCTTGTCTGTGAACCTGGCCTGACTTGAACTCTAAAAATTTGTAGTCATTTCTATTTTCTACTTCAAGAAAATTTATAAATGTTATATTATTAACTTGTCAACACACAGATCAAGTCAGTCTCAACACAAGTCTTGCAGAAAATGGACGTCTTATTCAACACTTACGTAGTAGTTCAGTGTTTCTATCCATATTTTGTTTCTAACCTTCTTCCTTAGTAACCATGCAGCCTACGGAACCCTAATAAAAGGATAGAGATCATAATCTCCGAGGTTCGAGTTCGGGCCCGAATAAAATGGAAATACATTTTAATGATTATTATGCCCGTAAACGTTTTGCCGTGGACGCTATACCATTCAATCGGTCTAATCACTAATTCCAACACTTTTCACCTATTTTTTTGTTTAAAGTTTTGAGTAAAGCTATTGGTCAATCTAATGTTCAATCAGTAATTTCGTTTTAAATGTTTTTAATGGTTGCACATAACTGTTAGGTGAATTACAAAGCTGTATATTAATTTGTATGTTGTGTATATTTATTTGTATGTTTTGTTGCTGTAAAATTAAATTTTGGTTTGCCATGAATGAGTCAAAACCGTGAAGACTGTGTGTGCTGTTTGAACGTCACCAGCTGATTTTCCTGAAACAATGAAATAGGTTTAGCTATTAAAAGGTAAAATATAAATAAATGCTTTGATTAAAATTAAACAAAATCTATAAACCACATACATGATAAGATCGCAACTCCATCTTTTAATCAAGCCAAGCAGCAATTAGAACGGACCTGATTGACGATGTGTGATAACTAGATTATCACATAATTGCCGGACAAAGCTAGAATAAATTGCGGTGCCAAAAACCCAGTGTTTAAGTCAATAACCTAACCGCCTATGTGGCTTTATAACGATGATTCGGCGCCAGCCAATGATTGATCGCCGTCGTAAACGTCAAAATTTTTGGTACCAAAAATAAAAGATCGCACGGTGATCAAAACACCATATCAGAATCTCTGTTCCGAATAAACGTAATAATACGTTAATTTCGACGGTTTCAAACGATCGAATTAGTTTTTTAATTCGTTAGTAAATGGGTTATCTCCTTGGTGTTTAATTTTATGGCGATTTAATTATATTGCTCAGCTTACGTTAAACTTATTTATTATATTGTATGATGTGTTATTTATTATTATTATTTGTACCTTTCAATATAGTCGTGATATTACTTGTTTCCGTTTTAGGTATCTACTAACTTTTTTGTAGCTAAACATTGACAGTTTTTTCAGCAACAACGTCAATGCACTGCTGCGCTATTTCAAACAAAAGATAACTAACTGTTATAAAAATCTGTGAACACTGTCTATTGTTCAAAATTGTGACGTCTTTTGTTTGCAGCCTCACATCACTACATTGGAGTCATCGGATTTTAAATAAAAAAACGATCGTCAATATGTTTTAAGGATTTCACAGACAAATAGGTAGAATATGATAGTAGTATTATATTTATCAGCTGTGTCAGATTAAGACAGACCCAATGCTTAGACATTTTCATTTTTTAACTTCAATATCCTAATTTTATTTAGACGTGATAAAGAAATGTAACTGCGTAAGTTTGTTTCACTTTTTGTTTGAAAATGATGTCCCTACACAGATTTCAAGCATTGACAAAGACAACAGCTTCCAGCACAAAGTTATCACACAAACCAAAATATGTTTTAGATGAAGCAGAGTTCCCGAGTGCCAGCTCCATCAGCCACTCTTCGAAGCACACAATGCGCGCATGTTTGTCCTCCCTGTTTGTCATACTTGCAGCAATGGCGGCGAAATACACAAATTATAACTGAATTTTGTACGTCGATTTCAAAGGCATGCGCTCACAAATTCGTTCTAACTAGTATACGTTGATTTAATTTAGAATTTTGCTGGTAACAATGGCTGTGTTGCAGTCGCGTTGTGTTTTGTTTCGTATTTTATTGTTTAGCTAGGTTTCGTGCATTCAGGTGAATGTTTGTGTAGGAAGTTCTAATATGTGTGTTGTGTGATGTTTTAAATCATTAGTTTGAATATTCTATTAATATTTTGTATCTGCAGAATAATTGTTTACACGGTGGAATAATTACACCACACACACACACACATAGTAACAATACTAACCTCAGTACAATGTTAATAACAGTAAAATACTAACAAAACTATGTATTATAATTATGTTTATGGATTTTCAGACTACAGAGTCTGAAAATAAAGTTGTTTTTTTTTTATCGCGGTTTTAGTAAGAAATATCTTACTAAAACCGCGTATCAATCTATATCTGTGTCTAGTCTACTAGCCTTGACTGGCTTTCTTACTATCTTACTAAAGGCGATCAATTACGATTTTTCACATGATCAAAAATCAAAGGAATTTTGAAGTATTACTTTTTCAATATAGAAAGTTTGAATTTTTACTTTTTAATTGTCGAAAACATGACAAAATAAAATGAAGCCTACAGTCACAGTTATAAGGCATTACTTTGAAAGTTCTGTAGTTGCCCATTCCAAAGCGTTGATCTCTATGGAGAAGAATGGAATGAAACTTTAATATCAACAATATCTTTCACCTGTTATTTATTTCTGAAAAATAGTTTTAATTTAATTCCATTAACATAGTCATGATCTTTGAACAAAAATAACTCACAAACACTTTTTTTGTCGATTGATTAATTAACTAGTATCGTATTTGCAATCTTGCTATGTCTTATAAAATAATATTAATACAGGTTAGAAGGTTAGAACTAAATTATGTTTAATAGATATTGGAATTTATTACCGCACTGATTGATATTTTAACAAAAAATCGAAATTACTCATAAATAATATGGATGGACTCCGTCTGATACTCGTCGGAGCTAGTAATTCTAAAAATGATATTACATTTGCAAATTATAATGTTAATAGTAAACTATCAATCAATCAATTGATTACTTTACGTTTTGTTTATTATATTACAATATAGATAACAAAATTAAATTAAAATTATGTTTACTTATTTGTAACATCGTATATTAATATGTAGACATAATACATTATTGTTACATAGTATGATGTTTATGTGTTTGAGCTGTTTGGGGTTCTTCTTCTGAGCGTGTCGATGGCAAATTTTTAATTAAATATGTTTGGCCCAAAATTCAGCTATGCGAACTCCGCTCGCTGTAGCAGTCATAAGATCGTCAAGTGCGCATTGTCTGTGGTGACACGGCGCATACACATTTGATATCTGAGCCGTCCATGAACCCCCATCTGAACAGATTATCTTTGCTACGGCCGACTTGGGTTCGGAGTCTATTCAGAGATTTCCAAGTCGGCGACGGCAAAGCATCGGTTGGTCGACTCTCTCCCGTAGCTGGCCTACTTTTTAGCAAAAGAATCAACATGTCTCTCTCCAGGCTTTTTTTACATAGTACTTATTTTTACTATTCGAGGAGCTCGTCGCTAAATAATAACAGCCGCTCGGATCGATCTTTAGGTTAAGCCATACTTGCCTAGTTTGGTCTGTGGTTGGGTGACCACCCATTACATACCGAGTTTCCTCCGTGCCTCGAAAAGCACGTTAAGCCGTTGGTCCCGGCTGTCATTTGTAGATCTTTGATAGTCGTTACAAGTAGTCAGTCGCCCAAAAGGTCTGACAACCAGTCTTACCAAGTGGTATCGAATTACCTAGGACTAACTGGGTTGTGGAGGTCAGATAGGCAGTCGGTCGATGTAAAATACTGGTATTCAGCTGCATCCGGTTGGACTGGAAATCGACCCTAATATAGTTGGTAAAAGGCAGGCAGATGATGACTTATTTTTACAATTATATTAAGTTTGTAAATAATTATGTGAATATTCTTGGTATTGTAGATGGCTTCACAGTACCTACTTTACTTGATGGGGTCTTATTTCATTAGAGTGACCCTTGTCTTTCAATCACGTGTAACTTGTCTAAAGTAAGGAGAAACTCGGTCCTTTGGAAAACTTACATAAGGACATAGGTAGGGCTTGTGAAATGTTTGCACACTAAATAATTGATACACACTTGGATAATATGGAGCGGTCTTTTAAATCTGGTTTATAAGGAAATCTCAAGAATCATTGAAGCAAAGTTATTGGAAGAAAAAGACACGGATACCTGTCTTTCCACATTCAGATTATTTTATTAGTGTTTGAAACACTAACATAATAGTAAAATAAACCATAAACAAAATTCATAAAAAACGGTCAACTTTGTCACCATCGTTTGCTGCCGCCATGACTTTAGGCTAAAAAAATAAAATTAAGAGAAGAAAAAAAAAAACAAGTTGGGCAGTCGATGGCCAATTGCATTTTGTAGCAGTGAGTGCGAGTCGCGTGCTCGCTGCCATTAGCCCGCCCTCCTGGGCTGTTTGCCAGAAAATATCACCTATTCCGTGTGGAAAGGCTATTGCTATGCTAACGTCGGTTGATTTCCCGAGGAAAATCCTGTAAGAAAAGTGATCCCGATTTTTATAAGTAAAAATCTTAAACTTTTAAGAAATTGTAATAAAAAGGCAAGATAATAAGTACTACACAGTATTGAAATCCTCGTTTCAATAGATTGGAACAAAAATCACAATGGTCGCCGTGATCCGTGTTCGGTACTGTTTAAGTTTTTGGTCAATTACAAAGATGTGGCTAGGTTAAGAAGCCAGGTGCTATAGAATATATAACAAAATCGACGTCAAAAGCATTTTTAACCAGTAGGACAAGGATATGAACGTAATTATGGGCCCTTTCAACAGAATGCAGTTTGTTAAAAACATCATCTCAATTTTTGAGAATATAGCAGAGGAATTCCAATAAGTATAATTACAGAATAAAAGGAAATCGAGAGTTCCAGTCAACAAATTATGTTTTTTATGAGTCACGTCAAGATGATTCTACCTAGACATCTTGGAATCATAAGGTAAGGAAAATCATCAAATGCTTTACTTAAAAGTATAGAAAACCACTTAGGATCTTGAAATTTAAATGATTTTCATGGACGAAATCGGGCAGTAGCTAGTCATTCTAACAAAACAAGGCTTAGCTGTCAACATAATCAGGCTATACCCACAGCTGGGACACACACCTCCTCTCTACGAGAGGGAACGACCTGTAATCCACTATTCTGGCCCGGTGCATGTTGGTTCCTAACAAAAGCAATAGCCTTCAATCTCCTTGTCACGTAATAAGTGACTACGGTCAGTACGGAGTGGCGACACGTCGTCTTATCTAGAAACCTATTTATTATGTCTAATGATTTTTATTATTCGGGTTGTGTGGGTGAAACAGCTAAACCTTTAGCTGGAAACTTTGAAAAGCTTCATTTTCAGCCAAAGTTATGCGTCGAATTCTATGAACTGCTATTATCCTGTCGGGTTAATGATAAGCGCCTGAAAGAAGCGGGAAAACATAAGGTTGTTCCTTTTAAACACGGAAGATCGGAAAACCGTTACTAAGTAAAGACATAGCTGCTAGCTGACAGTGTCGATTCATTTCATCGATGATCTGTCATGTATACATAGGTTTACGAAGATCAAATGACAAAAACTAGCAGATTCCATATCATATCAAAACCTGACAATCTAAATTAGCCAACTCTTGCTTCAATTCTCAAAATGCAAATAAGTTAAATAAACCCAAATAAAAATCCTGAATAACCAAACGAAACCAACAAACACACCCAACAGAACCCTTCCACTGTCAAATACGACTCACCCCTGTCCAGTTGCACCGTGCAAATAAATTTGGTTTTCATTAGTACTAGCACAACACATTCCTCAAACAGCTGATTGTTATTAAACAAAGAAATTGCATCGTAGTTGATTTTAACAGTGATTCCCGGTCACGACATTGTTCAGTACTAATGAAATATTAGTTACGCCTTTTTAGCAAGGCTTTGTTATGGCATTTTGCTTTTCTTACAGTAACTAGGAATATTGTGGCATATTATTTGTCTTGTTTAAGATAAAAATATTAAATTGTTACAAAGACCTGTTATTAGTAAGGCTAATGAGTATCTATTTTTGGAGTAATTAGATTTAACTTCTGTCTCATCTTAAGGTCTAACTGTCCTCATAATTCCATAATAAAAATAATATTTAAAATAAGAAGCCTAAAAAGTTCAGTTTGAATTTTTTGTTTCTCTTTCGTTACCTAGGTAAGGTACTAAACATGATCATCATCTGCCTTTTCCCAACTATGTTGGGGTCAGTTCAACAGTCAACCAGTCTAATTGGATGCAGCTGAATACCAATACTTTACATTGCCTATCGGACCTCCATAGGTATCAGTAGCGAAGGGTCAATTTTTGTAAGAGGTAAGCTCCGGCTTACCTCTTAAAAAAATACATATCTTTAATATGATTATATTATTTGTCTATAGAATACTGACTGTGCCATTTTTCAAAAGGAATCCGGTAGGAATTGAGTTGTATGGAATCTTCACCACTGATAGGTACGATGTTGTAAACGAATGATTTATTTATTAAGAACCATACATGTACATATTGAAAAAAGAAAAAAATATCAATAGTCCTATTAATTTATAGGTACGAAACTTATTCAGTTTAACTGTCAACATAAAATCGATGGCCGACTCGATCGTCGCAATTTCTCAGCGATTACGCCCCGATACCTCCGGAGAGTTCCCGGTAAATCGCATAAATAATACGCAAATAACCCATCAAGCAGTTCTTATTTAATTTCATAAACGTTAGCCCCGAGAAAATTCAATTACTTCACGATTCAAATTAATTCAACAGTTTTTGACATAATTAATTACTTACGGCTAAAAATACTGTAAAATTGTATTCAATTAGATATTTTTTACTCTCATAGTTGTAGATGGCATTTGGACGGCCTACAGATAATCATTTATTTTTAATTTTATGGAACGATAACAGTTATTATAGCTACTTAACGCAATGGACCGTGCTGGACACACTTCAGCGTCCATTGATGACTTAAGGGTCACCTTATAAACTAATGGGCCGATCTTCTTAGCGTGTTGATGACAAACAAGTAGTAAAAAGAAGTTACATTTTAACGCATAAGTGTGACCAATAGAAAAAAAAAATTGCGGCCAAAACAAAGCTCAAAAAGGCATTTGTTTTTTTTTACTTTTTATTTGACCATTGTTGAGGTTGGTACTGTAAGGTTTTATAGTTTACAACCAACCTTAAATCAGGCTGCTTATAGCTGCATTTGGATTTCGAAATAAAAAGTAATTTAGTAAAAGAACATATTTTTGTATTTGAAGTGCATTGTCAATTGAGTTTTATTGTTGTAAAAGTGTGGCCCATATTCTAAAATATAAAGGTAAAGTCGTTGAAGCCCTTTTCATTTAAAGTAGAATACAGTTACAGTTTAGTTTGTTTTTTTTTTTAGTTTTCTCATATTGATATACTACGGTACTGACCAAAAATATTGGTCCAAGAAATCTTAAAAACTACTTTGAATAAAATATTATTGCTACCGTAAACTAACGAACTGCAAAGCAAGAGGTTTGTAGATATCAACATCCATATTCATCAAACAAATATTGTCTCCAAAAACGGAGACGTCATTAAAAGGGGACTCGTAAGACATGAGATGCTGGCAATAACTCGATTACAAGGGGGTTGTAGAGGGGGTGAAGCAAGGGGGAGGTGTTGAGGATTATAAGAACTTCGTTAGTCTCTCGAAGGTGTCTAACTCAGGTCTGGGACGGGAGAGATTATCGCTTTTGCCTTTAGCGGCGCATTTTGTCGTCAGTTTAGAATATTTGATGTGATAAGATATACGTTACATGGGATGCGCGGGTTTACGTTCGTGTAAGTACTAGGATTATTTTGTTGCTTTTGCTGTGGTAGGTTTTGTTGAACAGCTCTTATAGTGTTTGTAAGTAAATAGTTCCCTTATAAATCTTTATGACTTGCATTGTATAGAAGCCTTTCGTGTTTTGCAAGATAAAAAAGGGCACTGAGAATGGTTCGATGAACAATTTTCTTGTTCTCAATTTAAACTTTAAAAAAAAATATTATATTTTTAATTTAGCTTCTAATTTAAAAATAAATAAATAAATAATAAATTATTTATTCCGAATCAAACATCTTGTACATTTAATATACCCACCAAATTGGGTTGGATTTGTTGACTGGATTATAATATTATTAGGCGTTATTATAATATTTTCCACTACTTTGACAACTACACTGTCAGGTAAAAGCGCCAACTCCATCCGTCCATTTTTCCTCCACAACCATTATGAAAATACCCTATACCGAAAAACGTCATCAAATTTTCAGTTTGAGCGACGGGTACACCGGCAGGCGAGTGTAAAGCAAACGCACGTATCACTCGACGGGCCACAAAGGCACACCCGCAAACACAAAAGGTATCTGGTGAACGCAGCTTAAACTTACCGAGGATGCAATCACAAGTTGCTCTGCTATAACGTATCCGACTTAATGTGTAATCGCCTTAAAATTCGGTACATGGTAAAACTTTGATATCACTTCGGATGATAGTTGGGATGTTTATTGCTTGGTTGGGTGGGTTAAGCTGGCTGTAGGTTTTATTACACGAATGGGTGAAACCTATTTAAAGGCTTTTTCACCTTGTATAATTTTTCGATAAGTGAACCAAGATAGTTTATGTAATGAGATTTTAGGAGAAAAATAATACAGTCACGAGCACCAATATGTGAATACTTGACATGTTTTAAAAGTGTTTTTCTCTTACTGTTCTGATTAAAATTTAGTAAACATAGTATTCTGGAACTCATATTGCTATGAAAAAGATCCTATCTGCAAGTTACAATCATTATTTCTCGAGAAATTAGCTTTTATATTTAGGAAAGTGTATACAAATTAGTGGTCGTGACTGTACATCATTCATTGCTGATAAAGAGAAAATCTGTTACAACTTTTTTTCTAAAAGATATCTCATTGATCTCAATCTTTCATGTATAATAAACAAACGAGAACATGAACATGAAGAGACCCTAAGTAGGCAGCTTGATGTCTGTGTTTAAAAGTTCCCTCCTATCAAAGATCTCGATAAACAGGGTGCAGAAAGATACGAAGCCAATCAAATGATTGATGCAGCTAGATATCCTAGAAACAGGAAAGCTGAACTGGATATCAGACTGGTTCAGTTAAATTATTGGTTTACTATGCTCGGGAACAGTCATCACATCTCATTAGTCAGATCCTTTCTAGAATACAGGTTAGCAAAGACGTTAATGGCCTATCAGATGTAAAGTGACTACTGCTGTCAATATAGGCACGCCAAAGGGTTTGTCCCCGTGTATTGTTAAACTTATACGCCCTGTCCCGACCTCAGGCAATGCAACCTGCGACAAAACTTGCATCAAGCGATACGTGGGTCTGCCACTTCTTTCATGCAAGTACTGGCACTTCGCAAGTCTCGTCGCGGTGACTTGTGACGGACTCCAAGTAATGTCTGTCATTTCTTTTTTCCGCTGTCTATGTCACAACACGCTCATTGCTTAATCGTGTAGCTCGTGTCCAAACTGTTAGAAATATGATGTTATAAAGGGAACCTGTAATTTCTCCAAATCCTCTATATTTATAGTTTTCTATATATCACAGAACTACGGTTCTACGTAGTGAACGTTAACGTAAAAATAAAAAAGCGTTTCGAAAAGTTTAAATTGCAATTTTTATAGTAACGGAGTCTGGCTGTTCATTTCCATTAACATCTGCTGGAGTCCAATTTAACTTTTGTGTAAAAAAAGTTGTGCTACCGACAAAACTGTTCACGTATGATAGTTGCAATTAAATTCAAATAGGTTGGGAGCCATAACTGCTTCTGGGAGTTAAGAAAAATAATGCAAAGGCTACAAAAATAGACCTATCTGAAAACGTATAATATAAGTTTACATTTACTTTATTTTATAATTACCTCAAACTATAAGGCTTTATATATAAACGTTGCATAAAGTTACGATGTAATTAAACGTCAAATATGTGTGGTAAGTAAGCGATACTCATATAACAACGACATTAACATAACAAAATATACCAGTCTTACCAAGATCTCGTATTACCCAGTACTAACTGGGTTGTGGAGGTCAGATAGGCAGTCGCACCATCTAAAATACTGATATTCAGCTGCATCCGGTTAGAATGGAAGTCGACCCCAACATAGTTGGGAAAAGGCTAGGCAGATTAAGATTAACATAAAAAAATACTTCCAGGAACCAAAGAGATTTAAATAGCTCGTAATATTTGAATGTCTTTGCCAGAAACCAATACCACTACTACGTATTAATACCTCCTTACATAAATATCAATATAAACTCAACCAAGATATCAGAGGAACCGTTAGCAGTGGACCAGTAAACACCGCACAAACCTTTCGGATACATCTCCGGACCACATCCTGTTTAAAGATGTTTCTAGAATTATTAACTAAGATTTGACGTAACAAATACCAAGTTTCACTTATAAGGGATTAGGGTTACATGTTCCGGTCCGAAGCCCAAGGGATATGTTATTGTTTTGCCGCGTGGCTTTGCAAATTTTAACTAGGAGGGAGGTTGAGATTAAACTTGTATCACACAAAATGGGATACGATCTTTGAGATTGAACAAAGGCTTCCGGTTGTAAGTTTATACGTAGATGTTTTGTATCTAACTATCTTGTGCTTTATTTTTATACAGACAAGGTAGTTTTTGTAATTCCTACCAGATCTGGGAACTCTTTAATATAAGTCACAACTATAAGTGACAATTTTTAACTTTTTGTTTAACTGATATTATAACTTATGTACTAAGGCGAGCTTACAGCAAAGCTCAATATGAAACCTTATTTATAAAGTGACTCAAAATAGAAAACTAGGAAAGGAATTGTTGGATTGTCGCCTGTCGGCCTTATGGAATGAGATCCATGTCTAAGTACTATCTATCTATTTAAGAACTGTCTTACTCATTTTTTCGAGATAATTTTAATAAACGGAAAAAATTCTTATCTTCTACAGCAAAAATCAATGCTACTGAAAACAACAACGCTGCTACAATTATCTCCAACAAAGATATTCATGTAAGTACAGCAGAGCGGGAAGGTAAGCCCAACAAAACACAAGAAAGCGATAACATCAGCTCAGTACAGACTTTACATAAAGCAATATCCGATAATACACTACACATATCGAGTAGTATGGAAGTAAATACAGTTTTAATAAATAAAAATAGAAATTGATTCGAAGTTTCGAAGTCTTAACCCTTTGCGGGCGCGGCGCTTCCGTGTGCCTCCGGTTTTAATGTTTCATCCACTCATACTATATTAAAGATCAGTATCACAGGAAGGTGAACTATTAGTTTCGCTTCGTTCTCATTAAACCCTTTCAATATTGTCTACGCTATCATACACAGAATTTTGGTTTATCAATTTCGTTTAGTTTTCAATGCGATCATTTATTTTCATTTTTGGTGGCAGCGTTTTCTGATGGTTGTCGGTTATAAATATTATATGGATTAGGTTTTTTTTTTTTTTTTTGATAAACCTATTTTTTGAGATTGAAATCCTCTGCATAAATATAAAATGCGTTTATATCTTTTAGTGCTGTATGACGACCTCGGGCGGAAAATTTCGTAGCCATTTACGTATAAGCTTTTCCTAGACCACCAAACCCATGAACAAAATAATTTCATGCTTAATAGAAAATGAGGACGTTTCAGTGATTGCTATATTATATTTTTCTAATAAGTTGACATGATCTAGAAATAGCACTTATTGACAGTATGACTTTCGTAGTGCTCTACGAAGCGCGATTGTAATATACTGTACCTTTGTCAAAGACACATAGAAGTCAGGTTTACAATAATGGCAAATATATTGGAACCAAGTATACAAGGTGTAAACAGACCCTTCACGAAGCCTTGACGGCTTCACTAAGCCTTGACGGCTGCGTGAAGGGTCTGTCCAAGCATTCTGTACATCAAACTAAGTAACTCTACACAAAAATTATTGCTGGGAAACAACATTTTTTTTTGGGGTGAAAAAATCACGTTTTACGGTATGACTCAATGTAACGCATTCAAAACATTGTGCTGATGGAAGCATTGAATAGTACGGGGGTCATGGAAGTATTTAAAGTCAAGTCATATAAAAAAAACTCGTGAAAAACTTGGCTCTTTAGATCCCAATATCTCCGTAACTAGAAGGTTCCTGAGGTAAGGTCTAGAACATAAAATTGATCGCAATGACGGGGAAAACAAGTGCTTTTCGGCTTCGTTAAGGGTATATTTATGCCCA
This sequence comes from Noctua fimbriata, assembly GCA_905163415.1. Taxonomy (NCBI): domain Eukaryota; kingdom Metazoa; phylum Arthropoda; class Insecta; order Lepidoptera; family Noctuidae; genus Noctua; species Noctua fimbriata. The sequence goes on from LR990932.1 coordinate 10,714,415, forward strand.
TTATTAGGAACACAATTTTTAATTAACTAAAATATTTCCCCTGATGGGAAACTAATACAACATGATCGACGAGGCGATAGTAGAAAAATATCATGCTAATTCTAAACCCATGTTCAAGCTTTTTTAGCAATTAGATTTAATTGAGTTAATTATAAAGTGTGCTAACATTAGCATTCAACAGTGAGGTTAATCACAATCATGTATTCATACACTTAGGTACCTACTTATGTATTTGTACTATTATTAGATTAGTTACGCTTAGTTGCCTTTTATTGTTCACCTAACATTGTAGTCGTACTTAAAAGTAGTTGAAAGCTTCACAATACAGTGTTTTTATTCATTGAAAAATTTAAATAATTTAAATCCCAGTTTTTTATATAATCATATGCTTAGAACTCAAAAAGTTATCATGTTACGGACATAAATTGCGTAATTATTTGAATCAGCGCCTTGGTACGAATAAGCACAAGTTTATTGAATCGTTCATAGAATGCTTCTAGTTCTTTGTGAGATTTTACTTTGCTTATTATCGTCAAAACATTATACACATAAGAACTACTAATGCGACTAATACCTATTAACTTTTTTTTTAATTAATGTGTAATGCGGTTGATGTAGCTATTTTAAATAAATACATATTTTTATACGCAGTAATTTTTATTGCACTGTTACCCCTAATGCCTTAATTTTTTTCTGCCAGGTAGGTGTATTTTTCAGACAACATTCAAAATTCCATGATTTCCTTGCATTCCACTCAGAAAATTATTAAAAAATGCGTGCCACGTTTTCTGCGAGATAACGCAAATAAATACGACATCGCAGAAAATTAAACAGCATAAACTAGTTGCTCAGCTAATACAGTAAGGAGATTGTACCAGTATATCGTCCAGCGACTTTTTGCCCCGAGCAGAGCATCGGCGCTCAATCGAATTATCGTGCTGCCACCATCGAAGCAGTAAATTAAGAATTAACACGAAAGCTGATTATTTTAAAACATGCATCGGGATACCCTTTCTAACGAGGTTTCCTTGCCGACGGCTCACCCTGATGGATTGGAACCTATGCTGCGATGTGCTAGGCAATTAAATACTCTAATTGTTTATTATGGGAACTCATGTGGTTTCGTCGTAACGGCTGTTATTATGTAAGCGTAGAATGTAACAACATGTCTAATTATCATTTACTTGGATTGGTATTATTATGTTTTTAATTTCGGTTTTATTAAAAACTTTTGGAGGAAAAGAGCAAGCCCATGTGGCTTGAAAAGTGCCTAGTAGAGGCTAAAAGAGGTTGAAAATAACTTTCTCTTGATTGTCTATCATAGACACAATACATCCCCCGTAGCATGACCACCGTAGACAAGGATTTCTTTGATGGAAGAATTGACAAAATGACAGATTGTGTCGACACAATGACAGATTTCTTTGCACTATCTGTCATTTTGTCGATTCTTCCGTCAAAGAAATCCTTGTCTACGGTGGTCATGCTACGGGGGCATCAGTGTATTTTCAAGTTTGTTAAAGGATCGTCAACAGTGGAATCATTGTCCATGACCATGATAATGAAAAATACTGACTTTTAATGTCATTAATAAACGTAATTACAGATTTTTATTTTAAAGCTCATAAATCAAGGCATATTTTTCAAAACACATTAAAATAGGTGGTAAATTAAATGATATGAATTTGGTTGAAAGATTATTTATCCATAATGATTGTACTACACATTTTAATGATGATCATTTGCCTGGAGCGTGCCGCCATATTGCTTTAATTCGCGTTCGCCGAATAAATTCGCTTATGTTATCGTTTACGAATGTGAATTGGATTAAGAGGAAGCTGTTTCTTTAGATTAATCACCAAAAATCACCAAGTTTTGAAAGAAGGAAACTCCTTAACATCTCAAGATTGTTCTACCTTTTTGTAGTTTTTGACACTTAAGACTCAGTTTTCTGGTTTTAGTTTTTTGGGGGACCATGAAATTTTCTAGAATATTTTTTTTTTTAAGGACAGAAAGCATTTTTATTCATTTTCATATGGCTCCTATTGCAGCGTATGTCCCACTGCTGGGCAAAGGCCTCCCCCATATCCTTCCAGGTACTTACTCTTCTTCTGCGCCACCTCGAACCAGCGTACGTAGATATTTAATATTTAGATTAAAACTAATAAACAGAAGATAGCATTTCCCTTATATTTTTTTAGTTTAAAACCTTATTAGGTCAGCATTAAATAACGAAACAGTTAAACTTTCAAAACAACATTCTCCTTAAAGCATTGTTATCTCAAACAACTGACTGTGCCGAGCAAATAACACGAAAAAGGATGAAAAATCGCTTTCATATATAAAGGAGCTAAGTAGTTTTTGATACCGGACGCTCGATGGGAATTAGGAAGACGGCTCCAACAAGAAATAAAACGAACAAATGATTGCAAATTAAATTTGCCGTGGAAGGCTTACATACTCACTTTTGTATTGTAGAGACATAACCTTTATGGTAATTTAAGAAGAATGTCTGGCACGCTATAAATAAGAAAGATATAAACAATATTTCAAAATTAGAATAGAGTAAAGTTTAGAGGTGAGCTGGGCATCCGTCAAAGATGGAACGCAAAATAAAATGAATATGAATATGAAATAAAATTCTTTATACTAGCTGTTCCTCGCGACTTGGTCTGCGTGGTGTGTATGTGTGAAAAAAAAATGCCAATTTCCTTTCCCAGTATATTATCTATATCCTTGCCAAATTTCTACTAAATACTTGTTAACAAACAAACTTATATTGAGATCAATCTAATTGTTAGTAAACACTATAAATGGATACAATAATAATAAATCAAAACAAAAAAAAATATTACGAAAAATTATACATGAAAACTAACCTGCTAAGGAAATGAAAAATACGGGAAAAAAACATTTTTGATGTAGGGCAAATAATCGCGGCGGCGAAATGGTCTCGTGACAAACATCCATGCGTCACAACGGCTCAGTAAATCAGCGCGCCAATGAAATCCAATTACTTACACAAAAAACTATTAGTTTTCTGCAACATACATATGTATGTACATGTTGCTACTTCATATGTTGCGAAAATACTATTTTGCTTTATTTTGCAACTAACTATGGAATTACAAGGAGGAGTACAAACAATTTTTTTTTTTTTTTTAATTAATTGGATTGTAGGTACAAAGTATGGGTACAATACAAAGAATAGCAGAATATAAGTAAGTGATAAATGTTTTTTTTCTATTCATAAACTATAGAAAATAACATAGTCAAACATGAAACAAAATCCACGCTGAAAGAAACAGCTGTTCGATTTTACTCCGCAAAATTGTCAACCAACTATATTTTAGTCTGTATAATTTAATACACATTATACTGAAACCATTAAAAACTACAGTCATATAATAAAATTATTGAATTTTGCAATTTAATATTGGCTCGCCCGCTCACCGTTGGCCATAATTACCAATGCGTATCCAATTCATCATTCTTTATTACAAGCACAAAATTCCATGTAAATTTCATGCACGCCCGATATACCGAGCGAATGAGTTTCGATATATCGTACAAATCTCCATTTTTTGTGTTTTTGTTGCACTGTAATAATCTCTTTAATGACATTAAAATTTGCACCTAAATAATAAGAAAATCGGTCGCCTGGAAACATTTTGCCGACTGGTTCCTGTAATGCATAATCTACATAATTACGATAAGAGCAGAACAATTCATTAAAAATTACTTCTTTTTTTGGGAATCATGTCCAGTTAATTGTTCATGTTTTAACCGACAAGGAAGATGAGGAACATGATGATGTTATTAAAATATATTCAAAGTAATTTCAATATTTTTTTAAAGAAATCTAATAGCTCTTCGTACGACTTATCTAGAAATTCTTCAGAATCATGTTTCTCGAACCCTTGATGTAATTTTGACTGAAACAAGAAACATAATGGCAAAAAATAAACGTAGCAAGAAGCATAACACAACACTTGACAAATTCAACCAAAAATAAACACGTACAATACTATACATACGATATTTGTGCGTGTATTTTTCCCCAACAAAATGACTTTCAGAACGATTGTCTTAACATAAACAAGGCCTCCCCCGCGTTGCCACAGAAAATGTCATTAATGTCTGAGTGAAATTCGGGGTCTAATCTCGTCACTGCAAAGCTTATTACATTTATACAACGGAGTAATCTTCGAATAAAGTTTTCAATGGAAAGTGTTGAATCATTGAGGATTGCGAACCCTTGCTCCCTGAAAGAACTCGGCCTATGGCGGCGCACGAATGGGGTGTACTGTTTCACGAAATAATTTATTTTGGCTACATTATACATTATAAGCAGTATTTTATTTAATTTTCGTTTTTTTTTTAACGAAATTAATTCGGTACAGCCTACACTATCAATAGTTTCCGCTATTTTCTATAAGAACTTACTAGTAAAAAAAAAAACGAAAATGTATAAAAAATATTTAAAGTTATTTTTGGTCGTTTATTTTACATATTGATATAAACATTCAATACCTTAAAAATATATATGAATGAACATCCAATACTAAATCATCTTTGAAATAAACGAAGCAAGTTTCAGTAGCCAATTTATTCTCTGAGCCAAGTTCCCGCGGTACTCCTCTAGCGTTCGCAACCATTTTAATGTCTTCAAGAATTCTGTTGCGCGATGACTCGACATCGCGACTGAAATCTCGCGTTTCTGTTTACTATTAATCAAATTTCAAGCTTTCACTTTAAATCAAAACTAAACCACTTATCTAAGTCATATTTTAAAATGTTTATTTTGTCAAAGGCGAGTAATTAACGAAGTAATCACGAAACTTAGCTGAAAGGAAAATAAGGCTTTTTATTTGAATAACGCGGGTCAAACATAAATGGTAATTGTGATAAGAACTCGATCGACTACTGACCAGTATAAAAAATACCTCGTTAGTCAAATAACAGTAGGCATTTAGTTTTTTCTTCTCCATAAAGTCGCAGCATGACAATGCCCTCTTCAGAACCAAAAGAACTATATCAATACCAACGTGATTGTAACGAATGACATCACTGGACAGCAACAAAAACTTGTTATTATTGCTGACACAATCGACCAAAACTATTGACAGTCGTTTAAAAATATCAGCAATTCAGCATAGTCCAAAAAGCGTGTGTAAAAAATTGGCGGACCTTTCCTTGGAGCTGTCATCGTTGCTGGGCAAACCGCAGAGTCATTGCAGCGCAATAACCAATTGTGAGCGTATTACGTGTCCTATCACAAAGCCCCGAGCTCTTTTTACAAGGAGCTAGGAATACTGGAATGTGTTGGCCGAAAGCTGTCAGTTTAAGTTGGATTGAAATTGGTTTAAAAATTACATTAAGTACTTATTTTTAGCGATAAGAACGCCTACTGTGACACCCTATGTAATTTATAATGTATATGTATAAAAATCTCGTGTCACGGTGTATGTGGTCGCATTCCACCGAAACGGCTCGACCGCTTTTTATAAAATTTTGTATGTATATTTGGTAGGTGTGAGAATAGGTCGTAAAGTATATTTGACACCGCAAGGTGATTAGGGCGCGAGCGAAACCTCGGGCAAAAGCTAGTAATAAATAGTATTTTTTCTATCTATCTAAAGAGACTTTTCTTAATTACCTCACCCGAAATTATTTCCATTGATTTAATTCTCCTTTGATTAAAAATACCAGTTACCTAACTTATTGTTAATGGGTACCTAATTCGATGAGGTAAGGTACCTCATCCAATAACAAAGCTGTGTCGATTCATAAAAATAACTGTTCTACATCAGTTACGCTAGATTAGAAGACGACAAAATTTAATCAATAACTTTGATGTTGAAATCTATGGGAATTACTAAAAACCATTGAAGATCCAAATGACAGCACAAAACGCCACCATAAAGCCATTTAAACAAAAAACTATTAATATTCCATGAAATTACAATGCGCAAAATCGATAACTTTCGTAAGTTTCATCTGAACCGTAACTAATAAACAAATGGAGCGATTTTCAATGGGACCTATCGTTCATGGTTTAATTCTTATTTAGATTGGAAATATAAAAATTGAATTTGGAACAGATTGAATGAGGAAGTAAACAATGAATGAAGATTCTTTTTTATGAATGAAAGTATTACTTTTTATTACATTTTTAGCTAGCTTTTCTCAAAATAATTTTAATTTGTGTTATATAAAATTTCCTATTTTTGATACTGGCAGATTTACTGTACTATGTTGTATTTTCTCTACAAGTAAGCTGAGTGGGCTTACAAAAGTAGCTTAATTGAAATATAAAGCCTCAAACATTGTCGTATTCGTATCGTTTCCAGAAAGTTCCATGTCTCTGTATAGATTTTTTATTACTTTGACTGTGATGCGACAAAGTCGTTTTTGCGCAAACATATCGGCGACAATGGGAAACGGGGCTTTTGTATTTTTTAGTTTGATTGATGATTTTAATTTCCTATTTGGTTCGTTGATTTTGCGTTGTGGATACACTCGTGGGTTTTGGCTTAAAGTGCATCAAGTGTAAATGGAATAGATACCATGATATAATTCCAATATTAGAAATCAATCATGATTTTTGTACCTATATTTAGATGAAAAATTAAAAATGAATTGAATGAATTTAAATGTTTGTAAACGCACCCACGATACAGGAGAAATCAAGTGTGGTGTCCTAGTGTGGGGCAAAGTCTTAATTAAAAAAAAAAAATATGTGGTTATTCTATGCTTCGGTACAGCTTTCAAACAATTATCTTTTCAGTTCTTTGCGTATCATTTTGGCAACAGTTCTAAACCTCTGAAATCTTCATGGAAAAAAATACCCATTTCAGTGCAAATTGACCCGTACTTTTCCAAGATTCTGATCTTTGAAGTTCATTTTCCTTACCTTTAACAGTTAGGTACCTAATTTTCAAAAAAACACATCCTAATAAAAAAAACCTAAAATCGCTATCCTGCAATTCCCCAGCATATTAACCACCACCACCTATGCGATATGCGGATGTGACAGAAGCGATTTAAATATGGCGGCGCCGTCATCCCGCCAGTGACGCTGCGGTCGTCCATTTATCACTCCTGTAAGCCTCCGTCGATATTATGATCAATGCCATTCGCCCGCCCAAACTCGCCTATCCCGTGTACCGAAAGCGATGGGTTGCTATTGCGGAGTTGGGTTGATTGTAATAAAGGAGATTGGTCTCTGTCTATTTATATTCGTCTCTTACTTGGTATTGGTACTTGCGAAAGAGCAAACGAGATCAGTGTTTTGTTTGGAAGAAACTTTTTATTTCACGTTCTTTAGCAAAGCTTCCTAAATTATATGGTTACTTTTAAAATTACTGGTAAAAAAATATCCTGCTTAATTAATAGTAGACATCAATCAAATTCTAATCCAATATCCAACTTGGCCAACTGACCATATTTCGACTATCTCGTTCTCTACTGACCCAAATATCATAATCGTCATACCGATATGTAACAGGGGCGAAGGCGGATCGCCGCCTTGCACACTTTGTATTCACCCAGTCGCCACCTGGGGGTAGTGGCTTTTAAAAAATTCTTTTACATTTCACTTGCTGCGAGTACTGTTACATAGACCTTAAGGATTGTAGGTTATTTAAGCTACTTCGATGTTTCTGAAACAGTTTTTTTTTTGTTAATTCTATTTTGGTGAGACCCCCAACGTGATAATTATGGGGGTGTCTGTCGATCGAGACCAGTATGACGCTGCTGCCGAAATAAAAGGCTTATTGTGTTCATCTTGGTTTGAAGTTATTTCCATTGTGGGATGCAAATACACTGAAATAATTTTACGCTGCTTTATCCTACATAATAAGGACTTATAATTACAAATATAAGAACATTTCTTCTAATTTTGATTCCCGAAATTAAGAGTTCAATCAAATTTCTTTAATTTTTCTGCAAACAGGCTTTTTTGTTGGCTTTTTTTGTTGCTTCCATTATCCATGTAATGTCAAAAATAACAAGAGCCAATTTTATTAGAAACACAACTAATTCTCCGCCCCTTTTATCAAAGCGACATTATAACAAAGACATCCTCGGGTATCGAGTGGCCACACCGACCGAGTGCTGCCAACAAAAGAATGAGAACCGGAAAGCTAGACGAGTGGTACTCGAATAGATCCCTCCGAGATTGTGTGAATGGTATCGAGTAGCGGGTATCGAGTAGTATCGAGGACGATCTGCGTGATCAATTGATACCAGCACGAATCGCTCCTTGCTGATGCCGCGCGTTAGAAATGCTCTTGGCTTTTTAATTTTAATGCTCATTGGAAAAATCGTGTTGTTTTTTGGATAAAATAATATAGAGCTTTATCTCTGCTCTCACCGACAGCCAGGTAACTGAAAAATTAAACTCCTAGTCGTTTTGTTATAGCAATGAAGTTTACCTACACTGACGACTAAACTGTAAGGCGTTTTGGGGAACTTTAATTAGAATTACGATACCACAAAACAAAACGAAAAGTAGGAAGTTGCTTACTGAATAATGATTTGAATAAAATTAGAAATTGAAGTAATTATTCATCCGGAATTTAATTCGAAAACCATTTTTTGTTCGCTAAAACTAAATCGCACTCAATTATTCACCGTCCCCTCGAAACCACTTGAAAAAATCCAATCAGCATAACTCGTCACTTTAATATCGATCCCCAATTTGCCAGCACTTATCAAATCGCTTTATGCATAGATATAAAATAAAAGCAAACCGTCGTTTACCGATCTCATGCACAATTCTCAACCTTATTGCATACGAAATAGTAATAGATTTTCTTTCATTGGCGTGTGAATATCTTTGTGGAAGTACAAAGCCGAGTGGTTTACTTAGAGTTTAAAATATTCATAGCTTGTACTGGATCGTATTTAAATATTTACATAAGTGTCACGCAGCGTCACTGACGTTTGTCGATAAAATGTATGGAGTGGAATGGCTGAGTCGGGACTTACTTACGCTGGGGTGGCTAGACGCTGAGAAAAGTAACTGATTAGGCGGTTTTACACTTCACTTACTATAGCTATGACTGAACATATTTTCCAAATAATTCCTAAACAGTCCCCTGTCCTTCTCATTCACTGAAAGTTGATGCAAATAGCTAGCAAATTCAGTAACCAGGCGTCAATACATTAGAAAGTAAAGGAAACTTTCCAGCATATATTTTACTAATGGGTTTGCTAGACTTCATGTTTATTGACTCACTAAAGAGCAGTCCATTTCTTTGTTAGTTGAAAGTGTTGGGAAACATTTTAACATGGTGTAAAAGTATCATATATTAAAAGTGGTCTACCAACTTCTTAGACGATTTTTATATTTTGCTCTTATACCGCTTTGTCACATTCTATAATAATATCTACTTACCTAGTTATTTATTGCAAGCTGCAAGTTTGTGGTCACGTAACTTATGCACAAGTTCAGATTGTTTATTACGAACTCGCAACTCGTAAATATTAGCATTTTTCAGCGTAAGTTCATTGTCACCCCCTAACCAAAGTGTACCGAGACGTTAACACTCGGTAGGCAGGGGCGATACTCCTACTAAGCATCGTGTACTCCAGCCATAAAAAATAATGGATCTGCGAATCGTCGAGATATGCACGGAAATATGGAGTGAGGTGAGCGCTCGAAAAATCGTAATGGCATCGAGAAAATGGGGATTAGAAAGCGATCGAGTCGAAATCGATGCGAGAGTGTTCAAACATTGGCGCTTATACAGTGTGTATCTTAAGGGGTGCTCGGTTGTTTAAAAAAACAAGGAGTAATGGAAAAGAATCGCAATATTTCAAGGTGATCCAATGAGCTTTTTCACACCAATACGTGCGACGCAAAACGGGAATGTACCTCGTAGAAATGGATTTTATATCTGCAATAAAGAAAATTAACAATGTTATCGTGTTAATTAGTGAGAACAATGTTTTAATATGATTTTAGTTAGATGTACACATGATAGTAGTATACATTGCATTCAAAAAATAAATATTGGTATAGGTACCCATACTACCAGTCTTGATCAAGGATTCATAGAAAAACCAGATGCAATTAAAAAGAGAGAATGAATAGCGTTGAATATAAATAATGTTACAAATAAACTAAACCCCACGTTATTTATAAAGTCAATTAGGTACCTACCTAACTCGCAACAACCATATTAAAAGCTGTAATAATAATTTAAAATGAAACGAAAACCAAGGGACGCTCATGATAGTGTAAATAACATAAAACGTACTAACCTAATTTCAGGTAATCGTGTTTGCGCGCCGTGTACAAACATATGAGACGCAAATGACGGCGTTACCCACACACCAGTCTCGAAGCAACTTAGACGAAATACAATTACCAAGCTTTATAGTAATAGGCTCTAATATAGGTTTCTTTACAACCTATATTTGATGGAAATCGTTAAAATTGTGAAAACTACACGTGTAGGTACAGTGAATAGAAATATTTATGAAATTATCTTCACTTTATAAATGCATTCACTGATAATGAACAAAACATCGAATTAATGATCAAATTATTAAATTAATATTTTCATTCGTTTTCAGTAACTCTAACTATAGTAGTGACAGGTGCCAAACACAATAGATCTACTACGCCCAATCACTTTGATCCTCGCGGACCTTCCTTTACCAAATTATAAACAGATGGTAACGTCCATTTCAGCTAACGACTGCCTAACCTATATGACGTAGGTAGGTTAATGTTCAAGAAATTCGTCTCAAGTTATCGACGAACAAACAAAGTTGCGGCCGATGGGGAGCGAACCCAATTATCTCTAATGAAGACAATGATATAAGCGCGGTTATTGATCTAGATTTAAATTTCATGACGGGTCAGTCCCTACGATGTGCGAGCCCTTAATGCTTCTTACCAAGTTTCGTGTACGACGACCGGCGTGGTTGATACTTTGTGAGGAGCTCGCACAGGGAAGGGCCAATGAGAATTCTACCGAGTAAAGTTACACTAATAATATGTATTAATCCAATCATAAATTATTCGAGGCTCTTTCCCTGGTTTATTAATATGCTTTACTGCTGAATTTGGACCAAATTGCTTTATCGATTGCGTTGTAAATCCTAGAGAGTAGTCTTGAATTATTATTAATTACCTCGGACTTGATTGATTTTGCTAGCTTTGGTAAATTTCCCCATGCAGGTCAGCCCTGGGGGTAACAGCAGTAATCATTTCAACGATTAACATTTTTCAGGCTTTCCATGAGACTGTAATGTATGTAAGGTAGACAGAACATCGCTCTGAAGTTGTTGATATGATAGTTTGTAAACGCCAGTACCAAGACTGGTCCACCGAACTATATCCAAGTTTAATGTCCACTAACTAATTTCTTATCCCCAAAACATAATAATATGAACCAACATACACACGAACAAACATGCGAAATTATGATTAACGAGCACACTCACACATGGACAGGAGAACCTTTGTACACATGCACGTACTTTATGAAATAGATCACTGTGAGCGCTCGCGTCAGCTATATCAATCGATACTCCTTGTGTTACTGATATTTTGCTATAAACTTCGTCTTGCAAGGCTTTGTCCGAAATATAATTCTCTCAGGTTTTCGGAGCTGGCTTATATTTTAGTAGGGACTGGCTAGTGGGAAGAGGTACGACTCATGTGGAGGTGCATTTTGTAAGTTTGGTTTTTTTTTCTTCAATATAAGTCAGAAACATTTAAAGTGGCTCAGGAACACACACACACACCCATATATTACACACACACACCCATATATTACACACACACACCCATATATTACACACACACACCCATATATTACACACACACACACACACACACACAAATATTTGTGTTTTATTTCTCACAAATATTTGGGGATGCCTTTATCAAGTACCTAGTAGAAAAGTGTTGGCTTATTTAAAAATAAGATAAATGGTCACTTTTTTCTGTTGTTGTTGGTATTTAACATAACATCACATCACGCCTGTAATCCCCGAAGGATTAGGCAGAGGCGTAGGTAGGTACCTAATAGTACACCTAAATTACGCCAGTTACGTTTAAGTATTAGGGGCGAGCCTATTGCTATCAACCGGGCACAAATCCAGACTCCGTGGCTGCTACTTTTAAATCCCTGATGGAAAAACCCAATAAAAATTTGCCCGACCCGGGAATCGAATCCAAGACCTCATGCTCAGCAGTCGTAATTCCACTAGACCAACAAGGCAGTCAATCAGTTGTTGGTGTTTAATTTTTCCTAATACTTTCAGGAAAACAAGTCAAAGACTAATAAAAACTACACACACACACAACACACACACACCACACACACTACACTATCTATATCTAAATACTGCAGCGCTCTGATTATTTTGATGTTTTTTTCTCATGTTTCAGACTGTTAATTGCCTCATGAAGAGAACATAGAGTAACAAGAAGCTTTACATCTTTTACAGGAATAAAGCATTGAGAACCCATTCCAAGAAAATGTTCCATTAATTAACACAGCTTTCTTTCACAGTCAATATATCAGTACCTAAGATCCTATAACAAAAGGATAATTATCCCCGGAAATTTTCAACTACTCAGAATTATTTTGTATCGTTACACGGTTTTTGGAGTTTTTAACCCAGAGCTATTGAGTGTCTTTCCTACAACTGAGTAAAAAAAGATCTTAGAAAAGTAATACGTGGTGACCGAAAACCAAGGGCCGTCAAATAATTAAAAATGAAAATTAATCAGAAATGGCATTAATAGTTGAGGGACCTTTGTTACCTGATATCTGCTAAAGCCACCACGACAGACTTTTCATGATATCCAATTGTTCTTACCTATGGTAAGGTAATCTAGGTCAACGGGAAGTACCCTGAAGGTTTTGATTCCCTTGTGAAATTGCAAAATATGCGACCTAAACGGTCATATCTTTTGATCGCGTTGACTTACAAGTTTGATTTTGTAACTGCTCCAACTGGTAGCAGACCTGAGTATTTGAGTAGGGGTTGATACCACCACACGATCCTGAGAAAAAGGGACTTGACAGACGGACAACAAAGTGATCCTAAAGTGTTCCATTTTTGCCGAGGTGCGGAACCCTAAAAATCAGCTTTTATAAAATTATGTAGGTCTGGTGTTCATGAGATCTTGGTCCATAGGAAATGTGTCGAGTATATTCCAGGGTAGTATTACATCGGTATTCTGTTCAGTATCGGTGGGTACCGCTATCTATCGGTAGAGGTGTCGGTTCGAACACTTCCCACTTGTTAAGATGTTAATCGTTTTGCATAATAATTGCATCCAAAGGAAAGTTCGCTCGCGGCTCTCCGCAGATCGCATGTCAATATTAACTATAGGAAAATAATATTAATTTCAAAATTAAAGTAGGTAGCACTAGAACTCTCAGATTATTTAGTATGTACTCTACTATCAATTAATTCCGTGAAAATCTTACTTTTTGTCTTTATTCGTCAGATTATTTTTACCTCAATAGTAAAATGACAGTTTGAAATAATTATTTATTAAACGTATACTGTCACTTCCGGGATATCTTCCGTAATTGCATCATGATCGCGATGTCAACCCGCGATCATGGCGCTTGCAACAACGTCGAAATATCGGGAGCTCAAAATAATGAACAATCACGGAAGATATCCCGTAAGTGACAGTATAAGTTTAGTTGTAAACCGTGAAAGCTTAAAACAATTATTTATAAATGAAAAGCTGACAAATCAAAATATTGAGTCCTCAGAAAAAAGGCACGATAAAGACAAAGGACTATAATTTTTTCTCAATATTTCTAGGTTAGATTTCAAACTTAGAATATTTATCTAACGAGTTTAAAATGATGAAAAGCGAGCGTCTTAAATAACAACGTGATACAGGGTGCGCCTCATTTGCGTGCCGTTACTAAATACAAGATAACGTGCGATGTTCATTATCTTAAAGCTTTAAACTCACTCGAGATTCTCTTGAAGTAAATACGTATTAACATTACTTATATTTTATAACGTTGAAATAGTTAGTTAGGTACTTACAACGATAACCATTAACCTCTATGATTTTCTCTGAAGTTCCCCGTAGACAGTTTTTCTATTTCTAGTTTAATGGTAGGTACTAAACAAACACAATGTGTATTAAGACTGTATCTATATACATGTAACAGGCCGATGTCTGTACATTGAAGATATTGAAAAAAAAATATATGTGGGATCTTTATTAGAGCAACAGAAGCCAAAACAACAGTTTTTAGATTTTTTTTCTCTTTCTGTGTGTATGTTTGTACGCGCATCACGCAAAAACTACTGGATGGATTTTAACGCAGTTTTCACCGCTCTACTGCTAGATGCATAACTTAAAATATAGGCTACATTAAATATAGTTTTGAACCCGATAGGTGGCGCTATGCGAAGCAAGGGCGGGTCGCTAGTTATGAATAAAAAAATAAAAGTCATACTTTACTGGACTTTTCTTAAACTTCCTGAAACTTTTCTAAAATTCCAATACTATATCACCTTATACCACAAAAGCTACTAACAGGGTAAGGATAAGGTATATAAGCTGTCCTCGCTATATTGTGTCTCTGTTAATATGTACAATTCAAAATAACAATAAAACAGAGCTTAGGCTGAAGCATGTTAAATAGTACATTGGCTTCAGATATTAGACTAGGTATTAACAAACAATCAGTGAGTACGCAGCCTTTCTACTAAAGCGTGTCGACTAGGCTTATCACTCTGATACAAGAATTAGGTGGCTTGAAAACCGCCAAGACATCATACGTGAATCTAGACATGCCACATTTACCTTAGGCTCTGGAGTAAACTTGCACCATGACTGCGAAAAGGGTCAGTCAAACCAAGACAGGAAAATTGCAGGCCGGCTGTGGACACAAGATACTGACTGATACTACAGATACTTTACATATGACAGACTGGTCATCTTTTTGTGTGGTTAGTTACTAACCTGGTGGCAGACTTGGCCTTCGAGAAATATCTCTCAGGCATGCTGGTTTAGTTTACTCACGATGTTTTCCTCCACAGAAGAGGTAATAAACAAAACGCACATGAATCGGAAAAATCAGAGGTGCGTGTCTTGGGTTCGAACTCTAGACTTGTGATTTGCTTCGTGATGATTTTTTCGTCTCTTTGTGCCTATTGACTTTGTTTTGTTCTGTCACCTGCTGATATGGAGGTAAGTGGAAACTATGTTTTTCCTACTCCTCCGCTATTCTTTTTTGATTATTTTCGTTGCGGGAACCAAGACAGTTAAATGGTTTCTATGGGACTTCGTCGAGCTTCGTTGTCTCGGCGCTTTTCCGGTGGCGCCACTGTTGATTCTGGCTTTCAGGAGTTGCAGTGGTTTGGGAATAGTGTGACAGGATTGACCCAAAGAAAAAACTGTCAACGACTCTTACCAAGGAGTATCGTATACCCCAGTACTAAGCTGGTTGTGGAGGTCAGATAGGCAGTCGCTCCATGTAAAATACTGATTTTCAGCTGCATCTGGTTAAACTGGAAGCTGACCTCAGCATAGTTGGGAAAAGGCTAGGCAAATGATGATGATGGTATGTGATTTTCGCATTGCAAGTCCACAGCTGATCCGCAACTTGTCCATTCCAGTTTGACTGAACCTATTGAAATGACATAAAATTCTATGCTTTTTTATATTAAATGGGCCTACTCTTGACCTCAATCTAGTCCTGAGGACAGAGATGAGGTCGACGATGGAACGAGCCAATCCTAAAGAAATCATTTGTTTAGACAACATGTACACCTTGCAGTCCTTGTACGCAACATCAACAAGAGGTTTTCTTGTAACTTTGGGAGCTGACTGTACCGTAGAAAAAACAGTTGATATTTATGGTTGACGAAACAGGAATCAATGTGTGAAGATTAAAATAGTTACGAAAGGAGACTTTTTTCACTTGTTTTGAACATCTTTTGTTTAGTTTCACGAAACGGGAAAGTTACTAAACGGGATGTACCCGAATAAAGCAATGTATGTTTTAGAATAGTCAAATGAAAGTGATTGAAACGAGGAATGTGTTTCAGGGTCTGGTCTTGATGACCCTGATAGTGAAACACCAAGGTCTAGATTACTTTACATCTGTTTTACAGTACTAACTTCAATTTCAATGTAAGTAGGTAGTTTCTTTGTTTTATATAATGAGTGTGAATTTAATTTTCATTTAATGTTGATTTAGTTTTCCAGTGCGCTGCTGTTAGGCAATCACTGCATGTATTTAATGTTAATAAGCATATCAAACAAATGCTTATGTAAATATTTATAAGGAATGTTGGTTCTTTTTCTTTTTTTTTTAGAATTTCACTTAGAAGATAAGTGAAATTCCGCCAATTTAATTACTATTTCACCTAAACAATCTAGGTTGGAATGTCACCTTGAAAAGTTATATAGGTACCTAGATACAATCACGAACATAAATAATAATGTAAAAATTTAGCAACATTTAAAAGCGATTTTCTTCTCCTGTATTGACTGCAATTTTTATGTTATTACGAACATAGTATTTCCGATCCAATGTTATTATGAAATAGGTCTTATCTCAAATTTGTTATTCCACGAGAAAATCGCTTTTGATTTTAGGTCAGTTTATCCATATTGCTATGGAACAGTCCATGCACTGCATGCAGTAAAATCTAAGGCTATAACTCAGCTTCTCTCTAGAAAGCAAAAAAAGGTACCTTGTTTTCTCCTTACCCTATACTGTCCCACTGCTGGACAAAAGCGTCCCCAGAAGCCTTCAAAAAGTACTTAAGTTGTTTAAATCACCCATGCTCCAAATCGGGCTGCTGACCAATTATGTCAAAGGACTACAAGATACTTTTAGAAGATTCTACAACATTATTTTTAGTATATGCGAAACCTGAATATAGTTTTCAGAATAAGTAACTGAATCGATTCCAATAATTTTTAAACCATTATATATTTTTTCCCAAAAATATTTTAAAAAGTTAAAAGTTTGACACCGAGCGACTTTAAGTACCTATCGCAATAATTGAGGTACCTATTGCCAAATTGAATTTCTGTGCATAGATTCTTTACGTAAAAACACGTATATCAGGTTTCGCATATACTAAAACTAATGTTGTATATAGTAAAAGGCCGTGCCACCCAATATATTTCAGGACTCGGGTTTTTCCACACCCGGAAATGTAGATTCATGACAATGGAAAAACCAATATTCAAATTTTTATTTTGTCTTAATTTGACCAATTTCCGTTGTCTATTTTTTTCTTCCCAAACAATGAAATCGTCAAACGAAACAGATCCGAACGGCATGCAAAAAAATTGTTTACTTTCAACATTTGTATGAACAACTCACACTTGACCAAAAAAAAATATTTTCATAAAAAAGAGCTAGTTTCCCATAATTTCTTATGGATTAGGATTTCCTCTTGTTATTTTTACTTACATTTATTTTCTTCCATAGAAATATGTGATTCTTTACTTACTTAGTGCTCAGAAGCTCTATCGCAGATTCTGATGAAGTATGGCAGCAGCAACTACTTGTGATGCATTATTGCCATCGATAAACTTAACACGTTAATGCTTCGGATAGAATTACAAGCAGACCGGAACGATACACACCTGTGTTGTGATAAAAGCCGGTTTTCTACTCTATGCTAATCTTGCTTTTAGCGTCCAGTTTTGTTCAAAGAAGGTTGTCACTGGTTAACCATTATTAATTAAGTGTATGAACATTTTGCTTTGTCCGTTATGAGATAAAATTCTCTTCGCTGCTCTTCGAACTAACTGAATTTAGATAGGTACAGTTCGTTTTGTGTTTAGCAAAATGATTGTCAGATAACTCTTTCTTTCATCATGAACCACCAAAAAATCTTGGCACTTAAGTCTGCTCTATTTTTGGATATACAACATTAGTTTTAGTATATGCGAAACCTGATACACGTGTCTAGTATTTTTATGTAAAGAATCTATGTACAAAATTTCAAAACTGTATCATGAAAAATCTCAAAGTTATAAGCTTGTTCTGTTACCTAGTTGTCCGCACAAAAACGTTGTCACCACGCAGCGCGCGCCTCCGCGTTGTTTTGAGCTCATTAATAATATATAATATAATGGTTTTTTTTAAGAAATATTTAAAAATGTAATTAGTGTGTAAGAAAATAAATAAAGGATATAATATAACATGTTTTAATAATTATTGGAATCGATTCAGTTACTTATTCTGAACAAACTATATTCAGGTTTCGCATATACTAAAAATAATGTTGTATATATATTTATATTTCGGGACTATTGTGTATTCTGACTGTACCACAGGAGTGGAAATACGATAGGAAAATACTCTAAAAACTATTTTCTTTGTTAAAAATCGCCGAAAAGCTTTTCCAAGTTTTTCTTTTAGCAAAATAGTTTCCAGTGCACCTAGTAACTCTTGCTATATCTTTTCCCGTATCCTGGCGTCTTCTGTCATTTAAGTCACTGGGTTCGACCATTTTGATTCTGATAAGAATACTTCTTAAATAGGTCAAGTGCGTGGTAATCGCAACCGGCGTGCGTGTATGACCCAGATGTATGAACGTGGACAAGGCGAAAGAAGTACATAAGCCTCGTACCAGGCGTTCTGTGGTCTGAGTTTAAGTGGGTATGTATGCAAAAATACTTCTAGAACTCCTAAAAGCTATGCATTTTACATTCATACTCAATACTCACTCTAAACCAGAGGCACAAAATTCTAAGTTCAATGTAAGGAAAACCAAAAGGCGTTATTTGTGTGTGAGACATGAGTACCATAGCCGTGGGGTTCTGGGGGGGTCTGGGGTAGCTAGAAACGTATCGCATCCGCGGCGACCCCCGACCTCCGGCCGCTTCCTCAAATGATCCCATCTCGCGTGATCCCCGTATTTCTTTATAAATACTAGCTTTTATTTGGAGCAATGTTGTGGTTAGTGTAATCTTTATGAGAAATCTTGATCGTGTGAAATGAGGTTGTGTCATTTAAGAACTTAATATCTAACTTTTAAGGATGATTTTCAAATGTGAATATTGATTGTGTGGTCTTTTCATTGTGTCTTTCAGCGACTTTCCTACTTATATTGCTCTATACTTCCAACTGTTAATGTTAATGTAAATACCCTCGTATTTTCATCAATATGAAACCATAACATAGAAGACCACAATAAACAAAATAATTTTCTAGTGAAATCATGTCCTGGCTCTTTTCAAGAGATCAATTCTATAAATACTCCTATATAAATAAAATCATTTTTAAATGGAAAATTGCCCCTAACTATAGAAAACTTACAAGAATATGAAAGTTGTAACAATCTTCATGCCCTTGTCCCATTCTACTTGGGGTCGGCGCAATATGTTTTCTTCTTCCATTCCCCCCTGTCAGACGTCACGGCATCATTTACTCCTTTCACTTTCATATCAGTCTTCACACAATTCATCCATCTACAAGAATATTAAAGTAAAAGAAATAAAGGGATTCCAAGTATAACCTATAAACCTAAACCTATGGCTATAGAGAGGCGCCACGGCGCCCTCACCTTCCGCTTGACGCATGTCCTCACCGGACACGGTTGTTTCGGGAGGTTCCTGCACCGAATCGGGCGGGAGGAAACGCCCGGGTGTCTCCATTGCGAGGATCGTCCGGAGGACACGGTGCAGCACACTGTGGAGGTCTGCCCCGCTTGGGCGGAGCAGCGCGGTGTCCTCGTAGAGGCGATTGGCGGCGGCGATCTCTCGCGCCCGGCCCTGGTTCAAGCCATGGTCCGGAGCGAAAGGGAATGGGAAGCCGTCACCTCCTTCTGCGAAGCAGTCATGCTAGTGAAGGAGGTGGCAGAACGTGAGAGGGAAAGAGCCTCACGTCCGCGGAAGCCGCCCTGGGCGTCGGGGGTCACCGTAAGCGCGGGCCTGTGGACGGCGAGTTATGGGCTAGCTCGCCGTCCGGCCGTCTTATGACGACAGGCCGTGTCGACGGCGCGTTCGTGTTCCACGCGCGCCTCAAAGAGATGTCAGCAACCGCGTAGGGGTCCGCATGGGCCGATGCCTGCCAGGGCTGCGGGACTGTTCGAAAGAGATATCGCGGCCCTAGAACACAAAGGCAAAGAAGGAACATGGATGGGTTTTGGTCAGTACAAGTCTGACACTCCCTGCCGCTCCGCCCAGAGCGGGGGGGGGGGGGTCATTTGATGATTTCCCAACCTAAAAAAAAAAAAAAAGTAAAACCAATTATGGGGGTGCAATCTCTAGAAGTGGCGGCTACTTCCAGTTTCTAGTATGTAGTAGTTTATAATATTTCTTGCCTAAGTGATTTTAGGCAAGAAATATTATAAAAATGAAAGAAGTTGGTAAAAAAAATAAAAAATAAACTTAATACAAATGAGAGACCCACCCACGTACCTAGTAAAGATGGATACTACTTAGGTATTTTGTGGAAAAGCCTATACCCAGACGGTACTACCATACAAGCTTAAAAGCCTGGCTTGCCCTTATAACCCACTACTCTTCATGATGTTACGGTTTCTGAACAGTCTACTTACCTTATGTGCTTACCGTATTGTTGGCCACTACGCAGTTAGGCAGCTTTTTATTTGTTCAACAGTACGTCGAGAGAAGGTACGTCTGTCCTACTCATCCTTGCTCTGAATCTCTCTTTGTCTAATTCGTAGATTTGAATTACGAACTAAACAGAAATAGTTTCAGATTTAAAACAACACAAGCTAAACAAACAAGTTGAATTTCCAAAACTAACACTGCAGCCTACAAATTACGAGACAATAAACAAATACTACTTTTTCCAATTACCGTTTTAATAAAGCACAACTAAAATAACATAGCACTACTGTATGCACATTAGTGGGTTATACTAGATTACGTTCGAACTAATTCTCGCCAAAATGAGTGGCTGTATCGAGGGGCTGAAACATTTATCGTGAAGAAAATAAATAGATCCCTCGACAATGCATATGGATTGTACACTTACATGATACACGGAGCACACGTGAATATCGTGCGAAGACGAATCTGAAGATAGCTGAAGATAAGCGTGACAGTATTTTCCATAAAAATATTAACCTTGATGAGCTCTTGACTGGTTCGTTGGTCTAGTGAGCGCAAGCTCAACTGCTGAGAATTAGGTCCTCTGTTCAATTCCCAGATCGGGCAAGAGGTTATGAGATTTTTCAGTCATTAATGTCTCATTAGAAAGAGAAAGAAAGAAAGAAAAAATATTAGCAGTACAGTACAGTGCGCAGTGTTTTTTTTTTATTAGCAGTTACATAGTCTGGATTTGTGCCCACTTGGATTGGATTTTACTCAAAAAAATCAGAGATATAGCTATGAAGTTTTCACACTCAGAAACGAAAACTTGAAACTGTTAAATAATAACAAACGACATTCGGAGTGGTCCAAAAGTCGTCGACAGGACACTGGCACATTGCCTGCAAATGCTTTAAACTCCAGTTGACTGTTACTACTTTCGCGACATGGTCAGAACTGTGTAGCTAGTACACTATACTCTAACTGAGTTGGTCAATGAAATAAATAATAAGTAAGAACGTATTTATGAATTAACAGATCGTACCTGCTATATCGTTTGAAGTTTACTTAAGAAAGAACATTTAATGACTAAAGCAATTGAAGATACAAAGGGCTTGTATAGAGCACACATACAAAACAAAACATGACATATTTTCATTAAAGAAAAGAAAACTTCGCACACGTCGTCCAATAAGAACCTCATGTGTACCACCAACAGAAGGAAACGAAACAGGCTCAATCTATTGCAATAGAGCTTGGTCCCGCGGGACGACCGGTGGGGGCGCACCGGACGTCCGCGGGTTCGCGAGGGGGTGCCGGGGGTGCAGGCAGGGGGGGAGGACGGCTCATCAATCTGCGAACCTCCTCATGTCGATATATTACGAGTGGCCTACATACCGGTCCGGTTTCATACGCAGATGTGACCTAAAAGCTTCCACGAAATGAGGCCCTCGCTAGTTGGAAAACTAATCAAATATACTTATTGGTTACGTAATTTAATATTCATTTGTGATAAGTTTATCATTGCCGAGAACTCAGTCTACCGATTTGTAGATGAAGAAGATACTCATTATGTCGGCTTATTAAAGTATGAACGGATCAATTGACAGTTTAATTTGCAACTCATTGTCTGATTGCTTAAGTGCGCAGTAAGAATCACTTTTAATTACGCAGTACAAAACAACTCTATCAATCTTAATATAAAAGCTATGAAAGAAGCTTAATCATATTTTAAAACTTCCAAGAATTATCTTGTAATATTGTCAACTTTTGATAAATAAATTCTCAAAATCGTTTTATTTATACAGTTTCTTAATCGAAATCATAATTGGTAAAGTCAATGAATAGGGCCTAGAATATCAAAGAAAACAAATTCTTTGCCACAAAATAATTAATTAAAGATGAACAAGTTATCTCAGAACGACACCTAGCGGCCACCATTCTCTTTTGTATAGCCATCTTTTCATCGTCAAAACTCATTTCAATTAATTTTCTTAAAAGTAAGTAAATGATGTGCCCTTTAAAAGCGAGATATCATTAACACTGGTGTGAGGGTGGGGTCTGAGAGACCCCGCACCCGCCAGACGAATATTGTTACAAAATAAAAGCAGATATTATTTATTTTTATGGAAGGTAGACACTTTATTTGTGCTGGTATTATTGATATGAATAGAAGAAAATGCTACGAAATCTATGAATACGTGACACTGAAATTAATTAAAGGATGTGTTATATTCGATACATGATGCAAGTAATTATCTCCTATTGAAAAACTTTCATCTACAAGTAAATCCAGTCCCAGTACCTTCAACGAGAACAGCATCCTAAAGAAAATATGAAATTAAAGAAAAAATAAAACTCCCCTATTCCCGGTTGCCACCCACCAACTCCCACGGGGGAATCATTAGGAAAAAATCGTGTTGATGGATTTAATTACAAAAAATAATTATTCTAAAGAAAGTTGCCTGAATAAACTCGGACGGAGCGGGTTCTTCGATTCCCCCCTTAATCGGATTAATTTACTTTTAAAAAGCAGGGGGGTGGATGTTGTAATTAATGGAATGATAACATTACCCACCTCGTGGTCGGACGCCTTTGGAATTAATAGAGACGTAAACAAAGGTACGCCGCAATTATATACAGGTTTTATTGCGGCCAATGCCGAAATTGAATAGGCAATTTTGATTACGTACTTTACATTTCTTTACGAATCGTGTGTCGACATGCAGGGAAATTATTTCTAAATATTTTAGTAGAACATTTTTTAAAAAACAATCAATAATTGGGTATTCCTCGGCGCACCCATTTGTTCTGAGCGTAGTTCGCCGACGACGCCACTTGAATTCTTACGATCTCCAGTAACGGTCCCGATGAGAAGCGCTTTTTCCACTCGGTTACCGGCCGGTGATCTGTTCTGAACGCATCTCCACTGACGCAAATCATATTGCGAGGAAGGGTTCGGTATTAGGAACGTAACGTGGAATCGTCTAGTCATTGCCGCAGATTTTTCTCGGTCTCTCCGACCCTGTGCGACCCTTTGACGTAAATGTATCGCAATGTCACGAGCGTTTGCGGGTTAGCTGACTGGTTTATTTAAATAAATGAATTGAAAAAGTACCCTGATTACTCAAGAGTACGCAGTGGTTGTATTTTGATCCTACATGCACCTACCAGTACCTAGGTCATAAATGTGTGTGTGTGTAATATGTGAACTGAATTTTAAAAAGGTACATAATATATTGATTGCATTACATTACAGCTTAGAATAAAGTTAGGTTATGTTTGACTGACAAACGCAATTAAAGATAATAATTTCCATTGTCAACAATTGGTTCTGTTAGCATATTTTAATATCGACTCATGAATAAGTAACATAATAAATGAGAATTACTAGTGCATTTTCAGCAATCATTTTTCAGTCACAATACGAAATAAAATGGCATAAAACGTAACTTATATCCAAAACGCGAGCTCAGATTGTTTTGCCAAGCAATCCAACCCTAAATTGCTAAAGTTATTCTGTGTCGGCGCCGAGAGAGAATGGGCGTTATTTTTCTCGCATGTGCTGTCTCATGTCGTGATCATTCTTTACGTTTCGTCTATCTATGTCCAATGCGGTGGGGGTGCTCTGGATTCTCGCTCCTTGAACAACACATGTTACTGGGATTTTTCTTAGAACACTTTACTTAAATCTCTCTGCTTTGGGAGACGAAGATATGAAGTGGAAATTTTTGTTGGGTATTTCTGGGTGGTTTTGTGCCACTTGAGAAAAATCGTTGCAAGTTGTATGTTATTGAAATGTACGTGGATTAATATATTTATCAAATTTAACATTTCAATATTAAAGTACCTACTTATAGGTAGAAATGTAACGAGAGGACTGGAAACATTTAAGATCTATAATGATAGGCTGTTAGACGCGAAGAAGTCCAAAGGAATTCCCTTCGGAAACCAAGGTCTTAAGTAGGTCTCACGGAAAAAAACCGTCATTGCAAACACGGACTCAGTGATTATATAAAATTCCACTTAAATTCAATAGTACCTGTAATTATAATGGATTATTTAATTATAGATCATTGCTCATTCCGCCAGTGACATAGCGTGAAGGTATTTCATATAGATGTTAACGACATACCGTCACGCTTTGGCATTCGACATTCCTCTAGGAACTTGTTGTACCAAAGATTTCCAATTAATTAGTTTCCTTCGACACTTCATAACAAGTTTCAGGTATTTGTCTCACGAACTTATAAAACAAAACTGGTATTTTACTTCAATTAATAACCAATCTTCGTAATCGAGATTTTATTACCTACGATTTATTAGGGTTGCCATCACCTAAACTGACGATCCCGGACAAAAACTTAAAAATCCCCGGGTATTTGGGTGGAAACGAGTTATTTTCCCGGAAACCGCAGAAACTTACTTATTTTTTTAAAGAAAAAACATCGCAAAACGAACAGTAAGTATGGTGACAGTGAGTACGTGAATTTAAAGAAGTGAGGGCACAGGGCATTTAGTTACACGGATGATTGTTTTTACTTTCATTTAGTTTTAAGTTATTGGTAGCTTTCGTAGTTTGCTCTGGGTTTCAGATAACTTACTTTGTTTTGACATTTCATACAGAAATATAGCCTGGTTGACTTACAAAATCATGAAAGTTTCTTAAGGGACACGAAAGGGGACGTAGGATGCAAGAGCAAGCGAAGCGAGCTCGAAATTTTTTGCATTCTAGTAGAAAAACTATGGTTAGAGGGTGTTGTAATGAGAGTGTCACAAAAATGTGCAGCTCAAGCTGAACATTTTTCACTTACTTCTACGTCTCCTGTTGGGGGCACCCAAATATGCTCCACCCCTTGCATAAAACCTGGCGTGGAAGCTGGATTCCTCTGATACAAAAGTGCCCGGGTTTTAAAAACTGGTCGGTTAAAACCCAAGCACTTTTAACCGTGGGTTTTAACCGACGCCCTCCAAACTAGGACCAATCCAGGGGAAACCCGGACGGATGGCAACCCTACCTACAATTGGCCTTCGTTACTTGAAACGTCACTACGTTTCAAGTAACGAAGGCCATATAAATTGTATTCTGTGATGTCACCATTATAGGGTTAGATTCGTAGGAAGAAATACCTTTTTTCAATTCATGGAAATACCTCTGAAATCTAATAAAAGTCGAAGTATTTATTTAATGTATGCCAGGTACAGGCACTTTTGAAATCTTTAGTCAAATCCTAAATACGAAAAAATAACAGGTACAGTCCCAATCACAAGACATAATTACTATGAAAGTACTGTAGTTGCCCATTCCAAAGTGTAAATCTCTACGGAAAAGAACGGGCAAGAAACTCCATGGGCACTCTTTTAAATCAGAACATTGATACAAAAACCTTGGTTACGTCGTTCATGTTGATAAAGAAATTGAAATGCTAACACGGTATAGGTACCTACTGCTGATATTCCGATCTTAACTTTGCAATAAATTCTACTTTAATGACTGTTCAAAGGTGAGTGTTTATGTTCTATTTATTAACTGTGATATCGCCTGATGGTTGTTTCCAAGTGCAAATGCAACCGGTAATTTCCTACATCAGTGTTGTCTCACCATACAAGCCGGACGTTGACTTTTTCTCTCATAACTGTATATTTTTTACCCCACTGCAGCATTATCCAAAATGAAGGTGAAGTTTTAACCAAACCATTGTGGTACACTCTGTATAAGAATAATCAGTAGTGGATAACTTGAACTTACAACGATGCATAAAGCGATAACCGTTTCCTTTGCGACGACAGCAACACAACAAATAATCCAACAATCATAGACGCCTAAAAGAACCCTAAAAATCATAGACGTTTTAAATACATAAAACTTAATGATTTGCTATAAAACGCCATTCCCGTCGCATCGCTATCGAAACGCCTAGATCAATTTATTGATCAAATCATAGAAAATATGACATCTACGGAAAAGTCATCAAAGGGTCAATCGTAATAGCAAGAACACACACGATATCACGATAGTGATTACTGATTACAACTCTTATATTAAACAGCTAACGCTATATAATAACATAATTATCTCACTAATAAGCGAGATAATTAATCACGCAATCGGAAAAAAATAACGGTAATATATATGTATATATGTTACCGGAAATGTATGAAACAGGAATTGTACACAATTCCTAGGAAATATATACAATTTCGAGCCTACTTAGGAAATGTGTAAAACAATGTTTCAAAGATTCTTTAATACACAGTTTTCCTGTGATATGTATGTATTTCCTAGGAATTATATACAATGACGGATTATATACTTTTCCGTTAACATATTCATACCTAACAAGGCAATTAAAATACATAATAGCAAGATTACGTGGCGATTTTCTTCGAAGGCTACGGTGATAGACCTGAGTAAGTTATAAGCGTTTGTAACATTACTCCTGACTTGTCAACTTAGAACGATAATACCGTTACAGTCCTTTAACAATTATTTTACATCTAAGTTAAACCTTATGCCAAGAAGAATAAAGGTCACTGTGATGCAAAATCAACGGAAAACTAACAATGAAAGGACAGTAGTAGTGTCTTGATTTGGATTAATAACTTTTATAAAAAACCGACCAAGTGCGAGTCGCACTCGCGCACGTAGCGTTCCGTAGTACCATCGTAGTATAAAGGTTGTAAATAGACCCTTAACGAAGTCGAAAGGCACTTGTTCTCCCTGTCTTTGTGATCATTTTTATGTTCTAGACCATACCTGGGAACCTTCTAGTTACGGAAATATTGGGGGTCAAACTTTCAACTTTTTCACAAGTGTTTTTTTAAATTCATGTTTTCAATGTAAGTTTTTTACTTTAAACACCTCCACGACCCCCGTACTATTCAATCCATCCATCAGCACAATGCTTTGAGGGCGTTCCATCGAGTCCTGCCGTAAAACGTGATTTTTCACCCCAAAAAAAGAAGTCGTTTCCCAGCAATAATTTTTGCGTAAAGTTACTTAGTTTGATGTACAGTATGCTTGGTTGACGGCTTCGTGAAGGGTCTGTTTACACCCTGTATGAGCCCCCTTTATTTTTTATTTGATTTTTATTATTTGTTGTTATAGCGGCAACAGAAATACACTTTATGTGAAAATTTCAACTGTCTACCTATTACGGATCATGAGATACAGCCCGCTGACAGACAGATGAACGGACAGATGGATGGATAGACAGACGGACGGACGGACGGGCGGACGGACGGACAGCGGAGGCTTAGTAATAAGATCCTTTTGGTTACCCTTAAGCTACGGAACCTTAAAAACAAAGATGCATTAAGGACAAATTACCCTTAATCTCATGCAGATAAAGAATAAAATGGCATAAATATATGTTATTTCAATCGCAGTAAACCATGATCCGCTTCGCTCAAGCAATATATTAGTAGCTTTAGTAATTACGAATGCATATCACATGCACCACTGTGGATGCTATGAAATAGTTGTAACTGACCTACGAACCGTGGCGCACACAAGCTTTCATGTTCACTCCGCGATTTAATATATTTGTGAATCAAGACCTTGTTCGTGTTGATAACAGTTAACATATTTAATAGTTTACTAAGAAGAGGACAAAGCATTTAACGTGAGTGTTTTTTGTTGAATTTTATTTGCTAAAGGACCTTCGGCTTGAATGGATTGCAATGTTGCATTTAACTACACGTTAGAAATTATTGTTCTTGCTATTGAATAGGTCTTTGAATGATTGATGAAGTATTGTTATAAACTGCGATTCTATGATCTTAGATTTTATGGGACACCATTTTACGGCATCATTTTGTAAATTGTGTCTTTTATTTACCTATGATGTTTTTTTCACCACTGAATATGGTCTGGAAAATTCGTGACCTTATTCTTAAATTGTATATATTAAGTTCCAAATTTGCTAAAGTCAGAAAGTCAGTCCCAAATCACGTATTAGATCCGTGGATACTACTTAAAAGCTGATGAACGTACAGCACAAACTAGTTTTATATAAAAAAGAGTTACAAGCTATAAAGCGCAAACAGCACTCCAATTGTGTAATATAGTTTCAATCACAATCAGAGTGATTTTGAATTAAGTTCATAAACCATTGCTTCAATTGTTTGAAAAATTCTTCTACAACATAAATAATGAAATGAAAAATAGTGAACCTTCAAACATTGAGATGGTGCGCAATAAACATACAGAACTAGCTAATACTAAAAGATACACATGAAAAGATAAACATTCAAGTGAGGGTTTCTGTTGAAGTACTTGAGGAATTAGTTGAGAAGGCCAAGCGTATCTTTTTCGTAAAAATAGAAAAAAGAAGTGACAATGAAACAGAAAAAAAAATCAAAACCTTTCTTAAGAATTTTATCATAGTTACTAATTAATCTAATAAAACTCAAATTTTAAATGAAACTCAATACCATCTCGAAACCTTACTCAATATGACGCCATTCTTCTCAATAGGTACTCGTATGGTTTATATTTCACTGTAGTTACTGATAGTTACCAGTTAGTTACCCACGCGTTATATGATAACTAGTGAGAATAACGCATCACTTTTACTGACCTTCTGAAAGCCCTAAGAATATCATGCCCTAAGAACAGGCCACCAAAGAACAGACAAGTCTGTTTTTCTGGTAAAACATAGTTACTAAGATAAAATAATCATAAATGTATAAACTACTTAAAACTATTTATATACTCGTGAAATAACTAAAAAAGATAATAATAAAATATTCTAGCCGCCGAAAAGATAATACTTAGTCTCAGGCCAAACTAAAACCCAGCCCCTTGGGTCACGGGAACTTACAACCAACCGTGACAAACAATCTGTCCGCTAAATACCCTCTAACTGTTCATTATTTAGCCACTTTTGTTGCAAAAGACCCAAATACAGCACTGAATGGCCAACATGGTGACTCATAAAATACTTAAAAATATAACTGAACATACTTCGGTAACCCCCATGTTTTGCCAAACCATTTCAAAACTCCAAAGCTAAGTTACGTTAAGTACAACAATCACTTTTAATCGTCGCAGCACTTTTAGTTATAGTAACAGCTTTTAATAATATTCAACAATACGCATCGATAAGACTTGCCACAAACATCAAACTATTGCTTTTAACTTTCTTGTACTGTGCTCGTGATGTTTTCTTTACCGCTTGCCAACTGAAATATGAGCACATGTTGTTCTAGGCTTCACTCGTTTTTTTATAATCAATCAATCAACTTTACCTTTTGTTGACAATTGTTGTGGATTTCTGAATTTACAATGAGTGATCTTAATTAATCGTCTTTCACAATTGCATTTTTAAGATGACCACCTTCCTTCATGAAAATCCTGATGAAATCCCTGGGAAATGGCGAAATCTTAGCAAAACGAGTTTTTGGTAACTAGCTGAATTCTTATCGTTTGCAGTACAAACCATTTTCGGTTTTACTATATTGGTCTCGGTCGTTGTATGGTTCTGATTCATCTCTACAGGTCCCTACATCTATATTTTTGTCATATTCTATCCTAATCTTTAGTGGAAATAATACTTGGAATCATCATCACTATCGCCTTGTTCTACGCCCGCTTTCGCTTTGGGCGGCCAGAATGAGTTTGCTAGAAAACTTGATTCAATAGATATATATGTGCATTTGTAGCTATCATCATCATTCTCTTATACTTATCGCAACATATTTGGGGTCGCCTTGGCATCTTCTCCATGCTTTCCTAATTGTCGTCATCGCAGTAGTCACCCCCTTCCTAATCATATCATCTTTGACACAGTCCATCCATCGTTTCTTTGAGTGAATCTAGCTTTACAAGAAACGGAATCTTCTAGAATGCATGAATGTTTGACTAAGTGCATGCGTACAAAATTTTGATGTCGTTGCAAGTACCTACGTGCAGAGCGACATGCGACGTCAATCCAAGATTTCGTGTCGATCATTATGTCATGGTCTTGTTACGACTCATAACTTGGAACTCGTAGTTGCACGTCTTCGTATATTATAATCGTAGAAACATATAACTTTGTCGTAGATGGTGTTATATATTTTTCAAAATCAGATTTTATTGATGTCGTGATCTCATGGGATTTACTAATTACGTGAGCTGTTGAGATCATTATAACGAATTTGTCACCCGAAGGTGTGGAGGTATATTTCTTTTGAATGGGTATTAATAATTTATTTTATGGGTATAGGTTTTGCTCTAACAAAGGAGACCAGAACATGTCACTGGTGACTATGTATGTATGTATAGTATAGTTAGTCACGTAAATGAAAATAAATCCTTTTAGTTTATTTAAATATTTAGAATGTTTTTTCATTATCTTATTCAGCGTCATCATCATTCTCCTGCTCTTATGCCAGTTTATTTGGGGTCGGCGCAGCATGTCTTCTTCTTCCATACTTCTCTATTATTTGTCATCTCATCAGACACCTCTTTTCTTGCCATATCATCCTTCACACAGTTTCACATCCATCGTTCCTTTACTCTTCATTCATCTCAAAACTTTCCTCCCATTCCATCATTCATTCATTCTTATGGCAATTTAATTATATTTTAAAATTACAAGTTTATGGACTTTGGTAGGTAAATAATCTACCTATCATGGAAGAATCTTAAAATGACATAGTTTTCCTTAGCTACAACATTAAAATAAATGAACACACAATTGTCAGTAAAACAACCAGGCATAATTCGTTATGTAAATCTGTCTAGGTCATCTTTTGCTGCAACACATTAGTTACGTAAGTTATGCCAGTCTATAATATTGAAGTATTTACGAAACGACAGTCCAGACATGACAATATCGCAAAAACATGGTAATCTTTTACTTTATGACCTGGTTTGATCCCTGCTTGATACTTACCGACCAGCAATAAAAAAATATGCAAACACAAAGAAAATTGTCAAAGTAAGTGTGAATTGAGAAATTAATGACTGTACAAACGTATGTATTTTAATTGCGTTGTGTAACTAGAAACCAATATAATTTTATAATATTAGATTAGTATATTAATTTTAAGTATTACTTAACAAATATCAAATGCCGATGCCTTCCTCGTTGGCAAAACAAAACGCAAAGCTCGCATAATTCCCGCAAACACAAGAGAAGCAGTTATCGAAATGATTGTTCATGAATCAATAATATCCAATTAGATTATTGGAGGTTAATGCAATTTGTCGTACAATGCGACATAATACACCGCACCATGCGAGGATATACATGTGACTATAGTCCATGTGACTGGCCACCTACAAATGCGTAGTTCAAACGCCGTGCCAAATTATAAACTCTGCTTTATTGCATTACGTTCGTTTGTTTTCCCCGTATAAATACGTATATGAACAGTTCATTCAATCAATTCAGTTTACATCATTGATAGTAGTGCACTTTGAATTTATTAAAGTTCAGTGTCGAAGGAAATAAAATGTGAGTGTTTATATTCGATATTTTAATTTAAACTAAGTGTTAATTTATTGAGTGTGATGGAAATTTATTGCACTTCGTTTTTTCCGACGTTATTTAATTGACGTTGTTGTGGTTTTGCATATATGTAGTGATTTTAAATCGGGAATATATTTAAACGTGTGATTTGTTTGTGCAATAGTTTAAGTATCACATGAATCAATTGTTTATTGCTCAATAGAATATTTATCGCGACGTTTAACATCAACAGTCTAACAGGTAATGCTCAGGAACTCTGCATGAATTTTTGCGATTTATTTATTGATAATTTTAAGTTAATTGGTTACTTGGAGAGTATTTTAACATATCTGCATGAAGAATTAAGTATTGTTCATCTTTATCTTAGTTAAAATTTATCTTTCGTCTCTTATCTTCACACAACTTCATACGGTTGGGTTTTTCATTCATGTTATTTCAGTTACAACCATAATTTAATTTTCAACGACGTGATTTCAATTTGAAAAACATCACCAAAGAAAGCATAAAAATACCAGAATACAAAATAGACTCCTTATATTCTAAAAACGTATTTCCTAAGTAATGAGATAGAAAGGTACGGTCCAAAACTTATATGAAAACCTTTTGCGTCGTTTTCAATCGTCCGGCCTAGATTTTCTATGAGCGAAGAAAATCCTTATCGCCGACCTTGTCGTATAGTAATAAATTCATGATAATGCAAATTTACGTGTACGCCTACACGTACTGAATGCGTATATAGGTACACGTTACGAGTAGTTGCACCGTAACATCGATTTGCCTATTGCCATGTCCTTTATTGTACCTTGGTCACTTTGAATTCTACCAAGATACTTTTCGGTACTGGGTTATGAGGCTGAAACTTTTCTGAGTCTGACTTTTGAGCCTTAGTTCTTGCTTAATAGTGAAACATTGATGATGTTTGTAAACTTTACAATGCTTTGCACAATTGTAAGAGGTGGAAATGGACCAATCATTGCGCTGAATTTTGTTTGCGTACGCTGTTCCTATGCACGCGATGCACAAATTACTGCGCACTACTGAAAATCAATGACTGGGGAAGACCCTAGTTCTCTTGACCGCAGAAACAAATATAAATAATTATCGACGACCGCTCAATCGTTAGAAGAATATAAGAAAATTGAGATTAAACCTGTATAGCAACCCACAGTGCATCGAGAAAAAAATAAGCACAATTCTAAACCAATTTATGGCTTTTACGCTGCACTCAGAATCAAACCAGGTGCTCTAAAACGACCAATTAAAATATTCCTTTGTGTTCCACCAGGTGCAATAAGCACTTAAATTAAAGTGAAATCCAAATAGACGTAACATTATGAAAAGACAAGCAATTTTGTATTTTCCTTCTTTTAATTGGACGGCTTGGGTTGGCTTCTGGGAGTCTAGCCTCAGTTGATTGCCAGTGCTTAGAATCATTGCATTATCACCTTGAATTGACGGCACGGTTGGCGCAGTGGCTGAGCGATTGGCTGCTGCGCTGCGTGTTGCGGGTTCGATCCCCGCACGGAACAAAAATTTGTATGATCTACAGGTAGTTGTTCCGGGTCTGGCTGTTTGTGTATGTGAGTTTAAATGTTTGTAAATGCACCCACGATACAGGAGAAATTCCTAGTGTGGGGCAACGTTTTTAAAAAAAAAGAAATTTAACTATAACAGGTATATTTATCTAAACAATCATATGATTAGTCAGTAGTGAGTCATATTTATCTCAATGTCTCTAAGTTTGTTTTCTTTGTTATTGTAATTTAAAAATATCGTGTCTGTATCTTTAACTTAAGTAATCTGTGGACACATCGTGGATTGCACATAAGCCTAGTTCTAATATGTAATATATGTAATATTCACTGTAACATACATTTTACAATTGTTAGTTTTCTAATTAAATAAATAAGTCTCTCTATGTTCTTACACGGAAATGTACTAATAAAATAAGTAATAACCGTGTAAGCATAAAAAGAAAGAATAACGAAAAGTATTTATTTGTCTCACACAGGACAAAACAAAACGATTCAAATTAACAATAAAATATAAAAAGTAAATATAAGAAAAGCTTAAAAATAAGACAAGAAGAGAAGACATAAGTCGAACCAACTATTTGTCAGACTGTACATTAAACTAAAATTGGCCCTATCATTGGTCAGCATGTGGTATGTAATGAAATGATGTCATATCCACCAAAGTGCACAGTCGGTGTCACACGAGAGCCTACGGGCACCCCAATAACTATTCACCTACAAACCCAGTCATCAAGAAATCAATAGCGATGACTAGATGGATTTGCTACCATTTCCTAAATTATGTGGTGGAAATCACTTTTCTTATAAACATATATGTATAAATAAACAAAACTGAAGTGTCTGATTGACTTGTTACTAAATGAGTATGAAAGTATATACCTACGGATTTTTTAACAATTTTTTTTTTTATCGGTTGTTTGTTTGTGCCGACTAAGCTCCGAAACGGCTGGACCGATTTTGACGGGATTCTTACTGGCAGATAGCTGATGTTATTAGGAATAACTAAGGCTACTTTTATTTTAGAAAAAGGATTAAAGTCCTGTGTAAATAAATGTAAACCCTTGAAATTGTTAACAAAATCCGATTCGAATAGGAAAGCAGGTAATATTTTTATAATAATTTCAAGCGTACGATGATCGCTGGTAACAGCAAGTAAATAAATAAAAACGTAATGGGTTTCTCAAAAATGTAGCTAAAAATAAGAGAGTATGTAAAACTATTCCTGAAATGAATATACAGATGTACCAAAGCATCATAACTATTTAGTACAAGTATCGTAACTTTTAATAAAATTATCAAAATAATGGGTCAGTGATAAAATTTAATATTTCATAAAGTAGTAGGTACTTATTAAAAAAATAATTAGCTTTTTAAAATTATTTTTATTTCATGAGAAGCTAAGATAATAATTAAGTCAATGACTTTTGGCTATAACTAAATATGCAAAACTTAAGTTCCTAAGTAAATTAAAATAATAAAGACATTTCAATTAAAAATGAAAACATTTCGAACATTTTAGATTTACAATGCACGAAGTTATGACGTTATATACAAGTTTTAATGCTTTTCGTTTTTCCTGTAATAAAATATAAATTTTGCTACCAATGACCAATAACAAAGTCTTGTTAACTTTACCTTTTTAATTCAAATCATTTTTCTATTGTTACTAATATTGTGTCTGCAGGGATATTTGATCGGTCATTACGAAGATCGAGTTTATATAAAAGAAAATCCAAAAACTACGAGTAAAAAACTCTACTCATCATTTTTTTAAAGTTATGGCACACTTCATTACGTATCTTCAGTGAATGGAAGCCTACTTTAAGCAGTTTGATCACATTGAAATCTTACCTTAATCTTACCTTTTCGGTAAAATAAGTCATCTTCTAGCCTAGCCTTTTCCCAACTATGTTGGGGTCGGTTTCAAGTCTAACCGGATGCAGCTGAATACCAGTATTTTACATGGAGCGACCACCACAACACAGTTAGTACTGGGTAATATGATACCCCTTGGTAAGACTGATTGGCAGACTTTCAGGCCACTGGCTACCTGTAACGACTGTCATAGATCTATAAATGACGGCCGGGACCAACGGCTTAACGTGCTTTACGAGGCGCGGAGCAAACTCGGTATGTAATGGGTGGTCCATCCACGAACTAACTTAGGAAAGGCAACAAAACGCTGTGATCTTTTCCTAAAGAAACGAACAGGAAATCAGCCTAAGTAGGTACTTTAAAAAGTCTCCATTTCCATATAAACAAAACATAAAAAAGACTCAAGCTATACATTACAAAAAACGCCATAAAACGAACATACATAAAAGTAAAGCGAGGTTTTCTCATTCTCAGATTGTTACCGGCGTGGGCGATACATAACTTTAACTTCCGAAGCACACGCTCTGAAATATTTATTCCTGAAACGTAAAGATCGGGTAGGGGGGGTGTGGGGGGGCGGTTTATCCCGCGGTTTCCTTCCCACCGTGTTTTACTTCGAGAATGGGAAGTCGCCGCCGCCGGGTCGATATCGCCAAAGATTATGTTGTGTGTGTTTTCAGTTTGATTGTTGAGTTTTCCTGTATGCTAGCTGGTTTAGTAAGAGTTAGTTGATCGAGCCTTCTGTACTGATAAAACCAATGCAATTGCAACACCTCTTCTGCCAACCAAATCGGACCCTCATCAATTGCAATAAATTTTGACTCCTGAAACTTTGACATTTTCTGAGCTTAATGCCTTGAGTTGGCATTGTCGAAGTGTTCCATAGGCACGTGTTTTCCTAAAAAAGTCAACAATCAGTTACTTGACCTAGTCTGCCGAGTATGTAACGGTTCCATTCCTGCGAATTTGAAATCTTTTGAATTTCTTTAAACATTTGTATTCTCAAGTTTGATACAATATAATCTTTACTAAAAAACAGCAGCTGTAAGAACATCACGAAGAAGACACGATCGTGAGCAGAAAACACAGAAATAATGTTTCAACCTACGTAGCCGTCTTCCAGCACAATCATCGCGCATATAATCTGTGGCAGTTCCCCGACCTCCAGTGGGGGCCCCCCCACCGTTCGATTGTCTGCGGAGGCTGCCCGCCGGTGCCATCTGATGTGCCGAGAGCACTCCAGATCTGCATAGATCGTTGCCTTCGTTTTTTCCCTATCGAAAAATCAATACTCACAGTTTCATAAAGTCGGAGACACTCCTTGATTTCATTACAGGTTAATTCTTGCGAGTTGCTTTTGAAGACTTTGTTTCTGGGCCGTTTTTTTAGTAGGGGTCTAAATTTTTTATTAATATTGTCTTTGTTATTAACTTGGCTTAAAAGAAAGAGTTTTGTTCAAGTGTAACTAAGAGTATTTTCAGGAAACTTTTCCTGAAAATCTCTTATCTACAAAGCCATAACAATAAGACAAACCCATCACACAATAGTATATGTAGGTCACCGATCCGTAGGCTGCAAACGACTACGGTACATAATGTGAAGAGCCTCATCCCAAATCCATACCGAGCTTTCCGCCGCTACCACCCTCAAGGGGAAAGAGGCTCAAACACCATGCAATAAAGCCTTCGGATCCGGCAAAACAAATACAACGAACATTCCAATGCTAGATATCACTCGCTCCGCCCACACAGTTGGCATTACGACTGTGAGCGCTCCCATTGGTCGCCGCGAAGCCTTCTCCATTTCGAATTGGTTATTTTTTTTCTACAATTGAAATTGGAATTGTCCATTTGTTCTGTAC
This sequence comes from Noctua fimbriata, assembly GCA_905163415.1. Taxonomy (NCBI): domain Eukaryota; kingdom Metazoa; phylum Arthropoda; class Insecta; order Lepidoptera; family Noctuidae; genus Noctua; species Noctua fimbriata. Next base: position 10,751,693 of record LR990932.1, read on the forward strand.
GAGTGCGGTGCGCATGCGTTTCGGGGAGGCGTCTACGTCACGTAGACGTAGATACGTTTCGAGGGCTCCGAATGTTTTATTGGATTCTACTCTCTGTTCCCATTCGCATTTCAGATTCAGATGTGGATTTGTTCTCGAATTGCGTTCAGTGCGCAGTCGTGATCATTCGTATAGCTTTGTATATTTGTTTAGAAGTAACATGAGTTTATTTTATTGGATGTCAGGTTTTTGTGACCTTTTGTTTCATGATATGAAGTGTAGATAACATGGTGTAAAGTATTGAAAGGTACAGGATAATATTGTTTTAACTGTTGGGACAAAATTATCATTGATCTCCAAAACATAAAACTTCAGAGTTGCATAATTGAGTAGCACTTACAAAGTAAGCTAAGCCAAGAAAACTAGTACAAGTTCAACATCGCCGCAACAATGGATGACAAAACTTTAAGCAAACATCTTTAAACAGTCCCAACAAAGCATCGATCAAACGTTTAAAAACCGCGTGAAGCCTCTAAAAGCATTCCGTGAGAATTTCATCAAAACACGATACAACATCGTATGCAATAATGCGTCCGCAACTCGGCCCGTACTTCTAGAGTCGCTCAAACCGAGGAGTGACACCTTAGTACTAGGTTTTACAGTTCAGAATGTGGCGGCATGTTGCAGCGACAAGTGTAACACGGCGTTGGCATCCGCAGCTAGCTCTGTCCGGAACAATTTCATTTGCGACTGGGCGAGGATAGCGCTGTAATTACAACAACAATCGATAGAGGCGCCACCGTCTGCCGCACGTTTAATCTCGCCAGAATCAAAGGACCGTCGCCTCACACCCACCCCTGCACCCAAAACAAACGTACGACATCACATACCTCGCTCCTACCGCTTTGTGCGACATTCATTGCGTACTTCCCGGCGACAGGGATTCCTCCCCCGGCAACCAAACAGCAATGTTTGTCGTCAAACAGGTACAAATTGTTCGAAACTCCCAGCTTGGTACATACTTTGTCTCCAAGCCTATATCTCCAAAGGTATGTTTAGATGTCCCCGGACCAGATAGTTGCATTTCCAGTCTGCTATACATAACTATTTCTGGAGTTTTATTAAAGCATAACATTGTAGCTATTTGACGCAGACGAACACCTGCATAGCTGGGCAGCTTCTGTTTTTGTCGAGTCGTCGCGGATGGTTCTTGATTAGTAATGCATTACTACGTCCTGTTCTAGTGGCGCCTATGTGTTTGTTTATGGCCTTTGAAAATACTTGTATACCATATTTTTTAAAGATTAAAACTTGTGAGAATGTTATTTATGTCTCGAATCTAGACGTCCCCAATATAACAAACTTACCGAGCGACGTAGTTTGGATTCGACTACCTAGGCACGATCCTAGTAAACCACATTAATGAATTCTGCCCAACTCGTGTAAATCACATTGTTTATAACAACAGCTCCAAATTATAATTAAGGTATCGATTTGAGCGGCATCGATACGGCGAACTCTATCGAATTAAACGTGCATGGATGCGTGTTGTACTTAAATATCGATTGTCAATAATTTGTATGCGCGCGGCATCGGCTGCGGTGTTCAGACTTAGTTCATTGTTTTGCTAAAATTATTGCCTGCACCGGTATTTGTGGAGCTTACAACATTATCTCGCATATTTTGTTGTATTAATCGAGTTGCCGTTGTCTTAAAGATTGAGACAAGTTATTAGTTTCTTGGCAAGCTGCTGTACCAATTTATTTTTTCTTTCAAGTTAAACATCCAAATATAATTTATTAGATTCCTCGTCTGTAAAGTTTGAAAGCTTAAAAACTGTAACGTAGTAGAGTTCAATATAAAAACTTACGCTTCAAGCCTTCTAGATAATTTTAAATCTGTATACTCCGACGTCTTCTCCCAGTCCTAAGTACGCGTCTAGGTATGCATAACTAATTTCACTTTATCTAAAGTTGACATCATTAAAATCCCAATGGGTAAATCCAGTGCCATGCCTCATACCTCCAGTTCAAGACATCTCAGTCAACAAACTTCAGAACCACAAAAATTGCAACCTCAAAAGCAAATCCTAGAATATATTGTAATAAATTCTATGCTATTTATTTCTCACGTAAGCGGTACTTGCGGTATGTATGCCGTACCGCGCCGTACCGCGCAGTAAGAACAGTGCAACACATATAAAGTAGCCTCGCTCCACGGAGCGCTAGCACTCGAAATCCTACAGATTTAGCACGTAACTCTGCGAAATCCGAGGCTAGGGATAAATTGTATTATTTTATACTTTACAACCGTGTTCATTGTTGGTTGGAAAGGATTATAGATAAAAGGGAAACGCTACGGCTAAAAGCTTTTCCAAAAAAATACTGTGAAATGCAACAGACTGTTTTAAAACAATTTAATAGATAGACTTCCTGGACACCGAAAATAAAATAAACTTACAGCTTTTTGAGCTAAAAGCTTCTTGAATACATTTTGGTTTTACAATACTTCGTCAAGAACTATCGAAGCTTCAATTTCAAAGCAAGTTTTCAGGACCTAAATTTACAGAAGTAGCTCGTTTTCCTTAATAAGAGGGAGCTGTATCCTTGATTAATGGTCAAATGATCAGTGTTCATAATCCGGATCTATATGACAGAATTTTCGAAGGGTCATTCAGCTGTCATCACCCGTTTATTACATTAACTAGCTAATGGAAGATTTAACAGTTAGTGATGCTGTTTGGAACAGAATGGCTGTGACCGCATGAACCATTAATCATCAAGCTGTATAACGCTATTTAGGCATCTAAACTGACTAGGAGAGCGCTTAAGCTAAAAACATCTCAACGAATTCCATCCCCTTCAAAAGTAGTTGAATATTAATATTTCTGCTCGAGTAGGCAGCTCCTGATATTGATACCAAACCGACTGTAAATAGATTGTTAATGAAACGAGGTCAAGGGCTTCCGAACTCGCGAATCGATACTAAAGTTGTATAATCGATTCGATTACAACATGAGTGGTTGTCCGCCTACCGACGCGACGTGCCGTATTGAGGAACTTGGAAGTTCCTACGTTACGTTCTAGAGGCCACGCTACTTATAGAATAGGAAGCGAGTGTAGGTAATGGTGCAAAATAGTGACGCAGTATTATTGCAGGGGGCGAAGGAGAACCCACACCCCGGCGCCGCGGCTCCTACCCACCCCAGAGCGACTGAAACGTCCACGAGAAAAATAAGATCCGTACTCCGTCCCGCTTATTCTTGGGAAAAAAGCTTTTTGTGTATTTTTTAGGTATTCTTTAGGTTGATAGGTAGCTCCGTGTCTGTGTGAGTCAGTAAATAATGCTGTATGTACGAATGTCCGCTGTATGTGTTGCGAGATGTCGAGTTCAGACATTTTTTCTTCTCTTTCAAACGTTGTAGGGAAATAAGTTTATTATTTGTGAGGACCTTCTTGACGTCAGAGTTTCTTATTTCTTTTGTGAAGTGGTACTTATGTAGGTTTTATTTCTTTAGCTTGTTTTGCGGATATACTTTCACGTCTTGATGTAAATTACTAATTTTTTAAATCGTTTTGTCGTTCATCGTTAGAATCCACGTCTTTACTGAACAATTTTTTTATAACTTTAGAACTTTGACAATATGTCCATAAATAATATTATAGGAATTATCCTTTCGTGTTTGTTTGTGTAATTATCTACCTTTTTTCTTCTTTAGTAAATGTCATTTTCTGTCAGTTCAGATATGCATTTGTCGAAAAGCATATCTGACTGCCTGGACTATTGCAGTATTCAGTGCTTGATTCTCAATCAAGTCTTGAATACTGCAATAGTTTCTAGCAACGCGTTCGTAATATGAATATCACTACTTACGCATATTGAATTCCAGGGTACTGAGTTAGGAAATACCTTTGAGCAATACCATCGCAGTATCGCACCTACCTGTTGATACGACATGGAGTCCTGCTCCACCCTTTAGTAGGGGAAACTGTAATCCTATAACTAGTAGTTATTAAAATGTACACAGGTATTTATCATTAGTAGAAATGTGCTGTTCTGTGCTAAATATCACACTATCCATTGTACCATCAGTCAATGGTCCCACTGTTGGGAACCTGGTCTCATCTCTGAGAGGGACTGGGCTGCTATCCACCACGTTGGCCCGTGCGTTGGTCATTGAGGAATAAGCTACCTATAAATGCTCTAAGGTATTGGTACGTCGACTGCCTTGTTGATGTAGGGTTCACAAGCGCGACTGCTGTGCATGAGGTCCTGGGTTCGATTCCCGTCTCAAACAAAGTGTTATTGGGGTTTTCCATCACGATTTTTTGAGTAGCAGCCACGGAGTCCGGATTTGTGCCCCATGAATGGCAATAGGCTTGCCCCCTATTACATGGGACTTAAACATAACTGGTGAAATGTGGGTGTACTTGTTAGGTACAGCTCTGCCTATCCCTTCGGGGACTACAGGCGTGATTTTTTTTGGTTCTACGACCGGCCGGTTTTCTTGTTGTTGTTTCCTTTACCGCTTTGAGAGCAATGGTGATGAAATAAAATACGCAAAGTCACGTTTTTCCATTTATGATTAATTTACGATACAGTAAAGCAGCTACCAAAAGGTCAGATATGTAAGCAGCTAAAACAATGCGCGTATACTGCGCACTATCATAACGCGAAAGTGCGCGTAGTTAAAAGTAAACGCTGGCTGACAAATGGCTGAAATCCCTTTTAGTCTGTGAAAGAGTTAAATAGTCAACGGGAGAAAAATAGAGCCTATCGACTCCATCAGTGGTCTTCAATAATAATCATTAAAGTATAACATGTAAAAATCAAAATCTTAAAAGTTACCAAAGAGAAAGCCAATGTCCCAAAAGTCACTTTATAATTCACGTCCGTAAACTTGACCTCTATTCCGCTGTACTAGCAAAAATTACATCGAATACAGAAATCTTCCTGAACACACAAAATTGACCTCACAGTAACAGCTTCATAGTTCCAAAGTACCTGAAGTATCTCCGTATTAAGAACAGGTACAGCGCCATCTATTCGAAGTTAGTGAAACTTTGTGTAAACTGAACAGCCTTCGGTCCAAAAAATATACTCCTGTGCTGTGTGCTCCGTACACGTTTCAAGATATTTCTTTATGGGAATGATAGATGGCACTCGAATAAGCAACACCTGACGTTAACGCGATGGTGTGGGCAGAGGTATAGGAATACATAGTCCAATGATATAATTTGGCATTGAGAACAAATTACTTGCTAATTTATAGTTAATGGTAACAGACGTTACAGTTAAAGGTAAAATTTACCCAATTTTATTTAATAAACATTAATCGAAGTTCAATAACCAGAGTTGTCGACATAGCTCACAGAATAAGTAAGCTGAAGTGGCAATGGGCCGGTCATATTTGCCGTAGAACCGATGACCGTTGGGGTAGACGTGTTCTTGAGTGGAGACCGCGAATCGGCAAACGTAAGGTGGGACGCCCTCAGGCTCGATGGAGTGACGATCTTCGCAGGGTGGCTGGTAGCAACTGGATGAGAATTGCTTAAAGTCGAGTTAAATGGCGTGCGATTGAGGAGGCCTATGTCCAGCAGTGGACTGCTATAGGCTGATGATGAAGTTCAATAAAAACTTGTCATCGAACTAGTTAAGCTGTTCTATTCCGTAAAACATTCCCTGAAAACTGAACTTGGTGTTTTCGGGAGCCGTTATCAATATATTGTATACCTCAACAATTTTTACTAACGTGATGTAATGGAATAAGAGTGTTTGTTATTTTTTATACGGGCTTTGGTTTTGATGCATTGACACTATTTCCTCTGTGGTCATCAAAAATATCTACAGTTTGTACATTTCTAGGACAAATCAAAGGTGCATGACATGAAAATTAAATTTGACATTCCTTCTTATTATAAGCTGACATTTTATTTAGAAAATTTGTAATAATTAATTATTTTTCTTGGACATTGTAATTTGATATGTAGACAATAATCATTGACTTTGTACTACTTTTTTTTTGACATTTTTATTTTTATTTATTGACATTTGTAATTAAATTTCTTTGGTTGTTATTTGAAAGTTGATATTTAGAAAATTTGTAATTTGATGTTTTTTTTTTTTAATTTGATATTTTATGTGGACAATTCTTGATTTAGTACTTTTTTTGTTGTTTTTTTTGACATTGGAATTTAATTATTTTGTCACAAAATTTGCATGCCGAATTAAGTAGGCAGAATATGCTGAACTATTGTGTGTTATAAAATCTGTAAAATACCATATTTCAAGCAAATAAATGAATCTGAATCTGAATCATTGTACATTGAGGTTTCTCAACATGCAATTGATCTGATAATAAAAATTGTTGGACTAAGCTTTAGCAAAAATTATTACCGTAAAATGAAGACGTTTGTTGCTCTCAATTTTGCAAACCTGAGCAATACGCAATGATAGCAGCGATAACAATAATGACGCAGACTATTTTATTACTTCCGGGAATCTTATCACATATTGATTGAGAAAATGTAAATAAATAATTCCTAGTCGTAATAAAAGACGACTGCGTAATAATATACGCTAATGATTTATAAATGACTAATTTAGAGTCAGATAGGTAGGTTATCAATGAACAAATCGTTTAAGGGACATTAATATTAATCTAAGAGAGCCAATCCTCTGCCAAGGAAAATAGTGCCCTTCGATAATAATGTTATACAGGGTGTAAACAGACCCTTCACATAGCCGTCAACCAAGCAATCTGTACATCAAACTAAATAACTTTACGCAAAAATTATTGCTGGGAATCGACTTTTTTTTTGGGTGAAAAATCACGTTTTACGGTAGGACTCGATGGAAAGCACTCCAAGCATTGTGCTGATGGATGCATTGAATAGTACGGGGGTCGTGGCGGTATATAAAGTAAAGTTATAACATTCAAAACTTTTATTTAAAAAAAAAACTTGTGAAAAAGTTGGAACTTTAACCCCCAATATCTCCGTAACTAGAAGGTTCCCATGGTCTAGAAAAAAAAAATGATCGCAAAGACTGGGAGAACAAGTGCCTTTCGGCTATTTTAAGGGTCTATTTACACCCTTTTTTTATAACATCTGCAATGACCATTACAATTTCTAAGCCTACGACAACTTCTCCTTTTATGACCTTAGTCATAACCTGCCTTAAGGACCAAAACATTGGGCCGTCAATAAGCGACGAATTTAACCGTCGACTAAACGATGTACTTCTCTCTCCTTCTAACATACCCATAAGTGCATCTGAAAAAGAGACAAGAAATAATTTAAAAATTTGGGCAGTAAATTCGTGGGGCATTGCACTCACTGGCTGGTTGTGAGAGGACGAAAGTACGATTTTTTTTTCAATAATAAAAGAAAGATTGTGCAGGCACGCATTGCGATGCGTTTAGTGTTCGGCTAATGTACGGGTCACATGCGGGCGAATGTTTGCAATAACAATTATTACATCACAAATCCATTAAAAGTAATAAAACCCTGAACAACATGATAATAAATCATCCGCCAATTCTTAGTGATCAACTGCTGATCAATGATGAATCTTCTATCATTGTAGGGTTCACATTAATATGAACTTTAGAACTAAAACGCCGAAACAGTAGTGTAAGAATCATAGAAGTTGCCCAACTATCTAGGAATCTCAGGAAATTTCTCAACAAAATCTACAAGTATGAAGTACGCACTTGTTTTTTTTGTTCGTTTGGAAAATCATCAAAGGACCCCCCCTTCCCCGCGCTGGGGGGAACGCAGGCCAGTGTCAGACTTCTACTGACTAAATTGTTGATGTTCCTTCTTGGCCCTTTGTGTTCCAGGGCCGCGGTATCTCTTTAGAACAGTCCCGCAGCCCGGGCAGACGAAGTACGCACTTCAAGAGCTCTTCAGTAATCTAGTCATACAATGAACGACCCATTATCACTAGACATTACCGCTCTGATAAACAAGTACCATCAAAACAAGCCTAAGTAATAAAATGTTGAGTAAGGTCAACTTTCTCCCATAAAAATTCTGGTTATCTATTTACCAAATGACGACAAAGGCATCACAAATTTTTTTCTAAACTTTCACTTGCCTGTTGCGTCACGGGGTTTAGAGTAGGTGGGACCAGTAAGGTCGATGATCTGGACATCCAAGATGGTAACGAATTTTATTAGGCTTAAGACTCTTTAGTTGTTCCGCATGAAATACAACTTGTAACTGCACGCAATGAAATTGTAAATGAACTTTAAGGAGGGTATTATAAGGTAGAATGTAAGGTCGTGCAATATTTTAAAGAAATGGCACGAAATGTATGCAGTCTGGGGCTACAAAGAAAACACTCCCAAAATTAAAGTATCGTTCGAGTATAATTAAAATTACCCTCCCTATGATGTAATGTTTCTAAAAAAACTTTCCGTTTTCCATGGGATCCCTAAAACGATAAAAAATACCCTGTTTTATAGGTACTTAAAGAAATATTTATTTGGTCGTCGAAGAAAGTGATTTCGTAAAGATGAGTGTGAACACCATGAGCCCGCAACTGGTTTTTCTTAGTTGTGGTTGTTTGTATTTGATAAACCCTGGTGTATACAGTCAAGTACATATTTTGTTACGAAACAAAGGTGCGTTTAAATTAAACAATGAATTTTAAGGAAGCAGGCCATGTTCAAGAAGAAAAAGTAACTCATTTAACTAACCTGATTTAAATGTAAATTAGCGGTCGGCTTTTTTATCACTTATTTGTTGCGAATTCTCTGATAGCCCCAATTTTCAGTTTCCCCATGGTAAACTAATGGGCTGATCCTAATCCTCAATTCTTCAGAAAGCAAATAACAGTGACATCACTTGCGTGTTCCTTTTCTTTATCTCTCTTCAGTCAATAAAAAGATTACAAAAAAATACGAGACTAATTGAATTGAAACGAAAGCAAAATGAAATTGAACGTGATTGTGCCTCTCAGAAATATCCGTGTTTCGAAATCTAATAAGTATTATTTTTGTTTCTGTTATCAGACAGAAAGTAAACCAACATTTGAAATAACCTCTCTGTATATGGAGCAACTTAAGTGCGTCGCTGGTACAATAAAGTTCCCTAAATTTGAGCCCTTTTTCCTGCTCTCGCACGTTCGGCGGTTGAACCCACTCGGGGTGACATTGCTGGTGGCTACCACAACTGCATTGTCGATAGTTTTGATACTTGCAGGAAGTAAAGCATAAAATTCACGGGTTGAAATCTTTTTTCCCAAAAGTTTTCTCTCCTATTACCAATTAATTTAACTTTGCTGTGCCCGACAGGGTCCATAATTGATTCAATGTTTTAACATACCAACTGTTTTATTTAACATTATGGAATGCAATAAAGTATTGAGTATTGGAATTAACGCTACAACTGACTTTTGCTACTTGAAGAAAATGGAGTGCAATTTATTTTTACGTTACAACTTTAGTTTCATAGTTAAATGTTTCAATAAAAGATTCTGAGAATTTGACAAAAATTAAGAGTTTTTATTATATTAATTAAAAATTAAGCTTTAGAAAAAAATTAAGGGAACTCCTTTATTTATCTAATGTGTCTCGTAACAATGAAAATTATCTTTCAAGAACTAGAAGAAGCATGGCGCTTAGAGATGCAGTTACTCCAAGTAAAATACTGGCATTCAGATCCATCCACTTAGACTGAAAGCCAGATTTATTAAAAGGCTAGGCAAATTATTCTGATGTAGAAGAAGCATCCAACTAAACTAATATTAAATTACACCAATGATCAACATGGTTCAGTCCATCGTTCAATGTTCGGTGCAATTGCATTACGGCGTATCGCGTATGGACGCACTGATGCACCAACTTGAATTTTTTTCGCAAGTTTTAACTTTGTCCTTGAAATACGAGTTTAGATTACGGCGCGCATATTTTTTGGTTTAATGCATACTTACATTATTCTTACTTCAGTGCATGTATGTATGTAAATGGGTATTCGGGTAACCTGTTTGAGCCGAAATAAAATTCAAGGCTTTTTAGGCAGTTAACGATGTAATGCATGTGCTTGTGCATTGAGCATCGAGGGATATCAATAGAACTTTTTACTTTACGTGAAGTAGGCGATATGGACAGCATTTTTATTAGGTTCTCTTTAACTATTTCATGCGATTGCCACATTTGAGTAAGATTAGTGAGAACTACTGTTTACCTGATTTTAATTTGAAATCTGGGTACTTAATGAAGACGTAGGTACGTCATTTTGTAAGAAAGACAACAGGAGTAGTTTCGGTAAAAAATAAAAGACAACGTTTTTGGTTTTCTTAAACATTTCCATCTATTGTGTATTTAGATTTTTACGAACACTGTATTGAAATACTTAATATTTTACCTACTTTGTACTTTTTAGGCATTCATGTGCATAAATTATGAAACTTTTACCAAAAATACAAAACAAAACAAAATAATTATGCAAAAATATACACAATTTAATAGTGACATAACAACTAACCAACTGTAAATACGTCATCTAATGCACGCGTCCCGCCATCAATATAAATCACATTATGTTAGGTCAGGCATCCTAACCCAATCGAGTAGAAACCGTCGACGCAGAAACCTAAGTAAAAAATACAACAAAAGCGATGCGCTGGCGCAGGGCAATGCACTTTTTCGTGGATGGTCGGGACGATCGTCGCCGTGCCACGATGTGACTCGTGAACCGAATGTCAATTCTCACATGAAAGCTAAGACCCTGTATATTAATAACTAGCAGTGTCCCGCGGGTTCACCTACCGGCCTCGACTCCTAAAAGTCGTAGCGCGATGTTAAATAGACTATAACCCTCCTCGAGAACTGGACTACGAAATGCAAAAAAAAAAATTCCAATCCGTCTGATAGCTCCAAAGTGTACGGGTTCAAACAAACAAACAAACTCTTCAACTTTATTATATTATATTCTTTCTTTATCGTGTGCTTAGTGCCTAACCTGGTGTCAGAGTTTTTATGCCGTCCATGGGCCTCTGTCTTGACTTTACATGTCGTCAAGAAATATCGCTCAGCCCTGCTGGTTTCCTCACAATCTTTCCCTTCACCGAAGCAAGTGATAATTATGTTAAGTATAGATAATATAGATAGAGTAGCTAGTCTAGCTACCTGACATTAATATTGAGTCCATAATAAGTGTGTTTTATGGGTTTAACACCCAGAAACACATAAAACACACTTATTATGACCCAAGATTAAAAGCACTTAGCTTATGAACCATTAACAGATAAACCCAATGGCGAATTTACGACATTTTCATTAATAATTCGTTTATAACGTTAAATAACAGAGCTATTGAAAGCTTTAAAGAAGCTAAAATGTAAATTCTGATATCAATGAAAAATTATTGCAATAACTTAATTGATATTTTATAAAGACTGTCAAATTAAGCTATCTAAAGTATCCTTATATTTATGATGTTTTCAAAAATTAATTGAAGTTCTACTTTGAAAGCATTACAATCACCAGCTTATGACATGTATATTTTGTACACTTTATCTGATTCATAATCACTACATAGTATACAAAGTCGCTTCCCGCTGTCTGTCTGTCCCTATGTATGCTTAGATCTTTAAAACTACCCAACAGATTTTGATGCGGTTTTTTTTTAATAGATAGAGTGTGATTTAAGAGAAAGGTTTATATGTATATGGCACCCGTGCGAAGCCGGGGCGGGTCGCTAGTATTAGATAATCAGAACCTCCTCATCACGTATAACATCCAGTGATACATGTGTCTTCTCATCATGCTATTGGTAAATCGTGTATAATATAGGGATGAATCTCATCGGATCCCACAATCCCATCACATATTGTGGGCACAGAAATAGACTTTTTTTTTTATCGTGGTTTTATAGTCACAGTACGGATCGCAACTGGCATCTTAGCTAGATTACAGAGTAACCTGTGTTAAAGATACCAGAAGTAGTAGATTATGGTCTAGAATAGCACCTAGGCTTTCTATCCCGGAAGTACGATTTAAGGCAAATTGGCGAAGCCGGGAAACGGGCATTAGCTAGTTTTAAATAAATGTGAATACGATTTAAATTTTGTTCTATTCGGCTCCCTCATACCAGTATTTTCAGTTCTGTTTCTATTCATCATTGTTATATTTAAATTTTTTTCATAGACAAACTTACCATCTCGGTTTTCCCGGAACCTTATGACCTTTCTAATCAAGACGACAAAAAAAGATATTTCAAAATAGAATGGCATTGTATGCTCCTAACATTTGCGCAACACTTTCCTCACACAAGGGGCTAGAACAAAGTTGTATAAAACAACCAAGATGAAGGCCACAGATTGAAAAAAACTTCTCATATCACAAAAGACTATTGACAATAAGACAGACGTTGTTGATCCCGTACCGATAATGATGCTCTATTTTCGGTTACCTTAGTATGAAATCGCCTTGTAACATTGTCATGTTACTCAAGAAGGAAAACGTTGCGATTTAAGATTTGAATAAATACAAGATCTTATCTAGAGTCCACAATCACTCATGCAACACTGTAACTGCTTCCTGTATTAGTCAATAATTTCCTATTCATAACCATTTATTTTAATTTTTACAGAATCACAATGAACGATCCAGAATTGTATAACGTTGCAAACTCCTTACAGAAGAAAGCAGCAGTCCAATGCCTAAACGAATATGCAAAGAAAATCAACTGGAAGAACATAGGAGACAGTGCTATAGACCTGGGGTGCGGCGATGGGAGCGTAACCGTTATTCTAAAGAAATACATGCCCAGGAACTATAAGAAACTAGTTGCCTGTGATATCAGTGAGAAAGCTGTTAAGTATGCAAATGAACATCACAGTGATGAAGCCACTATGTTCAGGGTGATGGACATCCAGGGAGACTTGCCAGAAGAAATGAATTCAGCATTCAATCATGTGTTCTCATTTTACGCTTTACATTGGATACGAAATCAAGAGTAAGTTTTTAATTTTTTTTAATACTTTGCGTTTTGCAGCCAAACTAGCCTAAACATAGAAATCTTCTGATAAGCAGACACTGCTTTTTAGAAGAACAATGTTCTTTTCATATAAACAGAAATAGTCGTCGAGGTGTTTACTTGCGCGGCTTCTGGTAGCGTAGTGTGTAAGCTGACTTAGATGTTAGGCTAATTAGTTCAAATTAAGTGAAATTCTTATTAAATTATAGCTTATTATAATAAGCAAAATGTTTCACACCAGGAGTTTTAACTTACATGACACGTGCTTTGTTTTCCAGGAAAGCCTTTAGGAACATCTACAATCTGCTGGAAGAAGGCGGCGACTGTCTCTTAACGTTCCTGGGATACACACCAGTGTACAGCGTATACAGTGTCCTGGCACAATGCTCGAAGTGGAAGTCGTGGCTCAAAGACGTCAAGATGTTCATCTCACCTTACCACGACATGCAGGTACTACACAAATACTTTGTCTACAAAGCTTTCGACCGCCCCATTAAAATCAGTGGATTCAGTAGGGTTACCGTTTGTTGTCTGTAATTGAATGAAACGTTTAGTCTTGCCAAGGGGTGTCGTGATACCCAGTACTGGCTTATACTCGTATTCAGCTGCATCTAGAATAGGAGCCAACCCCAACACAGTTGAAAAAAAAATCGAGATTTCCATAATAATGTTCTTGTCTCCAGATCACTTAACAAAAAAGCAGATCAGATGTTATAACTTATTCAATATTGAGGTGGGGTTTGACCCACTTCCAAATTGAATAATACATGAATAATATCTTTGCACTATTCATTTGTTTCGTTGCATTATCAAGGTCTTCATCTCATTCTCAGATAGGAAGTGTTGGCAACAAACCATTAACACGTTTTTGTGTTCCTACTCCTACTTAAGATTACACGTGATCATCATGCGCATCCTAGAATCTTATCTATGTGATCTTACTTACGTCTTACATTGTTACAAGCAGGAAATTCCCTTACGAGCACAAATAAAGAATCCGAAAATTTAAATTGAAAACTTTGTTATTGTTTAGTGCTGGTATATTCTTATTTACTCAAATTCTTATGTTACTCTTAAATTCCTGCATGCATGCGAGCGAGCCACCCTACGATCCACATCGTAGGGTGGCTCGCTCCCACAACAGACATTTCCCAGAAGTGGAAACGTTATAGCAGGCTGATTCTGCTTATTTTTATTTTATGAGTATTCAATAAATGTAGAGGAATACCAAAGAAGCGATGGATGAACTGCGTGAAAGATTATTTGGCAAGAAAGGAGGTTTATGATGATATTACGAGTAATAGAGAAGTATGGAAGAAGCAGACATGCTGCGCCGACCCCAATAAAATTGGGATAAGGGCAGCAGAATTTTGATGCTGATACTCAGTAAATGTTTCTACTTACAGGAACCGGAAAAAAAAGTGACACAAATGATGGAAGAAATAGGCTTCAGAAATATTGATGTTAAAGTTAAAGAAATGCTATTTGTGTTCGACAGCGTGGAAGCAATGAAAAGTAAGTTTTACTTTGCCCTTTTAGTATCTGTAGCAAGCCTTGTTGCTAAGTAGATAGGTAACAATGATTAATTCAATGCCCGCATCCTCGACAGTTACTGATAGCATCATACTTGTGCTCTAGTTATTAATCATTCGTTTGTTGGCGTAGTGATAAGCCATTATGTACCCACAGCAGACCACTGAAGTGTTCTACGGGTCATGGACCTGTTCAGCGTAGACCTCCAGCAATAGGTGTTTGGAACTAACGGAGTCATTGAGATTTTCCGTCAGCGCATTTGCACGCTCTTTTCACCTTACAAACATCCCTTTCTGTCGATTTCACTCACATTTTGTCTGACCTTGTTTGTCTTGTTTGTGTATTGGCTTCGTTTAAATGCCAAAAGATTCAGACAGTTGTGCAGGATGGGCTGGAAAGGACGTGGGGAAAATCCTTTACAACCCTGATCTCTAGAGGATGAGATTTCGAAAATACTTTCTTTAGAGTTTCACTACCTAATAGAGAAAATGCAAACGACTAACAAAGATATGTTTCCAACAATAGTTTAAAGTCAAACTTTAATTTTTCAGACACAGTAAAAGCAATCGAGCCGTTCGACATGCCTGAAGACGTTTACGAAGAATTCATGCAGGATTACTACACAGTAGCACAAGAAATCGGTGTCATAGAAATAAACAATAATAACATTGGAGAGTCTTCAATACACTGCAAGTATTGCCTTCTCGTCGTCTGTGCAAGCAAATGATCGGGATGACCAAATTTGGTCCCGAAACCATGATGAAATTATATTGGCTAATCCGCCTCAGATCTGATTAATGTGTACCGCCTATTTTTATACTTGCCTCCTAGTTAGATATTAATATTACTTAAACTCGTGTCTTATTTTTGTTAATTATCATCGTTTTATTAGTTATAAGTATAACGACAGTGTTAACAAGCTCTCGGTCATAACGGTGCCTTGCGAAATTCTAATTTAATTTTTTTGTTGTAAATTAATGCTGTTTTACGACATTTCGTCAATCAAATACGATTCATTCGTTTAAGAATAATCAAGCTCTCTATATTTGTTGAAGATGACTTGCCCATTTTCTTCGGTAAACATTTTACAGTTACACTTGCAAATCACATTTTGACCAACATGCGACGTAAACAAATGTATTTTTTTTTAATAATAAACGATTAAAAAAAAAAAAACGTAATACAGCGCTGCAATTTGAAAAACAAATATGAAAATAAGAATTTCGCTGGTTACCTTATACGTTAATCACAATAACGCAGCATTTAATTTGGTATTCAATGAACAAAACCTATTTTTTGTAATTCTTCAGTTGCATAACATATGTAACAATACATCATAAATTCAAGTGTTTTCTGGGATCGAGAGATCATTTACATTTATATTCTCATTAGACAACACTGTTAGTAAACTAGTGATATGTTTAGAAATATGTAAATGGAAGTATTCACGTCATCATCAATTATTTTTATTTATTTCGATGAAGAACAAGAGGTTACCTTTTAAATATGTGGCTAACCTCCTAGTTTTTTATATTGACAGAAATCATACTGTTGAAGTCATGATGAAAAAAGTAATGTTTTTGCTGGATCATATCTAACTATCATTGTAGATACAAGATACAATTTGTAACTTGTATCTACAATGATAGTTAGTATTTTATTAGAAAATATTATTTTATTTTACTACCGTATTCATTTATTTAATTTGTGTTGCTACTTAGTTTAATATAACTTCCCAAAAAGATTTATTTAAATAAGTACCTAATCGATTTAGTGGATCAGAAATATTGGCCTTGAATACGATACGATATAAATCTAATGAGACAGATACAATTTAATAACTTCGTATATACCTTCGCAGTACCCTTTGTCTAAAAAGGGTGGTTATAGCTCATAAGCTATGTAGTTTTTTTAACAGGCTGGCTCCTGAAACAAAAAAAAAATACTTTAACACTAGTGTAAGAGGTGCTACACATGTAATGTTCGTGTAAAGTATGACTTGGCACAGGCCGGGCGGAAAAATCGGACGAATAGATACAAGGTGTAAACGGACCCTTCACGAAGCCGTCAGACAAGCATTCTGTACATCAAACTAAGTAACTCTACACAAAAAATATTGGTGGGAAACGACTTTTGTTTTGGGATGAAAAATCACGTTTAGTGTAGAGCTCAATAACACATTGTGCTGATAGATTTATTGAATAGTACAGGGGTAATGGATACCTCCATAAAAAAAGTTACAACCTTTAAAGTAAAGTTATAACATTAAAAACTTTATTTTTTTACTTGTGTAAAAGTTGGAACTTTGACCTCTAATTTCTCCGTAACTAGAACCGCAATGGCGGGGAGAATAAGTGCTTTCGGCTTCGTTAAGGGTCTTTTTACACCTATTATTTTGCCGAACAACCGTAGCCCGCTTTACCTATTATTTAAATTTAATCGCAGTGTCAATGGACTTTAAAAAAACAATGTCCTTATACGGTTTGTTTGTACCAACAAATTTTTAAATTATACTATGAAATAAGTTACTTTATAGTAAGTCTTTTATATTGTTATTTTTCACAATGAATAAACATTTTCCGAATAATTTATTGGTATTTACTATTTATTTGAGATTTTTACTAGCTTGGCCCACACGTGTTTGGTATAATAAAAATTTATAACTAAAATACGTTATCAATTTATTTATTATGATGCTGATAGACTGATCGCCCCGATAAGTCTATCTTAATTTACGATATTATTTATTATCAGATTTTATCTATTATAATAAATTAATTTAAATAGTCGCCCTATTAACACCCAGCATCAAAGAGGATCGTTAGAAAATCCATCACATATTTCAGACTAAAAGCTCGTGGCTAAATAATAGCAGCCGCTTGAATCGATCTTTAGGTTAAGCCGTGCTTACCTAGGTTGGTCTGTGGATGGGTGACCACCTATTATAACATACCGAGTTTCCTCCATGCCTCGGAAAGCACGTTACGTCCCGGCTGTCATTTGTAGATCTTTGACAGTCGTTACAGGTAGTCAGTGGCCCACAAAATCTGACAACCAGTCTTACCAAGGGGTATCGTAATACCTAGTACTAACTGGGTTGTGGAGGTCAGATAGGCAGTCGCTGCATGTAAAATACTGGTATTCAGCTGTATCCGGTTAGATTGGAAGCCGACCCTAACATAGTTGGGAAAGGGCTAGGCAGATGGTGATGAATTCAGATTAAAAGAAGAACACAGGCAAATACATAGGTAGTAATTTTGAAAACATTAACATTATGACAAACAAAGAGACTAGTTAAACAGGAAGGTACATACAACATTATTTTAGTATAAAGGTGTGAAATCTGAATATAGTTTGTTCAGAATAAGTAACTGAATCGATTTCAATAATTTTTAAACCATGTTAAATTTTTTCTCAAAAATATTTAAAAAAGGTTACAAGTTGGACACCGAGCAAAACTAAGTACCTATCGGCATCGCAATCATTTAGGTACCTACTGCCAAATTATTATTATCAATGAGCTCAAGACGACGCTGGAGGGGTGCGCGTGGCTGCGCCGCGTGGCGACCACGTTTTTGTGCGGACAACCAGATAACAGAACAAACCTATAACTTTGTGATTTTTCATGATACAGTTTTGAAATTTTGTACATAGATTCTTTACATAAAAATACCAGACACGTGTTTCTGGTGTCGTGGTTTCGTGTGTTGTGGTTTCGCATATACTAAAACTAATGTTGTATATATTTTCCTCGGATACAGTGTAACACGCACATCAGCCTTCAGGTTAATGAAAAAGAATAGTAAAAAATCTATGACTCTTCTCCTACTAACCGTGTCGACAATATACAATCCAAAACTTAGCTACTGGCAGAATATCTAGCGTCTATCAATTCCTGTAGTGTACAATAATAAGGCCGTGCAGGACACGATATCATGTGTCCCATTATTTTGGAACACCACTACATTTGCACTCCAGGCTAGAATCGCCTAAAAATCTCCACCGGAGCAGGTTTTCCTTGCTTCGACCAACCTATGAAGTTAGAAGACTTTGAGGCTAGCCAAGGCAACTCATATCCAGCCAGGAAAATCTCAGCAGGTGGAACTGATGGGATGTACAGAGACACACTATCTCGGTCTCGCCACATTCTTTTATTTCTTCAGACAGTTCGCCAGTGAGTGGGAGGATACAACATTATTTTTAGTATATGCGAAACCTGAATACAGTTTGTTCAGAATAAGTAACTGAATCGATTCCAATAATTTTTAAACCATGTTATATTTTTTCCTAAAAATATTTAAAAAAGTTAAAAGTTGGATACCGAGCGACTTTGAGTACCAATCGCAATAATTTAGGTACCTACTGCCAAATTATTATTATCAATGAGCTCAAGACGATGCTGGAGGCGCGCGCTGCGTGGTGACCGCGTTTTTGTGCGGAGAACTAGGTAACAGAACTAGCTTATAACTTTGTGATTTTTCATGATACAGTTTTGAAATTTTGTACATAGTTTCTTTACATAAAAATACTAGACACGTGAATCAGGTTTCACATATACTAAAACTAATGTTGTACATACACTTCAAGCAGGAACAATAATGTGCCCAAGAATTTGAAATTAAGAGTGTCCATAGAACTTTATGCCCATTCTTCTCCAAAGTAATCGATGCTTGGGAATGGCTAACTACATTCCTTACGGACTGTTACGCCTGTGGCTAAACTGTATCTTCATGTCCTTGTTTTTGACAATTCAAAATTGCCTCTAACTGGTATATTTGAAATAATTGCTAGTCTGTTGCTCTCTGACTTTAATCAATGGGTATCTTATACCTATGCATTTTACTTATGAGATAATTTTGTTATTTTCGCTTTGACGTAGTTTTAAATAATAATAATAAATTCATTGATTCAGGTAATTTACACCCATCGCCATTTATCACAGTATAATCACGCTCCAAACAAATAATTATAACATTACAATTTAGACTTCCGAAGTCGGTGCTTTTTGTTTGCTTGATTTCGTTCTTTTGTCACCGACTTCTGAAGATAAAGTAATTTTTCACTTTTTTGTGTTTTTGAAGTCGGTTTTATTTTAACAAAAAAGGTTTTTTTATTTTTCCATTTTTAGTTGTAATATCCTCTACAAATATTTGCTATACACTTATTTTACATTGTTAACATCCCATCCCCAATAAAATGGAATTTAACATATCTAACTGTCGAAATGTGGGTGTACTGTAAGCTTGAATACTATGTGCTACAACTAGCTTCCTGTCGCGAAAAAATATGCAACTACTACTAACTTTGATAGAAAATGGGAGTGTACCCTGATATACTGAATACATCTGCGTAACCCTTTCGAGTGTACAGGCGTAATGTTATGTTGTGTGATTGCGTAAAGAATGCAATTTATACGATAGCAGCAATCGCGGTTGATATGCTGTCATTTTTTTAAGAGTTCCGTTGTCTTTCTCCGAAACTCATCATCAGATCCTTATGAAATGGGACTATTTCGAAATAAACCCCTTTCGAATAAAAAAAGAATTTTGAAAATCCGTCTATATATGACGGAGTTATGTCCGAACATACATAAAAAAATATATTTATATAATATAAACATCTGAATTGATAACCTCCTACTTTTTGAACTCGGTTAATAAAATAAATTACGATACGCTCAACTCAATTAAAATCCAATTAAAATTCAATCAAAATCCAATACAATTAAAATACAACAACATCAATTAATACCCAGAATAATAACAAGAAAAACGTAGCGATATACCTACTATAATAATAGTTTCGTGATTATCTATACTAATATTATAAAGCTGAAGAGTTTGTTTGTTTGTTTGTTTGTTTGTTTGCTTGAACGCGCTAATCTCAGGAACTACTGGTTCGATTGGAAAAATTCATTTAGTGTTAGATAGCCCATTTATCGAGGAAGGTTATAGGCTATAAAATTTTACGCGGACGAAGGTCGCGGGCAACAGCTAGTTGATTTATATAATGCATCAAAACAGCGAAACCATTTGCGACGGGGGCAACTTTCAGAATGAGGGTGCGTTTTTAAAGTTATAACTTCACTAAAACCTGCAAAAGCAAAGGTAAATAAATTAAGTATAATTCTATTTTTCATAATATTACATCACATTTGTATTAAAAATTAAAACGAAAAGACAGAAGCGTACCGAACGCTTTACATTACAGCTACATTTTGTCAGTTATATTATACAGGGTGTACAGACTCTTCACGAAGCCGTCAACCTAGCATTCTGTACATCAAATTAAATAACTTAACGCAAAAATTATTGCTGGGAAACGACTTTTTTTTTGGGGTGAAAAATCACGTTTTACGGCAGAACTCGATGGAAAGTACTCAAAGAATTGTGCTGATGGATGGATTGAATAGTACGGGGGTCGTGGAGGTGTTTAAAAATATTACATTAAAAACATGTATTTAGAAAAAAAAAGTTGGAACTTTGACCCCCAATATCTTCGTAACTAGAAGGTTCCCAGGTATGGTCTAGAACAAAAAAATGATCGCAAAGACGGGGAGAACAAGTGCCTTTCGGCTTCATTAAGGGTCTATTTACGCTCTTTATGTATTGTGATCATTGTTCCATTAAAAATATTGAAACTATGAAGAACTTTTCACAGAGTCGCGATCTGTGACCTAGCTAGGGATGCCAGGGTCTTAGTTCGCTCACTTCGCTCGCTCACTAGACCCCGCCATCCCCTTCGAAACTAACCTGTCCGAGTCGGGGTGCCACAAGTCCCGAGCTCTCTACGCTCGCTCTTGGTTCTTATGAATAAACGATTTTGCATGTAAGTTTCTTTTAGTTATGTTATTTGATAGCACAATAACCGTGGTATTACAATTAAATACGTACTGGACAAATAACTTTGAGTCTTATTTTATTACTTTTACCGACGAGCGTAGTGTATTATTAATATCAACTGCTAAAAGTGATGAATTTCAATTTTATATTCACATTTACCAAATCATGAGGTAATTATTAATAATGATGGATAATTATTAATAATTTTCAATTTATCATACTTACCGTAACATATATATTTGTAATCACGTTCTCGAAAACGGCTCTAACGATATCGATGAAAGTTGCAATTAGGGGTTTACAGGGGCGAAAAATCGATCTAGCTAGGTCTTATATCTGGGAAAATTCGTTTTCTCTATTTTCACCCAAGCATAGCTCGGTCGCCCAGGTACTTAAAAAGAACTGAGAAGTACAGAACGAAAAGAAGTACAAAGAAGAAAGGCAACTGAACTACGGAACTCGATGTTATCTCGATGAGCCCTTAATAAATGCGATTTAATGCTGTAATTTTTCAAACAATAATACTAGCCATCACAACATACCTGTTAATAATATTATGCTGATTAATATTCGTTTTTCAGGACTTGATAAAATATAAGATACTTTATTAGTATAGCTACTATATTATCTTCACTATTGTAATGTTAAACGAAGATGTTTATTGTATAATTTGCATATTATTTAGTATTATGTTTTAGACTGTTAGGTATCACAAAAAAGTACCTAAAACGGTACTCAATAATACATATTGATGTCTAAATACTAGAAATATTGGATGCGATCGGTTACAGTGACAGACTTTTTCAAAATAAGTAGGTACACTAACCTTTTAGAAAAGTTGGATGAAGTCTTGAAATCAAATCTTTTTGCAAGAGAACAAAAGTGCACTGCGCCTACACATTGCTGCAATGCAACGTGTCGCTTCTGCTTTAGATGTATCGCCCTGCAAAAGATTGGCATGGAGTTTTGGCCCACCTTTTCAGAACATGCGAAATATCAATGAATATAGAACAAAACAAAATGATCACTGATACGTTTTTTTATTACTCTGAAAATGTAACAGGATTATGTGATGTGATTGATTACATTTGGATGGCTCCAAATTAAATCAATCACAAAAAAATCTCCATATCAATAGCACATAAATTTACTGCTTGTAACCTCCTTCTATTGTTTATAATTGGTTTTTATTCAATAATGCGAAACCACATAATGAGAGATGTTGAAGACAAATTATAAATAATAGATGAATGACTGTTTACTTAATATTTTTGCTCCAGAATCACAGAATGTTACTCAAAACTCAACCATTACTTAAAAGTAGATCAAAACCATTTGATTAGTTGAAACTAGTTTTAAGGTGTATTGAGTCTGTAATTTGTGGGTGTGTCTGTTACATATGCTGGCGCTAAGAGTGTATTCATCGAAATAGTGAAACCGATGGTACTTAACCTCCCGTCTTTACACACACTGACCAACGCCTTAACCCTTAGGCTTTTATGAATTAAAGATGTTCCAAAAATGTATGGAGCCTGGGCCAGCACTATGTACACAATATGTAAATATCGCTATAAAATACAGTCATCGTTTTTTATTGTTAATTTTCTTTAATTTCACTTCTTTTCAATGTAAATTCAAATTAACTTAGCCAAGGAGAGCAACACAACATAAAATTAAACATGGTGAATCAGATCAGCAGTATACGAAAAATGTCATTTTGACTTTGATTGACGTGTATCGTAATATCTGCAATAAATAAAAACAGAAACCATAAAGCAAAACCGGGGTCAGCAGAGAAGCAATCAATCAACACATCCAATTCAAACTCAACGCAAGGAAAGACTCAAAGACGTCACTTCTTAAAACTGTCAAAGTCGTCAACGTCATGTCAAACACAACTGTCATGGCTGCCTTTTTTATAAGGTTATCTTATCTTAAAAAACTTTTCAAATAAATTTGTTAGTATTTTTATGAAATTACTCTATTTTTTCCTATTTATCTATGTAGTGTACATAGTGGTGGCCCAAAATCAAACATCTCCTTTAAGCTAATGGTTCATCACGTAGGAACCATGACAGAGAAAACCATAGTAAGAAAAAAGGAGTAAAAAGCCCATTTCAGTCCCTTATGTTACATCTCTGCGTAGCAAGACGCTTATTTAAATGCTCTTTAGGTATCTACAAGTACTCACTTGTGTAATGAAGATATATATTACGCTTATTCTATTTTTTTTTTTTTAATTATTATTTACAATTGGAGGAAAATATTCATGAAACAATATGGATCATTTATGCAATTAAGATATCGACAGAGAATATCATTTGATTGATTGGGCCACCTTATGAGCTAAACCAATGAAGTTCACTGAACTATTTATATCGATACCCATAATTTTTAATTTCGTTTCTTTCTACATAGACAGAGGATGATAGAAAAATCAGTACTATTAAACGCTCCTTGCAAACAAAAATAAGATGACGTCTGACAAATCCGCTGCTGATGCTGCTATGAATGTTAGAGGCGCGATCGTGGCGCGTATAAATGCGCAGGGCCTCACTCCCGACGCGACTGTCCGCCGAAACCGCGCTACTCGACCACGCGCACGCGCACCCGAAAATACTAAACAAAAATCAAACACTCACGAAATTGTATCGCTGAAAATCTCTCTGATTTTTCTATAAATCATGAATAACGCCGTCTTGTACGAGAAAAGCAACAGCTTGCAAAAAAGGGACGCACTCCTGTGTTTAGAAGAACACGCGTCGAAAATTAAATGGAAGAAGAGTAGCAACAATATCTTAGACATAGGATGCGGGGATGGAAGCGTCACGAATATGCTGAAGAAGTACATCCCTACTGACTTCAAGCTGCTCGGCTGTGACATCAGCGAGAAGATGGTGAACTTCGCCAATGATCATCACTGCAACGAGCAGACTTCCTTCACCGTGATGGACATAGAGGGAGACGTTCCTGAAGGGATGAAGGGAAAATTCGATCACGTGTTTTCATTCTATGCTCTGCACTGGATCATAGATCAAGAGTAAGTACTTTTCTGTTTTATTTTTTTGTAAAATTATTTAGCGGCATCAAATTATTTACTTCATTTTAATTCCTACAATTAAATAACGGAATTTACTAATTATATTTTTTTAATTTTGAAACACTTTTTTGTTCGTTTGAAAATAGCGAGGTCAACGTATCCATCAAATGTTTCCTATGCATTTATTCACATAGCACTGATTTCTATTTAAAATAATTTGTTTAATAAAAACACCCCACAGGTCTAGTGGCCGTAAGTGCGATAATCGAGCTCACGGTATTGACTTCAATACGAAGCGTTAATAGTGCCGTAATTGGGGATTTAGGTGCAATATTAATACTCCATTTATGATTATTTGTGTTGAAATAAAAAATAATAAACATCGAAAAATTCACCATGGTTTAGTGAAGATAGACAGGGTTCTCAAATGGACTCATAAATTAGTGGCTCGTAAAACACACACACCAGTTAGTTTGCTTTAATGCTGGTCGTTTAACTTGGAAAAGAGCTTTCAGAGGACAGCTAAATTATTAACCATCTTTGCACCTTTTTAAAGTCTTTAACGTATTCAGGACTCAGACAGCTACCTTTACCCCTAGCTGGGTACTTTTGATTACATTTAAAAACAATTCTTTCAGCAAATCTTCAGGATTGCTGAAAAAAAGTGACGATCGTAATCTGTGCAAATCTCGTAACGAAAATTCACCATCGAATGAATTCCACCGGTTGCAATTATAGTGCCATATTTACGTCTCCGGAAAAGTAGTACCAGAATCTACCTACTCATAACTAGACTATAAAATGGTCGAATTGGCGCTTTGTTTCTCACAACTAGACTCAACATCGAGCCGTGAGCTTAGTATAGTTATACCAAACGTGGTTTCCGAAGTTTTAGCACGCTTTATTGACACAGCTCACGTGGTATAACGTTGCTTACAAAGGGAAATATAAATCTTCCATTATTTGAAGCTAGCTACACTCGCGTCCCACAGGAACGCCTACCGGTATAAAAAGTCCTGTCCTATACCCTAACTCATGTCATGATCTGTCCGTATTTATATCTAAGACATAAGATGTTATGTCCGCTAACACGGGAAGCAGGAATTGTTTCCGCTTATCTCAACAAGGCGATGACTGGAGCCTCTTGAGGTGACGGTCGAGGTTCTTGGGATTAAACCTTGGCCTAAACAATTATCGATCAGCGCATAACGGCAGAATTATGATAATTAATAGGTACTTCAGATAGGTACCTCTGGCAATCAGTCCACACTTGACTGAACTGGCTTGTCCCAAGTACGGCTGCAGAACATGGGATTCTATGTTTTTCTAACAGAAGTTTCTTAGCATTCCAGAGTCTGTGGGTATTTATTTCTGGTTAGTATAAATAGGCTCGTATCGTATTATAACTGGAACTTGGGCGTAATGTAAACCAGTTCCTAAATCTTCGGAGAATACACGTTGTTGGAGCTAATTTTAAATGAAAATTGTAATCTTTTCAGACGAGCATTTACCAATATCTACAACCTGCTGAATGAAGACGGGGAGCTGTTCACGATATTCCTAGCGGGCGCGCCGGTGTTTGACGTGTACCGTGTCCTGGCGCGCAACAATAAGTGGAGCAAATGGTTGCAGAACGTCGATAGATACGTGTCGCCTTACCACGACTCGAAGGTAGATAATAACACCTAACAATATGCTAATAATTCTATGTATCTTAAAATCATTTTTCATCAAGCACATTAGACAAGACATCCATCGCGTCTGTGAAGTTAATTCAATTCGAATTATGTATTATTTCAGAAAAATCCGAAAATGTCTGAGCTTTTTCACAAGATATGAGATTTATATGTATAGCTCAACATACGATCGACCCGACCCCTGACCACTACAGTACCTACGTGTAGCCGAGTGCAATTAGCCCAAAAATACTCATAACGCAGAACGT
Source organism: Noctua fimbriata (assembly GCA_905163415.1). Classification (NCBI taxonomy): domain Eukaryota; kingdom Metazoa; phylum Arthropoda; class Insecta; order Lepidoptera; family Noctuidae; genus Noctua; species Noctua fimbriata. Next base: position 10,778,021 of record LR990932.1, read on the forward strand.
TTATAGTGGTCGGATTATCATCCGACCACTATAAACTGCGTTCTGCGTGGGACTTTTTTATTGAGTTCCTAGAGGTGTGGAGAAAAAAGTTAAAAAGAAAATTTCGCCTCTCGCACCTATTTTATTAATTTCATTTGGAATTTTAATTTTAGTTTATTATTTAACTTGAAATTCGACGAAGTAATATTCTGACGTAATAATATGACCGGTGTGCATCAATTAAACGCCAATTTGGTCTGTTAATTTGTTCATTGTTGTCAATGAACGTCATACTTTAAGTTTTTTTATGTTAAAATTTACTATGTTCTTTAATTATTTCTAAAATACCTGATTTTAAAACTAAGAGTCCATTTGTTGTTAACTGGTACATTTTCACGGCTTACTAAGCAGTAGTGACTAAAAATTCATTCACAAGTCACTATTATGGCACAATATAAATTCGTCAACAGAGTCGATGAGTATTTCAAGTTATGCATAAATAAAAAAAAGCAAAAGTACTTTCTTCTCCACCCCTCTAGGAACTCAATAAAAAAGTTTCATGAAAATCCGCCCTTTATAAACTTCGTTCCACCTTTTTGTCTAATTGCACTCGACTAGTGAAAGAACATTGAATCTCCCATTAAACAAAATAATTGTTGAAGATTATTATATGTCTTACGTAAGAGTAAATTACTCATAAATATCCGCACCTGCTAACAAATTGATAAAATATTTTTCAGGAACCTGAAAAAGAAGTTAAGAAAATGTTGGAAAAGATTGGTTTCGTGGACTATGACGTCACATGCAAAAACTGCGTATTTGTGTATGAAGACTTACATGTCTTGCGAAGTGAGTATTATTTTACTATTATCTATATAATTTAGATTTAATTTGTCACAGCGCCTTCAACATTTACAAGTATCTACAGTAGCACACTTGAACTACAAAAACTACAGCTTTGAAAGGCGTTATCAAAGTCAAATTATGATTATAATATTACCAAACGATTTACCCAGTCAACCGGGTTAAATCAAAGAACTTACTTGCAACTAGAACCGGTCTTTAAGACGTGCTGAGTAGTCAATGTCTTTTACATTTGGAACGCTTCGCCTAGCTCATCGGCGTAATGCTGCCTGCCTGTCGGTCTTCTACAGACTGTACTTCGGACAGTGTGCGCAGGAGCTCCACGATATGATCCCACCATCACCTTTTTACCACCGGTTAGCAGACGCACTGCGGCGTACCATCCACACTTGGTTGATATCCCGACGAGTCGTACTCAGCGCTTCTCATCCACGTTTATAATGCGCACAACCAAAGTGTGGAACTCTCTGCCGGCATCTGTGTTCCCTCCCAAATTTAAACCGTCAGCCTTCAAAGCAAGAGTGAACAGGCATCTTCTGGGCACGCTCGTCCCATCATAGACCTCATCTATCACTTTCCATCAGGCGTGATCGAGGTCAAGAGCAGGCCCATTTTGTAATTTAAAAAAAAAACATTAAAATTTTTGCCTTTAACGACAAACCATAACGCTACAAAATGCAGTTTCATCCCAGTAAGAAGCAACAACTCATTCGACAAAGAAATTGGAACCCGTCACCAAAATCGTCGAGGAAAAGCTGCTGGCTAGGAAGGGTAGCCAACCGATCGATCGGCCAATAAAAACTCATGAAGTTTCTTTTTTTTTGCAGGCGCCTTTACAGCAGTCAACCCTTTCAAGATCCCGCAAGAGAAGTACGATGACTTCATGGCAGACTACCTGGATATACTAAAAGAATTGCAGATTATGACAAAATACAACAATGACTATGAAACAAGCGTTCAGTTTCGATATCGTTTACTCGTTATATACGCTCGCAAGCCAGCGTCACAGGATAAATTGTTAGAGGAACTCAACAACCATGACTGAGCATCCGAATTGGAACCTTAAACTCCGTATTTAAATGCCCATTTTGAAGAGCCACTGTTCCATTAGAAACATAGCCTTTACGAGAGGCGATAATAAATATAGTACCTACTTACTGAACGCATGAGGACACATCCAGCTAAACGTCTCCATGTACGGAGAACCAACAAACTGACCTCATAGTCAGTTTTCCGAAAATGATGAAAACATTGTGTGTATCAGTGTGTGTACGACCATCGGTCCATGTTGGTCAGTAGGTCAAGCTACCACAATCTGTCAAATTTCTTTAATAGATTTTCAACTTTATCGCTTAAGCATTACGTTCAAGGTTGATTGGGAACATTTGACACTTTCGGGTAGCTTCATGTGCTGGCGACTGTACCTACCGCTTCCACACACTTGACAGTAACTGGCTAACAGAACAAATCTTCTCTAGTGTTGGCATGACGGAAGATTTCAATCTCATTGTCAGTAGTTTGATTTCATTAGCATTTTATAATTTCTAAGTTTGATTCACATATTCAGGCGTCACATGCAGTACAGTCCTTCCACACTTATTTTACCTATGATTTTACATAACAGTGATCTTAGTTCTTGTTCAAATAAGGTTGCTTTTGGGTTATAAGATTTTAAACTATCATGGTCACTATCAAATCAGTAAACATGGTAAATATCCCGTTGCTAGTGTTAATAATTATGGTTTTGGATTGTTGCTATCAGAGGTTAAATATCTGAGAGAGGACTGTAATGTATGTAGTTGGCAATCAAGGAGGTATGTGGAGATACATGGTTTGAAATCTTTGTTTTGATCTCTGAATTGAATTCGCATGCATTTTCTATGATTTACTAAGAATTTTATGGTGAGGGCAATAATAGATTGTAGAGGGCTAAAATTGTCTATCGTCAGTCATTGTAAATAGATAGATATAAAAAAAAACTTTTCATTATAACCTTTACGGTACTGCACCTTATTTTACAGTAGAATGCTGGAATCACACGTCAACCTCCCTTTGTCGATCAAAAAAAAAGTAATGCTATAAGAAAGTACCGTCTGATCCCAACATTATAAAGCAAAATATCGTACACTTCAACATCATGTGGACGTAGGCTTGTAAGCTTACATTTAAGTTATTATTTATTTACTTTATCTAGATTAAAAGATTGGTAGTTGTAAAGGGTTACGGCAATATTCAGTAACACAGCATAAAGATGTATTTTTTATTAAAGTTATCAGTTCTACTTACTTGTCCATCTACCTTATTCTGCAAACCCAACCCGAAAGTGCTTCATTTGACTTCAAACACACAACACTACTCACATTCTCTTCGGAGCGGTGTCACAGCGGCGTCCTGCATATACACATCCATGGCATGTCACATGATGTCGATAAAACTAGCACGCTCAAGAAAAACAGACGCAAACTGCCGTCATTCCGTCCTCGCCGTCAAGGCCCGTCGCGACATCCAGAGCCCTCCCCGCTCCAGCCAGCACGCGATTCTGAACCTGTAAACAAGCCCCTTAATAATGATATCATTCAGATCCAGCCTGTCCCTATGCTGTCCTCCCCCAGCGACGCCCTAAGCCGAGGCTCGTACCCCTCAGGGGGTGCCCTTAGCTTGTAGTCGCTTAGTTTGTAAGTTTTTTGCCCCTGGATGGAGGCGTTACACTCAAGGCACCCACAGGATAGTCCAGTTAACACAACCTCCTAGGTTGACTGCGGATTGCCATAAAAAAAAAAACACTACGCAGCACGCTACCAGCGAGACTAGGCGGGGTGGGGTGTATACGTTGCGCCAGTGCGGCGAAATCTTACCGAGACGCCGCAGAGCCGCAACGCACCGTGTGCATAGGCTCTCACACAGTAATATACAGCCTACAGCAATCATATTTCCTTTTCTTGAAGTGATGCGTATTTCGAACATGAAGGTTTCGTAGAAAAACTTTATAACATAAACATTGAAGAGGTTAAACTTATGGAACTAATTACTTAGCAAAACCAGTTAGGAGTATTTTTTTTCAGTAATTTCTTTTTTCTTTTTAAAAACGCCCCACAGTAGGAATTTCTCCCGTATCGTGGGTGCATTTACAAACATTTAAACTCACTAAACAGCCAGACCCGGAACAACTACTTGTAGGCCATACAAATATTTATTCCGTGTGGGAATCCAACCCGCGACACGCAACGTAGCAGCTAATCGCTCAGCCACTGCGCCAACCGTGCAGTCAAGAATTTATTGATTAGGCTTTTTAGCAAATCCTACGAAAAAGAAAGTAGCGTTCCAACTAATTGCGTATTTTATTCTCTTGGGTTTTTATAAAGTTGATTGTGATATGAGTCATTTTCTCCGATTTTAGTGCTTTGAATGGTTTGATAAGAGGGTTATTTTAAATAAGATAAAAACTGTTTTGACTACCTACTTATGGATAAAAAATATAAAACTTTATGTCAAATCTGACAAATGTCAAAAGAACGCCTTGTTCTTTTACTGGATTATATAAAAACGGGAAAGAAAGTAATAACTTTTCACAATTAAATTGTTCCACACATAAAACGAAAATGAAGAAGGCGAAGAAATCGGTACGTCGTAAGGACCACAGCAACAATAATGGCGTTGAAAATAATTGTACTAAGTATAAAATAATTGTATCTTGTTTGTTTTCAGGGGCGATCCGTATCCACTGTTATTAATACATCACTGAGTGAAGAAAAGCCTGTGATTGAAGAAATCGATACACTAGACAGGTTGATCTTGAAAATATTTAGTCTGCGAACCATTGATCCGGACCTCGGAAACTATACAATAGCAGTGTCATTCCAAGAACAACTATTGGTGACTGCTATTATCAAGTCAATAGGTATGAGGGATGAAGAGCCGCACGATCCAACAGCTGATGGCAGCATGAACTTTGATCCAGCAGATTACGAAAAAATGTGTTTATTCGCTGATTATCCACTCGTTGGTATGTCTGAACAGAAAGGCCACCGACCATCTGTCATACATCGTTGGGCCCACAATTTGATGAACCGTTCCAAGTTCCAAATTAGAATAGAATATTATACATTTATTTGTAAATGTATAATATTCGAAAAAAAAGCGCAGCGCGCGCAGCGCGCGTTCTGCTTTTTTGTTTGATATTCGATTTGTTTTTTTTATTTTTATTTTTTTTGTGTTTTTGTGTTTGTTTGTGTGCATTTTTTTGTTTGTTTGTTTGTTTTCATTTGTTTGTTCATTTGTTTGTTTGTTTGTTTGGCACGCTAATATAGTTATATTAGCGTGCCTAGGGTATGTTTCTCTTACGCAGACGAAGTCACTCGCAGAAACTAGTCACCAATAAAATCATTCGCTTACTTTTGTCTTTCACAGCGGAAATTAAATGCCTTAGAGACGTTCCAAACAAATCTTCGCTGACATTAGACCAAGGCGACGTGAATGCGATGCCATACGTAGATACCGTGCATATCAGCTGCTGCAATGTTGATATTCTGCCAATTTTTACTGATATGAAAGGTTTGACAATTATATATTATAATATACCTTTTTTTCTTGGGGGTAGGCTGAAATTATAGAACGCCACCTGCTAAGGCTATTACATACTCCTTTCCCCTCGTCCACGTTCATAAATATCTTCTTAATCGTTATTTACTAATTTTGGTATTTAAATAGTTATTTCACTAAAAAAACAGTAAAATCAAAAGTCAATTTTATTTCTCGGATACAAGACGATGGAAAATTCAATCTTTGACAAATCTATATTCTAATATATGTATCAAAACGTAAATAAGTATTGTTGGTAGTATAGTGAGCATATTTATACGAGTTGAAGGAAAGGCTGCCTCGTTTGTGTAGTGATCGCAAGCGTGACAGCTGAGCATGAGGTCCTGGGTTTGATGCCCTGGTTGGGGTCGGGTTAAGTGTTAGTGGGTTTTTCCATCAGGCATTTCTCAGTAGCGTTCACGGGCTCTGAATTTGTGCCCGGTTGGTGGCAATAGGCTCGCCCCCTATTACATTGGACTAAAACATACCTGGCGAAATTTGGGCGTACTGTTAGGTTACTATACCTCTGCCTATCCTTTCGGGTATTACAAGGCGTGATGTTATGTTATGTTGAAGGAATCTGGTGCAATGTTACCACATATGACCTACAGTACTAATTGCACCAGACGTAATGTTATAGGATTTCATTATAATCAATCTATGCAACTTGTATGCGTCCTACCAAAATCTGCCTAACGCTTTATTTATCGTTTCAGACGATCAAAAAATATGTATCAAGAAACGCATGGAACCAATGGTCCGGCCTCCGGCGTTGAAGCGCAAGAGTTGGGACACGCTGCCTCTCCTCACGATGGAGCTGACTGTGGAACGAAATCCATACAACTCTGAACACCACAAAGTTCTAAGGAAAGCTAACTGGATGAAATTGACCCTTATGGCTTCCTACAATATGCTCTTACCGTTTGACCGAGAATTCGAGTATACTGCTGCAACGAAAGTACCTTCTCAGGCCGTAGAAGACGAAGTAATATTAAATGGAAACTCAAATAGGAAACTCTTATTGCAACTTTCTCTTCTATTTTGCCTATTTACTACTTTCCTTAAAAAAGCATATTCCTAAAACATCATGAACCAGTTTTCAGCCAGTTAACCGATTCTTTCAAAAATCAAAAAAATCAAATTATTTTATTTCACACAGGCCAAGATGGGCACTTATAAAATGTCGACAAAAAGGTGCACGGTTCGGGTTGGTCGTTTCCTATGGAGAAGAACCGGCAAGAAACTTCATTGTTACTCTTTTCATTCATTGTGGCACCCAGATTCAAAAACTTTTTGCTATGGCGGTGAAAAATTATTTCATGACACCATTGGCGTGCCTAACGCCATAGCATATGATGACACGGCTATTGTGCCACCAGCCATGTGTATAAAAAAAATACTTTCTTTGGTTTTTTCACTGATTTAGACTTGATGAGTTCAGTTGCCATCAAGCCAAGGAACTACAGGATACGTTGTTTTAAGCTGTTTTTGAGTGGCTAATCTACGTCTTTTCCTTAAAGTGGGAAGTGACTTTATAATTCAGATGTTTCAAACCTTTTGTAATATTTATTTATTTAAACGTCATGTACATGATTGGTCCCATAAGCGGAGTTAATGCCACAAGGCATTCTCTACCAGTCAACCTTTGGGTCAAATAGGACAATATTGTTTTTTTTTTATTTTGATAATATTATTGTAAAGTGGGTTAAAGAAATAGGTAAAATCTCGTTAATTAAATAAAATCATCTACATATAATTTCAAGTTAAATTGAAACTTTATTCTAAGATCATCATTATTTTTTAAATACATGATAATACTTATGAAGGTAGAAAGGTAGGTAAGAAGTCTTAAAAATAATGCAACTTGAAAAGTTTGTTAACCACTGTTTTTTTTAAAATCTAAACAATATCCAGAAACGATGGCTACAGGCTTGTTCTACGTGAAAAACAATGATAGTTTTGTTCTGCGTAAACCCTTCTGAAACGAAATTTGAAGGAGTTTTAATCGATTTAAAAATGGCACTCCTCTCGTGTCATACACCACACGTTAAAAAAATTGATGACACGACTGTCGTGCCATCCGCAACGAATCGGTTAATATACAGTCTGTTTGTTTGTTCCGACTAATCTCCGATACGGCTGGATAGATTTTGGCGGTTTATCACTGGCTGATAGCTGATGTTATAAGGAATAACTTAGGCCACTTTTATATTAGAAAAAGGAATAGGGTTACATGCAAAAAAAAAACCCTTGAAATTGTTAACAAAATTCGATTTATAATAGGAACGTTATATTTTTTATATTTAACGCGGGCGAAGGTTGCTGCTAGTTGTACTTTTTTTTTTTTTTTTTCATGACACCAGAAACAGTTTATTGAACTGAAATCTTGAAATTAACCACCACGACTAGACGACTATTTCTACAAATATAATTACTTCTACAAAATTTTCAGAATGTTCGCATGGTAACCTTTAGCCACGGTAGAAAAAAATCACGAAGTTACAACAGTACTAGTTTCTTTCCGAAATGGGAGAGGTTAAGAGAAGCACAGAAGCTATTTACAAAAGGAGACCAAAAGCTTCAATTCCAACTAGAAGACTTTCAAAATGAAAGTGATATTGACCTTCCGTTTTACTTGAATTCAGTGGAAGGATCCCGTGAGTTGTTCAATAAAAACTTAAGATAGGTATTGAGCACCCATACCTACCTAATGAAAGAACTGTTAAGAACTTAAGATTTCTGATGAGTTTATGAGTAATAGAGAAGTATGGAAGAAGAAGACGTGCTTCGCCGACTCCAAATAAATTGGGATAAGGGCAAGAGAATGATGATGGATGAATGAATACTAATTTCCAAGTAAGTATACTTGTACATTTCCAAGTACACTTACTTGGAAATTAGTATTCATTCATATTATATATCACACAGTAAAAGTGAAAGTATACCTAAAGTTCTTTATTGTCCATTTATACCAAGGGTTAACATGTTTAGAACAGGGCGGTTAGTTTGACGTCTTAAAGCAGGAGTAATTCCAGTGTGGGAAAGAGACAGAGCTATACAGGTCGTCTAGCGCCATCTCTGTCCCACACTGGAATTACTCCTGCTATAAGACATCATGGTAGGCCACCTGAAACCCTAGCGAATCAATAATTATTTTCGTTTAAAACGAATAATCAGCATATTAAGTTTTTAAACTATCATGGTCACAAACATTATCATTAACACTAACACTAGAAACAGAATATTTACCATGTTTACTGTTAGTTTTGAAAACAACAAGAAACCATCAGAAAACATGGTAGATATCCCGTTTCTAGTGTTAATGACACCATATTATTGACAAAAATATGATATTTGGTACTTTTAAATTTAAGTCAGCCAGCGGGTTAATTGTAGACTTATGTTGTAACAGTAAAAAAATGTTCAGAATGGTATTTGCAATTAAAACTCGGTATCTTTTTAAATAGTACATAACCGTTTAGATTAAACTATGGTTTTTGTTTTTTCAAACTTAAATAGCAGCCGAAAGGACTCTTGACTAGACTCTTGTTTACATAGTAAAAAATATAAGATTTTAAACTATCATGGTCACTAATATTATCAAAAAAAAAAAAAAAAAATTATATCGGGAACTCAACAAAAATAGTAAACATGGTAAATATCCCGTTTCCTGTAGTAATAGTAAAAAATGTTGAAGGTGTCCCCATAAGATAGTCGTATTTCTTTTTTCGGGCACTTTTAGTTCTTGGGTTCGATGAGACTGAATTGTCCTTTAAATATTATGTTTTTGTAACAGATACGGTGGTTTGGGGCTCCTTCCATCGCACACTGATACTAAAGGGTGACCGCTGGTTGTTGCAACATCTCCGTAAATACAAATGGCCGTTTGAACTTCAAATTCAAGGAAGCGATGGAGGCTACGGCTTTATGGCACACTTAAATCTGTTCCAGCTTCTTTATCCAGGAGGTTAATTAGTTATTTCAGTAGTGTTTTAGTTAATTATTGAGTAATGAATAATATATTAAGAGCGATTTTTTTTCAGTTAATCTGAATATGCTCACAGCACATGCAAACCGCATTCAATTGCTGTCTATGTCAATATTCCATAGAAATGTTGACACTGCACTGGCAGCTCTTGCGCAGTTTCAATTTGCGCGTTCAAAATTAGAAATTGATCAAACTGGCCCTAAATGGTTGTGGCCATAAAGAGGGTAGCTCAAAGGAATAATAGTAAAAAGCACTTGAAAAATAAGTAAAGTTAACGATTTGCAACTGATGGAGCTACTCAAGGTAACTGAAACTTTCAGTAGCGCCATCAGGATGGAATTTGGTGTGGACAAATGTGCGGTCATGCGTGTACAGCGAGGGCAGATTGTGGAATCTGTGGGAATCCAGCAATTCCAGGATTCCATAAATCTTAGATCCCTCTCAGCAACCGAAACCTATAAGCACCTATAGCACTTCTTTGGCAGCCTGAAAAACGTATTTAATAGTCTTTCATAGGCGGAAATAAGGTACGTGCCTTCAACGGTTGGGTCATGCCGGCTTTGATGTACTCTTTCAGCACACTCAAATGGACTCAAACAGAACTAGACGCCCTGGATAGGAAGGTCTGTACTTGTTGACGACATATCGAACACATCACCCGTGTTCTTCGGTTATGAGACTGTATATCCCATGGAGGTGTGGGGGTCGAGGCTTTTTAAACCCTAAGACTCTCCACAATCGCGAGATATGCAGTCTCAGTGAATATTTCCTTGAAGCCGACGTGGAGATGCATCGAGATGTGGTCGCGGTGGACAAGGGCTTCACCCCGCTCACCTTGGCTAAAGAGAGCAGGCGCAAACCTGTAGTGCTTGACACTAACGACCGCAGGGAGGTATGGCGGAGTAAGGAGCTTCACGGACGCTTTTTTCGGGCCCTCATCATCATCATCATCATCATCATTTCAGCCGAAAGACGTCCACTGCTGGACATAGGCCTCCCCCAAGTGTCGCCACATTGACCGGTCCCGTGCGACTTGCATCCAGCGGATCCCTGCAACCTTCACCAGGTCATGGGTCCACCTAGTGGGAGGCCTTCCAACGCAGCGTCTTCCGGTTCGCAGTCGCCTCTCCAGAACTTTTCGGCCCCATCGGCCATCCGTTCTGCGAGCAATGTGCCCTGCCCACTGCCACTTAAGTTTGGCTATTCTTCGGGCTATGTCGGTTACCTTGGTTCTCTTGCGGATGTCCTCATTTCTGATTTGATCACACAAGGAAACTCTGCCCATAGCAGCCCTCTCCATTGCCCTTTAGGTGACTTTAAGCCTTCTGATATGTAATCACTGGCAACACACACTGGTCATAGACTTTCGTCTTGAGACACTGCGGTAAGATGGACGAGAAGATACCACGCAACTTCCCGAACGCTGTCCAGCCGAGTCGGATTCGACGATTGATCTCTTTCTCGAAGTTAGACCTACCTAACTGGATCGTTTGTCCCAGGTAGACATAATCTTCTACAACTTCGAGTGTAGAGTCTCCGATCTTGATAGGATTGGGTGTTACATGGGCATTCAACATGATTTTGGTTTTGTCCATGTTCATTTTAAGACCCACTCTTTCGGAAGCTCTACTAAGGTCATCGAGCATTGTACTGAGGTCCTCCATGGTCTCAGCCATGACCACTATATCGTCGGCAAATCGAAGGTGAAAGATGTACTCGCCATTGACGTTGATGCCTAGCCCTCTCCAGTCCAGAACCTTGAAGATATCCTCCAGTGCAGCTGTGAACAGTTTCGGAGATATGACGTCTCCCTGTCTCACACCTCGCTGCAGAAGGATAGGTTCCGAGGTCTGGTCCTGAAGTCGGACTGACATGGTGGCGTTTTTGTACAAACACCTTAACACCTCGATGTACCGATAGTAGATTTGGCACCGTTAGAGAGACTGCAGTACAGCCCAAGTCTCGATCGATGAGCCCTGCATGGGCCCAATGTAGACCTATCAGCGTCCGTAGCCTGGCTATGTTCCGGGGATCTCTTCGGAAAAACCAAAGGTGTGCAATTATGGATGAAGTTATGATGACGAATAACTACCAGAGATTTATTGTGAAAGACGGTACGGTTGACATATGTCGGGCATGCCACCGTCCAGGCGAATCAATCCGTCACATTATCTCCGGGTGTTCTCATCTGGCTAACGGAGAGTACTTGCATAGACACAACCTTGTAGCCAGGATAATCCATCAGCAACTTGCTTTAAAATACAACCTTGTGGAATCGGAAGTGGCGTACTATGGGTATGTGCCGACCCAGTTCTCGAAAATGGCAGTTTCACATTGTACTGGGATCAATCCATCATCACTGACAGGACTGTTGTAGCCAATACGCCTGATATAGTGGTGGTAGATCGATCAGAGCGGCGCGCAATGATTGTTGACATAACGGGCTCGTATGATGAGAACCTCGTGAAACCCGAGAAAGATAAGCAAATCAAGTATCTTGACTTGGCTTGGAAGGTTGTCGACATGTGGGATGTGGACTCATCGATCATTATGCCGATAGTAGTGTCAGCCCATGGCTTAATTGCCAAGAGCTTCGACCAATACCTGAAGAAGCTCTCGTTAGGCAGCTGGATCAAGGGCTTGATTCAGAAAGCGGTACTCCTGCACACGGCTCGTATGGTTAAGAGATTCCTCTCTCTGGAGCCCTGACCGCCGGTAGCTTGAATCCTGTTCCCGATACCGGTGGACTATAATTTTTATATTTTTAAATGTTTTTTAATATTGTTTTTTCTAAGTAATATTTAAAAATGTAATTGATTTGTAAAGATATAAATAGGAGTAAAGTTAAAACATTTTTCAGAACGAACAATCCGCCTCGTCGTACCGTTGCAATGGGTAAATGCTGAAGCCATGATGTGGGAGTGCGGCTGTGAACTACTGCTCACTCCGTTCGACAAACCTCCGTCCTCCACCATGACTGAACAACTGGTTGTCCAAGGTCCCACTGGAGTAAAAGGTAGCAAAACCAGCAGGTAAGAACAGAATTTAATGGCACTTTGTCAGTTAAAACTACAATAAATAACAAAATATAAAATTGGTACCACTTGTCGTCCGTCTTATGCAAGATTTTTAAAAAGCATCCTAGTTCCATAGTGAATTGCAGCATTTTTATTACCACATTATTTATACATGCCTTTTTCACAAATGCGAATTGTTTAATAAAATCAGAAGAGGCCACTACTAAATCGAGCTGGAATATTTTCGCGATATTTTCATCAACAGCTTTGAAACAATTTTTCAGTGGACATGCATTTCATACATAGAAATACAAATACATAAAATACAATATTTTTTCACAGGCTGCCAGATTCGTTCGTAACTTCTGATAGCAGTTTAACGAATTTGTATAAATATACCGGCGTTGATGATAGCGATGCATTTGTTGTGCTCGAAGTTCAACTAGGACGACCCCTAAAGCCTATTTTTATACCACCAGCCGTTCTCACGTAAGTTTAAATGATAAATGTGACTATATTTTTAAAATTTCTTTAAACAGTGGTAGGTAGTGCTAGTAGAAATAAATCTCTTTTTTTCTTCTTGTTTGTTAATGTGAGAGCATTGTAGACCTTGTAGATTCATAGATACTTCGATTTGATTACCTTTTTCTATTTTGTTTTATGTTTCGTTAAATATCTTTCTCGTTGTTAAGTCCATCAATCAATCCATTCAAGATAACGTGATTGAATTGCAGAGACGATTTATGTGCCATGCTTACAAAAATGGAACTCGGAGCCCCAAGTAAACGAATATGCACGGGTCGTGGGCAACTGGAGCAAGACTGGCAGAAAACTATTCGGAGTGCTGCGACCTCTTTGCGCAAAGTTCCCTATTATGGTAACTAAGAGTGACAGATCCTACTAAACTTAATAATTTAATCAGATGGCTGTAGCCCCTTATCACCGTATGTTTACTAAGAGGTCCGTCTTGTGAATATTGCGTACTCGCGGCGGTCGGTTTCATTGATTGATGTTTGATACGTTGATGTCACATTCACGCCCTGTAGGACAGAGCAACTACATGATAAATTGCATTATAAGAAAACCTATGGCAGTTGACTGAGTGATGTGTGAGTGTCGTGCCACATCCATGGGCCATGGGTATGCTTTAGAAGTACAAAATTGACACGACCCACCTTTGTGTTTGGGCAGTGGAGAAAAGGATTAACGTATGAGGACTGACCGCTGAATATTTGCATTTCGTTGACTGCGCCATTTTTTATATGATTCAGGCGTTTTTCCGCGGCTTCGATCACGTGTAGTTAGTTAAATTACATAAAAATGCACTTCTTAATATAAAAGAATGCACTTCCAGGATAAAAGGTATCCCATTTCCGATGTCCTAACTTGGCCCTGGTCTACATACCCGTGTGTCAAATTTCATTAAATACATTCAGCCTCTAATGACACGCGAAAACGATATACAGACAGAATGAGTAACTTGTCCATTTATAATATTAGTATGGATTTTGCAGGGCCCACAGAATTTTGCACATTTAATAGACAGCTAAGTGAGACAAGGACTCGTGTGGAGCTGACCACGTCTTGCTGGCAAGATGCTGCGGTATTTGTCAACAACCAGTTTGTGGTACAGCAGTATCAACAGTCTAACGAAGTTTTCGAAGTAATACCTTCATGTTCTTACTCAGTATTGTTTTAATGTTGTCGTGTGTAGGATCAATCCTATATCAGGATTGATTTCCTACACTTTTGAAATATTCAAATCCTACTCGTAAACTACCAGTCTACGAGTAACACAAACACCATATTTTGTCTAGTGTCTGCTGAGTCTCTGCGACATTATATATTTTACCCTTTGATGACATCCAGCTTTTAGTTACCACTTTGCATAAAATTTTAGAAAAACTGATTCTCAAACAACTAGATTTTGAAATGAACAAGAACAAAACAATAGCAAGTATTTTCCTTTAGCTTGATGGACAAACGACCTTAAAAGGTGGCTTGGTTAGACTGGATGCAGGAGACGGAGGACAGGGTGCTGTAACTAACTGACGTAACTAAACTAACTGTACACATTATCTCTAACCCTTTGGGGGTTTCAGGCTTGATTCGTTGTTATTTTCCTTCAGGAACTGGTGATGATGGCTCACGCTTGTCTGATGAAGTCGGCTTCCAACACCCTGCTCCGGAACGATCGCTTGATTCTCGAGGCGAATCCGGCTTTACGAGCTGCTAGACACGCCCGCCAGATGCAGGATACGCATCATTCTATGGAAATTTATTTACGGGTGAACTTATCATTAGGAACTAGCCTTTTCCCGCAGCTTCCAGCTTTTCGTTTAATAAGCACAATTATTAAACATCAATAATTCACATGTCCACTGTGGAATTTACAAATGTCGTAAGGGTCACAATTAAATCTTATGTCCCTTACGAATACGACATTTGCTAATTCACATCATTAGTACCACTTGCACCAGGAAAATCGTCCTTACTACCCTTGCCCTGCTACGACGTAAGCACGGGCAAGACAGTGACAATGTCAAATGTTTAGCACCGATGTACGATTGTCTGGACCTGCTATAATTTTCTATGGCCTTTAATCGTTTGTCTTGAAATATACTTTGATAAATTGTATTACTTTGATTATGTCCAGTTGGTTGTGGAAAATCCGCGTAATGCTGATTATTGGCGGGAGCTGTCGACTGTCATGAAAGACATCGACAAAGACTGGGCCAGAGTGTGCCTCGACCGCGCTGTATTACTCAACGCCCGACACCCGCTGACGTGAGTTCTCTGCACTTCAATTTTAGATCAAATTCCAGTTCACATTTGCTTCGACATAATTTTAGCTTTGCTTGTCATTATTTATAATTATTGTTTCGTACAGTGTACATTTCAAAAGACCATGCAGTATTTGCGTTTAGAATGGATCAAAAGATTTAACGAATACCGTAGGTTTGTACTGGAAAATTATTCCAAGTTCAGCTTCAATTAGTTTCTCTCTTAGTATATACTGTAAAATATACGACGCTATACGTGCCATATCCATGTCCTATAGACTCGTATCTAAAGGCGCCATGCTGTACGAAGAGGACACCTTAATAGCGGAGCCGTTCTTCATCGCCCTGCTCAAGTTGCACCCCACTTGGTCTACCGGGTGGATCATCGCCAGCGTCTACTTCTACGAACGAGAGCTGTTCCACCTGGCCACAATTACGATGAGAGTCTCTGAAAAGTATTTTGTATTCATGTTTTTGGTAACATACATTGATATTTGAACACAATCAGTCTGTAATGTTCCCACTACCGGGAAACAGGCTTCCTCTCTGTGGGAGGGAGTTAGCGGAGAATTGATTCAACTCGGGTAAGAATTAAAAAAAATAGATAGTATAACACATAAACGCGATCGATCGACGTCGACGGTCGTCGTCAAAATAATAATATGTCAATACATAAATAACATTCATCCTAAATTACACCCGCAATAGGTCGCAGCTTGATCTCTCACAGCATCCGGTCCACCATCCCGTTTCCGCGCCTCCTCACGCCACCGTGCACCGGTACCGCGACGTAAGGACTCTCGCCTCTAGGTTCCAGGGTGGCGACCCGGCCAGTGCACAAGCCGCCTCGTAGGAGATTGTGCGATACTTCCTGATAGTCTTGACGGCAGTCATGTCACGCCGTCACATCCCCTGTGGGTGACATACCTTTCCGCTAAATAAGCCCCAACGATGTGGCGGAGCTACGGGGGTACCCTGTGGTAACACAGTCCCTCCCGAATACAGCTCCGGGGCAGGGTGTTGAAAGCGTTGGAGATATCCAAAGACACCGCCAACATCACCCTGCTCCAGCTTCCTCTGCTAGGACTCTTACTCGCATTATCATAATAAAATAATAATGATAGTTTTATTTCGGATTACATTTTTCATCCATATATTGTTAGTAAACATGAACTTTAAAAAACTATGTTAGTAAAACATGTAAGTTTGACAGGAAATGCATAAACGGGCAATCAAATTTCCCCGGAATCATATTCAGGAGACTGTTCGAGCTGCCCCAGACCATCTGCAGCAGCAACGCGGTACGCTGACATCTGATCTATAGGAAGCCATCAGTGTCCGCATCAGCAAACATTCCCGACGCACTGCAGAAGCGTTACAGCCCCAGCAGCATCCTGAATGCATTGTTATATTGAACTCGAAGAGCATTGATGGCTTTCTGCGTACAGCTCCAGACGTGTACAATGTCGGACAATAAGTTTTAAAAACCGTCACTTTCACTTCACACGTACAACGAGCAAACAAGCATGTTGCATCGAACCAATGCCAATTCTCTTCGTTCCTTTTCTACATCCCGATCATGGCGACAGTGACACCCATGCCGAAAGCCGAACTGTAGATCCGGCCCCTCTGTACAAATGACCGATTAGGCGGGCATAAAAATATTGTGCATATTTAAAGTGTAAGTGATATATTTACACAGCATTAAAGACTCGTGATTACCTTTTGTGACCATTCTTGTAGTGTGCCTTACTAAATAAATTAATCAACCGCGATCAGATCGCACTCTTAGAAAATCTTTTTGGCATCTGTCAGGTGCTGGCTGGAAGGGCGTGCGGAGGATAGCAGATATCTTCGCGGGTGGGAGACGGAGCTGGGTGACTGGTGGGATGCCACACCCATACTGCCCAAAATGAGCGTCTACTACGATGCTGCTGACCTGTTAATAAGGCTGAGGGCTGTGTCTGTTAGTACTAATTTGGAGATTTAGGACCTTTAACATTTTGAAGTCTTCATTAAGAGGGTAGTCAAACCCGGACTGTGACAGATATAAAAAGTCTGGTGTCCGCAATCCATCTGTATCGATTTTGACGCCCCTTATGTTATGTTCACGTCCACAAGCTGAGACTCTAGTCAAGAACTGTTTTTTTTGTGAAAAATATTATTTAGCGCTCCTGATGATGGTTTATAAGCTCAATCAAGCCTCTTTTCTATGTACCATGCACTACTGAATCAAAATTTTCAGAATTCGCCTACTGATGCAGCAAAAATCTGACCCCATGTGCTTTCCTTACCATAGTTGGCAGAAGCTTGCATGGCTCGAGTGCTTTCAGTGTCAGGAGAAACCGCTCAGTACTATCATCTGGTCGGTCTGTGCTGTCGCTTGCGGGGTGAGTTCGAGCAGGCCAAATGCCATATCGATCTTGGCCTCAAGAAGTTTGGCCAGGTGAGCAACGTTACCTGCACTAGTTGTAGCTTGGTTACGTTACACTGATCTTAATCAGTGGCCATGTGGCACCTCAATGTTAGCCTCCTGAAGTTTGAAAGAAGTGATTGATTGCTACGTTTATCTGGGTAATAAAAAAGAGTGTTGTGTACATTTTACAAGGTGGAAACTTTCAGCGGGGCAGTTAGGGCAACTATCTTAACCATTGCAGCTACACGAAAATGGACTTAGGAGACTCTCCATAATTTTTCGTAAAATTTTGATCCCCATCCATATCCCATTCATAAGGAGGCCTTTACAGTGAGACAATATGAGCTAGCAATAACATTAATAATAACCAGCCGTACTGGCTTGGCAGTGCAGGATTAAACGACGTATTGATGGAAAGTTAATCTGCTTCAGGGAGGGCAAATATTCGCCCTAGAATGATGCGTTTTTTGAGGCGGGCATTCTCGAAGACTAATGCCCCGGATCATCGGAGACAGTCCTCACTCGAGACTATATGTCCCGTGTCACATAGCGCAGGGCTTGGGAGCGAACGTGTGGCTGACACGGGAGGTTGAGCGAGCGTGCGATTCAATACCAAAAATGGGGGCAATCACAATCAGCCCAGGGCTGCCCTGTTCCATTCAGCCTAAGTCAGGGTTGCTACCCGAGTTTCTGATGACAGGAATAACCCACCTGCTCCATAAATCAAGTAGTAATGCGGAGCCCAAAAACTAATTATTTAGAGAGCAAAACTTACATATTGATGAGAATTCTATCATGTCCACTTCTCAAAATGGATTTAGGAACGGGTACCGCGGGACTAAGGAGCGGTTCCTCATTGGCCATAGCCATTAGCCAACAGGTTCACCGTTCTCGAAAGGATCTGTAGACATGTTGGATAGACTAAAGAAGAAGAAGGTCTAAGACACCGAATCTTAGATCTCATACATGGCTCATGAGGGTGCTAGAATTGAATCAAGTTGATGCAACTCTGCGCACCTTCCTGATGTCGTTTATGGGGCAATGGAGGACTGTCCTTCGCATATAATATTGCTTAATATATGTAGAATATTTTAATTCAAGCCTCGTTGCGTTGGGGGACCACTAGTAGACCGCTTAGTGATAAACAAAAGCAATGGGATGAATCGATTAAAATATTCTAATTATATCAAACGTAAAGGGACAATATTTTAGATATTATTCTTTCCTTTTTAGAGGCTTTTTGTGTCGGGTGTTTCTTTAATTTTTTAATGTAGTTTTATCAGAAATCTCTCTTGTAACCAATAATTTAGTGAATTTACGTAGTAAATATTCTATTCCTCATCTAGATCAAATATCTAAGAAGCCTAGAAGCTGAAATTCAACATAAACTCGGTAAATTTCAACAAGCCATCGAGTCATTTCAGAAAGTCGGCAACTCCGTCAACCCCTACACGTAAGCAACGAGACAACAACGACAAAAAGAGAGAAAATAAAATAAAGTATGAGACTTTATTTTATGTTTTATTTTATTTTTTCCACTGTCTCATCTCAAAATGTTAGCACTTAATTAAGTTGTTTTTTACAAGCTTTAATTTAGCTTGCAATGTTTGTTTGTTAAGGTCAAATCTTGCAACTTAATTTTAAAACAGTTATCTCCAACCGATTGAGCCGAAATTTTGGAAACACATTTAATTTGAATGACAATGCATGGTTAGCTAAGTGACGTCACGCCTACCTGTGTAGTATGTTAGAATATAATGGAACCCAACCATTTTAGTTTGTATTTTGTGGCGGGTGGCGCTGCCAACATTCATAATCTGTGTTTTGATCGTAAAACGTCGAAAAAAAGGTGCACGGTTCGGGTTGGTCGTTTCCTATGGAGAAGAACCGACAATAAACTCCATGGTTACGCTTTTCAAATCATTTGGTGTTAGAATATTATCATGGATACAGCATTTGTACTTAAGTATGGGGGGACAGCGTAGGCCCGACAATAAGTCGTTGCGTCATCATCATCATCATTTCAGCCGAAAGACGTCCACTGCTGGACATAGACCTCCCCCAAGAAGGGGGGTTTTGCCATAATCGCCACGCTTGGCAGGCGGGTTGGCGATCGCAGTATGGTTGTTATAAAGCACAGAGAACGCTGCTGCCCATTCTCTGGTAAGTCGTTGCGTACTACACAAAAAAAGTAGAACAAAATAAAAAGTTAACAAGCAGCTGGGAATCTACAAAGTCTAGAATGTTCACACATTCACAAACAATCGATAAAAAATAATCTATACAAAGGTAAAAAAAAGAATTGTAAAGTACTAAATTAAACAAGAGAATGGGCAGCAGCGTTCTCTGTGATTTTTATAACAAACATACTGCGATCGCCAACCCGCCTGCCAAGCGTGGCGATTATGGCAAAACCCCCCTTGGGGAGGCCTATGTCCAGCAGTGGACGTCTTTCGGCTGAAATGATGATGATGATGAAATTAAACAAGTGACACAAATATTGTTATCAGTGCTGTAACTATTCTGAGCAAAAGATGTATAAATGATTTAAATGATGAAAACTATTGTAAAAAGCTTTTTTTTTCTTTTTTTTTTTCTGTAAGGGCTTACTCTTGACCTCAATCTAGTCCTGAGGACAGAGATGGTCTGATTCGAAAGAAGAGAAAAAATGAGATTGAGAATAGTTACGAGACATCCACATATTTGTGCCGTTTATGAGCTACCAGGGAAGCCGCATGCGCAGAAGGAACTAAAGCCAAACTTCTTTATCTTCAACGTAGTCCTTGATTTTGTAATATGCTTTTTTAATAAGGACACGTTTGAAGTAGTTTTTGAATTTTCCATCGGTCAGTTCTAGAACTGACTTTGGCAACTTGTTATAAAAGCGTATACTGTTTATAAGAAAAGACTTGCTAGTTTTTGTTAATCTGAACTTAGGTATTACAATTTAGTGTTTACTGCGTGTATTTATATTATCAAAGTCGCTTCTATTTCTCTGCTGTAGAAATAGAGTTTTTAGTTAAGTGCTATTTAACAGCCTAGACATTTAGAAATATGCAATAAACATCCTAAAGCGCTTTAAAGGAAGCTTATAACTCCATTTAAACACTTTTAACTATTATAGCCCTCTATAAGACCTAGCGGTGTTTTAAAAGGTATTTATAACTCTGATTTATATTAAATACTCGTACAATAACTCTATAACACGCCTTTGTATCATCGATTGCGATTATATTTATTGTCGTACGGCTATGGTATCACATGCCTGTTAAAGAACTCTTAAATATGCGATTGAACCACTTAAAGCATTATAGTAAACCCCTTGAACAGCTATTATAGAACATTCAGGTTGTAAAGAATTTAAGCAGTTTGTGTGCTAGTTGGGTTGCTATCGGTTACAATAAAATAACAAGTTGTATCAGAAAATATTTCTATTATTGCTACAAGTCACGCAAATTCCTTCAGTGTAAACGGACCCTTCACGAAGCCGTCAACCAAGAATTCTGAACATCGAAAAGATTTTTTTGGGGTGAAAAATCACGTTTTACGGTAGGACTCTATGCAACACACTGAAAACATTGTGCTGTTTGATACATTGAACAGTACGGGGTCGTGGAGGCATTTAAAGTAAATTTTTAACACTGAAAACTTGAATTTAAATAAAAACTTGGGAAAAAGTTGGAACTTTGACCCCTAATATTATCGTAACTAGAAGATTCCCAGGTATGATCTAGCTAGAACAAAATAAATATCGCAATGACGTAAGAATAAGTTCCTTTCAGCTTCGGGTACTAGTTTTTATTTTACTATAAGCTTATTTCTCGTTTGCTTTTAATTGCACTTTTGTTAATTTTATTTTTTTATATCATTTATTGGGGAAAACAACAGTGACACATTACGTTAATATAATTGAAACAAGTATGAGCAAAAGTGTTACCAACGACATTTTCCACGGAATACATACAAAAATACAAGCTTTTCAAACCATGCAAGTTTAGACCTACAAATTACAATAATTTATAATATATAGGTATTCTTTTTTTTTATATATAATTTAATTTATAATATAAAGCTGCTTTTATGCGTTTTATGTCATAAATCTAGCAAATACAAAGAATAAAAATAAAAATCAAGGCATGCGAATAATTATACCTAACTAATACCTAGTGTTTTTAAAAATGTTATTTTTAAATTTATCAACAGAGAGAGCAAACATGTCAACATCATGGAAAAGTTTTTTATAGTTGCTGGTAAGTCGACACAAAGGTTCCCAAACCTGCGTTATTATGACACGAGTTAACGGCTAACAGCGGCCGTGCCCGCAGCATATTGTCGTTCTAGGAACTACGTAACTTATTTTATTACGAATATCAATACAGTCATGTAGTTAAAAAAACAATACATGCATTTGCCTTAATTTTTAAACTGATGATTACCAGGTTCCACATACTCATAGAGTGATCAAATCTTTACAAATATTACCGAACTGTTTCATATTTTTGTATTACAGTGCACTGATGTCTTTGTCATCTGGAACCAGCGAGCACTCGCATACTAACCTCATGGACCTCGTCCGTCGATACCCCAGCGCTTACACATGGGTGGCACTTGCTGAAGACTGGTTGAGTAACCCACCTCCACCAGAAATAACAAATAAAACACATAAAGTAAGTACTACAATTCTTGTTTAAAATCATAAGGCATTACACAACATTACCTAAAATTGACAAACTTCGTTGTTAACTTAACACCACATCCCCAAGAATCAGAAGTACTCAACTGTTCTTCTTTGATTGATAGATCGCTGAAGAAGTCCTCGACGAGGGATTGAAGAAGACCTTTCGGCTAATGAATGTGAAAGCTAGCGTCATAGCCTGTGCCATCCAGGCGCTCAAGATCGACCGGCAGTCAGGGCGGGCCTGGGTAACTCTGAGCAAGTTCGTAAAACCCAAAGCGAAGCGCCTATTCTGCCTCGAAATGGCTGTTATTGTAAGTACTAAAACACATTCATACGTTTAAGTAAACGTTCAATGATAACGATTTGATTTGTTTTTTTTTATTTAAGATTTGTTTAAAATCAAAAAAAAAAAACAAATCTAATCGTTATCATTGAAAGTTTAATAAATCAACAATTCAGAATCTCAACTTATATTATTAACTTATAATATAAATTGACTTTAAGTTAGGCCTGCACGCCTACACGCCGACAGGATAATAATTAAACAAATAGTTTCATAAAAACTAAAACTAGGTACAACTGCATGAAAAAAAAAAATATTACTATGCGCGCGCGGCGTGTCCTGTGCAAACTAAGGCCTAATTTTAGATTTAAAGTTTGAAAAACAAAATATTAATAGAATAGAATAGAATAGGCCTTTATTTGCTTGGAATGTAGGTACATAATGTTTAATATAAGTTAATATGTTGAGATTATGAATTGTTGATTTAATAAACGTTTGAGATTTTCAATGTTGAGATTATGATTGTTGATCTTGTCTACCAATCCCGAGTATAACACGGGTAAAAAAAAACTTCTGGTGGTACTACTGGATCGCTTGGTAGTTCTACGGGATTTTACCCGTGGTACTACTAGTAGTAATACTGGTAGTACCTACCACGGGCAACGAACGATCAAGTCCACATACTCCGAATAATTACTGGGAGTGAATGTAGTATGCCTGAGTTTATTGTAAAACGGACTTCGGTATCCAAATAATACCACACCCCCCGTCCACCTGACTAAGTTATACCTTGCAGCGGCCTACCTCGCTTCCGAGTCGAGGGTTTCCCACGAGGGCGCCACGCCAGTTGGTGGCTAGGTTAGGGAGCCACAGCTTTCTTTGAGCTTCACGGGGTCTGGTGTCTGTGTCTTCATGTCTTGTGCAATCAATCCTGAATGAATCTTTGTATTTCAGAGCGGTTGGCATTTATCGAAAGAAGATTTCGAGTTTGCAGAGGTATCTTCTGATCACTCGTTCTGTCATGAAACTAGTACCGCGCTGCGGGAGTGCCGTTGTCAAATGTGCGATAAAACACAAGTGTGATATCAATACCAACATTGCCACCAGAATCCGACTTGGATGGATGTGGAATTGAACGTTCTAACGATTGTATCGTGAAATAAACAGTTATGCCACGGTAAATCGTGATTATTTTGACGTTTGGTGATAGAAATTCCTTTATATACCCATCCAACTTCCTAGCCTTTTTCCAACTATGTTGGCATGGGCTTCCAGTCTAATCGGTTGCACCTGAGTACCAATATTATATGAAGCGAGTGCCTTTCTGACCTCCACAAACAAGTTAGTGGTAAGACTGGTTGCTAGACTTTCGGGCCACTGGAGTACCTGTAACGATTGTCAATGATCTACAAATGACAGCCGGGAACAACGGCTTAACGGTTTAACTTGCTTTGTGGCTATGTTAGGGATGGTCACCTATCCAAGGACCGACCTTGGTGGCAAACTTCAAGCGTTGCCTAATCTTGAAGATCGACCCGTGCAGCTGAACTTATTAAGCCACGAGCTCATCAAGTTCCTTTTTAATTATTCGTTGAAATTAAAATGGTTAATAGTAAAAGTGGTGTATAATTTTAACCGACTTCAAAAAGGAGGAGGTTGTCAATTCGGATGTTTCTATTTTTTTTAATGTATTTTCGGGCATAACTCGGTCATAAATAAACGGATTTGCAAAATTCTTTCTTTTTTGTTTGAAAGGGTACCATTTAAATTTCATATAGATCTGATGATGGGTTCCAGAGACAGACAATGGAACTCTTCACAAAATGACAGTAAATATATTTACTCACTTTATTACTACTTTTCTCACGCAAACACTACTTATTCATTATTGAATTAGGTGTTCCAATACCTTTTATACTTATTGCTATTTCTATATAACATGGAGGTATGAAAGTATGAACGGGCCGAGACGAATGGAGTATGTAGTGTAAGATAGTAGGTGGTGTTCTATAAGTCCTGTCTATCACCATGTATACCATATCATGAAGTATGAAGAGTCAAGCAATTACGGAAATAAATCGGTGTGAAAAGCAGCAGCGAACGGGTTTTTCCAGCGTTTTTTGCATATATCTAGTTGAAATTACTATTACCGGCTCGGTAAATCAACAAAGAGGGTTTAACAAGCTTATCTTACTTACTATTATAATTGCGAAAGTTTGAATGTTTGTCATTCAATCACGCTAGAACGGCTGAACAGAGATTGATTACAGCCTGGACTAGCGCATGAGCAACCTAGCAACCTAACCCAATACCTAGCCTGTTGATTGATTATTCAATCAACAGGTCGACGGTATTGGTCGGTGATGGAACGGTCTAGTGGGCATAGCCTCATACTGTTTAATACAAAGAAATGATGTTTCTTTTCGTGCTTGATACGTTCGTAGCACGGTCTTGTACAGTGTAGTGGGTGGAGTCTTTAAATTTTAACAACAAGCACAAATTAGTATCACACGATAAGAATAAGAAACTTTTATTTGTAAACATAAGTAGTTACACGGTGTGTGAGATGTTACAATAACGAAATAAATATATTCATTTAAAAACAATTGCATGCCGTCATTATCTTATGAAGTTGTTATTTATGAACTGGAATTTAAGGTTACGATAACATATTCAATTAAATGCAGAAATAAAATTATAATTATTTAAATGCATATATATTCTTCTTGTGTATGGCCCACAGTTGGCTATTGCAACCTTTTTTTTTTTTGGATGGGAAATCATCAAATGACCCCCCCCCCCCCCCCCGCTCTGGGCGGAGCGGAAGGGAGTGTCAGACTTGTACTGACTAAAACCCATCCATGTTCCTTCTTTGCCCTTTGTGTTCCAGGGCCGCGGTATCTCTTTCGAACAGTCCCGCAGCCCTGGCAGGCGGCTATTGCAACCTAACATCCTAACGATGCCTCATCATTTACTTTATAAAATTATGAGGTATAGCATACCCTGTAGCCCTGAGCAAGAACACCGTCAGACCGTCTATAATTACGCCATGACCTGTGGCACCCTATTTTACGCACTATTTGGTTGCATCACACACCTAATTAACTATTGAATTCAGAAATATAGGTCAGATCCGCCATTCCTTGCATCTTGTTACCCATGTATATCTATCACGTAATAATGTAAACATTATTACATTATTGGTTTGGATGTGGGAGTTAATTCTCCGTCAAAATCAGTGAAAGATTTTTTGATATCGATTGAGTATTTGCTCAATACGACGATACATTTTAAATTGGGGACTTTATCCCATCATATTGACGCTTACAAATGTTCAGCTGCATTCGGTTAGACCGGAAGCCTACCACAACATAGTTGGGAAGAGGCAAGGCAGATGAAGGTTAAGATACGATTAAGTCTAGCCTTGTTGTGGCGGTCGGAAAGGGGGAGTATTGGCGAAACGTGGCGGCATGAGGCGATCGTATAGTCTACGGAGCAGCATTGGGTCGGTGGGATCCGTTTCCAGTAGGGGGGAAAGATCTATTAACCCCTCTATCACTAGGAATACGGTGAACACAACGAGCGCCGTACACAATTTTAGAAAACGATTAATTTTTGGAATAAAAATCATGAGATATTTATCCCAAAAATTAATCGTTTTCTGAGCTGTGCGAAATTCATTGTTATTCTTCGGAGTTTTTGGCTATTTTTTAAATATTTTTTGTATTGAAATAATGTAACATTCAAGTTATATAACGCAATATTGTAGTGATAAAGTCAAATTAAATTACAATAGAACCATTCTTCTCGATCAATAGCTGACTAGACCTTATAGATATCTTTCGGAGACTCCATACAAGACATGAAACTACGAAAGATCAAGTCTTTCATGTTCAAGGAGCAGGTGTACATATTATGTACTTCGGTACAATTTTAGGCCATAATAGGGATCACCACTTAACATTTATTTCTGAGCCAAGTAAACTATACATATTCAAAATGTCGATGATGGTTCAGTCAGTCAGTCAGATATAGTGAAAGCCTACAATATCTTCGTCGAGTTTTGCCTGTTTAAGTCGTTTTGCTTCAGGCCCTGTACGATGAGATCGAAATAAATAAACGTTGCTGAACATCCCGCTGGTTTTCCTACTCATTCGCTGTACTTTTCTGATTAATTTCGTTGTGGGATCCACGACAATTAAATTGTTTCTCAGGGACTTCGTCGAGCTTCATTGTCTCGGCGCTTTTACAGCTCTCTACTTTCTGGTGCTCGCCACTGTTGATTCTAGCTTTCAGGAATTACAGTGGTTTGGGCACAGTGTTAGGGACTCGTCCAAAAAAAAAATTTGGCAATTCTGAATGTGGACCCCTGCCAGCAGGGCATCTATCTTAAACTTTTCATTAATATTTTTGGCGTCTTATCGTCACGGCCTACCTACTCAGCTATCAAGGTTTCATGTTGAATATGGGTACTCAAAACCCTGGGATCCCAAGCCATACCTATTTAGTAGTTAGTTACTTATATTACCGAACCTTCAGTTGTTCAGTCCGGAATTCCAGATAGATTATGGTTTATGATTTAATTCGCATAGGACCTATCCCAAACAGATTATATCGCTCCATCTTTACCCGAGACCTGGAAAGTAAAACCGGTTCCCCCACCGGTTCACTATTTACAGAGAAGAAACAAAAGTGGTATCCATGAGGATTCTACATGATGAAAAAGAACCTTGAAACAATATGTTTTATTTTTCTGCAGCCAAGCCGCGCTGTTGTTTGGGCTGTTGCAGGCACATGAGACCACATGAGACGCCTACGGAGACATGCCATACCAAAGTGAAACCCTTTGGTATGGCATCTCTCCATAGGCGTTGGTAATCACTTATTAGTTAGCTTGGCTAGTTTGCCATTTGGCAACAAAAAAAACAAGTATGAATACGATTACATGCAACATACCTAATCGTTATCGCACTCAGTAATTGGGTACTTTACAGTGCCATATCCATTCTGCAAGGTTTTGTAAGAACAACTTTTACCTCCTTGGCGATGATATAAATATCACTGGTAAAGGTTTATGACGTAATTGATTATAAACTCGCGCATGAAAATAAACAAACAAACTCTTTTTGACTTCTTTGTATTTCGTAATCCCTATTGATAAGCAAATGTAACCGTATAGTGTGTTGATTATCTAAGTAGTGTGTGTCACCGTAATTATAACGTTATTTGGAAGCTACTGAACTCATTATCTAAGTAACAAAGTAGTATTTATATAACTACTTAGAATGCATTTGTGTGATGCAATAACTGTTACAGTCACGGGTTCTTTAATACATTCTAATGACTGTTTTATCACTATTCAAAGTTCTTCGACTTCACATTAAACATCATTTGGCGGTTACAGTCTTTAAACGCAGCTCTGAAGTTTTGACGTTTACTATAGTGTCTTACTAGTAGTGTACGTAGTAAATAGTGTTATTACAATGAAGAAATCTACGGTGCCACAGTGTCTCTTCCTGATATCCCTGAGTTATATGTTCGATGAAGCTACCTCTATAATATGTGCCAGTAATTCAGAAACGATTATTCTACCACAAGGAACAATAAAGGGATCTTACGACTGGCTCATTAATCAAAGAACATTTTTGGGAATACCCTACGCTTCTGTAAAAGAAAGATTTCAGGTACGTATTTATTTTTCATACTTTATTTTATTTCTTAGTGCTTACAATTTCATGACACTGCAATAATTGACGATACTTACTATTCGCAATACTATCATAGAAACAAATGCACTTCCTATCCTACCTATGTTATCAAAAAGTGATAATACTTTTATAATGTACCTATATGTATAGTAATCTTCCAACAGGAACCCGGCAGCCCTCCATCATGGAATGGCACACTCACGGCAAACCGTGGGAACATAAAGTGCAATCAGTACATCTCAGCATTGAACACACCTGTTGGTCAAGAAGATTGTCTGGTGCTCAATGTGTTCACCCCACCTACTCTGGAGCAAGAGCCTTTTCCTGTAATGGTTTTCATACATGGTGGGGGATATTACTCGGGCAGCAATTCCGAACTTATTTATAATCCAAAATATTTAGTGAACGAGAAAGTTATTGTTGTGACTGTTAACTATCGTGTTGGGGCATTCGGTTTCCTGTGCCTGGGACTCCCAGAAGCTCCAGGAAACATTGGTTTGAAAGACCAATTAGCTGCTTTAAATTGGATACAGAATAATATCGCCTACTTCGGAGGCGATCCCAATTCGGTCACAATATTTGGTGAAAGCGCTGGAGCAGTTTCCATCCATCTTTTACTTCTTACCCATTCTGCTAATGGTTTATTTCATAGAGCCATTTTACAAAGTGGATCAGTTCTAATGCCTCAAGATTTTAGTTACCAACCCGTTGAAAGCGCATCTAAGGTAGCCTCGCGTTTAGGCTATAACACGTCGGACCCAACTGAATTACTGAAAATCTTCAAAAATTCAACAGCTACGGATATTGTGAAAGCTTCCAATGTTGATCAAACAAATAATGCATTCGGGCCTTATTTCTTTTCGCCATGTGTGGAGACCGCTATAACGAGCAGGCGACCATTGATCACAGAACCACCAACACAACTACTTCATAAGCTCGGTCTTAACGTGTCTGTTATTTTTGGCTTCAATGATAGAGAAGGCATTTATTGGGCACAACACTATGGTTCCCAAACCCTTGATAAACTCAAAGCTAGTTTCGATAGTATAATACCTTCTTACTTGTTATTTGAAAAAGATACTGATAAAGCAACTTTTATGGATGATGTAGTAAATATTTACTTCAGCAACTCTTTAACAAACGGCTTGATAGAATACTTTACAGACTGTCTGGTTGCATTTCCACTAATGGTATCATCTGAGAGTTGGTTTAGAAATCCGACGAGGACAGTATATAACTACTATTTTAAATATGATTCGTTTAGAAACTTGAATAAATTTCTGACCCGGCTACGTACAACACCAGGAGCATGTCACGGGGACGAGCTATTTTACATCTTCCAACCAGCCGTCTTCGCTATTCTGCCTTCCACTTCGAATGATGCTGCAGTCATTAAGACTATGACAACGTTTTGGACTAGTTTTGCTAAAACAGGGTGAGTTCTTTACATTGCATACTTTGTATTGCTCTTAAAATTGTACCTAATAGTGTACCCATATAACTATTTTTGCGAAAATAACGTTAGCGTTTCGACACTTAGCGTCGACACTATTTTAAACTCGAAACATTATCTCGTCGACGTTCCGTGTTTATCAGTCGCTGCAACTATAAATGAGGAAGAGTCGACAACTCGACACGGTAACATTTGGTTTTTAATTTACGTGGCCGTGTCGTAACATTGTTACCATATTTTAACAAGAGTTCGCACAAATCATTTATTCATTCGCTCATTTTTGTTGGCTCTTGCTTTAGTGACATCGTTAAAATAATAAAAATACAAAAAACCTCCATCATATCTCCCATAGTAATTAAACAAAGATTTAGTTTTCATTAATTACTAAGGTTTAAAATGCTCAAATCTTAATGAGAAAAGAAATTTACTGTGTAATTTCGTTGAGTATGTTGATATTTACCAACGCGCCACCAATTCTGGCGAAAGGTAAACTTTGTTTTTAAGAAAAAAAGAAATATAAAAAATTTACACATCGAGTGCTTAAAAGCAATTAAATACCATATCAAATTTTAATACTAATAACAAATAATTTTGGCAAGAATTAACCATAAAATTGATAAATAATAAAAAAATACATTTTTGATAAGATATTGTTAAGTGAAAAATATTTTCGTCACAACTAGTCAGAAAGTTACGATAATGAATAGAATAGAAAAGAATAAAATTTATTTGTTAGAATATTGTTGTTACTTAGGGGGCGTCCATAAATTACGTGAGATGTTTAAGGGGGGGAGGGGTTCGAGTCAAATCTCATCTAATCTTACGTTGGAGAGAGGGGGTCTAGGCAAATATCACGCAATTTATTTCTGATTGAAACAAAAAAAAAATTTTACTATTTTGGTCCATTTAATCCAGATTATACATGCTTAAGAATTAATCTTAAGCGTATATCGCAATACGATTAAGATCATTCACTAATTCGTTGGAAAGAACTCTCAGCAATATTGACTACTAGTCGTAATTAAAAGTACGAAGTATTTTTTTTTTTCTTTTTACAATAACAATCCAACGCGTTTACATGGACAGAACGCGTTTACATTTAATGTCGACAGGGACAGAAAATTTAAAAAAACACCTCACGTAATTTATGGACGCCCTCTTAGGTGTTACACAAAACGCGATGTCCATAATATTCTGCTGTTTCCAGCGTCAAAATATTTCAAAAAATTAAAATTAATAATAAGGAATATTTTAAAATGTAAAATAATTTGTAAAAGTTTAAATAAAGGAAATAATAACCATACAATGTCGAGATTATGGAAAACGTTAACTACTATCAAAAACAATGTCAGGGGGTATTAATTATAATGTCAAAAATTATTAAATACAATGTCAGGGGTTATTAATTATAATGTCAAGAATGATTAAATACAATGTCAAGACAAGTCAAGAGCCAAACAAACATTTTCTACATGTTCCTTCCACTTTAATTTATTGTCAACTATACCTAAGAATAAAGCTGATGGTCCTGGTTGCAGAATTGCATTATTATGTATAATTGCTGTCGGTATTACTGACATGTTACATGTTTGAAATTGAACTATTTTGGTTTTGTCAATTTTAACATGAAGATTATTGCCCCTCAGCCATTTTATCACATTAATTAATTCATTGTTTGTATCAATTTCTATGTCAGTTTTGTTGGAACATTTAATCGTCAAAGTAGTATCGTCAGCGAATTGGATACATTCTTTTTTTTTTTAAATTGAGTTCATTAATGTATAATATAAATAGTGGCGGACCCAGTACAATTCCCTGCGGGACGCCAGAGCTATTAATTTTTAGTTCTGAGCAACATGTCGTCCTAGTATCATTTTCTATCCTAGAGATAACAGTTCTCTATTGGCGATTAGTTAGATAACTTTTTAGCCAATTATACGCTTTGCCTCTTATGCCATATTTCTCTAGCTTGTAGAGTAGTCGTTCGTGTGATAATTCAAACGCTTTGCTCATATCTAAGAATACCGATACAGTAGACATTTTTTTATTAAGTGCTTCAGTAATTAGTTTCACTAAAGAAAAAACAGGCTAGAGTCGTTGAACTGTTTTTCCTAAAACCAAACTGACTCTCCACAATTAAATTGTATTTAGTTACAAAGCTATTTATTTTGTTGTGCATTGTTTTTTCAAAGATTTTTGCACAGATTGGGATCAGTGTAATGGGCCTATAATTGTCCATATCAGTACAGTTGCCCTTTTTGAATAGTGGTTTAATTATGGACTCTTATAGTCTAGATGGGAAAACATCTTCTTCAAAAGAGAGGTTTATTAAATAATGGTGATGCTATAATTTTCGCGCTAATTTTAGTGGTTACTTCATCATATTCATATTCATTTAATGAATTAATTATTTTGATAACGTCAATTTCATTCACTGAAGTCAGAAATAGAGTATTTATATTATTGTCAATGTTAATATTGTTTACGTCATGATTATTATTGTTGGGTTTTTATGTCAACTCAATGAAATAATTGTTAAATTGGTTACATATGTCATTAGGATTAGTAATTTTTTATCAAGGATTATTAATTCATTTATATAGTTGTTATTATTAGATTTGTTTACATTATTTTAATAATTTACCAAGTCGCTTTACATTTATTTTTGGAATTATTAAAAAAAATGTTATTGTTTATTTGTTGCGATTTTGATACGCATTTTTAGTAAAGTATTTAAAGTAAGCAAAGTATTTAAGATTTCAGTGTAATTGAGGTATATTTTCTTGCATAATATAAAGCTCTCTTTTTAATGCATGATATTTTTAAGCCCTTACTAAGCCATTTATTTTTTATGGGCTAACGAGAATTTCGGGAAAACACAATTTATAGAAGAGCGTAAGTAGGTCGTGGAACATGTTGAAAGCCTGTTCGCAGTAAGTCATTTTGTAAATTTCAGAGCTGCTAAGCAATTTAAAAATTTCGTTTTGTTGTTTTATTATAATCTCTTCTTATCATACCAGAATTTTATAGGTTTTGATTTATTATTCGTCTCTTGAAGGCAAAAAGTTAACGATTGACCGGTATCGCGATCAGAGAGAGCTAAATTATGTGTACTACATTTCAAATCAAGTGCGGGAACATTACTGGCTGTTTGGTCTAGGCTAGTATTTGTCCGGGTAGGTATTCTAACATGTGGTGAAATATTAAAGTTATTCAGTATGGATATGTGTATATAATGTGTCGACATGTTACGCTAAGTTGTTACAAAATTACTGGATTTTTACGATGGTTGGATGGATCTGTGCAATTTTAATTGCTCGTTTACAAATGGACGCAAAAACATTTCCAAAGGCGGTTTTGTATTTCCAACATATATTGCTACAACTAATGGAGGAATATCCATGCAATCTATTATTGCACAAAACTGGGCAAAATTCGTTTTTCGTACGTTTGGCTAAAGGTAAACCATCTATATTAAATGTCAAATATATACATGTCGGTAATTCTGACATACTTTGAGGTAAAACATCTTTTAAGCAATTTTCTAATCCATGTTACCAATATTTACCATTACCCATTGGCAATATACTGTTAGATCTGGGTGTTTTTAAAAGACTTCTACTAAATTTTGGTAACCAACTATTGAAATCTGTGTTTGGATAATCCCTTAGTATACCAATCAATTCGTTCAAAGCATTATGAGGAATTTGGTACTTTAATGTCAATTGTTGAATTCGGTCTCTTATATTCAAAGCTTGTGTTTCATTGTCAGAATCTGATGATTCATTGACAAGTGTATCTGCGTCATATCCTTCGGCTTCTACGGCGTATTTGGAAGTACGTGGTCCTTTATTGGTATCACATATATTAGGAGGGATCGCAACAGAGTCGAAATTTGAAATTTTGACGCTAGGGACTATACTACTAAACTCCTCAGTACCAAATTCCACATTGTTTTCCTGTAAAAGGCCTAGAAAAAAATAAGTTGTATGTTCAATAAAATGGGTATCTGTAAATTCGCCCTATCAACAATGTTGCATTGTTGATAGGGCGAATTTACATCAAACAATTATTATAATAAAAAATAAAATTACATGTACTTAAAAATAAAGTTATTTTGGGACGTTAATTCTATAACTCTTCTGTAAAAAGAAGCCCATCGGAATTTATTTGAGGTTTTTTGGTTGTTTACGCATTTTAATTTTAATTAAATTGTACACTAGTTACAAACCAAACGCAAAGATTGTAAAATGTGTGGTTACAAATAAAGCTGCTAAATATCGAAACAGCGACAACACAAAGTTACTGAATCTAGTTTCATCACATTTTTACTGAACCGTTACAACACATTTTTACTGAACCGTTACAACACATTTTTACTGAACCGTTACAACACATAAAAGCTTATCCCTACACAGTCGCATTGTGTCGTACCATTTACGAAACTGTTGCGACTTGTTACATCTTTAATATATCTGCGACCAAAAATGGCTATGTGGGTACCTAACCTTAAAACTATTCTTTTTAGGATACCTGTAACATCAAATATTGCATGGAGATCAAGTAGAGAGCAATTGGAGTTTCTTGAAATAAACAAAGGAATCCAAATGACGACTTTACCGAATGAAGATCGAATGGAGTTTTGGAGGAAAACCTTTGAAAAATATGGAAGAAAATAAATAACTCTTCTTGAGTGATTGTTTTAAGTTTTAATACCTACTTAATTTTATTTAGACGTGGTTTAATTAAATGAACAGAATTGCCTTCGTTGCATAATCTACGCAATATAAGGTCCCTAATATGGCTTATCAGCAACTCTAACAACAACAACGCCTTTAATTTGCTTTGGGACCACAAGCAAATTTTTGCTATGATGTTTTGTTTAATGTTTGCTATTCTACCACATTGACAGTATCCCCGCCACCTAGGGTTGCCAACCGTACTATAATATATAGTATTGGACTATATTTCGGTTTCTGCGTACTATATACTGTTTTCAAAACCGAAATCTAACAAACAAGTCCTTCATTAAAAAAAATAAGAACGCGGCTTTACATAAACTTTTGACTTCTTCTTTTCTATCGTATGTTAGTGCCTAAACTGGTGTCAGAGTTTTTATGCCGCTCATGGGCCTCTAAATTGGTTTTACATCCTGTCGAAGCAAGTGATAATTATACAACCCTTAACTTAACTTATGACTGTTGGCATAGCTTGTATCCGAACTAATCTGTCAAAAGTAAAAGATTGTAGTGAGTTACTGATAAAACTACAGGTTAAAAATGGCTACATATTTAAAATATACTAAAAACAACTTTAAAGTAATAAAAAAACAAAGGATAATATTTTCGGTTATACGATAAGATTTATTTCTCACAACAATACATAGGTACATTATTAGGTTTCGTGAACAATAAATACGTTTTTTTTATACTGTGGGAGACTGGTGCCTAAGCTAGACGAAAAGCCTGTATTTCAGGACACCAGGTCTCCACGCCAACGGAAGCACATTTAAACAGAATTATGCACTCGTACACAAATTAATGCAGTATATAATATTGACCAAAAAAAAAATAAAGGATAAAAATATACATTACAACAATGGCGATAACTAATTATTCAATCAGGGGTTAGTACGTGGGTGTATGTGTATGTGAGTGTGTGTGTAAGTGGAGGGTGTGTGTATGTGGTGGGTGTGTGTGCGTGTGAATAAGGAAAGGGGAAAATTGTTTAAATATGGATGCACAGAATTATGATATATATGTATATTGTATTCTTCGACAAGCAAGTTATTTCGGGGCAGCTAGAAGTTTTTCCGTAGCGTCATAACTTAACTCCAGAAGCCAGCTCGTAATTTTCGATTTACATTGATTAGTTTTGGCAAGATTATAGATCGGGAGCGTTCTATTTATTTTATTATAGAGAAAACGACCCGTTATGAATTCGAAATGGCTAGAAGAAACAGAAGTAAATGTGTTTTTGATTTAAATTAATTTATAAATTGAGAGTAATAAAGCATAATTATGAGCGTTTTATTTTAAACAAAAATGCAATAAGGGCAAAAAAAAACATTTTTATAAAAATAAATTAATAACAAATAAGTAGATCTTTGCCTATTTTTTTGGTTTTTTCATAAAATAAGTACTATATTTTTTTAAGTGTACTATATTTTTTATAGCTTATTTTGAAAAATACTATATTTCGCCGAAGAAATGTTGGCAACCCTACCGCCACCTATGCTACATAAGTCACCTAGCCCAAGCGTAGATGTAAGCAGCTTAGGACGCTGCTACCGCTGCGACTTTGTGTTATGTGGCTGAGCTTGCCTGACACAGGATCGTGCCAGCATAAATCTGCACTTGCCATTATTGGTCTAAAATCGCCAAACCGCACAGAGCAAACGTGCTCGTTCCTCTCTGAATGAGAAGAAGAAGAGATCATAGCCCAGCAATTTCAGCATTGGGATTTTTGGTGTTACAACTCCTAAACTCCTAAAATCAACAGCCTACCCAGCCTACATATTTTCCTACCTACTTCTTTTTGCTAGTAAGTCCTAAATATGATGGAACCTATTCAAAACTACAACCAGGGCTAGGGGTTAAGAATCTTGGGATAATTAAAATAGAATTTGACCTGGGTAAATAAAAATGTGTATTTAATAAATAAATCATAAGTTTCACAACGCTTTACAGAATAAACGCAAGTCTTAAGAGTACCTAGCTTAAAATAAATATTGTGCTTATGTTTATGGTTCACTTAGGTATTCTGTTACTCGTGTTAGGTACATTCTTCATTCAGCCTTGAGGATTGTGGCGACTCCATTCCGTTGGAGGCAAATCATACGGCGATTTTGTGGGCGGACTTGGAAGCTCGTTCAACTTCTTTGTAAGCCAAATCATGAAGTAGATGAACACACCTATACCTGTAATCCTGAGGATAAAACGTATCTATGTATTAGTTGAGCACGTCTTTTTCAGTCTAATTTCAGAACTTGAAGACCGTCACAACAGATAAACCTTTGAAACCTATCCTACTACAGGAGGTAAAATTATTCCGAGTAGTTGCTATAGTTGTACTAAATAAAACTAGTATAGTAGATACCTTCAGCACTCTATACTAACATGAGGAGTCCATAGTCAGATGGATGCCACCATGGATACCATGCCCCATTGACCATAAGTTACAAAATCTATCTTCAGGCTCTATGCGGCAACTACTTCAGAAACTTTTTCTTTCGTTTTCTTTCAAATGGGATTATGTATGTTTTTGTATAGATGCTATGCACTATTTTTACTTTATTATTGATGATATTAACCATCAAAAAATAATTTAAAAAAAAACACGAAAAATAAAGATCACAAAGAGGATATTTTATAAATAGGTACTATCTACCTGCTTACCTATATATGTACTTACATGCCCAACATTTTGAAAAGTAGTATTATAATTTAAATATAATAATGACGCTACACGACTTTCCTATCACACGATTCTCACAAGTGAGGGCTGTCTGTTGATTGTTTATCAAAGGGACAATCATAACAAGAAAATATTTATTTCATAATAAATGATTATAAATTGGTGCGTAATGGTAAAGCACAAGACTACATCAAACAGATGGTGATAAGCAGAAAAAATCTACAACCTTCCCGGTTTTTAGTACAGTAAAGAGGAACTTTTTACGCAAAGCAAAACAGACGTAACATAGAATAACGTTATCACGTTCGTAGAATGATGATGACGTATCCGTCATCATCATTCTCCTGCAATAATCCCAATTTATCTGGGATCAGCGAAGCAAAATTTTCTCCATATTTCTCTAATACCTACTCGCCATCTCAGAAGTATCCATCTTTCTAGCCATATCATACTTCTCACAGTCCATCCATCGTTTCTTCGGTCTTTCCCTATACATCATCAAATTCAAATTAGCTCACTTTGTTCTTCTTCACTTTGTTCAAGTTCAGCAAGGGTGTGGGGAGTGTTGGCGCGTATATTGGTACCTAATGTGGTGGTACTCGTCAGCTATTTAAAGTTGGACTAAAATGCAAATAATTTTTTGATTCATAATAGAAGTCTTATGGAAAAAAAATGGCCATCCCGATAGTAGAAATTTTAATAATTTTGACACACTTTATTGTAGCCACCTAGTGCAACTTTATCAATTTTGTAAGTAGGTTCTTATTTAAGAAGGTAGGAATATCTGACCGAAGTTAATGTGCCTATATACCTACCAATAATATTAAATTAGACGGTACCTACTAAATTCATGTTTCAATTTATAAATTTTTGCATAGCTTAGTATAGCACTCCGCTGTGACTGGCTAGTAAGCTTATTGGTAAACAAAACATTATTGTTTCATTATTGTTTGTTCCAAACATAAAAGGGACTGCAATATGCCAATCAATAAATTATAAACAAAGGCTCTTATGTCGCTCTCATCAGCCTACGGCAATCCACTGCTGGACGATTCTCGGCACAGTTATCCAGCTGCGAAGATTGTCGCTCAACCTAGGCTAGGTTGAGCTTAGGGCTGAAGGCTTCCTAAATACCTTACGACTGTCGAAACGCGGTCGCCACCCCGAATATGGCTACAGCTAATATGGCCCCCCTTCAGGCGAAGTGTTGTATTGGTGAAAAGATATTACGTACCCACAACAAGAAAGGAAGTTCATAAGACCTTCATAAGTTCCTTAAGAAGGTCAAACCCTTACAGAATATACTAGGTTTGGTGCAGTACTAGACACATACAGGACACCTCAGGTTGTTAAGTAAAGGTACACTTGCGATACCTCTGCTGGTAAGACAGATATTTTTAAAGCTCTTATCACACTCCCGTTAAAGTGCTAATAAAGTTTTATGTAGACGAAGCAGTACGAAGTTTCATAGAAGACCGAATGTATAGAGGTGTGATGATCGTGATCCCATGCAGTAGGAGTACTTATAATTGTGTGCGACCTTTCTTTGTTTGCCGTCTTGTTCTGCTTGTTAGTATAGTCTGTTAGCAATGCGGTAACCACTTGCACTTGCTATAACTACTCAATAAGCTTACTGAATGCTTAATGACCTCGGCATCAGTCCCTCGCTAGAATACGGTTATCGCTGTCCATCTCATCTGGTTTGGGTTATTCGCACAGCTAAGAAAAGGAAGAAACTAGGGTTCGATAGAGATCAATGTATGGTCGTGAAAGACTTATGGGTATGTCAAGACCGCAGCACGAGGCATCTTGGTCCACAGATCTGAACGCGCAACGCACGCGTTCCAATAGTGCACGCTATGCGCCACCAATGGCTATGGACACATCACATTCTACGCACGCTGGCATACCCTACTACTATGTTCCTATGTTGCATGCGAACCGCACTGTTCGTGTTTGCGAGAGGACATTATGAGCCTGCGCAGACGAGGGACTTTCAGTCCGCCAGATAGAAATGACCGTTCCTGTTCATTGGTTGTTGTGTTGTATTTTTTCATCTATTGGTTGACGTCCATTGGTTGTTGCAAATTGTTCGCGGAAAAATTATCCCTCGTTTGCGCAGGCCTTATAGCTTACACATGAACTAATCGCTAACCGCTCGCGAACATGGCCAAAGGTGTCCATACTATATTTCTAAGATGCACGAGGAGTTTTTCGTTTTTTATGTAAGGTCCTTCTTCTGATTTGTCGGTGAGGCAGCGGTGGGGTATCCTGCCAGGGCTGCGGGACTGTTCGAAAGAGATACCGCGGCCCTGGAACACAAAGGGAAAAGAAGCAACATGGATGGGTTTTAGTCAGTAGAAGTCTGACATTCCCTTCCACTCCGCCCAGAGCGGGATGATTTCCCATCGGAAAAAAATAGCGGTGCGGTATAGTAGATATATGCTCTGTACCTATACCGAAGTAATATAAACTGCTTTCATTTACAGACTTGACGGTATGTATTCAAATTGTGCAGAACCGCTTAAATCCTTACGAGGAAATGTCGTCTTCGAGTGTGAAGATGTTATCGTATATATAGCGGCGACATCTGTACATTGAAATCAAAAAAAAATATTGGTTGTCGAGTATTTGTTGCAGAGAACATT
The DNA here is from genome assembly GCA_905163415.1 of Noctua fimbriata. Lineage (NCBI taxonomy): Eukaryota > Metazoa > Arthropoda > Insecta > Lepidoptera > Noctuidae > Noctua > Noctua fimbriata. Next base: position 10,817,832 of record LR990932.1, read on the forward strand.
CACAGGATAATGTTTTTTAATGTCTCGAGCAAATGCCCTGATACCGCACTGGATGTTTCTACGGAGACGCGGTAAAAGCCGAAACGATGCCGCTCAATTCTCGCGTATATATGCGCGTATACCGTGCCAATCAGGTAACACTCATTGAAATATAGGCGTTCGTCGAGCTTTTAATACTGGTTACCATACCCATCCCACACCGCTGACGCACCGACTAATCAGGAAAGGGCCTAAGTATGCAAGTACCTATGTGAGCAGTATAATCTATAGGTACCGCCTAAGGCCGACCTTCTCTCATCTATTTACCGAATGAAAGTATTTCTTTGCAATCTTAATTCATAACAAACATATTACGAACTATATAGCTGTTGCCCGCGACCTAGTCGTCCGCGTGAAATTATTGTAAAATTATTACTTCCCAATTTAAATCGGATTTTTGTTAACGATTTCAAAACCTAGTGATACTGTGTATTTTGCCGTGGCTTAATGTCGAGTTCCAGTAGTGCGCGAAACAAAAGACTAAGAAAGAGGGTAGACAGATTTGTCTGCACCAATTTATTTACCATCCGCCCGCATTCTTCAGTCATCCCGCGATGTAATGAATGATGAAGGAAGAACACGGAAGATATCCCGTAAGTGACAGTATAAGTTTAATTTCAAGGGTTTTAATTTTTTGCACGGATCCTTTTACCTTTTTCTAAAATAAAAATAGCCTTGGTCACTTCTTATAACATCAGCTACCTGCCAGTAAAAAAATCGATTATCGATCCCTGACTGCGACTCCTTATTCTCCTTATACCAGCGCTGATTATTCAGTGATTATTATTTTTTACAATAAATACTGATTATTTTTTCTTTAATAAGTGTTTTATTTACTATTCTGCTAGAAATTTTATTTAAATATATTTATACTACCTGTGGAAATTAAGATCCTTGGGGTAGGCATATGTCCAGTTACGTAGTAGACTCTTTTGGTTGAAACGATGATGACGACAACCCTAATAGAATACATACAAAAACATTTATTTGGTACTAGACCCTATATCTCTATAATTTTAGGTGATTTATTGTGGAATTGATTTTATATTGTTTGGTGACTACATTTTGGTGACAAATCTACAATTTTGCGGGCAAACCCTATTATTTAAGAAACACAAAAGTAATTAAATTGGCGATAGCTTAAATGATACCCGTTCGCAAACAGTTACTGCTGTTAGACATTACTAAAGGTTCAAGCCGTGACGGGATACCTCCGTGCTTTATGCGGGCAATTTGCTGCGCTGGTGTCAGTCTTATATCAGTAAGCGCAATCGAACTGTTGTGAGTAATGGGTATCATTCTGACACCTTTCTTGCTACCTCGGGGTTCCCTCAGAGATCAATTCTTGGCCCCTTATTGTTTTTACTCTACATAAATGACATCGGGTATTGCTTTCGAAATAGTGATTTTTTCTGTATGCTGACGACCTCAAAATCTTCTAAGAAAATCTTATAATTACTGATTGCCATCTCTTACAGGATGTTCTGAATAGGTTAACTGACTAAAAACATCGTTAGTTTTAATTATTCTCTATGCAATGGACTACTTCTTAGAGACTCAGATCAGGGACCTAGGTATCTTATTGGACTATAAACTACACCTAAATCTACACATTGATAAGATTATTGCCAAAGCATTTCAAATGTATCATCTTGTAATGAGATCATGCATCGATAGATTTCAAGCGACCAGTCACTTTCCTGTATTTAGTTAATTCTTTAGTCCGACCACAAATTGAGTATGCCTGTATGATGGGGACCCTTATTATGATAAATACAATCTCGTGTTAGAACAAGTTTACCGCAAGTTTTTAAGATCAATGCAGTTTAGATGCCAAATGGAACGTAGCTCATACATCGGAGTCCTAGGACAGGTTTAATCATCTTACGTTGGAATCAAGGCGCCTTTTGCTTCAAACCATGATGCTTCATGATCTGTTGCACTATAAAATTGATTGCTCCGAGATAGTTAATAATTTATTTTATGTTGTGCCCAGAACGGTTTTACGGCGAGAGGCACGCGTCTACCTGCTCTTTGCTACAACACCTTGTCGTACAAATGCGGGTGGACGGGTGAACGGGGGCCGCTCCATAGGATCGTCAAAACCTAATATAATAATGAACAATTTGTTAATATTGACATATTTGCTTTAGACGGCCAAAAATTTAAGAAACTTTTAGTCAATAGTCTCCAATTTGTAATTAGTGATGTTTGTGTTGCCCTTTCTTTATTATTATTTTTATGTACATAGCAGTTTTATATTTAATTAATCATAAAAGATAAGTTAAGAAATTTGCATTTTTGCTTCTTATCTCCTGTCATTATTTTTTCCTTTATTCGTTTGCCTAACACATTATTTACATTTTTTAAATATTTTCATTAACAAAAATTATACACAAAAAAATTTAAATATTTAAAAAATAGTAGCCCACCGGCATCGGGAACAGGGTCCGGGCTACTGGTGGTCAGGGCTCTTGAGAGAGGAACCTCCTAACGATACGCGCCGTGTCCAGAAGTACTGCTTTCTGAATCAAGCCCTAAATCCAGCTGCCAAACGAGAGCCTCCTCAATGTTGGTAGAGGCTATTGGCTATTAAGCCATTGACTGAAACGACTATCGGCACAATGACTCAGTACTTTATTATTACTTTTTGTCTTCTTATTTACGTTATTGTAATTTAAAATACAGTGTTGACACTGTAGCTTTAACCTAACTTAAGTAATATGTGGAAACGTCGTAGATTGTACATTAGCCTACCTCTAATACGTTTAATATTTACTGTAACATTTATTGTACAATTTTTTGTTCAGACAAAATCGGTTCAGCCGTTTCGGAGATCAGCCAAAATGTCTGTCTGTCTTGACAGACATAAAAAGCTGTTATTTTTAAATTACAAACGGAAACTTTTATTTTATTTATTTGTATAGATTTCTACGATGTATGGATACATCGTAGTGAAGTATGAGTGAAGGGCGATAGTAGGATCTCAGAATTATACTAACCTCGCTGAAGTTTAAATCATCGTTGCAGTTCGACCAAGTTAAATAAAAATCTTGCTTGCGCCTGCCTTTTATAGCTTGTCTATAAGGCGACTCAGCGATAAACCACGAGTGGGCTTTTTTATCAGGTTTGATCGACCCATGCACATCCCACAGGAGCTCGTGTCTAAAATAACAGCCGCTCGGGTCGATCTTAAGGTTAAGCCGCGCTTGCCTACGTTGATCCGTGGATGGGTGACCGCCCATTACATACAGTTTCCTCCGTGCCTCGGAGAGCACGTTAAGCCGTTTGTCCCAGCTGTCATGTGTAGATCTTTGACAGTCGTTCCAGGTAGTCAGTAGCTCGAAAGTCTAACAACCAGTCTTACCAAGGGGTACCTATTATTACCGTATTACCCAGTACTAACTGGGTTGTGGAGGTCAGATAGGCAGTCGCTCTATGTAAAATACTGGTATTCTTCTTCATCCGGTTACACTGGAAGCCGACCCCAACATAGTTGGAAAAAGGCTAAGCAGATGGTGATGATTGACCCACGCACATCCTGAGTAACTAAAAGCCTTCATAGGTCTCTTACGAAATAACATCTAGAGTGATTCTTAATATTCTTATAAGTGGGACAATATGAGAAAATTAAAATCTATAAGAGATACCGGGAATCTTTCTCATGGATTCAGGTTTCCCCCACCTAAAAGAATCATTGTATTGAAAAACTACTACCAACATAGCCTTCATGTATTTTTTAAGGGATTATAAAAAAAGTGTGTAAATGTCGCAACGTGGCATAAGGTCCAAACAGATCCTACACTTGCTCAAAAATATTTTTACAGTAGTTTGGCTACAGCACTTATGTTCGTTCATTGCCCTCAAAAAATGATTTGGTTACCAGAAAAAGGGTATGGTCAATTTATTAAATTGAAACACTTATCCTGTGCGATGCGCACGAGTGTGACCATGTATACTAAATAGCAACACTTGCGAGTTGCTCCAATTTGTTCAATTAAACACAATAGCGTTTACTAGCGGGTAATCAGACTAATGTAAATAGCCATACCGCTACCTGAGAAACAAAGGCATAAGTACGTTTGTAATATTGCATTTATTTATTTTTATACAAATTGACTAAATAACACATACACATTTATACCACTTCTAATATTCAAAAGAAATGTTACAAAAAATTGTCGATCCTGAATCTGAATGTAATTCGGATTTCTACTTACGCCTTTATTCCCCTCGTGGTGCAACAATCGCATTTTTCCATTTAACCATCATTTGCTAGAGGGAGAAATATGCGTGCAGCATCGACGATGCGGTCGGCAGCACGCTTCTAGCAAAAGACTCTGAAAGAGGTCTGAGCGACAGAAAATAATAGAGCATGGAAAAATGCGATTCCGTGCTGATTGATGTGGTTCAACCCTAAGATTAAGTATTATGATGATTCAGTTTTAAATTCCAATATGGTATGTGATCAAATCTTTATGATTCAATAGCATAGAGCCAGTTATTCTACAAGGGTTACAGATCTACAAACATCGATAACTAGTGTTTACATTAAAACTCGCAACCCAATGAACCGACTTTAATGAATTGTTATAAATTGAATAATGTACATAATGCAACAAATGAGTTTATATAGTATATGAATTGAGTATTTATGAGATAAGGAAGATCCATTTCTCAAAACTCTATTTTTATCTTGCATGGTAAAGTTATTCAGTCAATAAAATCTTACTTACTAGATTATTAAAGTAGGGGTGAAGGGAAGAAAAAAACAACAAAATATAAAAAAACAACATGCAAATCGGTTATGTTGCTTTTTACTATCAATTTTTGGATGTATGTGTACAAGTATGAATTCGAGGAAAATAAAGGATTAAGTAATGTTTCATAATATACTCTACATCGCAGTACTTGTTACGAACGAACATTACTTCTGTTATTTCGATATAGTACTTCTACTCAATCATTATTTTTGTTCGATTGCTCTTCATTCGCATAAGATATCATGAGAGCATGTTAATGTATTACATGTCACAAAACAAAAGAAAATATTATCTATAGAAATCCAATCGATTTAAATAAAAATAATCTAGCTAAGAAACACCATTCGTTCTTGCATAATATTAGCAAATACTGCGTAACATTCTAACTGTACAGACACGTAAATATAATGAACATATCAAGGAAACATTCTCGGTGTCCATATGACATTTATTAAAGTCTCGCTCACAGATGCATAGAAACGAACAATATTCTCACTGCGTATAGTAAAATCGGTGAAAAAGTCGCGATAAAAACCTAAAATCCACATACTGAAAGTCTAAAAATATATTATAATAAATTTCAAATGTCTATACATAGATGAGTGTTCACTACGCGCTTATAACGAGCGTCGGGCGCGCGTCCATTACGTTATAATATTAAATACGATAAAACGAACCGGCGGCTCCGTCCGTACACACGGCGTCGTCGAATCGCAGATACGTCGCTACTCGTAACCGTACCGAAGGGACTAGACACATAATCCAAGAGTACCGGTCGCTCGTCTACGAGCGATGACGCGACTCGCTACTGCGTTACATAAAGTTCGTATCGAAAGTAAAATTACATGTAATGTATATATACTATATATATGTGGAGCGGCTCGCTCAGACGAACACCTTAGCGAGCCCGTCGGCGCCCGCGCTGGCGATGTAGGGCCGCAGCGGGTGGAACGCAACGTCCAGGATGCTCTCGTCAAACTTCTTGCGGTGCGCCGTGATCTCCTGCACGCACGTCTTGGTGTCGAGGTTCCACAGGCGCACGGAGCAGTCGTGGCTGCCCGACAGCAGGAACAGCCCGTTGGGGTCCAGCGCCAGCCCCGTCACCGCGTCCAGGTGCGCCACCATGGCGTGCGCGCAGCGACCCGACACGCCGTCCCAGAAGCGGATGTGCCGGTCCTCGTGCGCCGTCACCAGCAGCGGCAGCGTCGGGTGCGACCGCACGCGGTGCGCCGGGCTGTCGCACGCCACGCGCAGTACCGGCTGGAACACAACAACACAACGTTATTAGGGGAGCCGCCGGTTGTGTGAACACAGATAAATCATATAAATAGCACTGAAAGAGTCGCAATCACCTGTCCAGTTTCAAGGTCGTATAGCAACAGCGTGCCGTCGCGGTAGACGACGGCGGCGCGCGAGGCGGCGTCGGCGAAGTCGGCGGCGGCGGGCGTGGGCGCGCTGGGCTCGTCGTCGGCGCGCAGCGTGGCCAGCAGCGGCCGGGCCGCGCGCGGGGCCCACAGGCGCACCGTGCCGTCCGCTGACGCAGACAGCAGGCGCCCGTGCGCGCTCGACAGCGACCACACCGCGTCCGTGTGGTCGCGCAGCACGGCTCCCTGCGGGTTACGGTACTGATTCAATTTTAGTGAATTTTCAGCATGGTATGTGTGACTTTGTTCGATTAGCTTCCCTGACTTATCACTCATCTGTGTGCGATACGTCCTACTCAAGCCCAATAAATAGATGATTGAAGACAGTACATACACATGATGATTTAAGTGTGAAACTTCGCCAGTCAGTCAGATAAAACTAAATCAGAACAACCATCGAAGTAAAATTCCATGCAAAAACACAAGTGTCATACCTGAACAGCGGGATCATAAGGGTCGTAGGGGTCGGCAGTGGGGGGTGGGAGGTTCCAGACGCGGATAGTTCCGTCCAGGCCGCCGGAGAAGCACTCCTCGGAGCGCGGCGCGCCCATGGCGAGGCACAACACGGGCGCCGTGTGCGCGCGGAACGTGTACAGCGGCTCCACGTCCAGCCCCGCCGACTTCTTGGCGGGCACTGTGCGCTGCAGGTTCCACAGCTTGAGCGTGTGGTCTTCGGACGCCGTCACCAGCGCCGCCTCGGTGGGGTGGAACGCGAGTGCTCGCACCTGAAAAAATTGCAACATTCGATTAGCATATTTGCGTAGTAACGACGATAATTCCAACATGCAAGACGTGCATTTTATCTCTATCCTTAAAAATACTAAAGTAACCAGGAGCTTACTCCATCGAAGTGTGAGCGCAGCGTGTACTTTGCGTTCCAAGTCTTGCGGAAGGACTCCTTGTTGGCGCTGGCCACGTCGTAGGCCTCGGGTTCGTTGCTGACGGTGAGCTGGGCCAGCTCGCCGAGCGCTAGCGGCTCCTCGTCAGCCTCGCCCGCGCCTGCACCCGCTCCCGCTACCACTGCGCTGCCGCCGCTCGATCCACTGCCTGGGAAATCAAAATGTTATTGTTATTGAATATATAGGAAAATCGAATTTCATTGAATGCAGTCCATTTATGTGCAAACTGCCGAATAAAGTGATAATAGCTGTAAAATAAGTAGTAATAGCGGTTATTGATCTTTTCCCTAACATCTCGTTTTCTACTTGTGAAATAATTGACACATTGACACCAGTTATGAATCTGTTTTACTTCGAGACAATAAATGCGACTGCAGTGCAATAGCAGCGTTATGATGCAATAACTATAAACCGGCATAAAAAATTGGCAACTATGTTCTGTAATCCCGACTACCAGACACACCACACGTATCATGATTTAATGAATTATAGAAATGCTTAGTATTTGGAAGCATAACTCACCAACTGGGTACTCGTCGCCCTGACCTCCACCTTCGGCCTCTCTCTCAGTCAGCAAGTTCAGCTCGTTCAGGACCTCTTCAGCCTCATGGTCGACTTCCTCGCCTTGTATGACAAAGTAAACAGACATCCATGTAATCACGCATTATGTCAACTTTTTCACGACTTTGAAAGAACTCATAAGAGCACAGATGTAAAAGAAAACTAAAATGAACATAATTATAATTGAATGTTTGAGAACTTAAAAACCTAAGCAAAGCCAATTTATTTCAATCCATAACTCAATTTCCTTTTAGCTACATATTGCGCAAAACCACTGTGAATTAATAATTGATGAATGGATAATTGTTATTACTAAACAGTATTTCCGCTGTAATAACAATTTAAATAACAATTTTTTTAAATGTATTTATGTGTTGTCTCAAAATTTCGGGACAGATGTCTCGGAAAAAATTTAGTCCTAAGGAAGTCTCCGTTTCTTGTCTCTGTTCTTCGAAGTTTAGGCAAATAGGCACTACCTATTCCTATCACTGTTCATGACAGAACTGAAAGTTCTTTTTTTTTACTTAACAGTGTTTAATTGTTATTGTCGCACTACTGGGTAAATGCCTCCCCCATAGCCTTCCACTATTCTCTCCGTGCGGTTTTCTCTGGCCAATCTCTCATAAACGCCTCTAGGACGTCACGCCAGCGTTTTCTAGGCCTCCCGCGGCGACTACGCCCGTCTTTTGGCACCCACTGCATGACGACTCTGGCCCATCGGTCCTGATGCATTCTATAGTCATGGCCCGCCCAATCCCACTTCAACCCAGCAGTATTGTTCCCCGCATCAGCGATTACAGTTTTAGAGTGTATTGTGGTATTTCGAATTCTGTCGCTGAGCTTAATTCCTAATACGCTACGCTCCATCCCTCGCCCTTTGGCAAACCTTAAGTTTTGACTTTTGGCGATTCGGTCAGGGACCAAGTTTCAGCACCGTAGGTTAGGATGGGCAGAATGCACATGTCGAAGAGTTTGCGCTTCAAAGATAAAGGTAATTAGTCACCCTTTAGCAACTTCATGGACTAGTAGCTCTTCCACGCGATCTCGACTCGGCAGTCAATTTCTCTGTCTTGCCTGTTTTCGAAAGAAACTAGGTGGCCGAAATAAATGTACTCATCGACGTAGTGGATTTCTTGCCCATCTACCTCAACCCTACTTTGTGCTATTGGTCATCACTTTAGTCTTTGGCCGATTCAGCATTAGTCCAACCTCAAGGCTTGCTGTGCTCAGATCTTGGAGCATCTGTTGTAACTCGGCAGCAGTAGGTGCAAATATGATGATGGCATCAGCGAAACGAAGGTTGGTGAGTTTCTTGCAACCGACTGTTATACCTTTACTGGACCATGAGTCTGTTAGATTCTTGAATACCTCCTCTAGTAAATACTGCTACTAAATAGTTTGGGAGTGAGTGGGTCACCCTGTTTCACGCCTTTGTCTATTTTGAAATTTTAATCGGGAAATTTGAGTTTAACGCTTGCTGTACTATTGTTGTAATTACTTTAAGGATATTGATGTACGGTTGGTCTAACTGTTGATTTTGTAAAGATGAAAATATGGCTGTTTCACACTGTCAAATGCCTTCGTATAGTCCATGAAGGCCAAATATATAGATTTTCGAAATTCTATGTTCTTTTCCATGATTACCAAATCAAAGCATGAAGGTGATCTGTAGTGGAGAAACTTAAGCGGAAACCGCAGCTTGTTTAGGTGGTTGGTGGGAACCATTTTTTTATCAACAGCAAGAATAATTGAACTGCAAGTATAATTTAAAATTAATATTCAGTCAGAACTGATAAGACTGACTCATTCATGCTTAGAGACTGAAAAGCTACTTCGCTGATTTGCGCGATGTGTTGTATATTTTCGGTTGATTAACTTTGTTTTTCTATAAATGTGAATAAAATAAATAATATCGACTACAAAAGTATAGTTTGATGAAGTTTGCCTGAAGGATACCTTGTTTGCCAGGAGGGTGGTGCGACTGCTTGGCGTCTAAGTCGTCGATCTCGTCCATATCCATCTCCTGGTTGGTGAGGAACTCGAAGTTGGCGAACACTGCAGCAGTCTCCTGAACCGACAGCCCTTCCTCATTGTACCCGCCACCCGCGGAAACGCCGCTTTTACGCGGCTCTTTTCCTGTATCTGATTGATGACAGCACATTAATGTTTCAGTAGTAAATTCAACCAAGTTTTTTGTTATATCTTATCTAACCCGATCTCTATTCAAGACATCAGAAATAGTTAAGTTGTTAGCCCAATTCTACATTTACAGAACATTTGATAGATAGTATTATCCATCATTATATTGGTTTAATTAACTTCTCAAATATATTATCGAATCTGGATTCGACCTCCTGAAACACATTTGTGTTTTAACAACTGTTAGTGGTACATATTAACTATGTATACTTACCATAATCGTATTTGCGAACCATATGGTTCATAGAGTAATCACATCTGTCGTGTTGCTGCTTGTCATAATTTCTGTAGTTTGGGTTTTCTACTTCCTCATTGTTCAAGCCGAGTAAAGCTCGCACTCTATTTGAGCGAACATCCAGTATAGTGTCTGTGTAACCTATTTCCTGTTTGGCAGAAGGAATAGTTAAGTACAATTAATACGGGTAATGATCACGTCTTTAGTAGTAAGGAATAAAATCGCCAGATATAAGTTTCACTAAGTTGAGGGAACGAAAAGAAAAATGGCGGCAGGGTTACGAGAATTGCGGTGCGGGAGGTGCACCGTACGTCATCCTTAACATGAGCTCCTAGAAAAATTATGTCACATGAGTGATACTGTTTTCCTGTTAACTAATAACAACATATTCACATTCTGTGATGAGCACTGTTAATCAACTACTATTATAGGATACTAGCTATTACCGCGGGTTCGCGCGAGTGGTTGTCCATAACGATCCCAACGGAATGTACTGTCGGGATAAAAAAGTAAGGCATAGAAAGGTAAGGTATTCAGAGTTACCCTCACTGTTATAATAATACTAGCTATTGCCCGCAACCTTCGTTTGCGTGAAATTATTATAAAAAAATATTACTTTCCTTTTTTAACCGGATTTTGTAACCAATTTCAAGGTTTGATTTTTTTTTTGCAGGGAACCCTAACCTTACCCTTTTTTTCTAAAATAAAAGTAGCCTATGTTAGACCTTATAACATTAGCTAACTGCCAGTAAAAGTCCCGTCAAAAAACGGCCGAAAATAGGTTTAGCCGTTTCGGAGATTAGCCGGAACAAACAGACAGACAGACAAAAATTTTAAAAATGTGTTTTTGTTATAAGTGCCGTATATTTTCATATGCATTCAGTAAAAAGCTGTTATTTTGATATTACAAACAGACATTTCAATTTTATTTATTTGAATAGATATGGAATGTAAGTACGGATTGGATACCCTGAAACCCTGGCACGAGCGCGCGGTGTAAACGTAACGTAACTACGTCGATTTTTAAATCGAAAACACAATTATCCTATAGCATTTTGGTTAAATTGTTTGCAACAGGCACAATCAGAGAGCAGCTGTGGCCCAGTGATGGCGGCCCCGACTTACGAACAGTAAGTCGTGGGTTCGAACCCAGGCAGGCGCATTACTTTGTGTAATTTATTTCATCACCACTGCTCTCAAAACGATGAAGGAAAACATCGTGAGGAAACCGGCATGTCGTAGAACCAAACATTCGAAGACATGTGACATCTACCAACTCGCACTGGGTCCGCGTGGTGGATTATAGCCCATTCCCTCTCATAGAGTGGAGGCCTGTGTCCCAGCAGTGGGAACATTATAGGCTGATTATGCTATGCTTATGCTATAAGCACAATCAGTGTTATCCATTGATATGAATAAAATTATGATAATATTATATGTGCACAAAACTAACGACCAGTGGTCCACATTGGCCCTGGATCGAAGAATTTGGAAGTCATGGAGAGAGGCCTTTGCCCAGCAGTGGGATGATACAGGCTAACAGTAACAGTATATGTGTAACGAGTATTGTTAATTTCAAAATCGACGATTTACGAGTTACGTTGACACCGCGCGCTCGTGCTGCGGCCTCTGATCTGCAAACCAATCCTGACCATTTCCAAACTTGTAATTTACAGGCGAGGCTTTAGGACGCCTGATATTAAACTGGTTTGACTAAAATGATCGCAAAAACCTTTAAATAATAAGTATTATCATCGTAATTATCTACTTTGCTAAACCATCTAATCTGAAAATTATAATTTATGTACGTATAAACATTTTACGCGTATTTTTTATGGAACACGTTCGTATTATTAGCAATTTGCGACAACCGATAGAGATAACAAGTAGGAAGAGTAAAACAAATAAGATTGTTTTTTGTAGGTACACAACATTAATTAAACATGATTGACCTTACAGCCTTAACATTAAAAAAAAAATATTTACATTTTTTTTTTTTTATTCTAAAGGAGGAGAGGAGGAAGGAGCTGATCCCAAGAAAAGTTGCAAATTTTATCAGTATGTATTTGTAAAATTAAAAGTTGCTGGGTACAAATTGCACAGGAAGTACACACCTAACACTATTCTCCTGTTTAGGCACAGGCATGTCTGGTATTACTATAATAGAGAACTGCAACTGTAGTTACCAGGACATTTATATTTCTATGACTGCCTTCTTGTTCTAGTGGTCACAAGCGCGACGCTGAGCATCAAATCATGGGTTCGATTTCCGAGCCGGAAAAAAAAATATAGGATACTTTCGTCAGGATTTTCTCAGTAGCAGTCACAGGGTCTAGAATTGTGCCCAGTTGATGGTTATAGGCTCGCCCCCATGTAATAACATGGGAATCAAACATAACTGGCGAAATGTGGGTTTACTATTGGGTACACCTCTTAGCTTAGCCTCGCTTGCTTAGCCTTGTGGGAGTACAGGTGTATAGTTTGTTATATTTATGTAATAAGGACAGTGACTTATGACATAGTGGTCTGTAATAGACAGAGAAGAATGGCTTTGAGACTTGGCGCCAGTTCTCAACTTTTGATAAACAGAGATAATAAGTAGAATACCATGGCACATACCTGCAGGTACTGTTTAATGAGCTGACGGCCTTGCTTCCACTGGGCTCGGTCAGCCGGCTCGGGCTCCGTAGGGGGCTCCTCCGGCGGCGGGCGCACGTCGCCCTGTTGTAACTCCACCCCATACTTGAGCTTGTGGAACTTCGCCCTCTCCTGCTTAAGTGCATATTCCAGCATCTTAATCCGCCTCACCAGGTCATTTTTTAGATTTTCTTGGCCCTTCCTCTCACCCTGGAGGAAGGCAATCCGCGCCTGTGATCATATATTGGTAATTTAGAAATGAGATTAAAAACATTACATCAATCATCATGTTCATTTTTGTAGTATAAAAATAAATGGTAAACATCATGTATAATGGAGGTAGTCCGTCTCAAAGTCAGAAGAATGCAGCCCAACATAGACTCCATTTTGACTCATTTACAATGTTATGCGCACTGTGACATTCCTGGGTGAGTAATATGAGTTAAAGAACTATTAAGCCATTATAGATTTTATAATATTCATATGACAATTCTAGAAATAGAAGCACCAGTGAGTAGTGCCAACTATCAGGCCACTTTAAGTCCTCTTCACCATATATGGGCAAATAGGAATTAAAATACTCAAATATACACAATACATTGAATAAAAATAAAGCATAATGTACTGAAGAATGATACACAAAATGTTAAAATTGTTTACATTTCAATTGTACACATCAACACTAACAACTTATTTCATACTAAGCAACAAACATAAACATGTTACATTTTAACACAGATATTGTAAGATTTTATAACAAATAGTGGTCACCTAGTGGTTGATATACAAAAAGTTTTAAGCTCTTTTTAATCTTCCTGCACTCCATCTTCATAAATGATCTTTAACTATGCCTAATCTCACACTTCTCCATGTCTGCAATTGGCTATGGGGTACACAATGTTTACCTAGATGATTTCAGTAAAGTAAGATTTAGAGGGATAGGATTAATAGTTTATAATCTTTGCAGCTTCATGAGACCAAATATGCAAATTGAGGTAGCAGTCATGCAAAGAACCAATTATTAAGACTAGTAAAATTTTAAACCTTTAAACAGAGCAAGCCATTTTTAAAGACTTACTCTTTCATATTTATGAGGAACCACAAAATAATAAATAATTACTTAAATCTCAATATTGTATACCTCATTCTTACAATACTCAATTTCTAGGAATATGTATGCCATTCATCAAGAGGGAGAGGCCACCACAAACATGGATGGATTGTATGAGAGAAAGCAATGGTAAGGTAACAGCTGACAATAGATATAGTTAGAAAAATACATTCTGGGTTTTAAGAAACACAAGTCTGAGGCATAAAGAAGAGTTCCAGCCTTAGAAAAATCTGTTTTAAATGCTAAATCATGTTTTACATAATCTACACAACATTTTTATAGAATATTACAAAGTATGCAGCAAAATGTTTTGTTGCCCAAAATACAAAAATGAGAAAGTTCTCTTTTTGCAAACTGATGGTGAGATTGTTATTCTTACTTCATCTTAAAATGATTAGAAATACCAATGATTGTCTTAGCAATTAATTTACATAAAAATACTTTGTTGTTATCTATACTCTATGTGGCACACATAAAGTTAAGGTACTGAAACAATAGATAATTGTGCCTTACTTATTACTCACAAGACATGATTGGTTATCCAGTTTTGTTTTGATTATGATGATTTTGATTAATTTTAATTTGATCAATCAAACTTACATAAAGTTTATGATGATAGGAAATACTTCAGCAAAATTCAAGGTTTTACAGGGATTACAGGTAAGAATTCTATAAGAAATCAGTTGTAATTTGAATCCAAACTTTAATTTACAGTAAATTCAATGATAGCTTTATGTGTTTTTAATATCAGTTTTTTTTGTTAGTGTATGTGTTTTTAATAGTAGTTTTTTGTTGTTTCTAGAAACAAAAAAACAGCAATTATTGTAATTTAGTACCACACTATAATAACAAATACAAATAAATGGACTAAATAAGACACCTGATTGTCAAACAATTTCACCAACAGACAATTAATTATAAACTTAAAGTAAAGAACTGCTAAAGAAACATATTTTTGAATAGTTTTATGAATTGCTAAAGATAATTCTAAACTTATCAACATCATTAAAATATTAGTACAGCATAGCAGTGAGGTTAATAGAATAAAATCATCATTTGTAAATGGAAGCATGGGTTTGAAGTCACTTTTATGTCCAGGTACTTGATGCTGACAAAGAATACAACACAATTAATCAGTCACTGATTACATTATGGCACAACTAGTATTATAAAAACCAACCCTGGAAAACTAAAACAAATATAAAATAAAGGGTAAAATCTAAATATTTTGGTCTGAATACAATATCAGACTAAGATCGATCTGTTTTGAAGTCTCAATATGATAAATTTGTAGTAAAATTACGTGGAGAAACGACATGCCAAATTAGATTTAAAATTTCGGTCCTTAAATTGCCTGGTGTCAATGAACGATACACTATTTACAATAAACATAAAGAAAATAAAAAAATCACCTCAAACTCTGCTCTGTCCACCTCCCATTGTGATCTCTCGAGCTCGAATCTCGCCCATTCGTGTTGGATGAAGTGCAAAATGCCCGGTATTGAATACTGGACACTTTGACTAGGTTCGTCATTTTGTTTGTTATTTACACTGACTCCGATTTGAGATCCAACTTGCCCTCCGTTGTGATGAGATACGGAGCTATCATCCATGGCTGTGGGGATTTTCATGACATGGCCACCATTACCATTACCGAACTTTACTTGTCACACACCTATCCTATGGAACTACGAAGATGAACTATGCGAAACGAAATACTAACACATTATTAAAACTATATTTCAACTAATGTTCACGTATGTGACACCATCTAAAATATTTTTTATCGACGAATTCATGAATGACAAAAATTATTGCATGACGGAAAGAAAAGTCGCAACGACGTCCGTCCGCTACATTGCTTTTACTTTTTTTTTCAATGTTGCCATACATTTTGTGATAATTCATAGACAATATTTTAGACGAAGGCCGTTTTGTCTGAGGTGTAGAAAACCTTGTTTTCGATAAACTACACAACTTGAAGCCGGATCCACACACACTCCCTTATCACCAATTACAAATCTCCTCAAACCTTAAAGTTTCCCTGAAATTCTTACGGATCACACAAAATACGCAAAAGCTCAGTGCTCAAAAACAAGTAAAAGATCAAAGTTTGGTTCGCGCTCACATCTTTGCTTGATAAAATTTTATATAATACATAGATCTCGTATTTGGTTCGTGAAATGGGGATCCATTACAACTTTAAGTAAATGCTCTAGTTTTCGCAACGGTTTGTCGCTTCTTTCGATTTTTGCACAAAACTCGAACCTAGATTTGTATTGGCGGATTGGCAGTAACTTCTTGCAACGACGTCTTCCTTCACCAATGATCGCAAAGACGGGGAGAACAAGTGCCTTTCGGGTATGTTAAGGGTCTATTTACACCCTTTAAAATGGGTGTTACAGAAAGGGGATAGTCATATAAAAGGGTATGCTGCAGACATAAAACTGAACAACTTCCTCCATGGGTACAATATCGTAAATGTGAAAAAAATATCAGCTGTCCCATACATTTGGGTCGAATAGGTATATTTAGTATGGGAGAGGTGATTTTTTTTCACACTTCCGAAATTGGATCCATGGAGGAAGTTATTCAGTTTGATGGTCTGCAACATACCCTTTTATATGACTATATCCTTTCTGTCACATACTGTATACATTTCCGACAAATGTTCAGTCGATCATGCGAGTGTAACTTTAAAAAACACAGCCACATGAGCCATTAAGAGTACTATTTATCATTTATATGACTTGGCGTCACGACATCATCTGAATCTTTCCAGGCTAATGTAGTGATCAAACATACAACTTAGTAATTTCTTGATGACCTGCCGCGCCACTACATAGACGCTGGTGCAACCACAGAGATCGGAGCAGAAGCAGACGGAGGCCAAGTATTTCGTACTTTAGTCGCCTGTACTTTGTCTGGTTCAAAAAACCAAAGACTCCAAACTCCAAAGTTACAAAAAAAAGTTGACTAAATCCTTCCGGCGGCGTCTAGACGCCATTTTGTTCTTAGTAATTTTGTGTTGTTCGGTTGAGTTGCTTTTTAGCAGGTAATTCATATAATTCTGAGTTTCAATTAACAGAATAAAATACGATGAAGTATTTTAATGTTTATTTATTACAATCAAATTATTTCTCGTTATACTTACACTAATCCGGGTCTAACTACGCATTCCGCGTAGAACATCCATCCATCCGCCGCCACACTTGTTTTTGGCATCGTAAACTTGTGCCTAGTTATTAAAAAATTGCGTGTTATTTTTTCAGAGAAAATGTCACGTTACGGTGACTGTAAAGTGTATGTGGGAGACCTAGGCAACAATGCAAGCAAACCTGAACTTGAAGATGCATTTTCATATTACGGACCTTTGAGGAATGTTTGGGTGGCTAGAAACCCCCCCGGATTCGCTTTTGTAGAATTTGAAGATCCTCGTGATGCTGAAGATGCCGTAAGTTCTCTGTTTGATCTGAATAATAATATGGCTTCTTAAAAACAGTTTTGATAATTAGTTATAAAATGTTCGTCTATTTATAGATACGTGGTTTAGATGGACGAACAATATGTGGTCGTCGCGCTCGTGTAGAAATGTCCAACGGCGGACGAGGTTATGGAGGACGGGGACCACCACCTCGCTCCCGCCTGCCGCCTCGGCCGTATGATGACCGCTGCTATGACTGTGGAGACAGAGGACATTACGCTCGTGATTGTACACGCCGCCGCCGCCGCAGGTGACAATTTGAAATCCATTTACAAATCTTGTGTGTTACGGAACCTATCTTTGGCATGGAATCTTTCAAGGTAAAAGGAACTATACCAAACTTAGTGCCAGAAACACAAGATATTAACTGGACTGGTTATTGCGAACTGCTGTTCTAAATTATTCAAAGATTCCATCCCACTGTATTGGACTCACTTATACCAATGATAACTATGTTATAGGTTATCATTGGCCTGTGCGCCGAGAACGAACTCTTCAGTGTCTGCACTTCTTATTGTCTGCGCTACGTAGCTTTCACTCCGCGTCGTGTACTCCAATTGAGTTGGTTGCATCGGTAACTTCGCTCGCTCTGCGAACTACGTAGCTACAGCCTACGTGCACACTTCACTTGTCGAGACCGTCATTGAGAGTAAAGTTCGTTCTGCGCGTCGCAACGCACGTCTAATGTAATCACTGCGTGCACTCAGTGAGTTACACATTACTATCCCATTTTTGTGTTCAGAGAAAGCCTGCGCTGTTAAGCCAGTCCTTTTTTTTTA